>CM077909.1:64280228-64905313 GCA_039720435.1 Amazona ochrocephala
AACTTTAAAGTTGAAACTAAACAGCCACATCTTTGTATCTTCTCAGTCATTGCTGGCACAATTCTTAGTGCTCCAACTTGCAGAACATGTGATTTTTCAACCACAATACCACAGAATGAAAGAACATATCCTATCTTCAAAACCTTAAAATGACACAAAACAGCTATGCATAGTGGCAATCCAGTAATGCAGGGGAAACCACAGATTTCCATGACATACGGCTTACAAAACAGCTGCGTCTTAATCAAGAAATCAAGTTTTGTGTGTAGGTTAGTAAAGGTTAACATTCAGCTGTTCAAAGGAAAACTCAGAAAGACTTGAAGGCACTGTCAAGGTATCATTTCTCTATCCTAGTGCAAAACCAGAAAAGAGAAAGTTGGTAGCTAGACTGGAAAATCTATTTATGGAGGCTGGTCTTGTTGATGAAAGGGAGGCTAACAGTCACATTTCAATATTTAATAAATAGAAACATGCCTTGATAGACCTTGAGGACAATGTAAGTACTCAATATCCACACTACAGAGGAGAGTCATTCAGTTCAGGCAAACAAATAGATGTAAGACAATATCAAAGAATGGGACTGAGGATGTGACATTTGCAGCAGAGTTCCAACATTTGCAGCAGGATGTGGAACATTTCCCCGAAAATATCTTCAAAATACCACTGTAACACAATGATCATTACCTGCTTTTTCCTGCTGTGCCCAATACAGAGTGGATATTACCATGTTCAAGACTTCAGACAGGGCTCTGGAGTTCATAACTTAGCAAACGTCACTAGATTCATGCAGGCTGTGTCAGGTATCATGCAGTAGCAGGGCCAGAACTTGTAGCTACCTCAGTTTTATCCATTTGAACACTGAGATTTTTTGATAGCATAGGCCTCATTTTTCAGTAACATGTAAACCCCAAAAGAATCATAGAATAGCCAGGGTTGGAAAGGACCTCAAGATCATTGAGTTCCAACCCCCCTGTCATGGGCAGGGAAACCTCCCACTAAACCATGCCATTCAAGGCTATGTCCAACCCCACCTTGAACGCCGCCAGGGATGAAGCATTCACAACTTCCCTGGGCAACCCATTCCAGGGCCTCACCACCCTTACAGGAAAGAATTTCTTCCTCATATCCGATCTAAACTTCCCCTGCTTAAGTTTGAACCCATTACCCCTTGTCCTCTCACCACAGTCCCTAATGAAGAGTCCCTCCCCAGCATCCCTATAGGCCCCCTTCAGACATTGGAAGGCTGCTATGAGGTCTCCACGCAGCCTTCTCTTCTCCACGCTGAACAGCCCCAACTTTCTCAGCCTGGCTTCACATGGGAGGTGCTCCAGTCCCCTGATCGTCCTCGTGGCCCTCCTCTGCACTTGTTCCAACAGTTCCATGTCCTTTTTATGTTGGCAGCAGAACTGCACACAATACTCCAAGTGAGGTCTCACAAGAGCAGAGTAGAGGGGCAGGCTCACCTCCCTCCACCTGCTGGTCATGCTCCTTTTGATGCAGCCCAGGATACAGAAGAATTGAATTCTATTCATTAATTTGTGAGCTCAGCAAGCAAGGCAGCTTTGTCAGTAATAACCTGGAAGAGCTGGCTTCACTGGGGCTGCCAGAGCTTAAAGCAGAGCTGAAGGCCAATCTGTGAAGTCTTCAGTGACATTAAAAAAAAAAAAAAGAGATGGAACAGCTCTGCTCTGGAGGCAGGCTGAGGGAGATGGGCTTGTTCAGCCTGGGAAAAGGAGGATCTGAGGAGACCCTAGAGCAGCCTGAAGTGACCACAAAAAGCTGGAGAAGCTCTTGACTATGGCCTGTAGGCATAAGACAAAGGGGAATGGCTTTAAACTGACAGACTGAGATGAAATCTTAGGCAGAAGTTCTTCCCTGTGAGGGTGCTGAGGCCCTGGCACAGGTTGCCCAAAGAAGCTGTGGCTGCCCCATCCCTGCCAGTGCTCAAGGCCAGGCTGGACAGGGCTTGGTCTAGTGGAAAGTGTCCCTGCCCTTGGTAGGGTCTAGAACTAGATGAGCTTTAAGATTCCTTCCAACCCAAACCAGCCTGTGATTTTACAAAATGGGATTAAAATCATACAGCTAATGCTAGTAGTCAAGTCACAGTGTGACATGCAATTGAAAAATCTGTTGATGAATCTGTCAGTGCTTTCAAAGCCCTTGAGGGTCCTTAAGCTATTTATGTTAATCAAACCTGGTGTACACATGTTATAACACAATTGCTTCACCTTGTCTTGCTGGTTCCTAAAGTCAATTGGGTTGAGAAGATTAATGATCACACACAACATCATTTGTTACAAGTCTATACCTCTGAAACAGTCATGTCTAACTGAAGTCTGTACAAAGGTACACTTTTATATAGGCTTGATTCACTCATTAATTTCCAGAGACTGAGAAATGTCAGCTGCCAGGTGATTAGAGAATTCCTCTAAATTCATGATTGTCTACATCCAAAAGATTACAGCGGGAGTTTGAGCTTGTTTCTGCCAGGGAGTAGGCTGCAGTATCTTGCTGTCTAGACCACAGAAGCTTTACCATGGCCTTTCTTGGACAAACAGAACTTGATCTTACATATCATGCTTGCTGTTCCCCAGAAGATTTTGCTCTATTTAAATAAACTGAACAAGGCGCTACATGAAGTCCCTGGTGGGTTTCTTGGTTTTGTTCTGTTTTGCCTTTTTTTTTTAATTAAGATAAAATTATGACATAACTGTAGGTTTACAAATTACTTGTGCCTTTCAAATTGTCAGTCTTAGAGATTAAGACTTTACCTTCACCTGTAGATGGCTACTAATACTTGAAAAATCTGTACTATGGTAGGGCTTTTTTTGTCAGTATTGCTTCTTTTGTAATAGTACTTTGAGGGTAAAAAACAAAAACAAGCAATTTCCTGCTCTATGGACTCTCTCTATGGAGATTGTTAATTATGATTTATTTCCTTTTGTCACAGATCACTGGGTGGTGTTATGACAGCACAGAGCCTTCTGAAGTTCACCATGTTCCCTCTCTCAAAGCTATTTGCACAATAAAGGAATAATTTCATTTAAGCCCTAGCAACTGTCATGGCAATTTTCATTTATATTTCTATCTCCTGTTTCAAAAATACAGTATTACAGTCAATGGTTTTGTTACATTAATTAGTTACAGAAATTTTACTGGAGAACAGGTAGCTAAACAGCCAAAGGAAGAAACTAATTTAATTACTATAACTTAGATTGGTTCAGGTGTGCATCTGAAGTGTTTTTGGCCAAACCAGCTCAAATTTAACAGTGAAATTCACTCTGCTGTCATTGGTTATTTTTTCAAAATTATCAGAAATGACTGGCAATTTGTTCAGGTACACTAAAGGATGGTTTCTTTATAATAAAGCAAAGCAATTAAAAGAAATGAAGCTGGAACTAAGTTCTGATTATGCATTCTTGTTGGGAAACTGTGTTATTTTTATCATTCTTTAATGTTTCTCTTTAAAAAAGAGCATAAAATTTGCAGTTTGTAGACAAAATTGTAGCCTGCCACCAGTGCATGGATTTAGATATGTTACAGAACATGCAGTAGATAGAACACTGTCAACAAGATTGGGTTCTACTCCTCTTAAAAACCATTAAAACATTATGATGGGTTCACATTGAACAGCTTGCTGTGGCCAAATTATTTAATGGGCAAAACACTGGTAATAGAACTTACAGTCATACAACACAACTAGTCAGGGAAGACTGGCATGTCTTGAATGTTAAAGCATGCAGAACTCATTACATGACCTGGCCAGTACCCTTAAAATTCTATCAACAGTGTTCACATCCCCTCTGCAGGTTTGTGAGAGCCCTTCTCCATTTTACACTACTATGAGAAAGAATAGACTGCTATGAGCCAGACACATGTACTGAGGGGCTCTGTACTGGAAACAGGGTCGTGAAACTCTTAAAGCATCAACACAAGCCAAACAGACATGCAAAAAAGATGTATAGAGTCCCAGCAGGTGACAGGTATGTATCTCTTCTCCTGGCTGTATGTGGACATTTCACATGGAACAGGGACTGAGAATCTGCCCCTGGCTGCCACTGAAAAAGTGTCCCAAGAGAAACCTTGATTTCGTTTCAGCACCTCTCATTCTTTCAGGCAACTTTACCCGGCTGCAACTGGAATTCAGCAGTCTCCTCAATACTTTGGAATACCACACTGCAGAGTCAACAACTCTGCCCAGTGCTTAATGATGTTAGATCTTGTTTGCACCATTCACAAGTCTGTACATGTTCTCCAGACAATCCATCCTCTGCAGTAAAGAAAGATTGAGCTATTTCCCTAGCACTTCTAACGTTGCTACCCAGCCAGGAAACTCCCAGGTGGTGACAGTAACATACGTAGAAAGGCCTAGAAACTAAAGAAGGAAGAATAAATTTCTAAACCTCGAAGCAAAACTGAAGATCTATCATCTTGCAGCTTGGCAAATACAATTTCTCCTACCCTTGGAAAGAGGTAATCATTATAGGGATGTTCTAGTCTTCTCTCCCTAACTGCACTCTCCCTTCTCAGCAAAATGGTAGTTCTGTCAGCATCCTTACTTCCACCCAAAGTCAGCAAACTGAAGCCTAAGCAGAATTGTGTACCAGAGAGAGAAAGGAGTGAAAGATCGACAATTCATGGATCCTTGCTCACAACTGATAATCACAACATCAAACCTAGCTACGAGACAAAATCAGCTCTTCCAGGTCTAAAACCAGGACAGCTGAAAACTAAGTTATATTTCTCTACATCAAGGCTGCGCAGAACTCACCAGAAAGGGAAGCTACAATGCAGGAACTGTGACAATTAACCAGTATAATGTGTGAAGGCTAAGAGAGGATGATCACAGTGGCTGTGCCTATGAAGCTCAGAGATGCGACTGAACTTAGCTGTTGCAAAGAAAGTTGTCTTCATCTCAACACAAAGGTGACTTGAGAGGGGCCTTCATTTTATATAAAGTTATGTTACCAGTATAAAAACTGAATGACTAAGAAAAGAATTTCAAAGAAAGAAATGGACTTGAGCTGGCTTCAACTCATGTATGCCTTCCTGATGAGACTGAGGACATCCAGCATCATGATGGTGAGCATATTATAGGGATCAGTAATGGGGATCACACTGTTATTCTGATAGAACTGTGTATCGAAATTGCTGTAGTTTGCTAACTGCAACTTCCTTCTGTATATTCAGTATATTTTGTATCAATCTGCAGAATCAAAAGTCCCGTGTAGCATCAACTGTCTTCAGATAAATAAATGTTATGTTAAACATTACACTCTCCACACATGGTCTGTCTAAAAGAACCTGATCAGATCATGTAGGAGTGACATTAATCTGAGTCATAGTCAGTGTATCCAGAGACCTGAGATTCCAGACATAAAGGACAGGAGAGTGGAAAGAAAAAAAAGGTTTTGCTCAAGGTGTTTAAAAAGTAAATAAAACACTGAACTAAAAATAATAATTATAAAAAACCCAGCCTCTTAGTAATTTGCTGCTGAGAAACAAGAAAACAAGGACAGATGGAATGATACTGTCACACCGAGCAAACAGACAGAAGCTGTTCCAAAGTCAATGCTGTAGAAAATGAGAGAATGTGTGTTTGTATCCTTCAGATTTCTGATGTCATTTTCAGCAGAGAGAACCATTAGTCCTTGTTGTGCAAAAGATGAATTTAAACCTAAGTCTAACATGAACTGTTTCCCTAGCACTGCAGGAGAAAAGAGATTTTACAGATTTCACTAGGGTTAAATTTTTACACAGGCAAGTCAATAAGCAGAATTCATTTTAGAGGTGGGTGGGTGGCAGACTACCACAAAGATTGTATTTGGTTTGCTCTATTTAATCATGGGAAAAAAAAAATACACTGGAACAAAAAAAAAAAAAAAAAAAGCATCATCATGAAAAGCAGGGAGAATACATCTGCACAACTTGATAAAACAACAGTAGCAGCTGTAGCTGTTCTGCCAGTTGTCATGGGTTCAGCAGCAGCAGTCAATTTTTTCTCCTTCATAGTAGCTGCTGCAGTGCTGTGTTTTCGACTTTCGGTCTGGGAACAGCGCTGATAACACCGATGTTTATAGTTACGGCTTAGAATGTTTTGGTCTGACCAAGGACCTTCTGAGTCTCATGCTCTGCCAGGGAGGGGGGAAAGCCGGGGGGAAGCAGAGACAGGACACCTGATCCAAACTGACCAAAGAGGTTATTCCATGCCACAGCACGTCATGCCCAGGATGTAAAAAAAACTGGGGGCCAGAACCCGGAAGAGTTTTTGTTTTAGTTCACAGCTCGGTCGTTGGGTGGTGAGCAGTTCTATCCTCTTCCCTTGTATTTCTCTTATTATTATTATTGGTGGTGGTGGCAGTGGTTTGTGTTGTACCTTGGTTGCTGGGCTATTCTTGTCTCGACCCGTGGGAGTTGCATTCTTTCGATTCTTCTTCCCATTCCTCCCCCCCACCCTTGGAGTGCGGGGGAAGAAAAACTCTTCCCTTGTATTTTTCTCTTGTCATTATTATTATTGGTGGTAGCAGTGGTGGTTTGTGTTACACCTTAGTTGCTGGACTGTTCTTATCTCAACCTGTGGGAGTTGCATTCTTTCGATTCTCCTTCCCATCCCTCCAGGAGCGGAGGGAAGAAAGAGGGGGAAGTGAGTGAGTGAGCAAAACTGTGCGTGGCAGAGAAGCTTAAACCATGACACCAGTAAACATAAAGCATATGTTACTTTAAGCTGTGAGATAGCATAACTTTGTGATCAGGAACTGAAATATGGAAAAGAACCAAATGCTGCTGACAGGTTAGCTGCAGGAAATTTGAAAGAAGAGAATTGTATCTACATAGGTAATAGAGAAATGTAAGGGAAAGATAAGTGGATGGTAGAATGAAAGCTAAGAGAACAGCAAAGCCAAAAGAACAAAAATATTGACCATTTCTCTTCTGAAAGATAGAGGTCGTTTAGGTCAGACTTTCCATCCAAAACCGTATAATTAGATGAAATAGAATGAAGATCAAGGAAACTTATGGTGGAAAATGGGAAATGTGACTGCCTGGCCTGCTTTTTTCACCAGACCCGTCTCAGAGATCAGGAGGGCTTTTCCAGGGGAAAAGCTCCAAAGACAGTCTTAACAGAAACTAGTATTTGGCATTATGGGAGCCAGTCCATGTGTGTCTCACCCTCCCTGACCTGTAACATCAGGAGCAGTGCTTTGACACATCTTTTTGTAAATGATCACTGACGCAATGATTGTTCCTCATTCCTCCATCCTTCTTGCAGGCAGAAGTACACCATGTACACCAGAAATGGGGGAGTGGTGAAGCGATGTACAGCAACATGTTGGATGGGCAGATGAACAGATGCAGTTCTGCAGAGCACACAGAGATACAGCCATAAATTGTCACTGCTGGCAGGACTAAAGGAAACATGCTTCAAATGCGTGTGCATGGTTGGTAGCCCCTGCCCTATGTTCCATTTACCATAGATGCCTTGGGACCAGTGTCATGCCCTGTTTGACATGACTGCAGTTACCCATGGAAGCAGGTAGCTCTGTATTTCCCTCATGCACTATGGCAGAGCAAAACAGGAACTTCTGCCTCAGTGAGAAAAAGCTCTCGCATTGCATCAGCAAACAGACATAAAAGAAAAAGCTTCATTGACTTTTCTTGCCATGATAGAGCTCTGCAGCGCAGCCAGGCTTCAGTATGATCACCTACAGATTTGACACTGACACATTTCTGGATGTTCTTGGCCTGAGGTCAAGAAAGAGGTGATTATGCAAAGAAAGAAGTGCTTATGATGCAGCAGCAATGCAGCGTTTGGGAGGGAGTGTGCACAGGATTCACCACAGAGTCACCTTGAAATCTTTCCCAGTCCTTACCAACAGCTAAGTGATCTGTGGATGACAATGCAGAAGAAACACTCAGCTACTCCGCTCTTCTCTGTGTGACAGCAGAAAAACCTAAGTAACAGCCCTCTTAAATCGTCTGGAAATAAACTGCCCACAAAAGAATTAGAACACATTTAAGCCTATTTGCACTAATATTTAGGAACAGGCAGAAATGAACAAATATTAGGTTTTTTTTCCTCCACTCCTACAGTATGGGGACAAAGCAGAGTACTGGAAAGAGACAGCGCAATTTTAAAAATGCTTTAATAAAGCAGAAGCCCCCATGAAATCCACAATCTAGTACAGCACAATTCAACGTACTGATGTTTCTAGTATAGAACACTTAGAAGTGTTGAAATTTCTTTTCCATACTTTAAATCCTGTTTTGAGAGATGGAAACATTCTTTTCTATTAATCTGACAACTTATTTATGCTTGTACGCTTAGGAGTTGTACTCTGCTTAACAAAACTGGAATAAAGCTGTCACAGAGAAAAGGATAATCAAGAAGCAAACTGTGGAAGAGAAGCATTTCACAGCAGATGTTTCAGGAAGATGACGCCCTTCTCAGAGACAGATTTCTGCACGTTCTCTGTCCCTCCAGCTTTCCAGCCTATCTTGGGTTTCTTACATTTGTCTTTGTACCAATAGCTGTCTGCATACAGCATACGCGTACCACTTGGCTATACATAGAAGTGGAAGAGGGAGCAGCAGGAAGGGGTTGCTGTGCGTCTTCTGCCATGCAGCGAGTCATACTGAAGCCATACTCATTCTCTCTGCTGAGGTAGGCTCTTCTGCTGCAGCAGCCACAGGAGAAAAGGTAAATTAAGGCCCATGGAAGTGAGTCCAGAGCTTTATCTGAGCTTTCAGCAATCTCAGACATAGCCTACTCTATTCCCCTCCGTTCCTCTCCCCTCCTCTTCCCTCCCCTTCCCTTCCTCTCCCCTCCTCTTCCCTCCCCTTCCCTTCCTCTCCCCTCCTCTTCCCTCCCCTTCCCTTCCTCTCCCCTCCTCTTCTCTCCCCTTCCCTTCCCTTCCTCTCCCCTCCCCTCCCCTCCCTTCCACTCCCCTCTCCCCTCCCCTCCCCTCCCCTCCCCTCCCCTCCCCTCCCCTCCCCTCCCTGTCCCCTCCCCTCCCCTCCCTCTCCCCTCCCCTCCCCTCCCCTCCCCTCCCCTCCCCTCCCCTCCCCTCCTCCCCTCCCCTCCCCTCCCCTCCCCTCCCCTCCCCTCCCCTCCCCTCCCCTCCCCTCCCCTCCCCTCCCCTCCCCTCCCCTCCCCTCCCCTCCCCTCCCCTCCCCTCCCCTCCCCTCCCCTCCCCTCCCCTCCCCTCCCCTCCCCTCCCCTCCCCTCCCCTCCCCTCCCCTCCCCTCCTCTCCTCTCCTCTCCTCTCCTCTCCTCTCCTCTCCTCTCCTCTCCTCTCCTTTCCCTTTCTTTATACTCTTATCTCTCAAGAGTCAGTCATTGGTAGGAATTGACGCATCAGCTTCCGTTCTAATGAAGCTAATTTGCAAAATGGCCCTAACACCTGCAAGCAATTCCCAAGTACTTTATTTAGACAAGGATTTCCGTCAATTATTAGAAGCTGGACTGGCATACCTTGAGCAGTCACCTCACCCATGCTGTCCAGGATGGGAGAACTACACTGAAATTTAACTGTAACTATTCTGCAATGAAGAACTTAAGCCTGCTTTTCTAGATGACCAATCATCCTGAGTCTAACTGAATAGGAACTATGTCCAAGACACATGTTTTGAAAAATATTGTCATCAAAAAAATCAGCAAAGATTTGAAAGGGTTTAGTGTTTTATATAGTCTCTGTGTACACATTTAAAATACAGATCAAAAACCATAATATCTCAAACGATTTTTCCCTAGCAGCTATGTGTCCACCCTGAAGAGAAGCAGGAAAGAATTAATTGTTTTAATACTGCTGGAACTTCACAGAAGGGAGCTGATCACTGGAAAGGATTAGTTCTTTCTCTTGCATTACATCTGAAATAATAATACAATAAAAAAGAAAGTTCAGATTAAAAAAAAATTCTTAGTCTTAGAGAATGTTTTTCACATCCAAAATGCAGAAGAATTCAACACTGTAGAGCAAAACTGGAATATGACTACCAGAAATGCCAGAAAAGTGTATTTTGACCCTTCAGGATGATGACTTTCACTTTCAAACCATTCCTGTTCTTTTAAGCTACAACAAAGAATAGAAAAATGTAGTCAGGTGACTTATACTGCACCAGAATGATAATCCAAATATATCTTTCTAAACCCTTATACATACAGTGCAATTTCAGGGTAGAATAATATAGCAAAAAAGCCTATTAAATGAACAGGCTAATTTTTGCTATTTTATAGTTGACCAAAACTTGGCAACCTGAATGGGCCAGAACAACACAGGAGTCCTGCGTTCTCTGAGACCAGTTCCTGCTTGGTGCTAAACCATACATACTGCCAAATTATCAGGCATGCTGTCATTGACCACTGCAACTTCACCTGATAGCATTTCATGAACACAGGTCAAGTGTAGGTGTGTCCTGGGTTCAGCAGTAGCAGTCATTTTTCTCAGTCTTAGTAGCTGGTGCGGTGCTGTGTTTTTGACTTTCAGCCTGGGAACAACACTGATAACACCGATGGTTTCAGTTATTGCTCAGTAATGATTACTCTGACCAAGGACTTTCTGAGTCTCATGTTCTGCCAGGGAGGAGGGGAAGCCAGGAGGGAGCAGAGACAAAACACCTGACCCAAACTAGCCAAAGAGGTATTCATTAACACAGCACATCATGCCCACTATATAAACTGGGGGCAGTTACCAGGAAGTGTTAGATCACTGCTCTGTCGGGCTGGGTATCGATTGGGGGTGGTGAGCGGTTGTATTCTCTTCCCTTATTATTTCCCTTATCATTATCATTATTGGTGGTAGCAGTAGTGGTTTTGTGTTATACCTTTGTTATTGGACTGTTCTTATCTCAACCCGTGGGAGTTAAATTCTTTCGATTCTCCTCCCCATCCTTCCAGGAGCTGGGGGGAAAGTGAGATGCTGCTTGGTTCTGAGTTATTGGTTGGGCTTAAACCACAACACTGCCTCATATCGATGTCCATCCATTGACCACAAGCAACTCTCTCTATGATATGGGATAGTGCTATACTCTCCTTTGTGTCCAGTATTCCATAAACTGAAAGAAAGACAAACAAAACAAAACAAAACAACACAAAAAAAAAGAAAAATATGAAAGGAATGAAGAAGGAGCCAGACCCTTCTCAGTGGTACCCAGTGACAGGACCAGAGGTAATGGTCAAATGCTGCAATACATGAAATTTCACATGAACATAAGAACACACAGTATTTTTTTTTTCCTGGTTGTGGGCGAACAAGGAAACAGGCTGCCCAGAGAGGTAAACAGGCTGTATGGCTTTGAGTTACCATCTGGGCTTAAACCACAACAAGGCATATTTATTTTGTATGCATTAGTCGCCCTTCTATATGCCAGCACAAATTGAAACAAAAGCAAAAGTGTCTAAAGTACTCAGTCTGGTTTTAAATGTTAATGGTGTGGACTCTGCACTCCCTTAATGTTGACGCCCAAAATATAGGACTAAAAAAGGAGTTGGCTGCTACAACTAACAGTTCTGAAGAAAAGGGATGTGTTGCATATTGGGGATGCAACAGACCTCTCAACTCTCTGAACCTCAGAAGGGACGGGCAGAAGCAAGTCCCTCCCATCATAGAAGAAGAACAGATTTGAGATGTATGAGGAGGCTGAACAAAGTCTGTGGGAATGAAGAGATCCGTCCCAGGGTTCCAAGGGAACTGGCAGATCTATTTGCTAATCCACTTTCTAGTGTATTTGGAGAGCCATGGCAGCCAGGTGACATCCTCAGTCCCATGGACAGGAGCACCTTCAATTAGAGTAGGTTGCTGATCCAGGCCCTATCCGACCTGTTTTTGAACACTGCCAGGGATGGGACAGTAAATAAACTTTTCCTAATATCTAATCTAAATCTATTCTCTTGAAGTTTAAATACATTACCTCTTGTCCTACCACTACCTGCTTTTATAAAAAGCCCCCCTAAAGTTTTCTTGTAGGCCCCCTTTATGTATTGGAAGACTGTTGCAAGAAAGCCTGGACCCTTCTCTTCTCCAGACTGAACGAACACAATTGGTAGATGAAAAATCAGTTATGAGCCAGCAGCTTTCATAAGACCCCGCTTGCAGTACTGTGTACAGCTCTGGTGTCCTCAAGATAAGAAGGACATGGAGCTGTTGGAACAAGTCCAGAAGAGGACCACGAAGATGACAAGGGGGCTGGAACACCTCCCGTATGAAGACAGGCTGAGAAAGTTGGGGCTGTTCAGCATGGAGAAGAGAAGGCGGCGTGGAGACCTCAGAACAGCTTTCCAGTATCTGAAGGGGGCCTATAAGCATGGCAGAGAGGGACTCTTCATGAGGGACTGTAGTGACAGGACAAGGGGTAATGGGTTCAAATTTAGACAGGGGAAGTTCAGGTTAGATATAAGGAAGAAGTTCATCACTGTAAGGGTGGTGAGCCACTGGAATGGGTTGCCTAAGGAAGTTGTGAGTGCTCCATCCCGGGCAGTGTTCAAGGCCAGGTTGGAAGCAGCCTTGGGTGACATGGTCTAGTGTGAGGTGTCGCTGCCCACAGCAAGGGGTTTGGAACTTGATGATCTTAAGGTCCTTTCCAACCCAAACTATTCTATGTTCTATGATTCTATGTGTTCTTGCAGCCCAGAATGCCATTTGTAACCTGGGCTGCATAAAAACAAGCATAGCCAGCATTTCAAGGGAGGTGATTATTCCATCTACTCTGCTGTCATGAGACCCTACCTGGAGTACCCTCTCCAGAAGCTATCGGGAGAACTGGCTACCCTGGATTTGGAGAAGGCTGAGGTTCTTAATGACTTCTTTGCCTCAGTCTTCACCAGCAAATGCTCTGACCACACCACCCAAGTCTTGGAAGGAAGATGTGGGGACGGTGAGGGTGGGGACCCTGGGCCCACTGTGGGGGAGGATCTTGTTCGGGACCACCTTAGGAACCTGAATGTATACAAGTCCATGGGACCGGATGAAATCCATCCAAGGGTCCTGAAGGAGCTGGCAAATGAAGTTGCTAAGCCACTGCCCATCATGTTTGAAAAATCATGGCAGTCAGGTGAAGTTCCCGATGACCGGAAAAAGGGAAATATAACCCCCATTTTTAAGAAGGGGAAATGGATGACCCAGGGAATTACAGACCAGTCAGTCTCACCTCTGTGCCTGGCAAAATCTTGGAGCGGATTCTCCTGGAAGGCATGCTAAGGCACATGAAAACCAACAAGGTGCTTGGTGACAGCCAGCATGGTTTCACTATGGGGAAATCCTGCCTGACCAATCTGGTGACCTGGTATGAAGGGGCTACAGAACTGATGGACAGGGGCAGAGCAGCTGATGTCATTTACCTGGACTTGTGTAAAGCCTTTGACACTGTCTCCCATGACATCCTTCTCTCTAAGTTGGAGAGACATCAATTTGATAGGTGGACCACTCGGTGGATAAAGAACTGGCTGGATGGCCGCACGCAAAGAGTAGTGCTCAGTGGCTCAGTGTCCAGCTGGAGACCAGTAACGAATGGTGTCCCCCAGGGATCGGTGTTGGGACCGGTCTTGATCAACATCTTTGTGAGTGATATGGACATTGGGATTGAGTGCGCCCTCAGCAAGTTTGCCAATGACACCAAGCTGTGTGGTTCGGTTGATATGTTGGAGGGAAGGAATGCCATCCAGAGGGACCTTGACACGCTTGTGAGGTGGGCTGATGCCAACCTAATGAAGTTTAACCATGCTAAATGCAAAGTCCTCCACCTGGGTGGGAGCAATGCCAGGCACAGCTACAGATTGGGCGGGGAGGAGATTCAGAGCAGCCCTGCGGAGAAGGACTTGGGGGTGTGGGTTGATGAAAAAATGAACATGAGCCGGCAGTGTGCGCTTGCAGCCCAGAAAGCCAACCGTATTCTGGGCTGCATCAAAAGGAGTGTGACCAGCAGGTCGACGGAGGTGCTCCTGCCCCTTTACTCTGCTCTCGGGAGACCTCACTTGGAGTATTGTGTGCAGTTCTGGTGTCCTCAACATAAAAAGGACATGGAACTGTTTTAACAAGTGCAGAGGAGGGCCACGAGGATGATGAGGGGACTGCAGCACCTCCCTTATGAAGATAGGCTGAGAAAGTTGGGGCTGTTCAGCCTGGAGAAGAGAAGGCTGCGTGGAGACCTCATAGCAGCCTTCCAATACCTGAAGGGGGCCTATAGGGATGCTGGGGAGGGACTCTTCATTAGGGACTGTGGTGAGAGGACGGGCAAGGCTCGGTCTGGGAGCTCTGCTCTGGCTGCGCCGGTGGTGGCCAGCGTAGGCACCCAGACGGAGCCGATGGGAAGGGAGACTGTAGTGCAGAGCTCGGGGTATCCTAAGGGAAGGGTGAGCAATGGGCGGGGCTACACTCTGCGTTCCCTGGTGGAGGTCCTCCTGCAGCAGGTGGCTGAACTGCAGGAAGCTGTTACCAGGATGAAAGGTGTCAGGGAAGCTGAAGGGGAGCAGCACTGCTTGCTCCTGGACCAAACTGTTCCGGGGCCTCGAGTGTCTACTGTTGCCCCTGCAGGAAAGGAGACTACTAACCCAGGAAAGGAGGCTGCTAACCCAGGAAGCTGGGAAAAGGTAACAGAAAAAAACAACAAAAAAAGGAGGAAGGGGGTAATTAAAAGCAGGGGGCTTCCTCCTACATCTGTTGTCCCCACCCAGAACCGCTTTGCTGTCCTGCAGGGGGCTGATGAGCAACAGCGCTCTGCTATCCTGCAGGGGACTGATGAGCAACAGCGCTCCCACCAGGCGCAACCAGCTAGTGCACTGGTAAAGAAGGTCACTACTGGTGCTGCCAGGAAAAAGCGGCAGGTCGTAGTAGTCGGGGACTCTAATCTGAAAGGCACAGAGGCACCCATCTGCCGGCCTGACCCAGCCTCAAGGGAGGTGTGTTGCCTACCAGGGGCTCGGATCAGGGATGTGGCCGAGAAGCTGCCTGCTCTAGTCGGTCCCACTGACTATTACCCACTCCTGGTAATACACGTGGGTGCTACTGATATAGATAGCAGTAGCCCGGAGACTATAAAGAAGGACTACAGGGCTCTGGGAGAGGTGGTTAAGGGCTCTGGAGCTCAGATTGTCTTTTCGTCAATTCTCCAGGATACAGGGCAGGACCTTGAAAAGGCTAGGAGGATTGGGCAGGTTAATAAATGGTTAGAAGGGTGGTGCTATAGTCAGGGGTTTGGGTACCTTGACCATGGGACTCAGTATAGTAGGCCAGGTCTACTGGGGGCTGGTGGAGCTGGTCTGACAAACAAGGGGAAGAGTGGATTTGGTAGGAGGCTTGCCAGGCTGGTCAAGGATGCTTTAAACTAGATGTGTTGGGGGAGGGGGGCATCATTCCATCCCAACACACCCAGTCGGTTGGTAGCACCTATAGTAAACATTCGGAGCAATGTAGGGATATTCCAGCTGCTCCAGCCAATGAGCCGGCTTCAATTGGATCTCAGCTCAAATGCCCCTACACAAATGCCCGTAGTATGGGGAACAAACAAGAGGAATTAGAGATGTGTGCACATCTACGGGGGTATGATATCATAGGCATCACAGAAACATGGTGGGATGGCACCTATGACTGGTGTGTTGGAATGGAAGGTTACCGACTCCTTAGGAAAGACAGGCCTGGCAGATGGGGAGGGGGAGTTGCTATTTATGTTAGGGATAGGCTAGAGAGTATGGAACTCTGTCTGGGGACAGGTGAGCAGTCGACAGAGAGTTTGTGGGTCAGGGTTAAAGGGAGAACAGTGATGGGTGACATTATTGTGGGGATCTGTTACAGACCGCCTGACCAAGGGGACTTGCTGGACGAAGCGCTCCATAGGCAGATAGGAGCAGCCTCACGCTTGCAGGCCCTTGTTCTCATGGGAGACTTCAACCACCCTGATATCTGTTGGAGGGATGGTACGGCCCGGCACAAGCAATCCAGAAGGTTCCTCGATTGTGTGGAAGACAACTCCTTTCTGCAAGTAATAGAGGAGCCGACAAGGAGAGGTGCCATGCTTGACCTCGTCCTCACCAACAGGGAAGGGCTGGTTGGGAATGTAACGCTCCAGGGCAGCCTTGATTGCAGCGATCATGAGATGGTTGAGTTTGAGATCCTCAGGACAGTGAGAAGAGCGTGCAGCAAGCTCACTGCCCTGGACTTCAAGAGAGCAGACTTTGGCCTCTTCAGGAACCTGCTCAGTAAGGTTCCATGGGATACAGCCCTAGAGGGCAGGGGGGCCCAAGACTGTTGGTTGATATTCAAGGATCACCTGCTGCAAGCTCAGGAGCGGTGCATCCCAACTAGAAGGAAGTTCAGTAGGAGGGCCAGGAGACCTCCTTGGATGGATAAGGAGCTGCTGAGCAAAATTCGAAAGAAAAAAGAGGCTTATAAAAGCTGGAAGCAAGGTCAGGCGGCCTGGGGAGAATACAGGGATGTTGTCCGGGAAGCTAGGGACCAGGTTAGGAAAGCTAAGGCCCACTTAGAATTAAACTTGGCTAGGGATGTTAAGGATAACAGGAAGGGATTTTATAGGTACACTGCCGATAAGAGACAGGTTAGGGACACCGTGGGCCCTCTCCAGAAGCTATCGGGAGAACTGGCTACCCTGGATTTGGAGAAGGCTGAGGTTCTTAATGACTTCTTTGCCTCAGTCTTTACGGGCAAATGCTCTGTCCACACCACCCAAGTCTTGGAAGGCAGACGCGGGGACAGTGAGGGTGGGGACCCTGGGCCCACTGTGGGGGAGGATCTTGTTCGGGACCACCTTAGGAACCTGAATGTATACAAGTCCATGGGACCGGATGAAATCCATCCAAGGGTCCTGAAGGAGCTGGCAAATGAAGTTGCTAAGCCACTGCCCATCATATTTGAAAAATCATGGCAGTCAGGTGAAGTTCCCGATGACTGGAAAAAGGGAAATATAACCCCCATTTTTAAGAAGGGAAAAATGGATGACCCAGGGAATTACAGACCAGTCAGTCTCACCTCTGTGCCTGGCAAAATCTTGGAGCGGATTCTCCTGGAAGGCATGCTAAGGCACATGAAAACCAACAAGGTGCTTGGTGACAGCCAGCATGGTTTCACTATGGGGAAATCCTGCCTGACCAATCTGGTGACTTTCTATGATGGGGCTATGGAACTGATGGACAGGGGCAGAGCAGCTGATGTCATCTACCTGGACTTGTGTAAAGCCTTTGACACTGTCTCCCATGACATCCTTCTCTCTAAGTTGGAGAGACATCAATTTGATAGGTGGACCACTCGGTGGATAAAGGACTGGCTGGATGGCCGCACGCAAAGAGTAGTGCTCAGTGGCTCAGTGTCCAGCTGGAGACCAGTAACGAATGGTGTCCCCCAGGGATCGGTGTTGGGACCGGTCTTGTTCAACATCTTTGTGGGTGACATGGACAGTGGGATTGAGTGCGCCCTCAGCAAGTTTGCCGATGACACCAAGCTGTGTGGTTCGGTTGATACATTGGAGGGAAGGAATGCCATCCAGAGGGACCTTGACACGCTTGTGAGGTGGGCTGATGCCAACCTAATGAAGTTCAACCATGCTAAATGCAAAGTCCTACACCTGGGTGGGAGCAATGCCAGGCACAGCTACAGGTTGGGCGGGGAGGAGATTCAGAGCAGCCCTGCAGAGAAGGACTTGGGGGTGCTGGTCAGTGAGAAAATGAACATGAGCCGGCAGTGTGCGCTTGCAGCCCAGAAAGCCAACCGTATTCGGGGCTGCATCAAAAGGAGTGTGACCAGCAGGTCGAGGGAGGTGCTCCTGCCCCTCTACTCTGCTCTCGTGAGACCTCACTTGGAGTATTGCGTGCAGTTCTGGTGTCCTCAACATAAAAAGGACATGGAACTGTTTTAACAAGTGCAGAGGAGGGCCACGAAAATGATCAGGGGACTGGAGCACCTCTCGTATGAAGATAGGCTGAGAAAGTTGGGGCTGTTCAGCCTGGAGAAGAGAAGATGCGTGGAGACCTCATAGCAGCCTTCCAATACCTGAAGGGGGCCTATAGGGATGCTGTGGAGGGACTCTTCATTAGCGACTGTGGTGAGAGGACAAGGGGTAATGGGTTTAAACTTAAACAGGGGAGGTTTAGATTGGATCTGAGGAAGAAATTCTTTACTGTGAGGGTGGTGAGGCCCTGGAATGGGTTGCCCAGGGAAGTTGTGAATGCTTCATCCCTGGCGGCGTTCAAGGTGGGGTTGGACATAGCCTTGGATGGCGTGGTTTAGTTGGAGGTGTCCCTGCCCATGGCGGGGGGGTTGGAACTCGATGATCTTGAGGTCCTTTCCAGCCCTTACTCTTCTGTGATTCTGTGATTCTGTTTACACTTAAACAGGGGAGGTTTAGATTGGATCTGAGGAAGAAATTCCTTACTGTGAGGGTGGTGGGGCCCTGGAATGGGTTGCCCAGGGAAGTTGTGAATGCTTCATCCCTGGCGGCGTTCAAGGTGGGGTTGGACATAGCCTTGGATGGCATGGTTTAGTGGGAGGTGTCCCTGCCCGTGGCAGGGGGGTTGGAACTCGATGATCTTGAGGTCCTTTCCAACCCTTACTATTCTATGATTCTATGATTCTATGAATGGTCCACCTATCAAATTGATGTCTCTCCAACTTGGAGACAAGGATGTCATGTGAGACAGTGTCAAATGCTTTGCACAATTCCAGATAGATGACAGCAACTGCTCTACCCCTGTCTATTAGGGCCATCATAGAAGGCCACCAAATTGGACAGGCAGGATTTCCCCTTAGTGAAGGCATGCTGGCTGTCACCAACCACCTTGTTGTTCTTCATGTGCCTTAGCATGCCCTCCAGGAGAATCTTCTCCAAGATTTTGCCAGGCACAGAGGTGAGGCTGACTGGTCTGCAGTTCCCCAGCTCATCCATTTTCCCCTTCTAGAAAAACTAACCCATAAGACTACACTTAATACTAACTCTAACCCTTAGCTTAACCCTAACCCTATACCAAACCCTAAACCTAACCCTAACACAAATGATAAAACTAACACCAAAGCCTAACAAGATCTCTAACCCTAAATCCTAATCTTAACACTAATCCTAACACTAACTCCAGCCCTAAAAGCCTAACAATGTCTAACATTAACCCCAAACTCTTAAATGTTAAAGTAACTCGAATATAAACCTTAAAGCTGAGCCTACACCTAAGGCTAAGGCCAAACATAACCATAAAACCTAAACCCTAAAAGTGATCCTAACCGTAATCCTACCATTAAGTCTCATCTAAAACTCTAACACAAACACCATATCCCTAAAAAACCCTAACAGTAAAAACGTAATCTAACCCAAATGCTGAACCTAAAATTAACACTAATGCCTAAACTAAACCTAAACCTAAAACCTTAACCATAACACAGGAATCTTAATCCTAAACCAAAACCCTAACCCTAACTCTAACACAAACCTTACCTGCAGCTCTAATTCCCTAACCCTAAACCTAACCCTAAAATCAAATACTAACCCTAAATCAAACACTAACCCTATCTCTAACCCCAAACCTAACACTAATCCTAACAAGCTAACCCTAAACATAACCCCAGAACCTAACCCTAAATCTACCCCAAATCGTAAACCTACCCTAATCCTACCCCTAACCTTGAAAACATTTTTTAACACTAACTCCAGCACTGAAAGTAAATCTAACACTAACCCTAAACCCTAATGTTAAGTCTAACCTTAAATCCTAACCCTAACCCCAATCCTAACTTTGACCCTAACCCTAAACCTAACATACTAACCCAAACCCTAACTTTAAACTTAAGCACAACCCTAACTCTAATGCTGAGGATAAAACTGTCCTTTTCAATCTCATATTAACAATGCTAACAGATGGCTGAATTTCTCCGTCTTCTTTCCTACTTTCCCATGTCTAGCTCAGAAAAGTCTTGTCTACATGAATCCAAAGCACACTGAGAAATGTTCTTCAACTTGCCATTTGTGCTGCTGCCAGGAGGAAGACAAAAGCAGTGAAGCCAGAATTCCAAAAGGCTTCTTTACAATTGTATGAGCTCTCAACCTAGTGAAGCTATTTAGAAACCCCAGCATTTCCTCATGACTCATTATGGCTTGGAAGGGGTGCGTCTTTGTATCGCACCTCCAGGAGACTTGCAGGCAATGCATAAGAGTGAAATGTGTTTAATAGTCTATTCAGAGCCAATCTAGCAGAAAAAGGAAGGAGTTTGCCTCTTCTAGCCCACCTGCAACTCTTGATAAGTCTTCCCAACAAGAAAATGAATTGACATTGTAGAAGAATCAGTAAGCCAATACTGCAAGTCAGGCCACAGAGCTTACAGTGTGAGTGGTAGGTTATCACCCCTGGCTGCAGAGGTGAGGTAAGGAGAGGGAGAGGAATGACATCTTCCTACACTGTTATAAATTTCAGAAATTTGTTCTTCTCCCAAAAGTCACTAAGCACCAAGGTCTCCATAAGGGACAGCACACCCTAGGTTGGTAATACTACAACTGCCAAAAAAAAAATACTCTGAAACTTAGACTCTTGTTTCTCTCTGTTATTTGCAATGCACTTCACTGCAGAGAATACAAAAGTTTTTTGAGCTTGGTCAAACGCATGATGAGAATAAGTTCACATGAGAAGCACCTGTGTTATAAATGATCAAGGCCCAATTTATAAAAATAAAGTAATTTATTGTAATTTAATACAAAGAGGCAGTAAGCAAAGCAGTGCTGGGTGCAAAGCAGCACTGGGTGCGCGGGGAGTCTCCGCTCCACCAACACGCACACCGGGTGGGTTAAACGAGCAGGTATTTATTACACAAGCGGGGATATTACAATTAGTTCAGGTACTCATTATCATAAGTTTCCTCCTCTTTCGGCGCTTGTGCACTGCCTTCCGAAAATTGTGGGCCGGGGTCTTCAAGATGAGGTAAGAAATCTTCCTCTTGTGGGCAGGGGTCTTCAAGTGGTCTTCCTCAGGCTGCACTTTTCACCTTTAGCAGGTTGAATGCTTCAGTTTTCACAATTAATTAAATATTAGCCATGTCTGCAAGCTTCTGACAATTGGCTAAAGTTTAGAACAGTGTGGTTGTCAAACAATTGATAAGCAAACCAGATGTGCGGATGAGGAGTACACAAAGTTATCAGATTTACAGAAGACACTTTTTAGGGGAACTACTAAATCTCATTAGCATGTCAAGAAAGCGATTAACAAGCCAGCCGCGGGATGAGGAGTACACAAAGTTTGTAAAGAGGGCCATTATCACTTCACAGACTTGTAACATTGTAAAAGAGCTATTTCTACTTCAAAGACTTACTTTGTTCTCTAAGTTAAACTAGAAATATTTTGATCTCATGTTTTAAATACTTGCTTATACTCAAGGGAGTTACAAATAGTTATTTTTATTAACGTTGCCTTAACAGTGTGAACACAGTAACTCAGAGTTTCGTATAGTTAATTATTAATGGTTTCTCACTTCATAATTTTCCTCACCATGTTTTATAACGAACTATTACTCTTAACACGAATCATAGTCTTGTTATAGCATAATGCAAGCTTAACTTACACGCCTTGCTTAACTGGCAAATTAATAATTCAAGTTTATTACAGTTTATCATTATTACAATTTATCAGCAAATTAACTGTTTACATTTATCACAATTCCCCCCTTTTTCTTTTTGTTCTCTAATTTGCTGATTTAATGGTAAAAGTGCTTTTCTAGCATCAGATAGAATTGCTGTATCTTTTAGTTCTGTCTCCGATTGATTGTTGTCTTATTTAGTCAAATCTACATATTGTTGTCTTAGGATCATGAGTTGAACGGTTTCTACTCTACTTTTCACAAAGGTGATTATTTTATTCAGGATACAAGGTCCAAAAAGTGAGGATTAACAATAACATCATCACAGGTCCAATTACAGTTGATATTAAAGTAGTTAGCCATGGTGATTGATTAAACCATGATTCAAACCAGCTCTGTTGAGCCTCTCTTTCTCTCTTTCTTTGTAAAATTCCTTCATGTAATTTGGTCATAGATTCTCGGACCACTCCCGAATGGTCAGCGTAAAAACAACATTCTTCCCCTAGAGCTACACATAAGCCCCCTTGTTGTAAGAGTACTAAGTCGAAGCCCCTTCTGTTTTGTAACACGACTTCAGAAAGGGAGGTTAAAGATTTTTCTCAGTACGTTATAGATTTTTCAATTCGTTCTAGGTCTTCATCAACTGCTGTTCTTAAGGATGATAAGCCTTTATTTTGTTGTACAAGGGAGGCTATCCCTGTAGCCGTTCCAGCTGTTCCTACACCTATAAGTAAAGCTAAAGTTACAGCAGTGATTGGTTCTCTTTTATGAATTCTATGATTATTACTACTCAAATGTTCAGAGACGGTTTCCTTTGGATGGTATAAAATTCGGGGTATTACCATTATTTGTGTACAAAATTCTTTGCTTTCATCAAATATTGTTAGAGATAAGCAGCGGGTCAAACTGGTCTTTGAACAAATCCACCATCCCCCTTCAGTCGGTATAACCCATTTGTTTTCAGTTCTAATTTTGTATCTTAAAGCCACATAAGTTATTCCGAATTGGGGGCACCATTCCTATGCATGTTCCATGCCCGCTAATATGTTGCATGGTTAGTCCGATCCTCTTTTCATTCCATTTGTACTGTATAGGGTTTGCCTCATTACTTAGGTTGAATGTAACATTCAGTCCTATTCCTTCATATAAGGGTGGTCTTACGTCATAACACAGCCAACAACCCAAAGTAGCATTTGGATTTGTATTATTAAGAGTCAGATATGTAGTTTGTATTAGTTTCCACAAAGGATTAATCTCAACCAGTTCTAAAGTTGTGTTGTTCTCTTGTACACTTATGATATTATTATCAGTTGAATTCTTTTCCCTAATTTGTCTTTTAACACCGTATTTGGGCCTATATTATTCTTATCAGTTGAATTCTTTTTCCCTAATTTGTCTTTTAATATCCTATTTGGACCTATTGCTTGGGGTTTTTGTCAGGGATTTCCCTTTTTAATAAGAATTAAATCTCCCCTATCTTCACCGGGTTCCCAGTACCGGACTCCCCAAGTTCTGCCTGTTATCCATCCTGAGTTCTCGCATTGTAGAACTTGGAGAATTAAATATTTATGATTACTAAGTTGATGTGGGTCTATATGGGTTCCCCATAAGCTTGCACCGTGAACTGTGCTACCTGGAGGAGGTGTACACCCAGGGGGTCTAATGAGAAGCAATTGTAACACAGTCCCAATATGCACAATAATATTCATTAGGATAATTACAATATCCTCTTCCTGGATTAGAGACTGGACAAAAGTAATAAGGTTTTTGATTTACACATGGTTGTATAGGTGCCAACTGGCAAAGTGGAACCGAAAAACTGGGTGATCCAGCAGTAATATTTTGACCAATCATAATTTGGTCTTCCCATCTCATAAGGGTCCACTTGAAAGGTTGATGATTCTGATTTCTGAATGTTCCTTCAAGGTAAATTAGGATCAAGAGAATTGGAACTTTACTCATTTTACAGATGTTCTGGATTTTTTATTTAGTTTAATCACTTGGTACCAGAAATTATAGCTCCACAATAGTACCTCTCTGTCTTCCTTTGTCTACTCCTTTGCAGGGAGCAACAAGGTATTGTCTCTTCTCGACAGCAGTGGTATTCTTCAGGAGCTTCTGGCATTTTAATTCCTTTCTGACATAACATCCACCATGAGCTTTTTATGCCAAATCTTGATCCCCTTATCAATTTTGAGTATAGGGACTCTATAGAGATGGGAAGTCTTTATAGAATGGGGATTCCTACTAGAGACAGCTGAGCCTTACAAAATAAAATTCTAGATTCTAATGTGCTAATTAACCCTTAAAATCCCTGGTATTTCCACCTATTTCGCTGTTGGACCTGCTTCCAGGCAAATGTTATAGAACACTTTCTTAAAACCTTATACCAATCTGTTTCATAGATTTCCCAAGTTTCAGGTACTAGCAACTCCCATCCACAAAACAGTTTACAGATCTCTGTCTTAGCTTGTTGTTCCCTAGTAGGTATTGGGTTATTTCGACATTGTATACAATAAGGCTGTCTTTTAAATGAAACACAAGACCATTTTCTATTACAATTTAAACATCAACAAACAACTCAACATAAATGTCTAGACATAGGGTGTTTTAAGCAGGATATTTCATGGATATCTCCCATTCTAGGTGATTCAGGTATTTCTATCCGTATTTCACAACACAAGGGAAAAACCTGAGGAGTTCCTGCCATTTTATATAATCAATATTCTTCCCTCACTCCAAGGGACTTGTCTCATCACTTTCCTGTTAACTTTTTGACAGATCAGACATCCTTTGGTAACTTGTTTAGCTATTTCAACAATGCCAATACATCCATAAGATTTCAAAAATTGGTCACATAGTGCCTTAGTTCCCCAGTGGGTCTGTTCATGTAGCTTTTGCTTTAGCATTTTCTAGCAGCTGCTGTGCATTTGTATGCTCTAACATCTGTTTTATAGGTGATAAATCCATACAATTCAAGGTGTAATTTCTTATTAGCAACTGACTATTAAGTATAGGTGGTTTTATACAAAAAATCACAGCCCCTAATAATAATTACTTCACAAGCACACATATTCAAACTGTTACTTTTCAGTTGCCCCAAGTAAGGTTTTGCAATCATTCTTCTTTCTCTTCCTCTGTCTCATTCTGCTTGGGGTATTCATGGTCAGCTCCTATAGCTGAGGTATCAGGTTCTTTCACTCATCTGTCCACTTCATGGCAAGGCTTGACAAACTTTGCAGGCAGCCGCCACGGGCCTATAGGTAGGAGGACACAAATATACCCTCTCCCCCCAGGTTATCAGTTCTTGAGAAGTAAGACAGGTTAAAGTGATCCCTTAAAGCAAAAAAGAATGTTAAGTAGGCAGTTGCAGAAGCAAACTGCACGGTGTTAACAGTCAAGGAGTCTGCCGGGTCATTACCCATTTTTTTCTCTCTGCCACCCTGATGCTGCTTGGGTGGCGGCTGATAAAGCTTGTGGTTGCACTACCCCTCTCTCTTTATCAGTTAGCAGTTTGTGTTTCAAGCGTTCAATTCATTCCCAGGTTTTCTTAAACACACTAAGTAGGACTCCCCTGTGCTCAGTGTTGCAGCCTTCCCCAGGCCCCGTTTGTGGTGTCTCTACAAACTGCTCCAATACTTCAATAAATCCAGAGGTTTTTATGTCTTTCATATTTTTTTTTTCTCCTTGGTAGCCAGTAGCTCCCGCATCTGTAACAAATTCTTTTCCCTCTGATTTAACACCAAATAAGTTGCTCCTGTATCCACTAAAAATTCCACTTTATTTTCTCTATTCCCTAGCTTTAATTTATCTGCCAGAAGAGATTCCCCAGGTCCCTCTTTGTCTGCTAGCTCCAATTCAGCCACGGGAACCACCCCATGGCAGTCACCCCCAGGGCAGTCTCACTTCCAGCGCCCAAACTCCCCATAAAGCATCACCAATCCTACTCCACAGAAAAAGAGACCAGAACTCCGCCAGCGCCTCGGGCAGTGTCTCCATCCCGCCCCGCAGTGACCATTGGCTCCAGCGCTCGGCTCGCGCGTGTGCGGGTTCCCCCCCGCCACCACCGCGGCGCTCACCAGAGCCCAGCGCCAGCCCCATTAGCACCGAGAGCCGGCGCCGCTCGGCCTGGAAGAGCAGCGGGAAGCAGGAGCGGACGCTCAGTGCTCGGCAGTCCCGGCAAGCAACCCCCTTGGGCTGCTTTTTTTTTTTTTTTTTCTCACAGTTGCTCACCCTGCCCTGCAGCGGCTGCAGCTGCCTCTGCTATAGCGCTTCTGTTTTAACCCTTTCTTAACTCTGAATGTGAATCTGCTGCTTGTTGCCAGTGGCAGCAATCTCTTCCTCCTTATCAACATCAGATAGGACAGATGCAGAGGGTGCTCCTCTCCGAGGTACCCGTGATAAAAAATTTTCCAACCTATCTTCCTGATTACTGTTTTTAAGTTTAAATATCTTTCTGCGATATCACAAGCTGAACAACTTCTCTCCATTTTAACCTTCAGTTTTTCCCTGTCCTTTTCCAAAGCTAAAATCAAGGAATCTAATGGGGCTATACCAATTTCGCACTCTATCACTCCGGGTGGTTTCCCAAAGTGAAAAACACATCTGCATACACTACCTCATCCCATCTTCCTTGCCACTCCAAAACCAACAGTAATTGCAACATTGCATCGCAGTTCAAAGTTCCATCTTTAGCCCACCTTTCCTAACATTCCAAAGTACATAAAGGCCACCATTGGCCACAATATTCCACCAATGCTTTCCTAATCACCGAGCCCCCAGGAGACACTCCCAGTTCTTCCCAATATGTTAAAACGTACCCCAGAGGACTCTTTTTCAAGATTTCTCCACTCTGCTGATATCCGATTGTCAATCTCACATTCACACACACACACACACACGGGATCCCGCAGACACACTCCACACAGTTACAACGTTTGAGACAGAGACAGAGACTAAAATTCACAACTAATAACACAGTTATAGCATCCGGTCACCAGTATTAAAAATCACAAAACCGAAATCATTGCTGTAAGAGCACCTTTTATGAAGATGGCCCTCATCTGCTCCCGCAGAGAACCGAATGAGTCGAGGGGTCCCTCCGGGAAAAATTCCCAAGGGCCCTAGGGAGCCCTGTCCTCAGGGGGTCCTGCAGCCCAGCAGAGTTAAAGTCCCATCCCGTCTTATTTTCTGACCTTTTCTTTTTTACTCTTTTCTGGTTTTACAGTCTTTCTTTGATCTTTCTTAAAAAAAAAAAAAATTTAATCTTAGGAATTTTATGGCAACTCCTATAGCCCTTGGCTACCTGTGAGAGTGTCTTGTGGGGGTAGACCTGAATCTATATCCCACCCACGAATCCTGTAAGAGTCACACACTCTCACACACAGGCAACCGAATCCAATCATCAGCCCTAAAGGGCTATCAGGTGGTATGTCTGGTAATTTTTACAACTTTTACAACCTCCCTGGGAGTCTTTCCCTTGATTACGAGCTCGACTTTTATTTTGACCCATTTAAATGTCCGATCGGCTAAAACAAAATAAAAAAATAAAATCGGGGAATTTTGTGGCAATTCCCCCCCCCCGCCTTGGTCCAGGAATTTGTGGCAATTCCCCTAGCCCTTAGTTGCCAGTAAGAGTGACTTACGAGGGGACTAGGACCACCAATTACCCACTCGCGTCAGGGATAATTCAAATCCCAACTCTCGCTTCGGTCCTTCACCGGCCAAGTCCTGCGCGGGAGATTGGAACCGCGGTTAGAAGACCTCCGCACTCGCTTCGGATCTTTGCTCTGACTCACCTCGGACTTTTCGTTCCAAGGTGTTTCAGAACTTTGCTCCATCACATTCACACTCTTACATTCACAGGCAACCAAATCCCACCCCCCCGAACGGAGTATGACACTCTGGGTCTATACTCAGGACTCTCTGTGGTCGCACGCCTCTCCGGGGTCGTCATTCGGGTCTCGTGCACAAAAGTTATGGGCGACTCAGACTGCAGTTTCCTTCCCCATCTAGGAGCTCCAATTCCTTTGCTTATTGCCTCTCTTTGTTCGTTGATCTCTGAGGATCAGCCCCAATTAGTATCTTTCCCGAGCCACAGTAACAGTCTGGGGGGCGCCTCTCGGGGAGACCCAATCCGGGAGACCACTTAGAGATCACGTCGGGGTCACCAAAATGTTATAAATGATCAAGGCCCAATTTATAAAAATAAAGTAATTTATTGTAATTTAATACAAAGAGGCAGTAAGCAAAGCAGTGCTGGGTGCAAAGCAGCACTGGGTGTGCGGGGAGTCTCCGCTCCACCAACACGCACACCGGGTGGGTTAAACGAGCAGGTATTTATTACACAAGCGGGGATATTACAATTAGTTCAGGTACTCATTATCATAAGTTTCCTCCTCTTTCGGCGCTTGTGCACTGCCTTCCGAAAATTGTGGGCCGGGGTCTTCAAGATGAGGTAAGAAATCTTCCTCTTGTGGGCAGGGGTCTTCAAGTGGTCTTCCTCAGGCTGCACTTTTCACCTTTAGCAGGTTGAATGCTTCAGTTTTCACAATTAATTAAATATTAGCCATGTCTGCAAGCTTCTGACAATTGGCTAAAGTTTAGAACAGTGTGGTTGTCAAACAATTGATAAGCAAACCAGATGTGCGGATGAGGAGTACACAAAGTTATCAGATTTACAGAAGACACTTTTTAGGGGAACTACTAAATCTCATTAGCATGTCAAGAAAGCGATTAACAAGCCAGCCGCGGGATGAGGAGTACACAAAGTTTGTAAAGAGGGCCATTATCACTTCACAGACTTGTAACATTGTAAAAGAGCTATTTCTACTTCAAAGACTTACTTTGTTCTCTAAGTTAAACTAGAAATATTTTGATCTCATGTTTTAAATACTTGCTTATACTCAAGGGAGTTACAAATAGTTATTTTTATTAACGTTGCCTTAACAGTGTGAACACAGTAACTCAGAGTTTCGTATAGTTAATTATTAATGGTTTCTCACTTCATAATTTTCCTCACCATGTTTTATAACGAACTATTACTCTTAACACGAATCATAGTCTTGTTATAGCATAATGCTAATCAAGCTTAACTTACACGCCTTGCTTAACCGGCAAATTAATAATTCAAATTTATTACAGTTTATCATTATTACAATTTATCAGCAAATTAACTGTTTACATTTATCACACCTGTTAATAGACTGATAGGAATGATTCCCCTTTATATGTCTTTTGCTACACAGTCACAGACACACAGAGCAGCACCGACACAGAACAGTTAAAGCACTGTTAGAACAATAAAGGCCAGTGGAAATTCTTATCCACAGTGGTAGTGACATCTTGTTAAGATGTTATCAAAATTTCCCCCAAAGGTTTTCAATTTTGTCTCATAGAAGAAAAATATACTTTGGCACCAATTTATCTGGTTAGGTCCTCCCTTCAAGAAAACTACAGGAAAATGTTACCATGCCTTAGGTCATGAATTCCTGTATAAATCTAAATGGGTTACATCTTTCTCATCTCAAGTCCCACTAGGCCGTATGTGTGCCGTTTCTGCGTAACTTTCATGTCACATCCCATAGCATCACAGCCACTCGTGCTGCTGCATGAAGCAATGTCACACCACTGTTGATGCTGCTCCTAATAAATCAAGCTGCTATCTAGGCAGCAAACAAAGTAGGCAGTCCACTTCTGTGGACATATCAGACAGGTATATCATTCTGTCTAAATAATTTCACAGGCTTTCCACAGAGCACTAATGAGGACTGGATGGAGCAGCTCTGAGGAGAAGGATGTGGGGGAGATGGATGATAAGAAGCTCCCCATGACCCACACTGCAAGTGCGCACTTGGGCCCAGAACCCCTCATGCACTGGGCTGCATCCCCAAAGCACAGGTCGAGGGAGGGGATTTTCCCCCTTTGCTGCACTCTGAGGAGATCCCCCCCATGCAGTCCTTCATCCAGCTCTGGGGCAATAACACAAAAGGTACATGGAGCTGTTGGAGCGAGTACAGAGGAGGCCACAAAGATGATGTGAGCTGGAGAAACTCTGCTGTGGAGACAGGCTGAGAGAGCTGGGCTTGTTCAGCCTGGAGAAGAGAAAGCTCTGGGAGACCTCAGAGAAACTTCCAGTGCCTAAAGAGGATGACAAGAAAGCATTTGACAAGGGTCTATAGGCACAGGACAATGGGAAATGGCTTTAAGAGGGCAGAGGGGAGATTGAGATAAGATCTTAGGAAGAAGCTCTTCCCTGTGAGGGTGGTGTGGTGCTGGCACAGGTTGCCCAGAGAAGCTGTGGCTGCCCCATCTATGGCAGTGTTCAAAGTCAGGTTGGATGTGGCTTGGAGCAACCTGGTCTAGTGGAAGGTGTCCCTGCCCATGGCCGGGGGTTGGACCTGGATGAGCTTTAAGGTCCCTTCCAACCCTAACCAGTCAGTGATTCTATGATTTAGGAACTAAGAGTCAAAATCTAATCTTCATGGCTTGGTCATCTTTTCACTGAAGAAACCCTCTCAAGATGCAGCCTGCTCACAACTGCGGTACCAGCCTCTGTTGCTTCTGTTTCTCTACACAGACTTTGCCATCTACCCTGTTTTCTGTCCCAGTGCTCTGGTGAAAAACAGCAACTATAGATAGGCGTGAGGATGCAGAAATCCTTAGAGTAGTAGCAGGAAATACAGACCGTGTAGGACCAACCACTGTCCTACACGTGCAAGGCAATAAGAGGAAAGACCTGAGAGTAAGAGAGCACTTCTGAGAGCACTAGGGCAGTCAAGCCACAGAAATGAAAGGGAAAAAGACGGGACAGATCCTGATACTCTAGCCAGACACCTGTGCTCATAAAAAAGACAGGAAAAGACATCAGGAGGTTGCTGCAGCATACCATGTTGCTTGAGATTGACTGTTCGTGTTGTCCTCTGCTAAAAAGATAGAAGAAGCACAAACTATTCAAGCACTGATGTTTCTGTAAGTGTGTATACTACAGCTTACCTCCCCTTTTATTAAATAAAAACACTGTACAACGCTGCTTCCTCCAGCCATCCAGAACACTGCCCTGTATCTTGATAGTTCATGTTCAGCTATAAGAATCTTCAAACTTTGGCGACTTTGCTCCATAATCTTCAAGCTGGGCTCTAACCCTGAACCAACAGTACTTGCCAAAACTACTTCCCTGGAAAAAGTCAAGGCAGAGGTTCAACAAAGCAGAGAAGAGATACAGATGATCCATAAGGATGCACACAAAAAGGAGAATTGCTGTTGGCTATAGGTGCAATAGTCTGAGCACATGCAATCTCTTAATGCAGGCAAAGCAATACCTTTGGCAAGCTGACTTCTCTCCTGTCGGCTTGCTTGTCCTAACACTAGCTGGCCCAGTCTTTTTATCAATACTGGGATTATACCAGTTCTTCTAGTGGGTCTCAGCACCACAGTAAGTTAGTAAAACAAGGTGCTGAGTGCATCACAGGGTAACAGAGCAGATGCAGTGACAACATGCTGAAAGCTGAATTGAGTGCACCCATCATTCCTGTAAACTGCAGCTTCCAGAGGTCTTCCCAGCTTTAAACCTAGCATCTAATAATAGCCTCCAAGGGAGAGGCTCAGGCCTCCACTACATGCAACTTCCCACCAGAACTACTCACTTTACAAAACAGTTTCCTGCCAGATGCTGGTTTCCCTTGATCTTTTTGAGAGCAGGGAGAGAAGCCTGCACTCCTCTGAATAGCAAAGCAAATCAATTCAGCTGTACTGAAAAAAACAGCCCCATCTTCATTCAACTTGGTCCTGAGATGTCTCTGCCTCAGACACGCACAGGAGAAAGAGTTTAATCCAATTCTTCCACAAAGATCAATAGTGAGTAGGTCTTTGAACACTTTACAATGCTCCCTAAGAAGCATGAGAGGGAAACTATGCAATCAAGACATAAGTAAAAAATCTTAGCTACAAACAACTTCCACCAGTGATTTCACCTCTGCTGCAGCATAAACAAACGCTTTTTCTATTACTATCATGTCTGGACACAGCCGGCTCCATGACAAAACAGAAATACAATACAATAAAAGCACTTATTTTATTCTCATACCAGTCACGTATTACTTCCCAGAAGGAATGGATTGGATTGAACTGCGGGTGAATGCATTCCATCTTGAACTGTTATTGTCCAGGAAAACATTAAGAGATTAAACTGGAAACACCATTATAAATCTGTTTTTAGCAGCAAGGCCAGACTCATCCCCTACACCAAATCAGCCTGGCTCAGATTTCAAGCCTTCTTCAGAGATCCTAAGTTCAATCACAAACAAGTCAAGCAGTGGTAATTTCAGACCTTGTCTGGTTCTTGTTGCAGTGAAAAGAATAATTTTTGATTCACACATATAGATTCGACAAGTGCAGTCTCACAGACAGTATATTATTATGCTTTATAAAGGTTACATATTAACCATTCATTATAACATGCATCAGTATTTTTTAAAATGTCTGAGGAAAAAACTGTGAACAGAATTTAAACAAAATGTCCTTCCAGAAGACCCAAGAAATGGTCACTTGTCTAAATTTATGTTAAATTTATACAAAGTTATAGAAATATACATTTTATAGAAATAATATTTTAGTACAATGTATATAAATAAGTTTATATAGATTTTATATAAATCTATATTGAAAGTTGTCGCTGCCCCATCCCTGGCAGCATTCAAGGCCAGGCTGGACAGGGTTTGGAGCAACCTGGTCTAGTTGAAGGTGTCCCCGGCCATGGCTGGGGCTGGAACTGGATGAGCTTTAAGGTCCCTTTCAACCCAAAGCGTTCTGGGATTCTATGATTCTAAAATACACATGCATATCTTATTGCCTATAGCTGAGTACTACTTAATTGTTTGTAGGGATGCCTGGGAGCTAAACTGTTGACATTCATAGAGCTTATTTATCCTGAAGAACAGAGTATAAGAAACTCTCTCAAAAAACAAGCCACCAACATAGATCATAAAATTATAGAATTATTTAGGTTGGATAAATACTCTTAACTCATTGAGTCCAATGGTTAACATAACATTATGGGATCGTCATTCACATTTCATACAGTGATATGCATTACTAAGATACAAGTTTCCAAGTTTATGCGGAAAACCTGAGAAGAGCAGTTTGATAGGTGAATGTACCACTGAAGAGAAAGGGCTGTTACTGAGGAAAAAACATAAATAAACGTAGGAACACTGTCTGGCCAAAATAAACCACCTTGAAAAGGAGACTATTCATTTGTTAGCACCAACAAATACCAGCCCAGCTGAAGCTGGAGTTACACAAGTCTTTGGCAGAACCAAAATCTGTGAAGTCCTGTTCCACTGTTTTGTTAAGCTGTGGTGCTGTTGACCAGTGTATTCTCTGTCTCGGCGGTCCTCTGGTTCATATCAGCTCATGTTCTCAGAAACTAATAAGGGTGAAACATAAATGCCAGTTTTGCAAGACATCCTGTGTTTTATACATGGATGAAGCCCCAGGACAGGTGCAGAAACTGATTTGACTCACATAGGTTTAACTATAGTTAGTTCATCTGACCTAACCCATATTCTAATTCAGTCATGGTCATTAATAGTTATTCTCATGGAGATTATTTTTAGAGACAAAATCATGTAGTCAGTTTTTGGACATCCACCTTAGGACAGTAAAAATTCCATCTTCACGGTGCCTGTTAATCACTGCCCACAAAAAGTCTGGGTAGAGACACATACATAGAATCACAGACTGGTAGGGACCTTAGAGCCACAGGCAGGGACCAGGTTGCTCCAGGCCCTGTCCAACCTGGCCTTGAGCACTGCCAGGAATGGGGCAGCCACAGCTCCTCTGGGCAAACTCTGCCAGTGCCTCACCACCCTCACAGGACAGAACTTCTGCCTATGATCTCATCTCAATCTCCCCTCTGTCAGTTTAAAGCCATTCCCTCTTCTCCTGTCCCTACAGGCCCTTGGCAAAAGACCCTCTCCAGATTTCTTGTGGCCCCTTTAGGCACTGAAGCTGCTCTAAGGTCCCCTGAAGCCTTCTCTTCTCCAGGCTGAGTCAAATTGTAGCAAGGATACCTGACACTGCCCTGACTGCAGGAGCTGGTGGTTTGCACCACCCACCATGGCAGTGGAAGGCACCTGCTCTAACTTGGGGCAAGAAAGAACTCTCTGAGAATCAAAAAATCTATTTCTGACAAGACACTACTTGTATATGGCAGTAATGACTCACCTATTCTGCATTTGGGAGCAATGGCATGTATGCTTTCAGGGTTGAGAGAAATGGAAAGAAGTGGCGGTTCTCAAGCACATAAATATTTTTCAGTAGTTATATATATGGAGACAGCTGAAGTGGGATGATGCAGAAATATAACACTAATGAAACAGGTTAATGAGCTTTATTAATGGGGGATAATGATACTTTAGAAAGTGAAATTAAGCAAATCAGCACAGTGTAGGAGAGAGCTTCAGGAGCAGATGAATGTATTAACAATTCAGAGATGAAGCCAGGGAAACATATGCTGCAGAAATACATCACTGCAAACAGAGGTTAGTTGTGGATTTGTGTTAACTGCCAAAACATCTTTAATCAAGAAACATCTCCAGAACGGAGACTTTAGACACAAACTGGAAGGGCATCTTGGAGGAAGGATCTTTCCATACTGCTGGAACAAAAGTTTGTTTAAGTGTCTGCAGCCACTGTTTGGAAGATGATAACCAACTAACAAACCTCCAGGCTTATCTGGAGTAGACACTTAATCAGATTCCTTGTCTTCCAGGTGCAGTGCTTTTTCATTTTCTTTCAGGGTGTTGTGTCTGATGACAAACAGAAACCATGCTGCCTCCTTTCCAGGCTTCTGAAAGAAACTTTTTTATAAACCTGTCAAATCAGGACCTCTACCAACAGACTGGAGTATGGCAAGCTCAACGCTGCATGTAGGCAACAGAAAACACCCAGGCTACCGTTTAGCCTGTAGTCAAGCCAATAGTAAACAAGCCTTAGAGCACAATGAAGACAAGAGCACTTCTAAAGTGGAAAAGGAGCATGTACAATTTGTGCTTTTATCATAGATATTTTATGTCTGAGTTGGCATCTTTCCTTAACCAATTATTTTCTGGACAAGTAAAACACACTAGTTTATTTGTCTGGGTTTCAATGAACTATCCATCAACTGCCAAGTAAGAATCTTTTGCTTAGGACATACAAAATGAGAATTTCCAAAAGTAGATGGAGTTCAGAAGACAACTGGCAAAAATAAAGACAAGAGCAAAGAGCACCAAAAGAATTAAGCTTGAGGGACACTAAAGGCCTGAGGCAATTTCAGGGAGTTGACATCCACCACACTGCTGCTGATGTATGAAAACAAGGTTTCCAGTATAAATCAGTTTGTGCTATGGCTCGGAAAAGACAGTGAGGGTAGTTTCTTCTGGTGTCTAAATGAGAGCTGAGTATGAATTATTCTTTTTTCCTATTGGTGGTGACTCAAATTTGAGTCACTTGCCTTCACCTGAGTCAGACATTTTATTAAAAATTTAAAGCAAACTTTCCTTTAGACCTCTGTCCTTGTATAAGCTTGGATGAAATCAGCTGACAGGTTCAAAATTTTGGAAGGGAGCAGAAAAACTAGCACAGCTTCTCTGCACACCCACACACATTATTCCATAGCCTTTTCCCTCTGCAAAGCCTGGTTTAAAATATTAATCTATTTTTAAGTAATGTGAATTATTTCTAATGCAGCACATTTAACTACAATTAAATATTAATCATAATACAAAAATGTAGCAGACTAAAAAGAGCATCCGAAGCTCTGAAAGCATAAAACATTAAACAAGGTTGTCACAAAGTGGTGTTCTGCACTGCTACTAGATGTTCAGGTGTCCAGATTTCTCATATATTAACCCCTTAACTTGCAAGTGTCTTGTTAGATACTAAATTTGTGAGCTCCCTTCTCTGGAGGACAGTGGAAAGGAAGACCAGGTGAGCTGGCCTGCACACGTTGTCTGCTTTTGTTTAATCTGTCTGCCTTTAAGACAGAGCAAGACAAACACATGAAGAGGAAAGCCAAAGTATGATAGAAAATACAGCTCCCGTGACTTAGCACCAAGTATCCAACTTTGCAGACCCCGTGTGTTAGTGGAGGGCACAATCAGCACATGTTCAAAGTCTCAGGCTCTGCATATGATTGCTGTCTCACATGCACTTCCAAAGATAATTAAATTAACTACAAACTTAGCTGTGTTGATTGCACAGCCTCTGTCAAGCAGAGGACAGATATTAGACAATGTTTTGCTAGCAGAAGCAAGCCCTGTGTACTGATGTTACGTGGGAGATGCAGAACAGCTTTTACCCAGGAGGTGTCTAATCACATGGCTGAAAATCTAAGCCCAAATCAATATGATCTACAGCAAGGTACATCATCTACAGCTTAGGTACCGTTAAGAAAAAGAAGAGAAACTGGATATTAAAACTATCAGTCAGGTGTTAAATTTTAGTGCTTAATTACATTGTATAATCATTTCAGGAGGCCTAACTGATGCAATATAAAGTCACAGAACTGGTGAAATGCCAAGAATAACACATTAACTGAGAGCAGGTTCTAGGCTTTGAATACGAAATAGCTGTAACCAATCATTTGGTGGAGAGGTTTCCACAGGTCATACAGTAATTTGGATCACATATCTTTTTCAACAGGTACATATGCAATTTCATTCAAATCCTACCAGTTCTGCATCTGCTTTAAGCCAACACATTTGATGTCTTGTCTGATTTTCTCTGGTGTGCTTTTCCACTGATTTATTTATATACCACTTCTTCTCAGGTCTTCACACTGGCAGTTCTATAGATCCCTCAGCCCCTACTAAGAACCAGATGATTTGGCTAAATAAGTCCAGGAGGTGGTAAAGTGAAAACAAATACCTACTTTCTTCTTATTCCCAAATATGCAGCTTTTCTAGAGGGTTGTCTACACCACTTGATCTCTGAATTTACTGTTGATTTCATAAATACACAAATATTCATTTTATTTATTCAAGAGAGCAGCTTTACAGTTGTATCAATGCTTTATAAAGATTCAAAAATACAGTTGGTCATTGTAGATGTCTATTCTCCCATTTCCAGCCCAATTTGTCTTCCACAGCTCTGACAGTAGCATTGCCCCAGTTATAAACAACTGCAAAAGTCAGGAGTCATGTATGAGGAAACTTCCTGATGCAGTACTGTAATGATACCACAATGATCAAGGTGTAGTCTAAAACTATTTAGGACAATGCGATAATTATATTCTGGAAAGACCCAGAGTGACAGTTGAGTTCTTATTTTAAAACTATCCAGAGGCAAATGCAAAACACCTTTCTTGAGAAACACCCACAGCATTCAGGAAAAGCACTCAGAGGCCACCTCTTTTGCAAACTAAAAGTAATTGCAACTGCCGAGCCAACAAGCCATGGGAACAACAGACTGGGGAATTTCATAGTCTTCTTTCACTGCTTGTGATATGACCTAGTTTGCCAAACAGGACCTCGATGGTGGCTTAGGGGAACACCTCCACTGAAATTAGGAAAGAGAGCAATGATGTGGCCTTGTGTTTGTTAGAATCCTGCAGTGGTCATGCTCACTCCTGCTTTCAAGGCCCTTGTTTGTGCATTCAAAGCTCATTACAAACAGAGCATTTCAATTCTTAAATTACAAATCCAAGTTCATCTGCCTCTATATCTGTCTGGATAATACTGGGAGGGCAGTAAGGTGGGCAAAGAAGAGAGAATCTGGCAGAGGTAAACCTAGGCAGAAAGCTGAATGTACAGACCACTGTAGACAGGCCAAAATATCCCAGACCATGCTTCAAAGTCTCCTCATGGGCTCTCAACTTGGCCTTGAAATTCAGATACTGAAGTGTGGCAGAGAAAATCCTACCAATAATGGTGCAATTCATTCATTTTCACACTCCTTATTTTGTACAAGGATCTCAGAATCAAGTCATTTTCTGCAGGTATTTGTAGCCCTGTATCAGATTTTCATCAAAGTACATATATGAATGATCTCACACCACACCATTAAGGTATTGAAAGCATCTGCGAGACTGCCCTGAACTCTTCTGCCAGTTCCTGTGCGTCCAGTCATTTCTAATCAATGCATATGGTGGCACCTTTACGCCTGCTGACCCACTGTTTCTCTCCTCTCTGTGTGAACCTCTCTCCTCTGTCTATTCACATCTCTAGATCTTAAAACAGCAGGAGTGTGCTTTCCTTTAACATCACTACAGCGCACAACATCTTACAGAATTTACCAGGAATAAATTGATATTTAGTTAGCAGATAAAAAAATAGCAATGGTAGCTGAAAAGGCTGGACCACTCTGTTTGCTGTTGTGTGTTTGGAGAGGTACAACAAATTCCACATCAAGGTTAAAGAATACCTGTGCACAGCAGTGATCAAGGTCCCATTCTTCACCAGCTAGTCCACTTCACAGGACTGGCAAACTCAAGTAGCTTATAAGTAGCTGTTCCTGCTGAATCTTTGGCTTCTGCTTTCAGCAGTGTCCAGCTTAGTTTGTCCTGGTACATTCCCTAAATTTCATGATGCACAAGAGTCCCTAATGATGGAGCAGAAACACAAAATGAATTCAGACCATTTTATGCTGTTGGAGAGCTGCATTAAAAGAAGCCCTAAACCAGCCCTGGTTTGGACCTGTCGTCTCACCCTGCCAAAAATCTAGCCAGCTGTAGCATAGAGTAGGTCATATGAAGTAAAAACCTATGTCCCATTAGCAATCCAAACCATCACCTTCTTTTTAATTCTGAATGGGAAACTAGGCAAAACATATGATCAATCACTAGTTAAGTTTCTTGTAGCTGTGGGACTTTTAATCAATAAAATAAAATTTCACTAACAATCCTAATTAACATGGTTTACTGGCCAATTTGGCATTAGGCAATGTATAAAATTCTCCCGTTGGACTTCTGGCAAAATATGACTCATTTACATCCCGCTAAACATAGAACACGCTAGAATTAGAAATACTGGAAATAAACTGGAAATTTTAGTTTCTCAACCTCTGTGCAGAGAAGTGAATATGTGCTGAAACAGTGTGTAAATGGCTTCAAATACTGTAGTGAGGTATGCTGTAAAATGGGAGGGGCAGAAGGAGGGGGGTAATTGGGAAGATCCCAGAAGGGCAAAGTCCTATTCACAAGTGGTAAAAATTCATCAGAACGAAAAAACAAAATTGGCGTCCCTGACAAGGCCTGGGCTCAAATACATTCAAGCTACACCAAGAAGACACAGAAGATGCAGGGAATTAATGGGTTTGGTCTAGGTCATCTGCAATGTGAAGTGAATAGACCTACTACGGCTCTGTCAGTCAGAGTGAGGGTGCTGAAATGAGAAAAGACCCATAGAAAAAGCACAGTAGCCTGCCACCTTGAGAACTAACAGCTTTGGCTCTTCCTCTAGCTTACCATTTCCACCACCCCATCCTCCTGAGAGAAACCATCCTATCTGGTGACACAAAAACGCCCAGCAACATCCCTGAGTTTGCTGAAACAAAGAAAAAAAATTATATGGACACTTACTTAGAGAGGATAATGACCACATATACGTTCTTCACACATCTGCAAATGTGTAAGAGGTCAAAAGAAAACCATAGAAAATCTGAGGGTTTGACTCATTGATAGTGGTGCATCCAGGAAAAGGCAGCAAGACCACATGCATGGAGAAAAAGCTGAAAAAGATTCCCACACGTTCTCATAGTAAGTTTGCACAGTTCCACAAGCCCACTTAAATATTTCAAAATAAACTTACTTTTTCCCTGGTGACCCGAGATACTCTTGTTGGCTCTCGCATAGACCTCTCTGTCACGGACCTGAAACTCTGGCCAACTTATTAAGGCTTGTGTATCCATTTGTTTATAACTTTTCTTACTCTTGAATTTGTCTCTTATGCTGAATAGCCCTTAAACGGTTATCACTGTAAACCAGATATCCTTCTGCTCCACACATACTAATAATAGTGCTGTGAGCGGATAATGCTGTTGTAACACTGTGATTCATGCAGATAATCCTGAAAACCTTTGGAATCTTTTTTCTTTAAAGGAAAAGTCTGGCTGACAAACCTGCAACAAACAAGTTGGTTTTCACTTTCTATACCTTTATATACAGAAAAAAACTATTTTCTGAATCAAGCACACAGCCTTCTTCAGCTGAGGGAAGGCAGGAAGAGTAAGTTTGATTTTATGTGTAAATTTAATTTCTTTTTTATGTTACCAATTGTTTTAGAACAGCAATTCATTTCCACAGCGAATCAGATGAAATAGGAAGAAAAAGACAAAATAAGAAAGGTATATATAAGGGGGTAAAAATAACTGAGACTTTTTATCAAATTAAACAAATATTTTGTGACTTGGCAGACCCATCTGCTGCTTTTCATGCTTATGGATTTAATTACCCAATGCAAGGCTGGATCCTGCATAGAAAATGAGGAAAATTCATAGAATCATAGAATAGTTAGGGTTGGAAAGGACCTTAAGATCATCAAGTTTCAACCCCCCTGCCATGGGCAGGGACATCTCCCACTAAACCATGCCACCCAAGGCTCTGTCCAGCCCTGCCTTGACCACTGAGAGTGATAGAGCTTTCATAACTTCCCTGGGCAACCCATTGCAGTGCCTCACCACCCTCACAGTAAAGAACTTCTTCCTCAGATCCAATCTAAACTTCCCGTTTAAGTTTGAACCTGTTACCCCTTGATCTATCACTACAGACCCTAATGAAGAGTCCCTCCCCAGCATCCCTATAGGCCCCCTTCAGGTATTGGAAGGCTGCTATGAGGTCTCCACGCAGCCTTCTCTTCTCCACATTGAACAGCCCCAACTTTCTCAGCCTGGCTTCACATGGGAGGTGCTCCAGTCCCCTGATCGTCCTCGAGGCCCTCCTCTGCACTTGTTAAAACAGTTCCATGTCCTTTTTATGTTGAGGACACCAGAACTGCACACAATACTCCAAGTGAGGTCTCCCGAGAGCAGAGTAGAAGGGCAGGATCACCTCCGTCGACCTGCTGGTCACACTCCTTTTGATGCAGCCCACGATATGGATGGCTTTCTGGGCTTCGAGCATGCACTGAAGCTGGTTCATGTTAAGTTTCTCATCGACCAACAACCCCAAGTCCTTCTCCACAGGTTTGCTCTGAATCTCTCCTCTTCCCAACCTGTAGCTGTGCTTGGGATTCCTCCGACACAGGTGTAGGACCTCGCACTTGTCATGGTTAAACTTCATCAGGTTGGCATCAGCCCACCACACAAGTGTGTCAAGGTCCATCTGGATGGCATTCCTTCCCTCCAATGTATCAACCGAACCACGCAGCTTGGTGTCATCGGCAAACTTGCTGAGGGTGCACTCAATCGCACTGTCTATGTCACCAACAAAGATGTTGAACAAGACTGGTCCCAACACCAATCCCTGAGAGACACCATTCGTTACTGGTCTCCAGCTGGACATTGAGCCATTGAGCACTACTCTTTGCGTGCGGCCATCCAGCCAGTTCTTTATCCACCGAGTGGTCCACCTATCAAATTGATGTCTCTCCAATTCAGAGACAAGGATGTATGAAGATAGGCTGAGAAAATTGGGACTGTTCAGCCTGGAGAAGAGAAGGCTGCGTGGAGACCTCATAGCAGCCTTCCAATACCTGAAGGGGGCCTATAGGGATGCTGTGGAGGGACTCTTCATTAGGGACTGTGGTGAGAGGACAAGGGGTAATGGGTTTAAACTTAAACAGGGGAGGTTTAGATCGGATCTGAGGAAGAAATTCTTTACTGTGAGGGTGGTGGGGCCCTGAAATGGGTTGCCCAGGGAGGTTGTGGATGCTTCATCCCTGGCAGCGTTCAAGGTGGGGTTGGACATAGCCTTGGATGGCATGGTTTAGTGGGAGGTGTCCCTGCCCATGGAAGGGGGTTGGAACTCGATGATCTTGAGGTCCTTTCCAACCCTTACTATTCTATGATTCTGTGATGTCATGCGGGACAGTGTCAAATGTTTTGCACAAGTCCAGGTAGATGACTACAACTCCTCTACCCCTGTCCATTAGTTCCGTAGCCCCATCATAGAAGGCCACCAGATTGGTTTGGCAGGATTTCCCCTTAGTGAAGCCATGCTGGCTGTCACCAACCACCTTGTTGTTTTCATGTGCTTCAGCATGCCTTCCGGGATAATCTGCTCCAAGATTTTGCCAGGCACCGAGGTGAGACTGACTGGTCTGTAGTTCCCCAGCTCATCCATTTTCCCCTTCTTGAAAATTGGGGTTATATTTCCCTGTTTCCAGTCATTGGGAACTTCACCTGACTGCCATGATTTTTCAAATATGATGGGCAGTGGCTTAGCAACTTCATTTGCCAGCTCCTTCAGGACCCATGGATGGATTTCATCAGGTCCCATGGACTTGCAAACATTAAGGTTCCTAAGATGGTCTCGAACCAGATCCTCTCCTACAGTGGGCCCAGGGTCCCCACCCTCACCGTCCCCGCGTCTTCCTTCCAAGACTTGGGTGGTGTGGTCAGAGCATTTGCTGGTGAAGACTGAGGCAAAGAAGTCATCGAGAACCTCAGCCTTCTCCAAATCCAGGGTAGCCAGTTCTCCTGATAGCTTCTGGAGAGGGCCCACATTGTCCCTAGCCTGCCTTTTATTTGCAATGTACCTGTAGAATCCCTTCATGTTATCTTTCACATCCCTAGCCAAGTTCGATTCTAAGTGGGCCTTAGCTTTCCTAACCTGGTCCCTAGCTTCCCGGAAACATCTCTGTATTCTTCTCAGGCTGCCTGTCCTTGCTTCCACCTTTTTTCCCTCGAATTTTGCTCAGCAGCTCCTTACCCATCCAAGGAGGTCTCCTCGCCCTCCTGCTAAACTTCCTTCTAGTGGGGATGTATCGCTCCTGAGCTTGCAGCAGGTGATCCCTGAATATCAACCAACAGTCTTGGGCCCCCGTGCTCTCTAGTGCTATATCCCATGGAATCTTACTGAGCAGGTTCCTGAAGAGGCCAATGTCTGCTCTCTTGAAGTCCAGGGCAGTGAGATTGCTGCACGCTCTTCTCACTGTACTGAGGATCTCGACTTCGACCATCTCATGATCGCTGCAATCAAGGCTGCCCTGGAGCATCACATTTCCAACCAGCCTTCCCTGTTGGTGAGCATGAGGTCAAGCATGGCACCTCTCCTTGTCGGCTCCTCTATTACTTGCAGAAGGAAGTTGTCTTCCACGCAATTGAGGAACTTCCTCGATTTGCTTGTGCCGGGCTGTACCATCCCTCCAACAGATATCAGGGTGGTTGAAGACCCCATGAGAACAATGGCCTGCAAGCATGAGGCTGCTCCTATCTGTTTATAGAGCGCTTCATCCACCGAATCCTCTTGGTCAGGCGGTCTGTAACAGTTCCCCACAATAATGTCACCCATTGCTGTTCTCCCTTTAACCCTGACCCACAAACTCTCTATTGACTGCTCACCTGTGCCCAGACAGAGTTCCATACTCTCCAGCCTATCCCTAACACAAATAGCAACTCCCCCTCCCCGCCTACCAAGCCTGTCTTCCTAAAGAGCCTGTAACCTTCCATTCCAACACACCAGTCATAGGAGCCATCCCACCATGTTTCTGTGATGCCTATGATACCATACCCCCATAGACGTGCACACATCTCTTATTCCTCTTGTTTGTTCCCCATGCTACAGGCATTCGTATAGACATCTGAGCCAAGCTCCAGTTGAAGCCAGCTCATTGGCTGGGGCAGCTGGAATATCTCTACATTGCTCTGAATGCTTACTATAGGCGCTGGCCAGTGACTGGGTGTGTTGGCATTGAATGCTGCCCCCCTCCCCCAACACATCTAGTTTAAAGCTGCCTTGACCAGTCTGGCAAGCCTCCTACCAAATCCACTCTTCCCTTTCTTTGTCAGACCAGCTCCACTAGCCCCCAGTAGACCTGGCCTACTAAAATGAGTCCCATGTTCAAGGTACCCAAACCCCTGACTACAGCACCACCCCTCTAACCATTTGTTAACCTGCCCAATCCTCCTAGCCTTTTCGAGTTCCTGCCCTGTATCCTGGAGAATTGACGAAAAGACCGTATGAGCTCCAGAGCCCTTAACCACCTCTCCCAGAGCTCTGTAGTCCTTCTTTATGTTCTCCGGGCTACTGCTATCTATGTCAGTAGCACCCACATGGATCACTAGAAGTGGGTAATAGCCAGTGGGACTGACTACAGCAGGCAGCTTCTCTGCAACATCCTTGATCTGAGCCCCTGGTAGGCAACACACCTCCCTTGAGACTGGGTCAGGCCGACAGATGGGTGCCTCTGTTCCTTTCAGAGTAAAGTCCTCTACTACTATGGCCCGCCTCTTTTTCCTGGCAGCACCAGTAGTGATCTTCTTTACCAGTGGGGGCTGGAATTAGATGATCTTAAGGTCCTTTCCAACCCTAACTATTCTATGATTCTATGATTTTATTAGACATGAACCACTAACAAAGTCTGAGACTAAGGCTAGATCCAGCCACACACAGGCTCTGTCAGGGATTTAGAGAGCAAGGAGGTCTATTCTGAATCGCGTGACTCAACAGAAGAGTCTCCCTTACCCTTTGTGTCTTCAGTCTCTGTACCACTCCTCGTTAGCTCCATTTTACCTCAATTTGCCTTTGTATGCTTCATCTATGCAGTATGTCAGAGTGAATCTTGCCATCAAATTCTGTTAAGTTATGCCTGTATAAATAATATTAAAACTGCTCTTGCTAATACCTTTGATAGTAATTCTTTGAGCCATCCTGAATCACTCATTTCATGACACAAAGTCAATGCAGAGGCATATTTTTTTCTGATAGCTTATTTCCTAACTAAGGATTCAGTTTTCTGCTGCCCATAATACCAATATCTAGGATGCTGTCCTGTAGTGAGCAAGACCTACCATCCAAATGTTTATGTTTCTAAATGGCTCCAATCACTTATTTCCCACAAATTCCTGTATGTCATGGCAAAGCAACTTTCTCTGATCCACTGTAAAAGTGGTTCTGACATTAAGATGGGTAGGTTGTGTAGGTTTCCCACAATTCATAGTTGTAGGTGGGTTACCTCAGGTGTTTCTGTAGGACCCTTCTCTCCACCCATCAACACCTAATCCCTAAAGGACGTCTTGTACCCTTTGCAAGAAGCTAAATTCTGCATTATCAGAGGTTGGAAATTCACTTGAAAATAAGATACATAATAGCACAGCACCTGGATTCTCCTTGTGAGTATTTCCCCAGGATCACTGCTATGAAAACCCAAACTACTGGAAGGCTTCTGAAGACAAAGCTGGTTGCTAGAAGCAGCTCTGTACTAATGCAGAGCCAGATTTTCTCTGTTTCTTTCATCTTAATTAATACTTTCATTACACCAAGTTACAAAAAATTAAATACATACAATTACAATTTCAAAATGCATCCAGAAATATGAAGGGGACAAGCCCACAATTAGCATAACCCTTAATGCAGTCTCATAAACCCCATAGCAATCAAGTCTCAAAGTACTGTAATTTACATAAACAAACAAGAACACTGGGTGGGTGTAGAAATGTTTGCTTCAGAAACAAATGTCACAAACAGCCCTAATATAAGACCATACAACAAGATACAGCATGGATAACACTGCTTAGTGATTCAGGCTGCTGCCTGCACAGACTCAGCTTCCTTCCAGATGGTTCAGGATTTGAGAAAGAGAGGCTGGAAAAGGATGGACTGTTTCTATGAGAGGTTACCATTCTAGGCACAACAGGTAAAATATGCCAAGAGCTATGAGAAAAATCTCTTCCATATCAGTGTCTGGCCTCAGTAAGGTTCTCAAAGAATAAAGACTGAGAGAGCTGGTCCTGTTCAAGAGAAGGTGCATGAGAGACCTTCAAACAGCTTCCAGGGCCCACAACATACAGGGTCTGACAAGAAATCTGGAGAGGGGCTTTTGACAAGGGCCTGTAGGGACAGGACAAGGGAAATGGCTTTAACCTGACAGGAGAGATTGAGATGAGATCTCAGGAAGAAGTTCTTCCCTGTGGGGGTGGTGAGGCCCTGGCACAGGTTGCCCAGAGAAGCTGTGGCTACTCCACCCATGGCAGTTTTCAAGGCCAGGTTGGATGGGGCTTGGAGCAATCTGGTGTAGTGTCCCTGCACATGGCAGGGGGTTGGAACTGGATGAGTTTTAAGGTCCCTTCCAACCCAAACCAATCTGTGATTCTATGAAGATGCAAAATGGAAAAATCACCTCTATATTTGAAGTGACCCTGTGACCCACACCCCTGAAACTTCAGCAGGAATGTTAAAGACCCCAGAATTCACACATTTTGCTGGACAGCAGATCACTGCAATGAAAGGGTATTCACAGGAGTCCTACAAATGCCAGTCCTCCCCCCTACTTACCACCATGGTAAGAGGTGTTTGAGCCTCATAAGAGAGAAGCCTAAATCACTCTCTTGAAATCACTTTGAGGAATATCAACCCTTAACTTCATTGGGAAAATCTACTCTCTGTCCTCATATCTCATCAACTGCTCATTTAGCCAACCCAGAACACTTCCCAAGGCAAAGCTCTCTCACAACCTTTGGGCTGTGCTGTCAAATTTGAATATGCAGGAGTCACTCCTGGCCCCAGTGGCTGAAGTTTTCCTACGAGGTAGCCTTTCAGGAGCTAGAGAGAATATGCCAGCCCTCCAGACTGCTTTCCAGCTTACTGCCTAACAGGTAGAAGCTCTGGGGTTTCCAGCTTACTTCAGGGAGGCTGCTGAAAATGAGGAGAAACTTGCATCCATAGTGTATTTTTAGGTTGCAAGAGAAATGTGTCATTTTCCCCTTGCATAAGAGTCACAAATATGTGTAAATGTCACAATGGAAACTTGTCACTTGAAAGAAATCCTTGTTTTAACCAGCTCATCCCTGAAATTCATCAGCATTCTGGTACTTTTGTGACCACTCCAGACAAAACAGGCAGAGCTTATCTTTCCCATCTGTGCATGCAAGTGACAAAAGCCAAGGCTGGAGAGAGAAATTATAAAGTGGTTTCATCTCCTCTGTGTTCAAACTCCTCTCATTAAGGCTTTAGCAAATCACATAAAGAGTACAAAATCATCAACCACATGGAAGACTTTTACTAGTGAAAAAGCATGAATATTGGCATTTAAGAATAGTAAATGGCCTTTAGAAGAATTAAGTTCCCCGACAATTTCACAGCTTCAAAGTTGGAACAAATTTAGTTCTTTAAGTGGCACATAAGCAATTTACAAGATGTTTTCCAGCTGTTTCCCTCACAGAACAGTAAATACTTTACATTAAAAGTAGTATCATGCACTCAAAGGCTGGAAACACTAGCCCATGTCAGGCTTGCCCAGAGGGTCAAAATAACCCAGGCAAATGTTTTAGTTATTTCTAAATCCTGTATAATCTCTCAACAGTTTTCAAAAGCACACACTGTAAATTGGAAAATGCATGAAAAAGATGTGCCTGACAAACTTCCTTGTTCTGTTGGTGTCACGTGTTTCATACCAGAATCGTCCACAACTGCAAAGCAGCCCATCTGAGCAGAGAACAAAGCATCGTGGTACAAAAGCATTTTGGCACACCCAAAAAATCAGTCCTGCTGCTCCAGGATAAAAAAGGGCCTCCATTTTAAATTACAGACAGTCCTTTAAGGTAACATCAAGAAAATACCAAGCCATTTTGCCAAGATATTTCAGTGTCTTCTCTGTGGTTAATTCTGCTGGTACACTTTTCAGAGAGGTTGGAGGTGTACATGCAGTGAGTCCAGAATTTCTGCTTGTATCCACAGCCAGAAACATCTATGAATCATGCCTGCTAATTGCCACCTCATGAGATCATTATAGAATCATAGAATCATAGAATAGTTTAGGTCAGAAAGGACCTTAAGATGATCTAGTTCCAACCCCTCTGTCATAGACAGGGAGACCACACACTAAACCATGTCACCCAAGACTCCGTCCAACCTGGCCTTGAACACCACCAGAGATGGAGCATTCACAGCTTCCTTGGGCAACCTGTTCCAGTGCCTTATCACCCTTACAGTAAAGAATTTTTTATTTAAATCTCGCTTGAGTTTCCTCTGCTGAACCCTAACCCATTCCCCCTTGTCCTGTCACTACAGTCCCTAATGAAGAGTCCCTCTCCAGCATCCTTCTAGGCTCCCTTCAAATACCGGAAGGCTGCTACAAGGTCTCCAAGCAGTCTTCTCTTCTCCAGGCTGAATGGCCCCAACTTTCTCAACCTGTCTTCATACAGGAGGTGCTCCAGCCCCTGATCATTCTCGTGGCTCTCCTCTGTACTTGCTCCAACAGCTCTATTTCCTTCTTATGTTGAGGACACCAGAACCTTCTGTTGGGGAAAAGATTCTTTTCTAGCTTTCATGGATGCAAAGAAATGTGGGTGCACTGCTCAGTCTTCCTGGAGTTACAAGGGACAGGAAAATCTTATTCAAACTCCCACAAGTTTTGTAACTTGAAGACCATTGCCTTAAGTTTCCCATCACCCCTAATGGCAGGGCTGGTCCCACAGGGAGAAACTGTCCAGGAGTTGGACCCCGGGTGCACAGAATCTCAGAATCAGAGAATCACTGACTGTTTTGGGTTGGAAGGGACTTTAAGCTTATCCAGTTCCAACCCCCAGACATGTGCAGGGACACCTTCCACTAGACCAGGTTGCTCCAAGCCCCATCCAACCTGGCCTTGAACACTGCCAGGGATGCGGCAGCCACAGCTTCTCTGGGCAACCTGTGCCAGGGCCTCGCCACCCTCACAGGGAAGAGCTTCTTCCTGAGATCTCATCTCAATCTCCCCTCTGTCAGGTTAAAGCCATTCTCCCTTGTCCTGTGCCTACAGGCCCTTGGCAAAAATTTTCTTGTTAGCCACTTTAGGTACCAGAAGATGCTCTAAGGTTGCCCTGGAGCCTTCTTTTTTATAGGTTGAACAAGCCCACCTCTCAAGCGTGTCAAGGTCCCTTTGGATCCCATCTCTTCCCTCCAGCGTGTCAACCATGCCACACAGCTTGGTGTCATCAGCAAACTTGCTGAGGGTGCTCAATCCCACTGTCCTTGTCTCTGACAAAGATCTTGAGCAGTGCCAGTCCCAACACTGACCCCTGAGGGACACCACTGCTCTCTAGTCTTCACTTGGCTATCGAGACATCAACCACAACTCTTTGAGTGTTACCATCCAGCCAATTCCTTATCCTGTGCATCACAAGACTGCACTAAATTGCAGAGGTAAGTAATTTGGACACATCTTACTCTGCTGGGCATGACAGCTAAAGATACAAATACTGGTCACATAATGCATACCAGACTAGGATCATGCTTTCTCAAAGATTTGACTGCTTAGAACATTTTACATAATAGAGCTAGACTCTTCACTTCACTTTACTAGTGCAGGCATTGACAACTGCCAGAAGCTCTTCCTTGTCTGGATTAGAAAAAAATGCCAAATCACTTTAAAAATATACTTTCAGATCCAAACTTTTTATGAATCCAAACTCACCTCCATCTCTGATCCACATATACCAACTGTTGTTTAAGATACATTTGGTCACACAAAACTGGGAGACTGAACTGGAGGAAGACTGAGAGAACTTCCCATCTGACAGACTGCCTGAATTTTCTTACAGAAAAGGAAATACTTCATTTTTTTACAGTGGAATCATTCATGACAGAGGCTGTGGAACACAGGCACCTGGGAGGGCTTTGAATAGAGTACACAGAGTCATTAATGTCTACTACTTGTTTCTCCCTTCAGGTTCTAGAGACCTGAACAAATGCACACAACTTGAAGAAGCTGTCCATGACACCTTCAGCTGCAACAGAAGTGTTGGTTCTGACCAGCTTTATTATATTTTACTTGGCAATTAATGGGTTACATCATGCAGACATTGAAGTCTTGAGCACAAGCACTGATATAAATTTTGCTGCAGATTGCATAAGAAGTAAAGAGGTTAAGTACCAGACAATACTGAGAGTCTTGCATCAGCATTAAAGCACACTAGCTGCATTGGTAAACACTCTAGTAAGCAATTGACAGTATAATTATGCTTACCAAGGTACCCTAAATTGCCGAAATCTTCACTGGCTGTCCATAAAATGTTGCAGCCTTGGTTTTAGTTTCTAGAAGAAACCAACTGAGACTATTCAGTTTCATAAACCACCTGTGGCAAAGCAGGCAGAGCATCATTCCTCCATTCCCTTATTTCTAGGAATCAGAGATGACTATTTGGGGAAGTAGAGTATTTTTTCATAAAAATGTTCCTCAACAGAGAAATTGCAAGACAAAAGAAATATCCCATACCGTGTACATAACAAACGGATGTAGACAATCACACTGCTCTGTATAAAATTTGACCTGCTGGGGCACTAGAAAAGTCCTCATTCAGAAGTGTACTTTACATGGATTCTATGCTAAATACCAAACTCCAGAACTTCAACTGCATGAGAACGGGACAACTTTACGCAGGCTCTAAGCTCTCTCATCCCTTTAAATCCCAGAGACTCTGAAGAAAATAGTACCAGATGCCCTGGTTTCAGCTGGGATAGAGTTAATTTTCTTCCTAGTAGCTACTGCAGTGCTGTGCATGGAGTTAGTCTGGGAACAATGCTGATAACACACTGATGTTTTAGTTGTGGCTCAGTAGTGCTTGCCCTGATCAAGGAATTTTCAGTCTCTCCTGCTCTGCCAGTGAGGAGCGGCACAAGAAGCCAGCAGGGAGCAGAAACAAGACAGCTGACCCAAACTAGCCAAAGGGGTATTCCATACCACAGCATGTCATGCCCAGTATATAAACTGAGGGGAGTCACCCAGAAGCCCAGATTGCTGCTTGGGTCAGGCTGGGTATCAGTCAGTGAGTGGCGAGCAGTTGCATTGTGCATCACTTGTGTTATTGGTTTTTTTTCTTTCCCCTTTTAGTTTTGTATTTTCTCCCCTTAATATTTCCATTATCATTAGTAGTAGTAATAGTATATTGTGCTTTAGTTATTAAACAGTTCTTCTCTCAACCAGTGGTTTCATATTCTTCCAGTTCACCTCCCCATCCTGCCCTGGGGTAGTGGGGAAAAGGCAGTGTGAGCAAATGGCTGCATGGCGCTGTGTTACTGGATGGTCTCAAATCACGACACCAGAAAGTTACACAAATTCCCTGGGGAAGTCTTTGTACAACCCCTTACATGCCTTTTACACCTTTTTGTTGTACGTAGTACATGATGCAAGGCTGGATGGGGCTTTGAGCAACCTGATATTGTGGAAGGTGTTTCTGCCGGTGGCAGAGGATTGGAACTGGATGAGCTTTGTGGACTCTTCCAACCCAAACCATTCTATGATGCTATGAAATCAGACCAGAAGTTCACAGTTGTATTCTCTCAGCATATATCTAACAGGTAAAATAAGATATTTTAAAAAATAAAATGAGATAAGAACATATACTAGGGGGTTAGGAAAGACTATTTTCTAGCAGAGATCTTTGTCCTTTGGTAAGTTGTAAAGGAGTTAAGCCAGGAGAGATGGAGTTCACTGGTAAAGGCAGGAATTGCTTCACTAGTGCAAGCTGAGTCAAAAGTCTACATGTTGAAACAGGGACCACATAACTCAATGTAACACTTCAATCACAGCTTCCTATCTCAAAGCCATCTGCTTTCTTGAGTGGACCTATTATCCTCATCCTCTATTAATGGTAGTGGAAAGCTTTCACAAAGCTTCCTGAAGATGTGGGGTGAAAAGTAGGTAAGGAGGAAGCTCAAGTCCACCCAGCAAGAGGCAGTCAGCAGGAAAATTCAGCACAAAGTGGCATGCACATCACCTGTGCAACTTACGTCAACTCTCTCATGGTAGTCTCATCATCTTTGAAATTCTGCTTTGGGAATTACCTCTGGGCTGGTGCGACTGAAAATGAGGAGAGTCCTGATGAGGCTGGAAACTCTCTAGGGAAAAGGAACTTCTCTAAGAAAAGCAGAAAAATGAAAATGAAACAGGGGAAAAAATAAAACCCAAATCATTGTCAGTGATGATGGTCAGCGAGAAAGTCCTCAGGTGCTACTGAAGAAATTGGTACAAATCTCAAGGAAGACCAATGTCAAATTATTTTGCTATTGCATCAACTATCCAAAAGATAAGCACTAAAGAGCTAGTTCCATGGGATAAGTCAGCCAAAACCAACAGCTGAAATGAACAGGGGATCCCAGAAAAGGAATAGTCATGGCAGCCTGCAGTAAAAGCTCCATCTCCATTTCCACCAACGGTCCCTATAAAGACTTTTGAGGAAAACAGGAATTTCATAATTTTCTGTTTTAAAAATATTTGTAACTCAAATTTGGTACCAAATTCACTTCTTTTGAAATACGTGTGTGTGCACAGACTGGTGGCTTCTTTTTTTTTTTTCCTTTTTCCTTTTTTTTTTCTATTTTCAGTCTACTCTATTTTTAGGCTTAACCTTTTTTTTTTTCAGCTGTGAGAGAAAAAATATGAGGCAAGGAAAATTCCCACAGGAGAATTAAAAAAAAAAAAAGTTGCAAACACCAGTTCTTGAGGAAGACCCAGAGTAATCTCAGCCCTTCCTCAAGCCCCTATAAAATTATCCCTCTCACTTTGCCTCTGGCATCATTTTAATCCCCTCTGCTTCCCCACAGGCTGCTGTAGCCCTGCCATTCAGAAGCCTTCCTCCCTGACCACATCACACACTATTTCTATCTGTCCCAAGGTCATTGTAGGTTGCTGCAATGTGCAAAAGCCCCACAGCAGCCAGGCCAGCTCAAAATTTACTTACCTAAAATCAAAAGCATTGCATAGATCTGTGGACACTGACACAGCATGTTAGAAAATTTGTTTAGAAAACAGCTGCAATCTCAAAACATCCCTTAGCAATACACAGAAAGAGGGAAATATTTCACAGAAAGAACACCAAATAAAAAAATCTGCTTTATACTCTGCATATAATTGATGCTTCTGCTGTGAAGTTAAGCTGTTTACGTTACAAGGCAGGGGAAAGAGAGCAGGTTTTCACTAGCAATTGGATTTTAGCTTGACTCCAGGATAATGGGATTCCAGGACACAAGAAGTGTCTCATTTTTGCTTCCTTAGTCTTATATTAAAAAAAAAAAAAAACAAACAAAACCAAAACATTTTTTACAAGAAGCCTGGTCCCTTTTAGTTTACAGTGCAACAAGTACTTACAAATTTCTCAGGACAACAGATGTTGGCATTGGAAAGCCAGATTTTGAATTGCATCAAAATTTGAATATGCAAATAACTGCTTTAAATCACAACCTGCTTTGGACTACCAAGTTCTCTTCAAACCCACAAATTGCACCAAGAGACACTTATTGCCACATGATTAAGAAACTCAGTTGAGTCTGAAGCATTCACCCACTGTGGCTTGAAAGACGTAACATTGTCCAAGGATGGACAAAAGCATACACCACACATGAATTCTGATGACTCAAGTCCTTTCACTTGGAAGAACAGCTTATAGGCCTTGTCATGGGGGAGTAATGGAAACAGTGAACCTGATTACCATCACAGAGGTGCCTATGAAGAATCTGGTTCAGCTTATTCATTCTCAGATGCTGGGGAATTGAAAAAGAGCAGATGCTGTCATGAAAAGGTTGCGATCATCGGAGCACCATACCCATCTAAAATCTTTAGAGAAAGCCCATTCTACTCTGCAAAGAAAGAGCAATCTGACACCTAAAAAATCATGTGTTGAGATTAAGTATGACTTGGGGGTGGTCAGGGAAATTTTACTATATCTGTGAATGTAGACCGGTCATTTAATGAACAGAGGAAAGCTTGACAGTGCTTTTACAGCTCTTTTTCAGTCACCTAAAGAAAAATGCTTTTGTTACTATGAGACCAATGATGCTGAAAACTAACCAGAAAATTATGGAATCTATGATAACAGCTTTGGAGAAGGATGAATTCACATCATTACATTTTAGAATGTTAGAAGCCTTTATAATCTGAAACAAGGTTACCATTTTTCTATTAAATCAACACAGAAATGATCACAATGTGTTGAACACTAAATGCACCTCTAGGTCATAATCTCTTCAAGGTAACAATCATTACTTTTTCCTCTCTATATAGCCTTTAGTATAATGAAGCCTTCATTCTATTAGTCACACCTGAAATGATAACTTTCCGCTATTGCTGCTGATGATTACACTAATCTTTTGGTCACGTGCTGTTCAACAAGAAAGGTTTAATGTCAAGTTCTTTGGTCAGGAATGGAATAGGAAGATTTTGCATGAGATGGACTGTTTCCTGAACAGCAACTGCTGGAAACAGCCCAGGAGGGCAAGAACAACTAAGGCAGTCTGAGGGCAGAGAGGAGAAGATTCATGAGAAAAGGTGAATATAAAAACTACTCTAGATGCAACGCTGTAGTTAATAGCAAATTTGCATCTCCCAAGCGTGTGATTGCCTATTCACAGGGAAAGAATTAGCTATACAAACACAAACTTTCACTGCCATGGATCATTTTTTCTTTCTTCCAGATAGTTCCACAAATATCAAACACCACCACAACTGGGGATAAATACCTTTACCACTATGAGTCTATCATCAATTCTCCTCTGCCAAAGCAATTGACTTTGATTTGAGATTTAATGAACATCACCTGGCTGTTTGCTTTTATGCTGCTGTCTCTATTATTTACAAATCATTAACAAGCAGGTGGAAATTCTCCTCATTTCTCCACTTGTGTACCCTTCCCAAAAAGCAGCATTCTGTCACTAGTTCTCCATTACCCCTAAACACCTTTTCATTCATCTCCTTCCTCTCATCCATAAGTTCCTTTATGCAACCTTTGACTTCACTCTTTTGCCATTCATAGCTGAGAGCCGAAAGCTCCTCTGATCCTTTTTGCTCATAGCTCTAAAGGACAATGAATAACCTATGTGGCTGTTCCTCTCTCTCTGTCTTTTCTTTCCAGGAGATGAATCTATATTTATCTGACCTGATTAAGACATCCAGACTCTGCTGCTGACTGGGAATCTCTGTAGAGACTACCAGGTGTCCAACAGCCAGAACAATGAGGTCTGGGGAGCAACAGATGTGCAAGTGTGCTGTCCATATCAGGCGAATTAGCAGAAAGTCATCTACTGAACAGAGCTTGCAGGCATGTGGATAAACCAGAGGTATTGAAGACGGGTTATGGTGGTGTTTCTGAAGGAAATCTGTGCCTTAAAACCAACTGGTGTTCTTGGGTTGCACTGGCAAACATGCCAGCTTGAAGCAGTTTTTAGCATTTAACACAGCCCTAAAGAGACATGAATACATCATGGGATAACACGTTAAAGCTCTCATACAGACTTAAAGAAATGGTTAAAAGAGAGGAGATAAAGAGTAAGAGAAAGCAGTAATTTTTTGGACTACAGGAAAATCACCAGAGAGATGCGCATTAGTGACCTTTGCTGTTCAACAGTCTCGAACAAGCTGCAAAAGGTAAGGAGAGAAGTAGTGAGGCCAGAGACTTAGTAGCCTAATCTGAGTTATCCAAATAAGACCTGACTTTGCGTAAGTGCCTGGTAATATTGAGTGACTAGGCAATAAAACAGCAGATAAAATTCCATGTAGAAAACACCATCAATTTCCTGTAAAAAATTGTGCTGTCTGGGCTAATCATAACCACAGGGGAATGAGATCTTGGGTGATGATGCATCAAAACCATCTCTGGTTAAAAGCTGGGGATATCAGATTGATCTGACCATCATAAGTTCAAAACAAATGAAAGGAACTGACTTTTGAAATGTGTAGTTCATCTGTGTCACTCCCTGCTACAGGATGGTGTAGGTTTACATAAGTTTAAAAAGAAAACCGGAGAAATTTACCAATAAAAATCAGTCCTGGTCAGCTAACTTAGATCTGACACCTGCAAAAGTTGAGAGAAAGTTCAAGGAAACAACACTGCTTGATTCATTCTTACACGTCTCTTAGCATCAGCTACCTAGAGAATGGGTACAGAATATGAAAGAAGTAGAGCTGGTAGCTGGAGGAAGGAGGAGTTTACAGGGTTAAATAACTCCAGTAACACTGATGTCATTCTTTGCAGCACGTTGCCTAGGCCGTGTGCAAACCTGTCTAATTATAGATCATAATTACAAAGCCTAGCATGCTGGAATACTAGCAGCTGCCAAAATCAATAATGTCAAAAGGTGGACATTATTAAAAACAATATAATTGTAATCCTGCCAAGAATCTGGCACACTGTACTATACAAATCAGAACAGAGCTGTTCCAGTGGGTTCACCAACATCCTAAGCAACCTATGGCAGTTTCTTAAGGTTTGTAATTACTTCAATCAAGTAATGCCATTTTCCTCTTATTTGCTCTTTCCTCTAGAGGAAGAAAAAAAAAAAAAAAAGGGCTGAATTCCATTTAACTTCAAAGTGCAAAGACAGGTTGCACGTCGTATGAGTAATTTCTGGCTGCAGTCTGACCACACATCAGTCCTCCCTCTTGCTATGCACACCATTTCCAATAAAGGTTTCAAAGTCTTCCACTTGGATTGCTTCAGCTTCTGCCAGCGACAAGCTTAAAAGCAGAAGCGGATGCTGTGAGCAACTGAGGTCTTCAGCAGTCTCTCCTTCTCTTTTGTTTCCATTTTCAGGTGTCTTTTGTGCTGCCTTACATTTCTAGTGATGAACCAATCATAGCATACAATATCATAGAATTATAGAATCGACCAGGTTGGAAAACACCTTCAAGATCATCAAGTCCAGCCTTTACCCCAGCACTGCCAAGGCCACCACTGTCGGTAAGGGCCTTGTCTACACAGTTTGTGAACATTTCCAGGGATGGTGATTTCACCACTGCCCCAGGCAGCCTGTTCCAATGCCTGACCACCCTTTCGGGGAAGAAATTGTTCCTAAAATCCAGTCTAAACCTCTCCTCGCGCAGCTTAAGGATACTTCATCTTCTCCTATTGTTTGTCAGCTGGGAGAAAGATTGACCTCCACCTCACCATAACCTCCTTTCACGTAGTCATAGAGATAGATAAGGTGCCCTGAGCCTCCTCTTCTCCAGACTACGCAACCCCAGTATCACTTCTTCGTATCACTTCTCCATAACTTTTAAATGTATGATGTCACAATTGTACTCTCTCTCCCTTCGGTCAGCAGAGAGCTATCAACAGCTCAGACACTTGTCCCTCATTAATCCTCACTGTGACCTATCTTTTTAGTCATTTCTCTGTTGAGGAAACAGAGGTCCGAACTAAAACTCTTCATCACACTTCTCAAATTCACAAACTTAGTGGCTATTTCTGCCCCAAATCAATCTGATGGTCAAAAGCAGAAAAGATTTCCTTAGATCCTTCTCCTCTCTGAGCTTTCTTTGTCTCCAGGCTGAAAGCAGACAGGCTCCACGGACAATCTGAAGATCTCATCCGCTCTATTACAAATCCCATCCAAGATCACAGAACAGAAGACAAACACTATTGCTAGCTACAGAAAAACATTTAATCTGCAAGTCTACAAATCGTATGTTTTAGTTCAAAGGCTAGCACAACTTCTCTTAAAATACCCCAGGTATTTCCTTTCATTCTCTAGAGCTTGACTATTTATTCTGATACTCATTTTTTTCAAGGTATATAACAGTAATAAATCATACAGAAATGAGAAAAAAAAATAAAAATCAAAATACGTAGCTGTACTTTTCCTGCATAAAATTATCCGAATAAGTTCCTTGGTCTCTAAATGCTAAAAAGTTTCATTAAAAAAAAGAACACACTTATCAGACCACTCACAGAAAACCCATTTTAGTATGAATTGCATGGTAGAATCCGGCTCTCCTGGGGCAATTGTAATTCAATTTTTGACCTGACTTCTGGAAGCAGACTAAGCAAAGCAAAGGTACAAAGGAGTAACACTAAAGAGGATAGCTGGGAAATGTGCAGTGACATTCTCTGCATTAATAAAGCCATCAGAAAAGGACTTGTGGTCTCAGAAAAGGTAAGTACCTAACAAGTTTTCAGGAAAAGAAATTTAATCTAGATTAATAAACTTTATTCTGCATTGACTTAACAAACATCATAGTACGTTCTGTAGCATTACACAAAATAGACATTTTCTGAATATTTAATAAGGGTGGTTTGTTGGTTTTCTATTATCCACCAAAATTAAACTACTGCAGTTTGACTTCAAGGTAAGCTGTGGTCTGCAAAATTAAGTAATGGAATTGAAGTGAGAAATAAAATAATTGATCGATCCTGATGTAGTTTTGATAATGTATTTTGGGTAATTTTGCCGGCTGGGCTGGTTCTTGGTATAAATCAAAGGTAACTGAAGGCAGCTGCTGCACTCACCAAGCCCTCATGAAGAAGAATTAAAGGTAATTCCTGTGTAACAACACTGACAGCATCAAAAGTCTTTAATGCCTTGTGCTCTGAAAACGTGTCATTCAAAGCAGGTTGTGCGGGAGCAAAAAGTGTGATCTACTGCATTACTACTTTACATGTATTTAATTAAATACACTACTCTCCCAAGAGGCGGTGTAAGGATTTTCATGAGAGCTATAAGGGATGAATTTGTAGCAGAAAAGATAGAAAATTTTGAACTAAAAGCTAAGCTAATAACTAAACTTTCTTTTTTGTAACACCTTTCTTCTTAATAAAGGTGTTTTGTTTAATAAAAGTTTTTATTAAATACTAATAAATACAGCCTTTTTTCTTAACAAAATATGTTTAATTTAATAAAAAGTTCATCCAACTGAAAAGGATCATTTCTTAAAGACTCAAATGACTTAGAAATGCTTATGTCATTTGCTTTGTTTTAATTAAAAAAAAACAACAAACAACTGCTGTAGGTTATCTAAAGAAATACACATTTACTCCTACAGCTCAGTTAGGAAATTCTCAGTAGTAGTAAATATTGGCAGGTCAGGGAATGCAAAAGGAATAGTAATGCTAAAACTGTTTGAGTGGGAGCTATCAGTTTCAACTTCGTATCCGTAAGAAATCTAACACTTTTCTTTTTTTTTCATTCAACCCACGACAATATTACAGTGAGATGTGAATGAATGAAATGGCCTAGAAACCAAGATCAGAAAAGATGCTCTTGCCAGTGATACATCAGAGTCACCAGGACTGATTTACCTGTCTGCCTCTACAGACAGCAACGCTAACCAGCGTGCACAGGGACATGGGAGAAACCTATCAGTGCCACTCTATGTAAAACCTCACAGGTTACTCCTGTTAGTGACTCTGGCTGAGGCATGGTCACAATGACTGCTGGTGGCACCAAGATGCATGTTTACTCTGAAACCTGAGGTAGCTGTATGTCAGCTGGCTTATCAGAACATAGTGTTGCCTAAAGCATGGTTGTCAAGAAGAAAAGACAAAGGGAGGGAAGAAAAAAGGACAATTCCTTCTGCAATTTAGTAAACTGGTGACTTTAAAAAAGTGCTGTTGTAAGTGGCCTTGGAATCACTAGGAAATCATAGAATCACAGAAACATACAATCAGCTAGGTTGGAAAGGCCTTCAAGATCAGGTCCAACTGTTCCCCTGGCACTGACAAGTCCACCACTAAACCATGTCACTGAGGGCCTATCTACACAGTTTGTGATCACTTCAGGGACAGTGATTCCACCACTGCCCTGGGCAGCCTGTTCCAATGCCTGACCACCATTTCGGGGAAGAAATTGTCCCTAATATCCAACCTAAACCTATCTGTTCATGCAGCTTGGACGTTATTTCCTCTTGTCCTGTCATTTGTTCCTTGGAAGAAGAGATCAGCCATCTCCTGGCTCCTTTCAGTTACTTGTAGAGAGCAATAAGGTCCCTCCTGAGCCTTCTGCTCTCCAGACTAAACACCCTCAGTTCCCTCAGACGTTCCCATCAGACTTGTGCTCCAGGCCCTTCACCTGCTCTGTTGCCCCTCTTTGGACCCATTCCAGCACCTCAATGTCTCTCCTGTAGTGAGGGGCTCAGAACTGAACACAGGACTCAAAGTGCAGCCTCACCAGTGCAGGAGGATGATTATTGCCCTGCTATGGTCAACCTACTGGTGCCTTCCTTCCACAAGGCACATACTGGCTGTTTATCCTCACACTACATGAAGAGATCAAAGAGGAAGTGGATAGAGATGACCATGGAAGCGACTGGTGTCAGTCTGGGGGCTACTCAGGCTCTTCTCAGTGGTCCACAAAAGGAGAAGCTGTGAAATAAGCATACCCTGGGGCTGAAGCAGAATCTCTTCTCCCCCTTTCAGACAATACCTAAGTCAGTGTCTGATGCCTTACAGGTATTGTGGTGCTGTGTTGCATGTTACATGTAATAGCACTGAACAGCACCACCAGATCACCATGCAAAACATGAGGCACATCTTTAGTTTTACAGGTGTTGGGCCCTCATGAGCATTCCTGACAGACCTTTGCAAAAGGCTTTCCAGAAGATCCGAGGCCTTAAAGAAAAAACTGGGGTATTCATATGCCATCACTGTAGTTTCTGAAAGAGGAAAAGCCTTTCAAAGGCACTGCAGGAAAGAGCCTTCTAAATGATCTATTTTCTGGGAGAGAGTTTGAAGGGCAAGAAGTAGAAGAAACGAGGCCTGCCATTGCAGGCCTTTTGCTAAAGCTTGAACCGAAGTGACACCCCCACAGCATTCTGATTCAGAGTTTGTGTAGTGACACATAAAGGTAACTCGCAGCCTTGGTGATTAGGACATGCACTCTATCCCACTGACCCATCACATTATCCATCTGTGAATCTGCCTGTACAGGAGCTGCGCAGCAGACTTGACTTCCACTGCTTTCAAACAGTGCCACTTCTTGGTTTAATCAAACCACTGCACTTCCTCAAACACTGATTTGTAATAAAAACTGGGATGTGAACTAGACATGTTGTCCTAGGCAGGAATCAGTCCAGAAACCTAGCTTGCACTGCTCTAATGGGCTAAAGTCCTAGGTCTGAAAGACAGGGTGCCTGAATCAGGAGAAAGTCTGATATCCTCTTTTTGAAGTTTGTTCATATCCTGAGGAAAGTATCAGTAACTGTTTTGTGAGCAACCCAACCAGCCCCAAAAACTCCATTTAATCTTCTTGACTAAATCTACTTAACAGCATGCTTCAAAAGTCCCCAGCTAGCTTTCCAGGTGTATTGGGTTCAGCAGCAACAGCCATTTTTCTCCTTCTTAGGAGCTGCTGCAGTGCTGTGGTTTTGACTTTTGGCCTGGGAGCAGCGCGGATGACATAGATGTTTTTAGTTGTTGCTCAGTAATGTTTACTCTGACCAAGGACTTTCTGAGTCTCTTGCTCTGCCAGAGAGGAGGGGAAGCCGGGAGGAAGCAGAGCCAGGACACCCAACTCAAACCAGCCAAAGAGGTATTCCATACCACAGCACGTCATGCCCAGGATGTAAAAGCTAGGGGCAGGGACCTGGAAGGGTTGGATCACTGCTGGATTGGGCTTGGTATCGGGTGGTAAGCAGTTGTATTCTCTTCCTTTGTTATTTCCCTTACCATAATTATTATTGGTGGTAGCAGCAGTGGTTTCTGTTATACCTTAGTTGCTGGACTGTTCTTATCTCAACCTGTGGGAGTCACACTCTTTCAATTCTCCTCCCCATCCCTCTGGGAGCTGGGAGAGGAAGGCGGGGGGAGTGAGTGAGAGAACTGCGTGATTTAGGGCTGGGCTTAAACCACAACACCAGGGCAGATGGGAGAATCTCTACTCATGAAAAGGCTCATGTATTACTAGTTTAGCCTTTTGAATTTTACACCTTTCTCCTATCTTCTTATCACTTCAGATATTCCTCCATACATTTAACTAAAACGCACAACTATGAAATATCTAGGGTTTGTAGCTGGCTTTCCATAGCTGAGTGCACCGCAGACACCTAACCTTCATGTTTTCTAGGGCCAACAGTTAATTCATTCAGATATTATTGTGAAATCTCACACAATCCTGCAGTGTCTGTCTAAGGCAGGCAATTGTCAGCTGCAGGCTAAAAAATATTTGAATGTGAAGGGACACAGGAATATTTAATAATTTGTATGTATTGCTTCTTATGGTACTACAAATCTTTGGACAATATCATCTTTCTCCAAATGTAAGATAGATGGTGATAATTAACTATATGGTTATTTCCAAGCCATCATCATAGCTCCTGCGGGCTGCTGGCAGATAGAAGTCCACTGCCCTGTCTGTGTTGGCCTTCATGCGCGCTGCCAGGCAAGACTGCCTCCATCCAACAGAAGTGCCCTCCAGCTTGAAGAGGTGTTCCAGTAAGGAAAGACAGCATCTCTGCCGCAGCAGCCAGGCAAGCTTCTTCCTCCTGCCAAGCAAGACAAATTGCTAGGCCCAGAGGCTCTAACTGCACAGGCTAGAGCCTATGGGCTTGGTCAGACAGGGCCAGGGTAGGAAATGAGTGCCATACAAGACCGTTACACTTCCTTGGAGGAAACAGAGCTGATGGAGGGGGAGCTGCCAGAAGAGAAAGTGCCAAACAACAAGTACCACAGTGAGAAGCTGGCTGCCCGAGAGGCTGTTGGCCTGACAGCACCAGGGGGCCAAGCAAAGCTGGGAACCAGCAGGAAAAGGGGTATCACTCTCTGAGCCTCCTCATTACCCCAGGTATCAATATAGGCTGGGGAATGAAGAGATTGAGAGTACCCCTGAGGAGAAGGATTTGGGGGTACTGGTGGATGAAAGATTTGGTATGACCCAGCAGTATGCACTTGCAGCCCAGAAGGCCAATTGCATCTTGGGCTGCATTCAAAGGAGCATGGCCAGCAGGTGAAGGGAGCCCCTCTACCCTGCTTTGGTGAGTCTCCCCCCTGTAGTACTGTGTCCAGCTCTGGAATCCTCAGCACAGGAAAGACATGGACCTGTTGGAAAGGGTCCAGAGAAGGGACACATAATGATCAGAGGGATGGAGCCCCTCTGCTATGAGAAAAAGCTCAGAGAGTTGGGGTTGTTCAGCCTGGAGAAAACTGGGGAGACCTTATTGAAGCCTCTCAGGTCTTAAAAGGGTCCTATAGGAAAGACAGGGAAAGACTTTTTAGCAGGGGCTACTGCAACAGGTTGAGGGGTGATGGTTTTAAACTAAAAGAGGGAGATTCAGGCTGATTGTGAGGAAAATATTCTTTATAATGAGGGTGGTAAAAAACTGACACAGTGTTTTGCCACCCTCACAGAGAGGTGGTAGACGCACCATCCCTGGAGACATTCAAGGCCAGGCTGGACATGGTTCTGGGCAGCCTGATGTAGTCAAAGACGTTCCTGCTCGTTGCAATGGGGTTGAACTAGATGACCTTTGAAGGTCCCAACCCAAACCGTTCTATGATTCTATGAGTCTCACCTCAGTACCTCTTACTGCTCCTACTGCACGTCCTAGTCCTCTCACCAGCCCCCCATCCCTCTTCAGTACAGCTCTCTGTTCCCAGCCAGCACCAATCCACTGCCACAACTCATGCTGGCAGACACACCCCTGGCTGCAAGCTGCTTTGATACCCTAAGGCATGCCTTGTTCCCAGGGCCTCACTGGGAGGGAGGGAGGGAGGCCTTGTTCCCAGGGCCTCACTGGGAGGGAGGGAGGGAGGAACTCTGCCACTCCCTGTTCTACCCGCACATGGCTGTGTGTGGCCTCAAGCCTCATCAGGTCTGTGCCTAGATGCCTGGGACCCGGTAGGAAATGACTTCTTTCTCCCCTGGGGTCTTGGTCCTGTTTCTTACCGGGCCTTCTGTGAAAGGGAGAATGCTGTTCTGGCAACATAAGCAGCACACTGCAACTTTTCCATCTGAGACCTGACAAAGTCTTCAGTGTGGTTCTGGGGAAATGGCCTTCCAAGCAGGCTCAAAGCCTTTCTGATCATTTTCTTTGCCGGCTCCATGCGTCCCACACAACAGCAGACCTGCACAGGAAAAGGGAAACATCCCGATGTGGACTAGCTGCCCAAGAGACTGTAGGAGTCTGCCAGTGGCCGGAGATGCCAGAGCTCTCCTATCCACTGCATTTGGGGAAGGCATCCAGCTCCATCACTCAGGAGATCCCTCCAGACCTCCCCTTTACCTCCCCTTTGAGGCTGAAAAAGGTGGCATCTTCAAAGCAGGATATCACATTTGCTTTATTCTTCAGAGAGTTCCTCAGGATATCCGCTTAACTCAGCTTCCTGAGGGCCTTTGCGCAAGCACATGGAGAGCAGGTGAGATTAGTGCAGAGCCCATGGCCACCCTTGTCCTCCCCCATTGCCTCTGGCATCTGTCTTAAGAGGGCTTGTTTCTTCCCCTGGTGATACCTGCACAAACACAGTCATGTTTTTGACCATGTGCCTCAGAACACAGGCACCAATGATCCTTCAGGCCTCCTCCCTGCTAAGGCCCTCATGCTAAAGGCACAGCACTCTGTGTCTCCTCTCACACAAGAGGCAAAGCAAAGGAAAAAGTGAGGCTCAGAGTTCAGCATTTTCCTTCCAAGGCCCCAAGAAGGCATGCCCTAGTGCAATGCAAACTTGTCCTGCCCAGAGCCAGGCAGGACATACTGCAAGCAGGGCAACTCACCATGTAGTTGTTGGAGACATGCAGGTAGGCAGCTGCAGTCTCCAGAAGATAGTAAAAGGCTCTGGCAGCATTGCCCAGTGTTGTGTAGTGGTGAACCAAAGGCACAAGCACTGACTCCACGATGCCTTTGCAGTCACATGAGAGCGCATTGTTGTCCTCCCTGTCAGTCACACTGCTCCGAGGACAGCACCCAGGGAAAGAAGAGAGCAAAGATTACAAGGGTGTCATCTAGAGTGGTCTTCCTTCCCACAGAGATGACATCAAAAGCCCTGTGTGCAAAGCAGAGCAGGAGGCCACAGACAGGTGCGACTCATACAAGTCGTTTGGGATCAGGGAGTAAGGGAGAAGCTGGGCTTTCTGTCACCTTCCCCAGGCAAACCACCTGAGCCCTTGTGGCTGCTTTTTCCCTGTAGATTTTGCAGTACTACTCTGTAGGAACTGGAAAGCAATGGCTGCTTCAGTGTAGCATTATTCTGACACCGATCCACGGGCTTCCTTAAGCACTCTCTCATCTCCACAGCCATCTCCTCTCAGCTCCCACCCCACAGAAAGCCTCTTCTCTAAGCTAGAGTCGCAACTGACAGCCAAAAGCCAGCATTTCCTTTGTTCCTCTGGACGCTCTGAACTCACTGGCTTCAAAAAGAATCAAAACCTTGTCTGCTCACCCAAAATCCTCTTCCACAAAAGCCTTCTGCTGCTGCTGCTCCTCCTGAGTATCTGTAATAACTGGAAAGGAAACCAGGGCCACCTCCCACATGTATCCTGGGATAAGAGTTGCTCTCCCTCTCCCGGTAGGCCTGCAAGGATCCTTGCAAGGTGCTAACACACTGACAAAAGCCCACAGTGGGCACCCTCTCCTGCTGGGCTCATTCCTAGCAGATCTCCTCCCACCTGATCCCCAGAACCCATCCGTGGGCTCCCAGAGGGCCCAGATTACAGAGTATGGTGCACAGCATACCTGCAGTGGCATAGATCCTCTCCCTCTTCAGCTGTTTTCCAGCCAGCACCAAGGCCTTCCAGCTGTGTGAGTCATCCCCATCATCAAGGTCCTCACAGCTCCCTTTGTCCTGAGTGTTGGTGACAACAAAGCGGTGGAAGACAATAAAGTCCCCTTGGCCACAGCTCTGGCATTTGTGTGCATGCCGCTCCAGGAAGGCAGCAGACTTGCAGCGCAAGGCGATCCATTGTTTCTGGATCCACAACTCATAGGCAGCCTGCCGCAGCAGTGGCTTATGGAACATCAGCACACCAAATTGACACCCTGCACTCTGCTTGCTCGGGGGGAAGGTCTCCACACCTGCAAGGCAAAGGGCCTTTGTATGAGCCCAAGCAGATGGGGAGCCAAAGTCATGCCTCGGTGCACATCCTGGATAGCAAAGCAGTGCTCCTGCACACCAAGCCCTGCAGCATGGGGCAAAAGGGCTGATGCTAGCACAGCCTTGGGGACACAGTTCTCAGCTGCACTGGTCCGGCAGGAGTTGCAGATCTTGTTGCCAGACGAAGCAAGGCCCAGCCAGCACTTTCGCCCCACTGCTGACAAGGCAGCCACCAGCCTCCTGAGCAGGAACCCTGCATCACAGGGGAATCAAAGCCCAATAAAAGCTTGCTGAAGGCCCTGGGCCATTCTGGAGACCATCTTTGATCTGGATGCTGCAGGTGTCTGGGACAGGATGTCAGGGATTTCGCTCATCCTCCCATGCCTGCGCTACGAGCAGCACTTGGATACAGGGGAGCAGAGGCATTTGGGGAAGCTGGTGGGAACTTCCCTCGAGCGCAAACCTAATGTGCTTTCAGACGGACTTGTAAGAGCTTTGACAAATCCATCCCCAACAGCCATGCCGGCCCTCACAGGGAGGGAATAACGCCATGCCCTTAGGAGCCCATCCAGGACACATCTGGGAGCTCCTCGTCTGCCCCACTGCTGCCACTCACCAATCTCTGTCTGTGGAGAGGTGACTGGCTCCTTGCAAGGATCTTGGACATCTTCTGGCTCCTCAGTGCTCTCTATCCATTTCAGGATGTTGTCACTCACTAGCCTGTCCAACAAGACAGTCATCTTCTGCCTGATTCTAGTGGGAGGAATGTATGATAGCAGCTGGGTAGTGAACACCAGCCCGATGATGGCTGCAAACCTCCAAACAGTCTGCTCCTATGGCTTGATCTCGTCCAGCTCAGCCAGCGCAATCTCTGTCAAAGAGAAGCCACACAGCTCAATCTTGCCTATTCCCCACGATGAGGCTGGAGGCACTGCAAAGATTCAACACATGAAGGGGACAGGCTTTGGCCCTACACTGGGCAATTCTGGGCAATCGTAACCCAGGGTAGGTGTCTGCACAGTGGCTCCACTCCTACTGGATCTGCAGTTCACAGGGCCTGGGAGAAACTGAGACACTCAACATACACACTCTCCCACTGGGATAAGGGCAGGATCCTGCAGGTACATGCCAGGTACACAATGTGCCCTACCAAACCTGGACTAGGTTTTTGCCAGCAGTACAAGCAGGGAACAGACAACTTTCACCACCTCAGAGGGGAGCTCAGAGCTCTCCAGAAAGGTTGTCTCAACTCGGCCAGACCTTACTATTCTTGAGTTTTCTTCTTCGGTTTCTTTGGACAAACCAACTTAACAGCAGGAATGTTGTTTCAAGCATGTTTCTTAAGGGTCATACAAATGGCTACTGCTAGTCAGGAGGGACACTCAACAATCATTGACAGTTCCCCTGGCTACAGGGGAATTTCCGTGAAAATCCACAGGAAACAACAAAATAAACAAATGAGGGGAAAAAAAAAAAAAAAAAGAACATAACAAAAAAACCGAAACAAACAAACCAAAAACCACAATCAAAACCCAAGGAAAGCTCCAACAAAACAAACAAGTGGATTTTTTTTTTTTTATTACGTGCCATGAAACCACTGTTAGCTGGGGAACTCAAAAAGAAAGTAGCAAGGTAGAAGCTGTGTTCAAAGATGAGTCAGAGACAAGTCAAATTTTTGTCCCAACAGATTTGCTTCTGCGAGAAAAGGGGGTAATTTTAGTGTTGCACCAACTACTTTTCCTCTCCTACCTACTGCTGGAAAGGAACTAGCAGGCTCAAGCTGCTCCACACGCAAGAAGGGAAAATGGCTGCCCACAACCCCAGGACTCTTGCTGGTTGGGGCGGAGCCACCTTCCCAGGACAGCCCCAAAGCTGAGAGGGTGACTCTGGAGCACAGCAATGCCCAGCTTCTCTCCAGCCCCTGCAGCACAGCCAAGAGCCAGTAGAGTGGCTCTCTGCCCCTCACCTTTCAAGTTACTGGGCAGCACGGTGTTGTCCAGGTTCATGCCTGGCCTTACGATGCAGATCATGGCCTCAGACCCTGCGCTGGACCTTGAGCTTCTTGTGAGGGATGACTCCAGGACTGCAAAAGCTAGGTGGAGCAAGACAGAAGGAATGAGGCAATTTGCAAAGTGACCTGCAGCCTGAAAATGTTTCCAAGCTCACCCGAAATAGTCTAAGGCCCCCTCACACCACACAGTGCAGGTGCACTGACCTGCCGGTGCTGAACATGCTCTCTAAGCAGAGCAAAACAGTTTTCACTGCAAGTTTCCGGGGCCTGGCCTTCACCTCAAGCTGGAGTTTGGTCTCAGTTAAGCTAGCGTTTGGCCAACATAAATTCCATGCTCATGAGAATGGCTCAGGAACACGCATGGTCCAGAACCATTTCCCCTGTGGTTTAGCCCCAGGAACTGAGGCCCCTCCAAGCCACAACTTGTGAGCCACTGCTTTGGCTGTCCTGACAGCAAGGCACACAGAAGCCCATGCCTCTACCAGGCCAAGTTCTGCATGATCTGCTGCAAGATCTGACTCTGCCCTGATCCATGGGGCAACAAAGGGGTGAGTTTGTGCTGAAAGGAATGCAACACAGCAACTCAGTAGTCAGTGGCAAAGGTTCTTACTGCTCAGGTTCTCCCAGTTGTCCTCTGCTTTTTCACCCCACCTCTTGGTGCGGAACAAGAGCATGTCGTTGCAACGAAGGAAGTGCACCAGCTCCTCAAAGTAATATGGGATCCCCAAGCTTCTTTGGACGAGAAACCTGGGTAGGAGCAGATCCCGCAGTGATCAGCACGAGAAAAGTAGAATCATAGAATCATAGCATGGGTTGGTTTGGAAAGGACCTTAGGATCATCTAGTTCCAGCCCCCTGCCATGGGCAGGGACATCTCAGGCTAAACCATGATGCCCAAGGCTCTGTCCAACCTGGCCTTGAACACTCCCAGGGATGGAGCATTCAGCGTGTCATTGGACAACATGTTCCAGTGCCTCACCACCCTAAAAGGAAAAACAGTTGAGGCGGGTAGCAAGCTGCTCAGGCATAGGAGAGCCAGCATCTTTGTCACAGCTACACCTCATTTCTGAAAGGGAGGTCCTCTTGCTGGCTTGTGTTTTTGCCCCCCCCCCCTCTTGAACCTCCAGCCTTTGCTGAAGTCCCTGGGAAAAGACTTGCAGGCAGTGCCCAAAGCACAGAGCAGCAAGCTGTGCCTTTCCTCTCCTCAGAAGTCTAGGTGCTCTCTGGCAGCAGGGCAGACCGCTGCTCCAGGGAACCTGCCACACAGCCTGCCACTTAGACCAAGCCCTTTTCACACCCCAGATATGCTTGGGCTTGGGAGTCTTCCTCCCTTCCTCCTTGTGAAAGAGCAAAAGGTTGGCAGCTCCTACACTTGGTGTTCAGGGAGCTCCCCTGTCCCAACTTACCTCACTAAAGCCCTGGGGATGCTGACCACTCCAAGGTCCTGGCAGAGCTTCTGCACCACAGCTGAAAGTTTCAGCTTCACTAGATGACAGTAGGTGATGTTATCGGACATCAGGTTGTTTGCTGTCGCTTTGTGAAAGCTCTCTCTTCTTGCAAAGCCAGGACATAAGCTCATGACCATGAAGACAGAGATGCTCCAGAGCTGGGGTGCCATGATACTCCAGGAGACATGGTCAATGAAGTGGGCATTGTCGATGACAAATATGGCATTTCTATCAATGGTCTTGGAAAAAAAAAGTTGTTCTGAGGGGAATCCACTGGATTCTCAAGTGTCTTACAGGGGAGGAGATTTAGCCTCTGCCTCTTGAGAGGATGCTCTCAAGTCTCACCCCAGCCAACTCCGTGCTTGAAATCATCCCAATTCCTAATTTCTGTGAGACTTTCAGATCACACTTAACATCACCTGCCCTGCAGGAGGAGGGAGCTTGGGCAAGGGAATGCAGAATTGTCTCTCCTCCAGGGAATGCTTTAAGGGAGAAAAGTTATTAGTATGTTTGTGGTGCTATGAAGAGAACATGGGGGGTTTCTCAGGCCCTAGAAGGCAATGACCAGGTCCTCCCACCCACTCACACTGCTGCGGCACAGAGCCCAGAGCCAGCAGGGTTATTTTCCTTCTCTGACCCAGGAGGAGAAAAGGAGAAATGCTCACCTTCTCTAGCACTTTTGCCCAAGTTGAGTGCAATTCCTTTTTCCTTTGTATTTCATGCATTTGGCGAACCTTGTCTGAAATGGGAAACTAGACAAAAAACAAAGTCATGGAGAAACATGGCTCCAGGGGTCACTGCACCCACTCACCAAGCAAGATGACAGAGCACACACCCTCTGCCCCCTACTCTGCCTAAGCATATTCCCTCTCTCCAGCATGGGTGCAAGAGGCCACAGTGGGACTTCAACTAGAGCCTAAAGCAGAGGCTCGGGCAGAGCTGCGTCTTGGGGGTGGGCTGAAGAGCTGGTTCTCTGCTCCTCTGTCTCTGGGATCTTGGGCTGGCCGGAGCAGACCACTTACACAGCAATGACCTCAGCACAAGGTCAGACCCAGCCTCATTCCAATGCTGTTTCCAGGGTGCTGAACAAGGCACCAGGCACTGCCAGATGCAGCGCAGGGCATTAAGTCACCACATACAGGCAGCCCCCAGGGCCAGGAGTGAGAAGCATGGGTTGTGATCCCTGCAATCCCTCCCCAGAGCTAAGGCACTCCAGCAGCCTTAGAAGACTGCTGAAGACCCAGAAGGGCTCAGGAGAAAGCCTTCTCCAGGGTCAGAGAGGCCTCTCGCTCTCACCTTGACAAGGAAAATGTCATTGAGAAGGCAGTAGTTGCTCTCTTCGATTATCCCTTTGAGATTTATCTGTAGCACGTGCTCCCTGGCACTGCACGATTCACACTCCTGGAGGCCCAGCACCCTGGCCATCAGAATGCGTATGGCAGAGGAGGACTGCCTTACGTTGACCCCTAACAGTTCCATGCCAAATACCCTGCCATGCAAAAGCAAAAGGGACTGAGATCCTCAACAGCCCAAGCCTTCTAAGACAAAAGAGCTGGAGTTGCCTTTAGGGGGAACTCTTCAGCCTCCCACCTCAAAGTGGTACCCAGAGTTTCACTCCTTGTATGAGAAAGGGCACAGAGGGGCAGTTGCTCCCAAGCCACTGGGAGAGCCAGATCCAGACCCCTTGTGGTCTCTGCAACACTGGCCCATATCTCCCTACCTCCCTACTGCAGAGGGACTTGCAGGGCTAAGAGGTGATCACAGAGCAAGTGGAGTTTGCCTTTGGGCTCCAGACCTTAGCAGTCTGCCTCTCAGGGCACAGAAAGGCTTTTCTGGCCCAGTATTCCTTCTGGGAAACAGGCAGGGGCAAGCAGGGCTTCTGAGACAGGCCACCTTGCTATCTGTTGTGTCTGGAATCCAATGAGAAGCACTGAGTTTGGGCTTTTTCCTTCTACTTGTGAAGGAGGAAACACCGTAGAGCAAGGAGCACCTCCAACACCCCAAAGAGACAGGGGCAGGAGCAGAGCACACAGGAGGTAACTATGGAGTGTCTCCATTAGGCTTTTCGAGGAGGCTTCAGTCCAAGGCCATGGCGCAATGGCCAAGGGGCTGGAGTGGTCCATGGCTGTCAGGGGTGGGAAGAAGCAGTGTCCCAAAGCTAGAGGGCAAAACCCTGTACCTGCAGCCAGCACACTGGCCTAAGTGGGCCAAGTGATTAAGTAACTGGCTCTTCCCAGAGCCCCTCATGCCCTCAAATGCCAGCATGTGTCTTTGTCCAAAATAGTTAAAGGCTTCCAAGCAGTTGACAAAGAGGTCAATCTCCTTCTTCCAACCTGTGGAGAAACAAGAAAATGAGCTGCTGGGACGTGCGAGAAAGCAAAGAGCCATCCCTTTTGCTCGTACCCTCCCCACTACCACATCTGGCAGCCTATGATATCCCTGCTGCCTTCCAATCCTCTTGTCCCAGCTCTTGCACCTCTGCCTTCCTCAGAGTGATAGCAGATGCCCTATCCCACAGAGATTCAGCCAGCCACATGCAAATCCCCTCGGGGATCCAGTACAAGGCTGGAAGGGGTGATCTGAGTTGCCGCAGGCAGCTGTGTTCCAAACAGACTTAGAACATCTTCTCTTGGCTCTACGACTAGCCACAGAGCACAATGGTGTTGATGCACAGCCATGTTTTAGTTCTTGCTGAAGAGGGCTTGCACAGCGCCAAGGCTTTTTCTATTTCTCATGCCCCCTGCCAGCAAGCAGGCTGCGGGCGTGCAAGAAGTTGGGATAGGGCACAGCCACAACAGCAGACCCCAACTGGCTTATTCCATTGCATATGATGCTGTGCTTAGCAAGAAAAGCTGGGGAAAAGGAGGAGGAAGGGGACACATTAGGAGTTCCAGTGTTTGTCTTCCCAAGTCCTTGATACACATATTGAAGCCCTGCTTTCCTGTGAATGGCTGGACACCTGCTTGCCAACAGGAAGCAGTGAAAGAATGCCTGACTTTGCTCGTCATGCCTGCACAGCATCTGCTTTACCTATTAAGCTGTCTGTATCCAGTGTGCTCATTTTTACCTGTCCAATTCTCTTCCCCATCCCACTGTGGGAAGTGAGCAGCTGTGTTGGGCTAAGTTGCCTACCGGGGTTAACCCACGACAGGGCCCAAAACATCCTGCAAGACACTGAGTGATTAAAGGCATCCGTGTCACCTGACTTTTCCATGTTTACACCCAGATGCTGCGAAGAAAGGACCTTTGAGGAGTACAAGGAGGAGAACTCGCCGCCAAAACTCTCCATCAGTCTAGCAGAAGGAAATCTCTTTCCTGATCCCAAGGACAGGGATTGGTTTAGCACCCAGGGCATGAGCAGCTCCATAGTTGAAAGGAACCTTCCTATCAGGTCTGGAGCATGGCTGGGATAACCAAGTGCCTCGTTCTGCTTTCCACCCCAAAGATATGAGCTAAGTAGGCACTGAGACAGCCAGTACTTCCTTAGGGCCTCTGCAGGCAACATTATCCCCAGCAAAAGCTTTTCCCTTCCCAATAAAAGTTACTGAGGGGAAGAAACTGAGGTTCAGAAGGGCAAGGCATTCTCTACATACCCAGCAAGGAGGTGTTATCTGGCATCTTCGTGGTGAGAGCCATGCCAAATATGCTAGAAGCAGGGGAAAAAGAAAATACTAGTCAATTAGCTGGTTAGAAGCCAGGGGACATCCGGAAACAGCCTGGCATGGAGAGGCTGGATGTACTCCTCAGGTATCTGCTTTTCTTTTGAGTAGCATGTTACCCCCTGCGTGCTGCCCCCGCTAAAGTTCAAGGTGGTATGTTGAGACAGCTTAAAGCACAAAGAAACCCAACAGCCACACCAGGACAAGAGAACATATTGAGAGTCCTTCAACAGAGGCCAAACCCAGAGACATGTGAAAGAAGCAAGGGTGAGCTGCTGGTTAGCAGATATCTTTACTGCAGGGGCCAAGAAAAACCGAGTCTTGGAAACAAGGACTTGTGTCACTTATTGGGTTGGGATTCCAAGCACCTGGCACCTTTGGCTTAAGTCTTCCTGTATTTTCAGAGACTAACATTCAAACCATCATCCAAAAAGAAGGTCAAATCCCAGCCCAGAGGAAAAGCATAGGTTTCAGGAGGAAGATATGAGGAAGGATGTCCTGATGGTCCACCATTTATCCATGGGAAACAGACTGGCCCAAAGCTTCCTACTCAAGAGCAGCTAAGACAAAACCTTCTTGGGTCAGCACTACCAGGGCATGTGGTAGAGCAAGCACAGCATGGAAAGCACAACTGAAAGACATCTGAACAGAGCCTGAAAGCCAGGATGTGTCTACCCAAACGAAATCTTCCCCATCTCTATGATTTCACTCCCACTCTCCCAGCAAGAGGAGACAGCAGGGAAGAGAGGTGAAAAGCCCCTCCCCCCACAACTTCCAACCGTCTCATCCACAGTGAACAGATAGCGGCTTCTGCTCTCTCTGCAGAGCTCCTCTATGCTGGCCAAGCTGGACTGTTGATGCCACCATCCCCTCATCCACACTTCTCAGAGGACACTCACCTCTTGGTGGTGATCCCCATATACTGATAGACGGTGACAGGATGTTTGAAGCCTTTCATCTTTCTCTCCGGCAGCTTCTTGAAGTAGTAAGGGGGCAGCCCAGAGTTGGCATAGGTCGTGGTATCACAGGTCACCAGCCCAGAGTAGCTCATCATCATTATCTGGGCTGCCAAGTTCACCTTCTGGCCAATGACTGCCAGAGAGATGAAGAAAGAGCCCACAGTGATGTACCTGTGCCGCCAGCTCCACAGTGCCCTTCCAGGTCAACAGCTGCCTTACATCCGACACCCACAGCCCCACAGTTCGTTAAGCAGATCCCAGGGGAACAACCAGCTATGGAGCCCAGTGTCCCACCCCAGGCCAGGACTGGTGCTGCCTGAGGCATTCCTAGCTGGCTGTTGGGCAAGCACTCTCCCAGCCTGTCTTCCTCTTCCCAACAGCCCACACCAGTTTCCCACACTGCAGACATATGCTTGTACCTGTGTACTTGTGCCTCAGAGGGTGGCCAATGAGGCCACAGAACACCATCCCACTGGTAACAGCCGCAGACGCTGTCCTGGCACACAGGGAAACAATACGGCTTCAGCAGCTCTCCAGGTGCAGTCCTGCCCTCCCAGCTTCATCTCTTCCCGCATCTCCCCTCAGCACTAGCCCAGGCCACTGGCCATCCTGCCCTGCCTGCCTGGGGTTTGGGGATACAGAGAGCTCAGGGATGCAAAGAATCCAGGTGGCAAGGACAAGGAACAGGGTTTAGAGCACAGGCAGGAACTTTTGGACCCTTCTCCTGAGACCACATTCCCTGAGCTGTGACCTGTGACCAGTGGGAAAAGAGGGAGGGAAGAAGGTGCCACAATGTCACTGCCTGTGATGGCAGCAACGTGAGATCAGGTGTCTGGGCCCCATCACTGTTCACAGGCCGGTCACCCAGAGGGGGCTGCTTCTGGCACCAAGGAGCCTCTCGCCTTCACCAGGGCTCATTCCAGCATGGTGGCTAGCAGAGTGTGCTTGGAGGCACTCTGCTTGGCTGCCCAGGAATAAGCCAAGGGGATGCTTGCCACCTCTCAGGGCACTGTTTCCTTTTGGCTGGGAGGACGAGGGAAGGTAAGCTGGAAGCAACACTCTTCCTCTGCTTTATGCTGGCCCAGGCAGCATGCACTCTCTCAGCCCCACCACACACTCACCCTATTTTTCCAATGATCTCGGAGCACGAGTTGAAGATCTGAAAAGCACTCTGCAAGGCATGAATGCTCTCGTGGGGCAGCTTTACTCCAGGGAGTCCAAACACACAGAGGAACGTGCAGCCCTGCCAAGGACAGATGCAGCACATCTTGCCACAATGCCTGAGATGGAATCTTCCCCTCTCAGGCTGGGGGAGGTGATTCCACCCCACACTCACTTTGTCAAACAGGAAGACTTTGTTCACTTCACCGTTGTGAGGACAGATGATATCCTGCATCATGCTGTTGACATTATCGAGGACACTGCTGAAAGATACTATGTCCTTTGTATCAAAATTCAGGTGGAGGAAGAGGATGGTGACTGGCCGTAACTCACAGAGGAAGTCCTGCGGCACTCTGTCTTCAAGCTGGAAGACAAGAGCGTGATGGCTTCGCAAGCCTGCTCTCCCGGGGGCTGCCCACACCAGGTACAAAGGGAGAGCTGGTGTCCTGGCAATAGCAGGTACTAGCAGAGGAAGAGAAGATCCTCCTCTGGGTGTAAATGGTTGGCAGGCTGCTCAGCCTGCAGCAGGCAGATACCAAATCAGAATAAAAATGAAATAAGTGAGAAGGGTGCTCCGGTAACACCACATCTTGGGAGAGTTATGAACACGAATGGCGACACTCGGCAATGCTTTAGGGACTTCAGTGGAATCTTCCCTTTATCCTGCCATCATGTCCACAGAACTTGCAGAGCCATACCCACAGAAAAGACAGAGAGGCAGATGTCTGCCCCACCACCCATCTCTCTGAGGACAACGCATACAGCGGTGCAGCACCGGTGCCCCTTGGCCCAGTTTCCCCACATTGTCATCTTGGGATGCATTTTCTTTGGCTTGTTTGCCCTCATTAAAACTCCATCCCTGAAAGAACCACTTCTTCTGCCCTGCAAAAAAGCAGGACCAGGAGCAACGGCTGAGCCATACCTTCCTGAGAGCAGCTTTCGGTATGTAACTAAGTATGTCCCCCACATCAGTGTCAGGGTTCAAAAAAAGAGCAGGCCTGACAGCATCTGCAAAGAGAAAACACACGTGGTTGCTAGGAGGGTGGGGCTACGAGCTGTTGGAAAGCAGGGGCTAGCACTGGCAACAGGGGAGAGCGTCCTGCATTTGCTTGTGTTGCCACCTGCAGTTGCTTAGGGCAGAGCTGTCCCCTTGGAAGGAGCAACCACCCCAGTTGATGCACAAGAGGGCCAAAAAGCATGACTGCTAACTGAAAGGGGAAAAGGGGAGTGGTGGTTCATCCTTGACCCGTGCAGCAGCCAGGCCCCATGTTTCCAAGGAAAACCAAAAAAAGGTGAATCTGGTACTCACAATTGTTTCCCATGAAGAAGCACTTCTTCTGTGGAAGCTTGTCTAAAATATCTTGGCATTCCAACCGAGTCATCTGGTTCATGCCTGTAATCTGAAGGTGCACAGGGAAAAGCACTGAGACTGGCTGCTCCAGGAGTCCCAGGGGACAGATTCTGCCCTCCATTGTCACTGCCCAGAAATGAGGAGAACAAGTCTTCCTGGCTAGACAGGACAGCAGTGCTTCCTGAGAAACACTGGAGCTGAGCAGACATCTTCCAAGGATCCCCCAGCTGTCAACAGCTCCATAACCCACAGAGGACACTGGTGGTGGGGCCAAAACTCTTCCAGTGCCTCCTGACCCCTCAAACCAAGCAAGCCCAGCCCAGAGTTACTCCTAATGTGGAAGGAGAAGAGCATCAGCTGCTCTGCACTTTCACAGCTACAACTCTCTCCACATTCAGCTTTTCAGCCTTCTGACACCTCCCTCTTTCAGGTCCATGTACAGGTCCTCAGAATGGCGCTAGATGCTGTCCCATCCACCTACCTTCAGAGCTGTTTTGCCCTCAATATGGCTAGTCCTGAGTCTGTGCTTCTCACATAGCTGCCAGCAGGTGACTGAGAGGACAATTTCATCTGCATTTGCAAGCTTTTCAGCCTTACAGACATCCTCCAGGGCCTTGCCAATGACACAGAAGTACTGCTGCCTCTCATCTCCAAAACTCAGGCGGTGCATACTCCCTGCAGAGATAGCTGGGGAGAGGGAGAGGGAGAAGCAAGAGCTCTACAGCCACCAGCATTTCAGCTGTTCAGAAGCCAATCTGAACCCCAGTGGGGAGATGGTCATTATGGAGCGGAAGGGCATCCCCCATCCTTCTCGAGGGGATCCTGACACAGGTCCCTGAAATGGGTGTCAAGAAACAGGCAAATCAAGTGGACAGTGACACTGTGTTGAGAGTGCTGGATGTCTTACCTGCCCCAGAAACCCAGAAAACCAAGCCCCTGATCACCTTCCAGCCACTTTACATACAGGCAGGTTGTAGCTGCCTGCTCATAAAAAGTGCAGCCTGCAAAAGCCATTTTTACAGCCTTAAACAATGCAGCTCCCCTCTGCTCTTTGTGAAAGGCAGGGGAGAATCCAGCAAGGAAAAGGAAGCAAAGCTGCCCCCACCTGAAAAATGAAGGGTGAAGTTCCTCCTGCAGGCATCTGGATGAAAGCAGATGCTCAATGACCTCAATATTCAACCTCACACCTGCTCTGCCTTTGAGCTTCATAGAATAACAGAATCATAAAATCACGGAACAGTGAGAGTTGGAAAGGACCTTAGAATCATTAACTTCCATTCCTCCTTGCACTAAACCATGTCACCCAAGATTCCATCCAGCCTGGCCTTGAACACTGCCAGGGATGGAGCATTCACAGCTTCCTTGGGCAACACATTCACCACCCTCACCACCCTCACAGTAAAGAACTTCTTCCTTATATCTAATCAGAACTTCCCCTGTTTACGTTTAAACCCATTACCCCTTGTCCTATCACTACAGTCCCTAATGAAGAGTCCCTCCACAGCATACTTGTAGGCCCCTTTCAGATACTGGAAGGCTGCTAGGAAGTCTCCACACAGCCTTCTCTTTTCCAGGCTGAACAGCTCCAACTTTCTCAGCCTGTGTTCATACAGGAGGTACTCCAGTCCCCTGATCATCCTTGTGGCCCTCCTCTGGACTTTCTCCAAAAGCTCCATCTCCTTCTTATGTTGAGGACACCAGAATCATATACAATACTCCAAGTGAGGTCTCATGAGAGCAGAGTAGAGGGCAGGATCACCTCCTTTGTCCTGCTGGTCACGCTCCTTTTGACGCAGCCCAGAATACTGTTGGCTCTCTGGGCTACGAGCACTCACTGAAGCCGGTTCATGTTAAGTTTCTCATCGACCAACACCCCCAAGTCCTTCTCTGCAGGTCTGCTCTGAATCTCTTCTCTGCCAGCCTGTAGCTGTGCCTGGGATTGCTCCTAGCCAGGTGTAGAACCTTGCACTTGGCTTGGTTGAACTTTATGAGGTTGGCATCAGCCCACCTCACAAGCTTGCCAAGGTCCCTCTGGATGGCATTCCTTCCCTTCAGTGTATCAACCGAACCACACAGCTCGGTGTTGTCGCAGACTTGCTGGGGGCGCACTCAATCCCACTGTCCATGTCACCGACAAAGGTGTTGAACAAGACCGGTCCCAACAGCAATCCCTGAGGGACACCACTCGTTACTAGTCTCCAGTTGGACATTGAGCCATTGACCACAACACTTTGTGTGCGGCCATCCAACCAGTTCTTTATCCACCGAGTGGTCAACCTATCAAATTGATGTCTCTCCAACTTAGAGACAAGGATGTCGTGTGAGACAGTGTCAAATGCTTTTCACAAGTCCAGGTAGATGGCATCCACTGCTCTGCCCCTGTCCATCAGTTCTGTAGCCCCATCATAGAAGGCCACCAGATTGGTCTGGGAGGATTTCCCCTTAGTGAAGCCATGCTGGCTGTCACCACCACCTCGCTGTTCTTCATGTGCCTTAGCATGGTTTCCAGGAGAATCTTCTCTAAGATTTTGCCAGGCACACAAGGGAGACTGGCTGGTCTGTAGTTCCCCAGCTCATCCATTTTACCCTTCTTGAAAATTGGGGTTATAGTACCCTTTTTCCAGCCATTGGGAACTTCACCTGACTGCCAAGATTTTTCAACTATGATGGACAGTGGCTTAGCAACTTCATTTGCCAGCTCTTTCAGAACCCACAGATGTGTTGTATCAGTTCCCATGGGCTTGTGCACATTCAGGTTCTTAAGATGGTCTCAAACCTGGTCCTCTCCTACAGTGGGCCTAAGGTCTTTGTTCTCACAGTCCCTGCGTCTGCCTTCCAAGACTTGGGCAGTGTGCTCAGAGCATTTGCCAGTGACGACTGAGGCAAAGAAGTCATTAAGAACCTCAGCCTTCCCCAAATCCAGGGTAGCCAGTTCTCCTGATAGCTTCTGGAGAGGGCTCATGTTGCCCTAGTCTGTCTTTTTATTTGCTACATACCTGTAGAAACTCTTCCTGTTATCTTTCAGATCCCTTGCCAGATTTAATTCTAACTGCGAATGCACATAAACCCAGTGGTCCTGGTCTCCAACTACAGGTGACCCCTTAAAATGCTTGCAGGAGATGCTCTCCTTTGGTACTAGCCCCAGCAGGGATTCCTGCATTCCCTACCAGTGTAAAGCACCCTATGGCACAGGAAAGTGCCACAGATCTGCACCTGGCACAGCACTTGTACCTATCTTAAGTTGGATTTTCTGACCCACACGCATGTCATGCCTCTGGTACTTCTTCTGGATCTGCCAGCTACAGTGCACCACAAGGCTGATGGTCTTGGCCATCTCACTGGGACATGTTCTCCACAGCACCAGCACAGCATCCCCTGGGGAAAGCAAGAGAAGGTCAAGGCTCTGCTGAGATCTGACTCTCCTTGACCTATGCTCTATGGCAGGGAGAGCAGAAACCGGATGACATGCTGAAAATATGGACTTGTGGGAGGACATAGGCCTGGAGGACCCCTGGATTCGCTGGGAGTCCTCCTCATCTCACAGCCTGGCAGCCTGACCTGTGCTGTCTCCAGGGCCCCCCGTCCCTCACCAGCACTCCAACAAACGCCTTTGGCTTCACCCTCTAGTAGGTCTCCTCCTCTCAGTGCTGCCTCTGCCCTCACCCCCAGCACAGAGCCCTACAAGCTGAGGCAGAGGGAAGGAACCACCACCCTTGCCAAAGCCAAACTGCGGGACCAGGGTGGGAAGAGGAGCCTGGAGAAAGGGTGCTGCAAAGGGGTATGAGAGTGTCCAGGAAGATGGCTCAAGGTGCTGCACAGAGCCTCTGGGGGAGGACAGCAGAGCAAATGGCTGCTACAATAGTCCTGTGCTGCAGATTCGTACCCATGGGCATCGTCATCCTAAGTACATACCAGCAAACTTCAAGATGTCACCTCCAAGAGTCAGCATCTCTGTGGACAGAGGAACGGAAAGGAAGACTCATGTGGACACCTTCTTCCATAAGCCACTGAGGAAGCCCCTGTGCTCAGAGTGGACACCCAGGCAATGGTGCAGTATGCAGCACAGCTTAGGAAAGCACCACCCTGGCCCATCTCCCAGGCTTCCAGGAGCTGCAGCCCTGGTGCCTGCACACAAGGCACAGAGGCAGGGATTCTGAAATCACCACCTGGTTTCAGAATGGTGGAGGCTGGAAGGGACCTCGGGGGTCCAGCTGGTCCAACCCTGCTCTCAGGTGGGACAGCGCCAGCTGCCCAGGATGCTGGCCAGATGGCTTTGGAAGAGCCAAAGGAGGAAGATTTCACAAGCTCCCTGGGCAATCAGTCAGTCACCCCTCACAGCCAAAAAGTGTTCCCCAACTTACAGAGGGAAACTCATGCGTTTCAATGCATGCCTATGGCATGGCCTCTGATCCTGACAAGGGCACCACTGGAAAAAGTGTGTCTCTGTCCAACCTGCTCCCTCCATTGAAATTTTAAACACATTACTATAAGATCCCCTGGAGCCTTCTCTTCCCTAGGCTAAACAGGCCCAGTTCTCCCAGCCTTTCAGCGTAGGAGAGATGCCCTAGACCCTTCATCCTCTTCGAGGACTCTTTTGATTTTCTTTACAAATGTTGCCAAAGGGGTGTCCAGAATGTGCTCATGATCAGCTCAGAAGGGTCAAGACATCCCTTGAGAAAATGGGCTTGGAAGGGTCTCTGTCTCCTTCTCTTTTTCACACACATGTCAGTGCCAGCGTCTCCAGGTCACTTGTGTGCTGGCAGTTGCTTGGTGCACTCAGCCTGCTCTGGGCCCCCAGGCACCACGGAGCTGGATGTTCACATCAGAAGCACAGAGGTGGCTGCAGAGAAAGCAGGTGCCTCCTTGGCCACAGTGGGGAGCAGAAAGGACCTGCACTGGCCCTGACTCGCCAGGAGAGCCTGGCTGCTCTCTGTTTCTCCAGGACACAGAAAGTCTCAGCCCTTCCAAGGAACCAGAGCTAGGCTGCCCAGGATTCCAGCCTCCCCCCTCCATAAGCAGCCCTATGGCCTGCTGCCAGGCAGTCCTGCAGCATGGCTCTTACCCTCCAAAATGTCACACAGGTAGTGATTGAGGTCTTCCACCAGCTCATCAGTGCCTCTCTCTAAACCACTCTTCCAAATATAGTCCTCTGACAAAGAAGTGAAATCTGTAACAGAGACGCCCAGAAATCAGGAGGTGCCCTGGGAACCGAAGGACCTGGCAGCCAGTTCCACGTTGCCCACCCAGGGGCCCAGCCCAGCACCTTCCCATGCCCCAACTCAGTGTGGGTTGCAGCAGTGCTCGACAACCCAGTAACAGCCTATCCTCTTTGGGAATCCCAGCAGAAGGCCTCAGTATTCACTATAGCCACTCCCTATCAACAGCAGCAGCAGGGCTCCAAAGAGCGTGGTGTGTCCCAGAATGGCTCACGTCCCTCAGAATCACAGTTGCTCCTCCCTGATCAGCCTACCTGAAGTATCCACAAAGAGCAGCACTCCATGGATTGTCTCAAAGCCAGTCCCGAGGTATTCCCTAGAAATAAGGCTGGGGAGAAAAGCTGCTGCTTTGTCCATCTCTGAGCTGCAACATTTCCTCTCCCAGGGAGAGGGCGCCATCTGCACCCTGTGGTGTCTGGGGTACATCGGGATCATCTGATGTACCCAACTGGGAGAAGAAATATGACCCCATTGCTCCATGTGAGTTGCCTGCATGTGGGTCAATTGTCCCTCTGCCCACAGGGTGGTAACAGTCACTGGCAGTGACCTCCTTAGTAGGTCTTTGCTTCCCTGTCAGCTCTCCACACACATCACAATGAGCTGACAATGACATTCGTTGTGGGTCACCATCTTCGGAACTGCTGCTCCATGGCCTAGGCTTCTTTCTTGACACTGGGCCACTGGCTGGAGGTGGCCAGCACCACCCCATTTCTTGGGGACAGTGCCCAAGGGAGGCACATGCAGACCTGCTGCAGTGCCTTGCACACACAGCTGTTTGCGAGCACTGCCCCTTCCCAGCAGCAGACTAGCTCTTCTCCATTTTCCCAGTAGTCTTGCCCCCTTCTTGCTCCAGTGCTCCCTTGCTGCTGCAGCAGAGGGAAGGGACAGTGCTCTCTGTTCTGGAGACAGGAGGGAGAGAGGGACTGGGAATCCATGCTGGGCTGTATCTGAAGAGCAGCAGGCAGCATGCAGTCAGCCACCCAGAAGTCCAGGACAGACTCCAAACCTGTGGGCATGTTATCTGGCAATGAAGTAGTTAAGATTTTGTAAAGGACTAAGTTACTGACAAACCTCAGTCAAGAAAAACCTCGTAACACCAATGTAGCGTTAAAAGGGGGGCATCCTTTTATTACAGAGCAGGATGCACGGGGGATCTCTCCTCCCTAAGTGCATGCCTAGGATCAAACTTTACAGATATTTATCCATAAGATTGTTACATATTCACACATTCCATTCTACAGTCTTATTTTAATTGGTTATAACAAATACACTTCATATGCTAATTACTACACATGTGCCCAAGCTAGTTCTATTGTTCTAAATTGAGTCTGGGGTATGATCTGAGTAGGGGGCTATTAAATCGGACATGGCGATCGCCCCCTGCTGGAATTACCCTTCACCTACTTCGAGTTTTTTTCTCATTTTCTTGTCAAGCTAAACTAGTTACATAATGTTTCTCCTTTATCCTGGAAGAATGCTGATTTGCTTGCTGTGGGCATCCTTGAAGAGGGAACTAATATTGAACCATTATAAACCACAAATCCTGTAGTTGCAGTTGATATTGTTCCAGCTCCATGGTTACAACTATGTGTCTGAAAGCTTGGGAATGTTGAGTTTACACTTGCAGGTAGCAAGAGAAAACGTTTCCTTACTGTCCTGTGTTCAGCAGTAGCAGTCATTTTTCTCCTTAGTAGCTGGTGCAGTGCTGTGTTTTTGACTTTCGGCCTGCGAACAGCTCTGATAACACCGATGTGTTCAGTTGCTGCTCAGTAATGTTTAGACTGACCAAGGACTTTCTGAATCTCATGCTCTGCCAGGGAGGAGGGGAAACCGGGAGGAAGCAGAGCCAGGACACCTGACCCAAACTAACCAAAGAGGTATTCCATACCACAGCACGTGATGCCCACTATATAAACTGGGGGCAGTTACCCAGAAAGGCTAGATCACTGCTCAGTCAGGCTGGGTATCAGTCGGCGGGTGGTGAGCAGTTGTATTCTCTCCCCTTGTTGTTTCCCTTATCATTATTATTATTGGTGGTAGCAGCAGTGGTTTGTGTTACACCTTAGTTACTGGACTGTTCCTATCTCAACCCTGGGAGTTACATTCGTTCCATTCTCCTCCCCATCCCTCCGGGAGTGGGAGGAGGAAGAAGGGGAGGGTGAGAGAGTGGCTGCGTGGTTCTGAGTTACCGACTGGGCTTAAACCACGAGACTTACAAGCTCACAGACCTTGAGGAGAGGTGCAACACTGATACCTGAACCATCTGGGAAATAACAAGGGGAGAAATTATAAAGGGGGAAGGAAATAACCCCAAATAAACACAAGTGCTGCACAATACAAATTGCTCACCGCCCACTGACCAATACCCAGACTGACTCAAGCAGTGATCTGGGCCTTCCGAGTCACTCAGGCTGGACAGAGCCTTAGGTGGCATGGTTCACTGGGAGGTGTCCCTGCCCACGGCAGGGGGGTTGGAACTAGATGATCTTAAGGTCCTTTCCAAGCCTAACTATTCTATGATTCTATGATTCCCACCAGCTTATATACTGGGCATGACGTGCTGTGGTAGGGAATACCCCTTTGGTCAGCTTGGGTCAGGTGTCCTGTCTCTGCTTCTTCCTGGCTTCCCCTCCTCCCTGACAGAGCATGAGTCTGAGAAAGTCCTTGATCGGAGCAAACATTACTTAGCAACAACTAAAAACACTGGTGTGTTATCAGCTCTTCCAGCATGGTTCACAGATGCATAATTTCAAAGGGCATACTACTTTTTTGCCCCCCTCTCATACCCGAGGTATTTATTGCAAGAAAGACCACAGCTACTCCATCTTTTGAAAATCAGGACACAAGGATTCTCCTTCTTCCTTCTTTCTGTTAAAAAGAGCTGAGAACTTCAGGGACAGGTTTGCTCTTATGTTTTCAGAAGACTATTAACAGCATCTTTTGAAAGGGATTAGGCACCCAATATGCAAACACACAAACCTAAATAAAGCTCTAAGTTCCCATATTCAGTGACTTCTGAACAGCTCATCTGTTGCTTTCAGTCTGTTTTCCTTCCATCTCCTATTGCCTCTTTTTTTAACAGAAACCAGACTTTCTGTCAGTTTCCAATTTGCTTGCAGGGACTAGCTGCTTAGCTTGGCCAGCTCCAGCAACTTGCCGGGTGGAAGAATCCACCTCTAGCTGGCTTTCTATTGCTTGTTTTTCTCCTAGAAAGTCACCGGTTTGGGTTAAAATCTAAATTTACTGAGCGGGGAGATGGAGGTAAGGATCACACTCAGCCTTCCTGCGACTTTACAACCAGCTTTCAACACAGCCGTGTGCTCTAGCACTGACCTGCCCAAATACCTGCAAATCTACCAAAATAGAAACAGGAGAGCTTGGTTTAAGGGTGCTGATGGAATTTTCGAGAGGAATTAAAAATGCCCATGTGTTTTTAAAGGGTGTTCGACACAATCCAAGGCAGGAACTCCCACATGAAGATCATGAAAATCCATTGTCCGTGGTGGAGGTGGAGAACCTCCACTCCTCAGAGTGAGGGATGAGGGTTAACAACAAAAGGATGCCCCCCACCTTTGAGCTGATCAAAGAGAGGGCAACAGCCTTGTTTTAGTTTTATATTCTCACCCCTTCTTATCTCCCTTATCATAATTATTTGTAGTAGTAGTATTCCATTGTACTTTATTGAACTGTTCTCATCTCAACCTGCAGGTTTCACATAATTCCCATTCTCCTCTCTTCCCACCTGGGGGACAGAACAGGGGTGAGCGAGTGGCCCCGTGATCCTTAGCTGCTGGCTGGGTTGAAACCATGACACATCTCCAGTGCAGACTTCCCTCCCGCCTCTCAAGGGGCTCCATGACATTGGCTCTATGACACAGGCTCAAAATGCCAAAATTAACATTTATGGGGTAGAAGAAGGTAAATCCCATTGGTTGCAGGTGCTGTCCCTATGTTAACAGCTTTTTTTATCTCCCCATAAAATATAGTCTTTATGTGCCACCAGTCTATCTCACTGCTTAATTCTTGAATCCTCTTGAAAAATATTGTAGTAAAGCTGGGATAACCCCAGGACAGGAGGAGCAGGTTTGCCTGTGCTACATGTTCCCTGTATTGAGAGTAGGTCCTGCTGCAGGTCTGATGCTGCCAGGCACAGGCAGGGATAGGCAGGGTCAATTGCCATCATCAGGCGTGTTTCATAGGATTGACCAGGGAGAGTCATTCCTGCATGAGAGGCCAGGCTGGGACCTTGTTGAGAGCCGCAGAGTGGCTGGCACATGCCCTTTGTACCTGGGGGGACCCTATTGGGATTGATTTTGGGGCATTTCTCTCTCCAACCACAGCCAACACCAACCAATGCCACTCCTCTTCACTGCTGGAACCCCACCAAGGTTGAGCTGATTCAGTGCCAAAAGAACATCAGGACTCAGAGCTATTTAATGAAGAGAGGAGAAGGAGATGAACCCCAAGCAGTGGCTCTTACACAAAAAATTACCAACTTTGCAGCAATGCCTTGCACCATTTTCTGTTTTGCTCTGTCCCAGAGAGCCTAAATCAATCCAGTTTAGTCTCACTGCTTCTCAGGTTAAAAATCCCCCCCAAGACAAGCTCTTCCAGCTTTCAGAGTGGGGAAATCTGGAAAATGACCCCTCCAGGACACATTCGCACTGACCTAAGTGAGGTTAAAGCCTTCTGCTGAAGCAATAAAGCACAGTCATATCATGTGATGCACTGATTGATTACTATTAAACCCACACAGACTTGGATATTTCCCTTCCTGCTTCTCCCAGATCACTTTGCCAGAATCCCAGTGGCACTCAACAGCCAGACCACACACATAAAACTGACAAATGAGGTTCTTCATCAGTATGGTGTCCTGAGTTCAGCAGTAGCAATCATTTTCATCCTTCATAGTAGCCGATGCAGTTGCTGTGTTTTCAACTTTAGTCTGAGAACAATGCTGATAACATACCAGTGGCGTTTTTAGTTGTTGCTAAGACACCTCAGGCCATCAGGGCACAGATGCAATGTATAGATGGGCTCGTGATCAAGGGGTGGACTTAGCAATGGACACTATCGCCCAGGTTATTCACGACTGTGAAACGTGCTGCAATTAAGCAAGCTGAACTGTTAAAGCTTCTTTGGTATGCAGGACGATGGCTGAAGTATAAATATGGGGAGGCCTGGCAGATTGATTATATCACACTCCCACCAACCCTCCATGGCAAGCGCCATGTGCTTGCCATGGTGGAAGCAACCACTGGATGACTGGAAACATACGCTGTACCCCACACCACTGCCCGGAACACTATCCTGAGCCTTGAAAAACAGATTTTGTGGCAACACGGCACCCCAGAGAGAACTGAATCAGACAATGGGACTCATTTCCGGAACAACATTATAGACACTTGGGCCAAAGAGCATGGCATTGAGTGGGTATATCACATCACCTACCATGCACCAGCCTCTGGGAAAATCAAACGGTACAATGGGCTGTTAAAAACTACACTGAGATCAGCGGGTGGTGGGACTTTCAAGCATTGGGATACACATTTGCGAAAAGCCACCTGGTTGGTCAACACCAGAGGATCTGCAAACAGGGCTGGCCCAGCCCAGTCAGAACTTCTACATACTGTAGAAGGGACAAAGTTTCTGTGGTGCACATAAAGAATTTGCTGGGGAAGACAGTCTGGGTTGTTCCTGCTTCAGGTAAAGGCAAACCCACTCATGGGATTGCTTTTGCTCAGGGACCCGGATATACTTGATGAGTAATGCAGGAAGATGGGGAATTCCCACGTGTACCTCAAGGGGATTTGCTTTTAGGGGAAAACAGCCAATGAACTCAATTGTATGCTGTTGCCTGGTATATAACACTTTTATAGCCCATCAGCTGGATGCCCATCTCCACCACTCTGGGTTTTGAAAAGAAGAAATGTGCTGTTATGATCGTCAGTGGAAAACAAAGTGATGGGAAAAGCCAGCAGCAGCAGCAGAACTGTCCTCATGTCACCATTGACTAACCCTGACTTCCTTCCGATCATTGCCTCGACAAAGAATGAACTTTGAGGAAAATAGGTGAGCTCAGGGGAAGCAGGGGGAGGCAGAACAGGGAGGAATGACTGAGTGGCTGCATGGTTCCAGGTTGCAGGCTCAGCTTAAACCACGAAATACAGTTATTACAGTGAAGGATGATGGAATGGCCTTAATGCTCAAACTGGGACGGAGGAATGCCCTAAACCAAAACTAAGTCATTTCCTTAAAAATCATGAAGAAACAAACTGGGGGATTTGAAAGGGGAGAGGGCAAGGTGGGGAACCCCAAAAGGTATGCAAATAGCTTGGATTTGGTGCTAAAGGGGATCCTGCTGATCCACAAGACCCAATCGTTTCTGCCTCTGAGCATGGTTTCTTGGTGTTTTACTGGCTATTGGGAGGTAACAGCTCTCTGGGGAAGCAATATTCACCCTTTGTGTGGGAAAAATGGAACTGGATCAATAATCAAGGTAAATGCAGCCTGCAAAATGCACAGGGAAGAGGCATGGCCAGTCATGCTGTGCTTGAAGCTTCCCTGAAGCTGTGTGTTCAGGTCAGCTCTTCCCTCCGCTTTGTCTTTTCCCCCAACCCAGGTTTCAAGCCCAAAACCACCCCATGCCACCGTCTCCCACTCAAACCTTCCCCTTCCACTGTTCCAGAGGTTCACAAAACCTTTATTTCACACACAACCCTTTCCACCGACTTCCACGTCCACACACCCTCTTCAGGGAGAGGCACGCCACACACACACTGCAGCTCTGACCCTCTGTAGCCACATACAGGGCTGGGATCAGCATTTTTGTTAGGGGAAACCGCTCTCCTTTGGAGCTAATGTAGACCTGAAGGCTTCTGGAAATCTGGGAGCAGTGTTTCTTTCAGGAGCCCCATCGCCTCAACCCCTCTCTTGTCCGGGACAGCCTTTCCCTTGTTTCCACCTTCTTTCTGCACCTCAGCCCTGGGGCGGCCCCTCAGACCGTTCCAGGGATCGGAAATATCATCTCAGATTCAACTTTTCCTTTTTACATCTTGCTCGGGAGGCTCGTTGTCCTCACGTTCCCTTCAAATTTTGCTGTGACTGGAAATGAAATCGCATATAAGTGGCCATAAAGCTGTCAGTGGGCGTGGACCAGCACCCTTCTGGCAGTGAGACCACCCTTCCTTTGGAGAGGCATAGCCCTCAATGCCCCAGCACCCCAGGCTGGTATGAGCGTGGCTCTCTAACAGGATTCCTGCCCAGCTGCAGAGGATTGGATGTGGCTGGGCTGGATATTGCACCGGGACTCCCACCCTCAGCCACTGACACGTGCTCCCACTGTGCCTGGCAAAGGAAGGTGGCTCTGTTAAGCTCCTCCAGGAGCTGAAACTGCAGCTTTGAGCACAGTGAGCACACAGCTTTTGCTCTTCATGTCACAGAATCATAGAATCCCAGACTGGTTTGTGTTGGACCTTAAAGCTCATCCAGTTCCAGCCCCCTGCCACAAGCAGGGACACCTTCCACTACACTGGGTTGCTCCAAGCCCCTTCCAACCTGGCCTTGAGCACTGCCAGTGATGGGGCAGCCACAGCTTCTCTGCTAGAAAGGACTTCAGCTTGTGGCCAGGCCACATCGCCCAAAGCCTGGCTCAGCTGGTGACTTGTACAGGTGCTGCTGGGGCCAGCCAAGTGTTTGGCTGGAGTCTCATGGCCCTCACACACCAGCCCGTCTGCAGCGTTGGCTGGGGCTCCAGGCGAGGTTTAGTGCTCAAAATGGTGGAGCTGGCCCCTTGCAGCAGGCTAAAGGTACCAAACAGCCTGCCTGTGTTCCCGACAGAGGCACGCTGCAGCCTAGGGACTGCGGGAGAGCACCTGTACAGGGCAGCACCAGAGCCCTGCCTGAAGCGGTGGCCAGGACCCCTGCGCAGGGCAGCCTCTGACATGCAGGGTTCCTCCTCCTGATCGGAGTCTGCAGAGCTGCTGGGGAGGCCAGATTGGGGTAGGTAATCACCAGTCTGGAGCTGGTGGAGCAAGAACTGCTGCCGGAGTCACTGCTGGAGCTGGAGCTGGCTGCAATGCTGTCGTCAATCTGTGTTACTGCGTTAGAGCACAGCAGCCTCCAGCCCTCCTCACTTCATCAGCACTCAATGATTCCGAGGACACCATTGACCAGCAGTGCTGTGTGTTCCCCAAGGACAGGCTGCAACATCTGCACAAGAGTCTCTCTCTCTGGACCACGGATGCTCAGGGCATGCAGGATGGTGCTCTCTGCAGCCTTCACCTTCCACCACTGTGCCCCATATATTGCCTGGAGCCGCTGGCACAGCCAAGGCAGCACAGGATTGCGGAGGTGTTCGGTTTTTTGGAATAGTTCTGCCCACACTGCAGGCAGGAGGCCACACACAGCCTGTTGCCCTGCAGCCTCCTGCTCAGCTGGGGACAGTGTCCCTTGAAGAAAAGGCAGCAGAGATGCCAGAGGCTAATGAGGGCTGGTTTTGGCCTGGTGGCCGGGATCTCTTCCTCCTGGCTGCTGGCATGTGGCGAGTTTCTGGCAGATACTGGCATGTACATCAGGGAGTCACCTTCTCCAGTCACACAAAATGTTACGTTCTCTATGGGTTTCCTGCAGAGAGGGCACTCTACTACCTGCTCTGCCAGCTGCAGGATGCAGCCTAGGCAGAATTGGTGGCCACAGGGTATCACCTTAGTGACATCACCTAGAACATCATGGCAGATGGGACATCTCCACATTATCTCTGTATTAGTGGCAGTGTCCCGCAGTGCGTTGCAGGGAGTTAAGTGTGAGAACAACTGGAGCCCCATGGCTCCCTGCACGGCCCCTGGGGAGATGCTGCCCCACACAGCTCACCTGCGCTGCTGCAAGTGCACCCCGCGGTGTCTGGCTACCTGAGCCAGGAAGGGCCGGGCAGACACTGGTGATGGCTCTGGGATGGGCACCAAGTGCTGCTGGCAGCAGCTCCAGAGCACCAAGAGCAACAGGAGAAGCCTCGCTGGACCCTCCAGAACTCGCAGTGTGCGCGGCAGGACTCAAGGCACAAGCCAGGCTGGGCCTTGCCACACGCGATGTCACAATGGGGTGTCAGTGCACCCAGTGCACTGGGACCAGCACATCCCACTTCAGCTGCCCTCTGCAGGCTCCTGCTCACCCCAAAGAGAAGGCCCTGGTCCCCAGGACTCTCCCTGCAAGAGGCCGCCCGCAGCCAGCACCGGCAGCACTCCATCGACTCTGGCTGTATGAAATCCATCCGCGGGTCCTGAAGGAGCTGGCAAATGAAGTTGCTAAACCACTGTCCATCATATTTGAAAAATCATGGCAGTCAGGTGAAGTTCCCGATGACTGGAAAAAGGGAAATATAACCCCCATTTTTAAGAAGGGGAAAATGGATGACCCAGGGAATTACAGACCAGTCAGCCTCACCTCTGTGCCTGGCAAAATCTTGGAGCGGATTCTCCTGGAAGGCATGCTGAGGCACATGAAAACCAACAAGGTGCTTGGTGACAGCCAGCATGGCTTCACTACGGGGAAAACCTGCCTGACCAGTCTGGTGGCCTTCTATGATGGGGCTATGGAGCTGATGGACAGGGGTTGAGCGGTTGATGTCATCTGCCTGGACTTGTGTAAAGCCTTTGACACTGTCTCCCATGACATCCTTCTCTCTAAGTTGGAGAGACATCAATTTGATAGGTTGACCACTCGGTGGATAAAGAACTGGCTGGATGGCCGCACACAAAGAGTAGTGCTCAGTGGCTCAGTGTCCAGCTGGAGACCAGTAATGAGTGGTGTCCCCCAGGGATCGGTGTTGGGACTGGTCTTGTTCAATATCTTCGTCGGTGACATGGACAATGGGATTGAGTGCGCCCTCAGCAAGTTTGCCGATGACACCAAGCTGTGTGGTTCGGTTGATACATTGGAGGGAAGGAATTCTATCCAGAGGGACCTTGACACGCTTGTGAGGTGGGCTGATGCCAACCTGATGAAGTTTAACCATGCCAAGTGCAAAGTCCTCCACCTGGGTCGGAGCAATCCCAGGCACAGCTCCAGGTTGGGCAGGCAAGAGATTCAGAGCAGCCCTGCGGAGAAGGACTTGGGGGTGTTGGTCGATGAGAAAATGAACATGAGCCGGCTTCACCGTGCACTCTCAGCCCAGAAAGCCAACCGTATCCTGGGCTGCATCAAAAGGAGCATGACCAGCAAGTCGAGGGAGGTGAGCCTGCCCCTCTACTCTGCTGTCGTGAGACCTCACTTGCAGTATTGTGTGCAGTTCTGGTGTCCTCAACATAAAAAGGACATGGAACTGTTAGAACAAGTCCAGAGGAAGGCCATGAGGATGATCAGGGGACTGGAGCACCTCCCGTATGAAGATAGGCTGAGAAAGTTGGGGCTGTTCAGCGTGGAGAAGAGAAGGCTGCATGGAGACCTCATAGCAGCCTTCCAATACCTGAAGGGGGCCTATAGGGATGCTGGGGAGGGACTCTTCATAAGGGACTGTAGTGATAGAACAAGGGGTAATGGGTTCAAACTTAAACAGGGGAAGTTTAGATTGGATATGAGGAAGAAGACTTTTACTCTAAGGGTGGTGAGGCCCTGGAATGGGTTGCCCAGGGAAGTTGTGAATGCTTCATCCCTGGTGGCATTCAAGATGGGGTTGGACATAGCCTTGGATGGCATGGTTTAGTGGGAGGTGTGCCTGCCCATGGCAGGGGGGTTGGAACAAGATGATCTTAAGGTCCTTTACAACCCCAACTATTCTATGTTTCTATGATTCTATGATATCACTTACGGTCTTGGGGGAGTTATATTCAGTTCAGGGTTTAAGGAGAGAGACTTGAGTTTCCTTTTGTCTTGGTAAATGCTCACTATTCGTGTTTGCTAACCTTTTAGTAAGAGAACCAAATAGAGAAAGTGGTAACAAGTAATTGGCTTGAAATACAAAACCCTCAACAGAGCTTTCATTTTAAAAAGGTTCTTATTCCCATTCTCTTTAAATACAAAGCATTTATAAGACATCCAACTCATGAGTCAGTCTTCATTAAGATATGTACTAGAACTGGCCGTAACTGTTCTTTGAAAAATAATTAGTTGTGCTAGGCAGATAAAGGTTTCTTGGTTTCTTTGGTTGATTTTGTTTTTTATTTTTTCTCTCTCTCAAATTCACTCCCATGCCCTCAAAAACACTGCAGAGAGCACCCACCGGGGCACTGGGAGGAGAAACGAGTACTGGCATAATTTATCTTCTCCTCAGAGAAGCTAGCCTAACCTTGTATTCTTTGTTGCTCAAGGGTAGGAAGAGCAACACTTGTAATAAGGCACTCAGGGATTTGGCTGAATTTTGGCTCTGTGACCATGAGCTCATGCCAATTTGGTATATGAGGCAAAATTGCCTATCCTTTCCTGGTCTGTTGGACTATGTAATTTTTCACAGGGAACATCGGAAGTCCTATCTGTTTCATAATTTTTCTGGACCTGTAAGGCACCTTCGGGAGCAGAAGCTGTGAGCAGAGAGCTTTTTCCTTTTTGACCACCATCACCTTTTTCCACTGTCAGAAGCAGAGCTACCAAGCCTTTAGCTCTCATTTCTGTTATGTCATTGATCTCTCGCCCCAAATGGCTGTTCTCAACACTGTCAGCAGACCTCTGATTTTTAACCAGCTCAGTCTGGCTTATACCTACAGCAACCTTTATGTGTATCAGTATGGTTATATTTAGTCATTTGATGAGTGAAGAGTGTATGCCTGAATCCAGCTGCTTTTTTTCCAAGATTGTGCCCATAGCCGCAAATGTGAAAGAGGAAATCAAGAGGGCAGACACTGTTTACTTCTTTTTGGGGCACAGCCTTTAATTTTCCAGTGCAGTGTCATGGCAGAAGTAGGCTAGACTTCAGCTGTGATGGTCTATCCAAAACCCAATGGTGGTGTGGTTTCACTGCTGCTCGATCTGTGCCTGACAGATAAACAGAAGCACAGATACATGGCTGTGTGTTGCAAACTGGTCAACCAACATGACCTCAAAGAATTTAGGTAGTTGAACTGGTTTTGGTGAGAGAACGTATTTTTCATAAAATCTGTTTATCGTTAATCTAAACTTCAGCTTAATTAACCTGTGACAGACTCATCTGTGTAACTTTCCAGCTGAAGCACTGAAGATCCTGAACAACAATACAGAGTGTTTCATTATGTAACATTTATACAATGTTGTTTCCTTAAGCAGATCTCAGCACCTCTGGGGAACATTTACAACTTCTTCCTATGAGTAAGCATGTGTCCCTTCTCTGGCCTAAAAGGTGATAATGAAGTCCTTTGCAGGATCTGTGGTAGTTCCTTGCTAGAGAAAGATGAAATAGAGCACTGGGGTATATTCTGGCCACTAATGAAAGCACCAGAGTGAAGGTCATTTAAGCACTTTCAACAGAACACAATCACTCAGATGGGGATCATTTGCTGCCTGATATACTCACATCATGTCAGGACGAGGAAGAGCTGTATTTAATAGCTTTTCTCTTTAATCTGCAATATGAGCTGTTTCCTGGCACACTGCATTGATTTCCATCTCATCTTTGTCTTGTATAGTTGTAGAGACAGGACAAAGCCTATTCTAGTCCTATTTTTCTAGTGTCTTCCATGCCTTAGCTATGACAATATTTTATATCTCTTTCGTCTCGTTTTTGGAAGAGGTGCTGGTGGATCCACATTCCCTTGTGGGAAGCATGCTTGTACTTGTGCACCTGAATATTCCTCTTTTGCTAGACAATTTTGGCTTTGTACCCATCCTACTTTAAGCCATTATTTAAGTGCACTGCTAATGTTTATTTTGCTCTGCTAGTTTCCAGCACAGAATCATAGAATCATAGAATAGTAAGGGTTGGAAAGGACCTCAAGATCATCGAGTTCCAACCCCCCTGCCATGGGCAGGGGCACCTCCCACTAAACCATGCCATCCAAGGCTATGTCCAACCCCACCTTGAACATCGCCAGGGATGAAGCATCCACAACCTCCCTGGGCAACCCATTCCAGGGCCTCACCACCCTCACAGTAAAGAATTTCTTCCTCAGATCCAATCTAAACCTCCCCTGTTTAAGTTTAAACCCATTACCCCTTGTCTTCTCACCACAGTCCCTAATGAAGAGTCCCTCCCCAGCATCCCTATAGGCCCCCTTCAGGTATTGGAAGGCTGCTATGAGGTCTCCACGCAGCCTTCTCTTCTCCACGCTGAACAGCCCCAACTTTCTCAGCCTGGCTTCACATGGGAGGTGCTCCAGTCCCCTCATCATCCTCGTGGCCCTCCTCTGGACTTGTTCTAACAGTTCCATGTCCTTTTTATGTTGAGGACACCAGAACTGCACACAATACTCCAAGTGAGGTCTCCCGAGAGCAGAGTAAAGGGGCAGGAGCACCTCCGTCGACCTGCTGGTCACGCTCCTTTTGATGCAGCCCAGGATACGGTTGGCCTTCTGGGCTGCAAGCGCACACTGCCGGCTCATGTTCATTTTTTCATCAACCCACACCCCCAAGTCCTTCTCCGCACGGCTGCTCTGAATCTCCTCCCCGCTCAATCTGTAGCTGTGCCTGGCATTGCTCCCACCCAGGTGGAGGACTTTGCATTTAGCATGGTTAAACTTCATTAGGTTGGCATCAGCCCACCTCACAAGCGTGTCAAGGTCCCTCTGGATGGCATTCCTTCCCTCCAATGCATCAACCGAACCACACAGCTTGGTGTCATCGGCAAACTTGCTGAGGGCGCCCTCAATCCCACTGTCCATGTCACCCACAAAGATATTGAACAAGACCAGTCCCAATACCGATCCCTGGGGGACACCACTCGTTACTGGTCTCCAGCTGGACACTGAGCCGCTGAGCACTACTCTTTGCGTGCGGCCATCCAGCCAGTTCTTTATCCACCGAGTGGTCCACCTATCAAATTGATGTCTCTCCAACTTAGAGAGAAGGATGTCATGGGAGACAGTGTCAAAGGCTTTACACAAGTCCAGGCAGATGACATCAACTGCTCAACCCCTGTCCATCAGTTCCGTAGCCCCTTCATAGAAGGTCACCAGATTGGTCAGGCAGGAGCATCTAGATAAAGAACTGTAGGAAGGCTGGCGTGCTTTAAATCTACTGTTTTTTTTTTCCTGGGTAATGCAAAATATTCTGTCTTGTAACAGGCCATGCATGTCTAACTTCCTTACTTTCCCCAGTTTACATCTACACTACTGCAGCAATGGAGTGTCTGCACTGTCATTCAAGTGATTAATTAAAATGTGGGATAGACCTTTCAGAAAACTCTCCCTGCAGCACATCCTTCCAACCTGACAGCAAATCAATTATGCATCAGCTTCCAGATGTAACAAAGCAATAAAAATTGTCTCCAGGAGCCTTTTTATAGTTGCTTCTACAAACATACTGGGTAATACAACTAACACTGCTAATCATCAGATTCTGAGGTCCACTCAAAGAATTAACATGAAGTGATCTTCTATGGGACCTCCCAAGAGACAGTTTTCCCTTCAGGAAAATGGATAGAGCACAGGCAATGTTTCTCAACTATATCTACTGGATGCCCGAATCAATTCAGATGGATCCCATTAGGATTGTTTTATTAGAAGAAGGTTCTTAATTGTTACAGCTACAGATTCAGTTTAGATCAGAGAGAAGTGTTTACAAAAAGAAGGTCTATTCTTGCTTTCTTGTCTGCTAACCAGAAGTCAGCTTTATAACTTCATTGCAACTGTTTACTCTTTCATGCTTTGTCTGCCCCTGTTAAACTTGGTGGACAAATGGAACAAAGAGAGGTGGTGAGAGATGAGAGAAGGGTTTGAGATGAATAAGGAGGTATGCTAACAGCAGCATTTGGGGCTGTGATTTTTCTGGAACTGAGATATGCCCCTAATCTTCTAGAATTTAGATAATCTTGCTGATAAAGTATCTATCAGGTTTGTGATTGGTGTTACACTCATACCAATAAATCAAGGTTTATCTGTGTTAAGTCTTCTAATGTATTACCTCCTTTATAGGGGCAAGGAACAGGTTATTGCACATTAGCGTTGTTGCTATTACCGCTCTTTGTGTGTTTGTCAGTCTGGTTTGATGGATGCTGGTCCTATTTCCTTGAGCAAACTGAAGCATCTAACAGTATGAAAGACCTCACAAAAGAATGCTGTGTTCATAAAGTGTATTATTTAGAGCAGAAGGCATCTGAGCCTTAATTCAGTATTCAAGAGGCAGTGTGGATGTAGTCTCATGTATTTCAGTGACATTAGTTTGTATTTTAGTGGAAAGGAAGATATAACCAGCATAGAATCAAAGAATCATAGAATAATTAGTGTTGGAAAGGACCTTAAGATCATCTAGTTCCAACCCCCCTGCCGTAGGCAGGGGTACCTCACACTAAACCATGCCACCAAGGCTCTGTCTCACCTGGCCTTGAACACTGCCAGTGATGGAGCATTCACAGCCTCCCTGGGCAGCCCATTCCAGGGCCTCACCACCCTTAGAGTAAAAGTCTTCTTCCTCATATCCAATCTAAACTTCCCCTGTTTCAGTTTGAACCCTTTACCCCTTGTCCTATCACTACAGTCTCTAATGAGGAGTCCCTCTCCAGCACCCCAATAGGCCCCCTTTCAGATACTGGAAGGCTGCTATGTGGTTTCCACGCAGCCTTCTCTGCTCCAGGCTGAGCAGCCTCAACTTTCTCAGCCTGTCTTCATACGGGAGGTGCTCCAGTCCCCTCATCATTCTCGTGGCCCTCCTCTGCACTTGTTCTAACAGTTCCATGTCCTTTTTATGTTGAGGACACCAGAACGGCACACAATACTCCAAGTGAGGTCTCATGAGAGTAGAACAGAGTAGAGGGGCAGGAGCACCTCCGTCGACCTGCTGGTCACGCTCCTTTTGATGCAGCCCAGGATACGGTTGGCTTTCTGGGCTGAGAGTGCACGGTGAAGCCGGCTCATGTTCATTTTCTCATCGACCAACACCCCCAAATCCTTCTCCGCAGGTCTGCTCTGAATCTCTTCCCTGCCCAGCCTGTAGCTGTGCCTGGGATTGCTCCGACCCAGGTGGAGGACCTAACACTAGTCACGGTTAAACTTCATCAGGTTGGCATCAGCCCACCTCACAAGCATGTCAAGGTCCCTCTGGATGGCATTCTTTCCCTCCTATGTATCAGCCGAAACTCACAGCTTGATGCCATTGACAAACTTGCTGAAGGCACACTCAAATCCCACTTTCCATGTCTCTGACAAAGATGTTAAACAAGACCGATCCCAACACCGTTCCCTGAGCGACACCACTCGTTACTGGTCTCCAGCTGCACGTTGAGCCACTGAGCACAACTCTTTGCGTGCAGCCATCCAGCCAGTTCTTTATCCACCGAGTGATCCACCTATTTTACTGATGTCTCGCCAATTTAGAGACAGCGATGTCATGTGAGACAGTGTCAAACGCTTTACACAAGTCCAGGTAGATGACATCAGCTGCTCAACCCCTGTCCATTAGTTCCGTGGCCCCATCATAGAAGACCACCAGATTGGTCTGGGAGGATTTCCCCTTAGTGAAGACATGCTGGCTGTCACCAAGCACCTTGTGGGCTTTCATGTGCTTCAGCATGCCTTCCAAGAGAATCCGCTCCAAGATTTTGCCAGGCACAGAGGTGAGGCTGACTGGTCTGTAATTCCCCGGCTCATCCATTTTCCCCTTCTTGAAAATGAGGGTTATATTTCCCTTTCCCAGTCACTGGGAACTTCAGATGACTGACATGATTTTTCAAATATGAGGGAATGCCGCGACGACTCAGTCTGGAATCAGTATGATTAGACTAAAGCCCGTTTATTGATGGTGCAGTTACAGTTTATATACTTCAGACTTACAGCTCTAACATTACATGTCTTCCTACGATTGGTTACATATACTTAGCAACAGGCATACTTTTGGTTAACATGTTTCATGAGAACCTGAAGTGTGGTTTTTGTAAGCAAGCAGGATTTACAATCAAATTTAGCAACCTCCGTATCTTAGCTCCTCATCTTCCAGGCCTGCATTCTTGTTTCATTAACTGTCTGGGAGTTACTTCTTTTCCACTTCTTAACCAAGAGTTACCTCTGCAACTTGGCCAGCTGCGCATACTTGCTTTCATTCAGAGCACACATATGTCCATTCTCAAACAAGAAATAACCCACAATGAACAGTGGCTTAGCAGCTTCATTGGGCAGCACCTTCAGGTCCCGCGGATGGAGTTCATCAGGTCCTATGGACTTGTATTCATTTTGGTTCCTAAGATCCTCTCCTACAGTGCGCCCAAGGTCTTCATTCTCATTGTCCCTGCGTCTGCCTTTCAAGACTTGGGTGGTGTGGCCAGAGCATTTGCCAGTGGAGACTGAGGCAAAGAAGTCATTAAGAACCTCAGCGTTCCCTAAGCCCAGGGTAGCCAGTTCTCCTGATAGCTTCTGGAGAGGGTCCATGTTGCCCTAGTCTGTGTTTTATTTGCTGGGTACCTACAGAATCCCTTCCTGTTGTCTTTCACATTCCTTGCCGAATTTAATTCTAACTGGGCTTTAGATTTCCCAACCTGGCCCCTAGCTTCCCAGACAATACCACTGTATTCTTCACTGGTCACCTGTCCTCACTTCCACCTTTTACAAGCTTTTTTCTCTGAAAGTTTCCTCAGCAGCTTCTTATCCATCAAAAGAGTTCTCCTGGCCCTCCTACAGTACTTCCTCCTAATTGGGATGCAACGCTCCTGAGCTTGTAGAAGCTGATCCTTGAATATCAACCAACAGTCTTGGGCCCCACTGCCCTCTAGGGCTACATCCCATGGAACCTTACTTAGCAGGTTCCTGAAGAGGCCGAAGTCTGCTCTCTTGAAGTCCAGGGCAGTGAGCTTGCTGCACGCTCTTCTCACTGTCCTGAGGATCTCAAATTCGACCATCTCATGATTGCTACATCCAAGGCAAAAAAAAAAAAAAAAGGGAAAAAAGAGATGATGAGAGTGTGCTGGGAGTATATCCCTTGAACAGTTGCCAAAAGCTGCTATAAGATATTCATAAGATGAATTCTTTTGATTCATCACAGTTGCGCTTCACCTGAATAGCAGTAACTGGCATGAATTTGTGAGTGGCGCATTCAGTTTGAATATGCTGGCCAGTCTGACACCACTTCAAGTTTCTAGCCTAAAGAGACAGACAGCTCTTCTTGATTCTGTCTGCTATTATGTAGAAGTATCTAAACTCAGGAGGTACATGCTGATCTGGGACTGTGTTTGAGCTTCCTTTTAGCAGCTTTAGTGTCAAAGTTCTTCATTTTCTTGCCAGCTGTTAGGTGTGATTTCTCAGCAGCTGTGGCCAGTGTAGTGTCCCCTTGTGTGTATGTTGGCTATATGGTGGTAGGATAAGAGTTCTTTCTGTACTGGAGAACAGGGCACTGAGTTCACAAAGCAAGTGATCTTATTCTGTCCTTTCAAAATTTGGTAACAGGAAATTCGTTATTGGTGTTCACAAATAGAAGAAACAGAATGTGATTCAAGGATTAATTTGATTGTCCTGTTTACAGCGGTAGTCATATTTGAGGCTTTGCACTCAACAAAAGTTGACTTCAAGAGCATCCAAATTACTCTCTATTAGTGGTCTTCTCTTTACTTTCAGGCTTGAACCTGGGATTTTGATTTTATTTTTGGCAATAAGCACAAATAACTTCAAGGAGCTATGATGGTGCTGCTGTTCCACTGATCTCTCTATCTCTCTGTAAGCTAATGTCTATCAGCCTTGCCACAGACTTAAAGAAGGAGGGGAGAGGGACAAGCATCAGCTTTTAGCAGTTGTGTTGGTTCTTGCCTTAACAGTGTAAGTTTTCACTTGATCTTAAGGCATGACTTTCTCCGCAAGCTGAATAACTGAGTAGCTGTTATGTTTAACATGAGAGGATGAAGATCACTGGTAATCCTGTGATGCCAGCTGATGATCTGTGGTTTTAACCAGGAAACGCTTTTAATTTTTGGTTCATCAGACTCTAACCAAGTCCCTGTCTGAAATAAGTGTTTCAAAAGTTCACCATGGTCATCAGTAAGGTAAAAGAGAAGGGCTAAAATGTAAGCATATGTGTGGCTCCTTTGCTAGGCTGGGACTGTATAATTATTTATACACAATGAGGAAACTGGAACTTGCCAGGCTTTTGTAGCCACACTTCCCTCATTGTTTTGTCCTAAACTTTCATCTGTGCACGACAGAAATCTCAACATGAATGCAGAGCTATTGTCAGCTGGCAAGAGCACCGGTGAGAATCATGGTGTGTTGAGACTTGTGAGGAGACCAGGCTACAACCATCAATTGCTACTTCCCTTTATAGGACATCCTTTAAGCCTTGTTTCTTGCAGGCACTGCCATTTAGTCTTGGCATCAGAAAGCTGTGTTCTCCCTTTTTTTTAAATATTTGGTGCTTAGCCCATTGAAAGTGTGTGCAGTTGCAAAATTTTCCAGCCACTCTTCCAGGTCATGCTCCATCTCGCTTTGCATCAGTTTTCCATCTCCAATAATGCTTCAGATGCAGCTGTGTTTCTGGGCTCTTTTACACACCAGCTTTAAAACTGTGATAAGCAGCTGCTAGTTGGAATTGAGGGTTGAGGGGCTCATTAGCTCACAGAGACACTTGTGTTTCCATTTGCGTTTTAGGGGACCTTATGATACCCTGTAATTTCAATATCTGAAGACTCTCCATCCTCCTGGGGCTGAGTAGCCACTGATTTTCTGCTCATTTGATAAGTAGCAGCAAAATTAACCATTTATTTGGAAAGCAGCTAAGTTCCTTGTACCATTGACAGCCAAAGAGGTGATAACCACCCCTTGCAGGCACTAGGGCATGTCTTCAGTAATAACAATGGATGCTTCTTCCTTAGAACTCAAGGACTGCAGGGTGTTTTCTAAAGTAGGGGAAGGTCTTTACTGCTTTCATACAAGAAAGTGCTAGGGCTCAGAGGTAAACCCCAGTCCCTGGGATGTAGGTAGGGTGAACTTGCCATCCTGACTAAGACCCAGCTTTGCCCCCACTGCTCACCTCTCCTGTTGTATGTGTGGAGTTCTACACTACTGATGCAGCCCTGGAAGATGGTTTCTCCTGCTCCTATCTTCATCCCCAGGTATTAGCCTTCGAAAAATTAACTCAGTCACCAAGGTACCTAAGATAGTATCCCTGTGATAACAGAGGAGAGCAGAAAGCAAAAAAGAATAGTGAATTAAATGGAAACATCATGTGAGGAAAGGAGACAAGAATGGATATACTCTGAAACTTCTCTGGCTAGAAACACGCATTGTGCAAATGCTCTTTAAAAAGAGGTTGAACTAGAGAGCTTTCAATGTGCCTTCCCATCTAAGTGGTTCTCTGACTCTGTGGTGTGAGAAGTCTGCTTAGTGCTGGTTCATGTTTGTCCCCTTGGTGAGAGCACTCAGTGAAGACAAACTAGAAATGAGCACTTGTCTCTTGTCTAATGTGCTGTTTTGTAGCTTGAGTGGAAAGCCAGCATGCACTTCTGTTCATATCAAAATCTTGTTGTAGGCACAAAGGAAACATACGTTACGTATGAAGATAGGCTGAACGAGTTGGAGCTGTTGAGACTGCAGAAGAGAAGGCTGCGTGGAGACCTCATAGCAACCTTCCAGTATCTGAAGGGGACCTATAGGGTTGCTGGGGAGGGACTCTTCATTGCGGACTGTAGTGATAGGACAAGGGGCAAAGGGTTCAAACTTAAATATGGGACGTTTAGATTAGATATAAGGAAGGAGTTTTTTACTGTGAGGGTGACAAGGCACTGGAATGGGTTGCCCAGGGAAGTTGTGAATGCTCCATCCCTGGCAGTGTTCAAGACCAGGTGGGACAGAGCCTTGGGTGGCATGGTTTAGTGGAAGGTGTCCCTGCCTATGGCAGGGGGGTGGAACTAGATGTGCTTAAGGTCCTTTCCAACACTATTCTATTATTCTATGATTCTATGAAAAGCCAATAATGTATTAGTATAATCAAAAGCTTAAGACAGGTTAGGGACACCATGGGCCCTCTCCAGAAGCTATCGGGAGAACTGGCTACCCTGGATTTGGAGAAGGCTGAGGTTCTTAATGACTTCTTTGCCTCAGTCTTTATAGGCAAATGCTCTGACCACACCACCCAAGTCTTGAAGGCAGACGCGGGGACGGTGAGGGTGGGGACCCTGGGCCCACTGTGGGGGAGGATTTTGTTCGGGACCACCTTAGGAACCTGAATGTATACAAGTCCATGGGACTGGATGAAATCCATCCAAGGGTCCTGAAGGAGCTGGCAAATGAGGTTGGTAAGCCACTGTCCATCATATTTGAAAAATCATGGCAGTCAGGTGAAGTTCCCGATGACTGGAAAAAGGGAAATATAACCCCATTTTTAAGAAGGGGAAAATGGATGACCCAGGGAATTACAGACCAGTCAGCCTCACCTCTGTGCCTGGCAAAATCTTGGAGCGGATTCTCCTGGAAGGCATGCTGAGGCACATGAAAACCAACAAGGTGCTTGGTGACAGCCAGCATGTCTTCACTAAGGGGAAATCCTGCCTGACCAATCTGGTGACCTTCTATGAAGGGGCTACGGAACTGATGGACAGGGGCAGAGCGGTTGATGTCATCTACCTGGACTTGTGTAAAGCCTTTGACACTGTCTCCCATGATATCCTTCTCTCTAAGTTGGAGAGACATCAATTTGATAGGTGGACCACTCGGTGGATAAAGAACTGGCTGGATGGCCGCACGCAAAGAGTAGTGCTCAGTGGCTCAGTGTCCAGCTGGAGACCAGTAACGAGTGGTGTCCCCCAGGGATCGGTGTTGGGACTGGTCTTGTTCAACATCTTTGTGGGTGACATGGACAGTGGGATTGAGTGCGCCCTCAGCAAGTTTGCCGATGACACCAAGCTGTGTGGTTCAGTTGATACATTGGAGGGAAGGAATGCCATCCAGAGGGACCTTGACACGCTTGTGAGGTGGGCTGATGCCAACCTGATGAAGTTTAACCATTCTAAATGCAAAGTCCTCCACCTGGGTGGGAGCAATGCCAGGCACAGCTACAGATTGGGCGGGGAGGAGATTCAGAGCAGCCGTGCGGAGAAGGACTTGGGGGTGTGGGTTGATGAAAAAATGAACATGAGCCGGCAGTGTGCGCTTGCAGCCCAGAAGGCCAACCGTATCCTGGGCTGCATCAAAAGGAGCGTGACCAGCAGGTCGACGGAGGTGCTCCTGCCCCTTTACTCTGCTCTCGGGAGACCTCACTTGGAGTATTGTGTGCAGTTCTGGTGTCCTCAACATAAAAAGGACATGGAACTGTTAGAACGGGTCCAGAGGAGGGCCACGAGGATGATGAGGGGACTGGAGCACCTCCCGTATGAAGATAGGCTGAGAAGATTGGGGCTGTTCAGCGTGGAGAAGAGAAGGCTGCGTGGAGACCTCATAGCAGCCTTCCAATACCTGAAGGGGGCCTATAGGGATGGTGTGGAGGGACTCTTCATTAGGGACTGTGGTGAGAAGACAAGGGGTAATGGGTTTAAACTTAAACAGGGGAGGTTTAGATTGGATCTAAGGAAGAAATTCTTTACTGTGAGGGTGGTGAGGCCCTGGAATGGGTTGCCCAGGGAGGTTGTGAATGCTTCATCCCTGGCGATGTTCAAGGTGGGGTTGGACATAGCCTTGGATGGCATGGTTTAGTGGGAGGTGTCCCTGCCCATGGCAGGGGGGTTGGAACTCGATGATCTTGAGGTCCTTTCCAACCCTTACTATTCTATGATTCTATGATTCTATATATTATTAGTTCAGATTTAGTTAGATTTTAGGCAAAAGAAAAACTCAAATAAATACCGCTATTAAAAAACCCCTCAGTTGTAATAACTATACAGTTAAAATTATCATGCCCGTGTTCTAGTATTTATCTTCCTACCTCATTCTGTGATAACATGCTTGCCATTCCACTGCTTCTTGAGGTCAAAAGGAGAATAGCGTCAATCTAATCAAGAGAGTCATCAGTACTGAGAGTTCTTTATCAGGAGAAACACAATCGTGATGTTAATGAGTTCTTCCTCACTCAATGATCCAGTTGGAGTCATTTTTATGAGTTCCATAGCACACTTCTACACCTTGCTCTTTTTTTTAATCTATATTCAGATAAACTCTGTATAATACTATAAATGTATGTTCTTTGTTTTGTTATCTCTACAACTGCTCTTGCCCATCTCCAAGTTTGCCTTTCTTTAAGTAACTACCAGTGAGCTGCGTTTTCTCCATTCTTTACCTGTGTCACATCTTCCTTCCCATGTTCACTTCTGACGATGCGGCATCCACAGCTTTTTTGGGGAACTTATTACTGAATTACAAAGGAAGGTTAGATATAAGGAAGAAATTCTTTACTGCAATTACTGTGAGGCACTGGAACATTACCCAGGAAAGTGATAAATGCTCCATCTTTGGCCAGTGCTCAAGGCCAGGTTGGTCAGAGCCTTGGGCTTGCAGGTACAATACTCACCAAATCGTTCCCAGCAGTGTGGGATGGAAAAGTGTATATTAATAAATGATCCACGTCACAAATTTTGGAGTCATGTGGGCATCCCCAGTGAGAGTCCAACCTCAGAGATGTCATATAAGTTAGCACCGATAGAGAAGCTAATCTTGGGTAAAGAGCCACTTAATTTTTATATGATTCTGGTGTAAAAGCAGAAGTGGGCATAGGATATGATGCCCAGCTTTCTTCGTCGCAACAGCTGGCACCAGTGTTACCTTGTCATGTATGTCTTGGCTGCTGGGCAGCTAATTGCAGATATTCCGGGCTCTTGAGTTTATCAGGAATATCTCAGACTACTGTTGAGTTCCCCAGAGCCCTGAGCTCATTAGGGAGGCCTTGGGGTAGGGTGGCCTTGGAGAAACCCCAGAGATGCACAGCTTTGTCAATTGGTTTGCTTGGTCACCTTTATGACTGCTAGCATTAACTCTTCTCAACAATATCCTATGTCTCCATTTTTCTAGGCCCCTGGTTTCTGCATTCTTCTCAACTATGCTAAATTGTGTTAGAATAGTGGATACAACTACTCAAAATTACTGCCTGCTTCTACTGCCTTCTTAAAAATCATGATTTTACAGTGGAGAAATAAGCAAGAGTAAGACAAATCAGCTAGAGCCACCTGGCCATTAGGAAAACTGTAGTTAGAACTAAATGAAGCATAGCTGTAACTCCAGAAGGGTCAAAATCAGTGCAAATGATGAAGGCTTGGCAAGCCTCAGCCCTGAGGTCATGTCGTGGTTTAAGCCCAGCTGATAACTCAGGACCATGCAGCTGTTTGCTCACTTCACCTGCTTCTTCTTCCCCCTGCTTCTAGAGGGATGAGGGAGAGAAAGTATATAACTCCCATGGGTTGAGATAAGAACAGACCAGTAGCTAAGGTATAACACAAAACCACTACTGCTGCCACCAATAATAATAATGATAAGGGAAATAACAAGGGAAGAGAGTACAATTGCTCATCACCTACCGAGAGATACTCAGCTTGACCTGAGCAGTGATCTGGGCCTTCTGGGTAACTCCCCCCAGTTTATATGGTGGACATGATGTGCTGTGGCATGAAATACCCCTTTGGATAGTTTGAGTCAGGTGTCCTCCTGGCTTTTCCCCTCCATGGCAGAGCATGAGGCTAAGAAAGTACTTGATCAGAGTAAACACTACTGAGCAATGACTAAAAACACTGGTGTGTTATCAGCATTGTTTTCAGGCTAAAGTCGAAAACACAGCACTGCACCAGCTACTGAGAAGGAGAAAAATGACCACTGCTGCTGAACCCAGGACAGGTCACTACACAGCTTATGCTCTGGTACTCACACTGACAGTACTGCAAATAGCCTTCATTTTCCAGGGTGAATGGGGACGCATGGTTGTTTCCCAGTGGCCCCACATCAGCTATTGTGGTTGCTTATCTGTCACACACTTTCCACCTGTGGCTTGGGTCTGATTGCTTCTCAGGTTTACTATATCTATCTTCACGTACAATAGCATAACACACAATGCAGACATCCTGCTCTTAAAGTGCCATTAGCAGCTCTTTTTTTTCAGGTCTTTTCAGGGAAAATATAGCTCTAGTATAAATTTAATTCAATTTGCACTGCAATGACTTGACCTCTGTGTGCTGACCACTCGTGCAGATGTGGATTACACTCATGTACCTGTGAAGTAGGGCTCAAATTTTTTTCTTTTCTTTTTGACATGGTTTTAATGCGTAGCAAAGTCACATTGAAAATATTCCATGACTGCCATAATCAATGCTAGCTTGAATCTGCCAGTGCTTGTTATCAAGTCCTTTCAAGTGGAATGCATTATATGCTGTAGTAAACACTACACTGAGTTCTGTGGCATTTGTAGGATCCTGTGTTTGCTGTATAAATCAAAATATGTGGGTTGCATTCTCTTACTGTGAAATTTGTTTTCATGAGAGATGCAACAGAAAGTCACCTCACGTGACCCACAATAGAGACTCCTATGACAGCTTGCTATGGATTGGAGAAAGGGTCCAGCTCTCATGTGGAAAGTTACAGCACTGAAAAACAAATATATGTATGTGTGAGCAAGCCGCATCCAAAATGTAGCTGGAAAGCTGGAAAAGGTTAAAATGAAAAGGAAAGTGGAGAGTAATAAAAACGGTACAAATATCTTTACTTTTAATGGTTAGGAAGGCTTCTCCAGGAAAGATATGTATAGCTTCTGGGTCAAACCCTAATCAGCCATCCCAAAGTGTGCAACAAAGACACACATCTGAAGACAGAGTTTCTGAGCGTGAACTGCAATTTTGACTTTCACTGTGCATGTAGGTTGCCCATCCTGCTCTTCTTCTGACATGTACCGAAATAGATTGCAGGTCTCAAATCACCAGGGCATATTATCTATTGAAGTTGACTTCACAGAACTGCAGGCTAGTTCACAGGTTGTAAGAACTCAGCTTTTACTTGTAGATCTCAGAAGCGGTGGCCTACACGTTTACTGGTGATGCAAGCTGACTAGTGTATGTGAAAGAACATACCTGAAAATGATGACGGGTCACAAATGGTTTGAGTATTCTCTGCACTCTAGGTTAGAAATGTGATGACAGCACAATTACACAGGGACAGGACTTCTATCGTGCAGTGAAGGGGAGTAATTTTTAGTATTTGCATAGCAGTCCTATAGGAAAGCATTTGTTACCAATAAACCCAGGATGAAAACAGAGGAGATTCTAATAGGCACTGAAAAAAGTGCTACGCAAGAATGATTTCACCTTGTGATGACTCAATGGTGCTCAGAATGCAGTGGGATTAGCCTGGATATTTGAAACAAAGTTGCAACCATAAAAGCTGAAAAAATTTACTAGAAATGCGGCCGGCATAAACACCCGGCAAAATTTAATACCGCAAAATATGCTCCTGCGCCTCAGCTCCTTTTAGTTCCTAGCAGCATCTTTGTGCCCGCCAACACTGAAATTCCCTCACGACTGAATTCCTGTTGTATTCCATCATGCTGTTAAGTTTAACCATTCCTTTTGAACAGTGGCTGCACCAGAAATATTTGGAATCAGTGTCACTGTTGTTAATAGTCCAAAAAGACATTAGATGGCAGGACTCTGGCACATCAAATGAAAGGATCACCTAGCTCTGAGTTGGCTCCAACAGTGAATGCATTGGGAAGACAGCAACTGGGTAAGTGTACTGGGGATCTGCCCAGAATATTGTCCAGCCTCCAGCAGATGTGTCTTTCAAATCCAGATATTACCTCTGTGCGTATTGGACAATCATGAGGATTCTTTAATTTGGAGCATTTGTGTAAAAAAAAAATTGTAATGGGATTTGAGCAGAGAGAAAAATATGTGATTCTCCAGCCTTGTAAAACTGGATCTTCCCACCATTTTGTATTGAACTGGATTTGTCATGCAAAACAAACAAAGCTCTGGTATTTTATAAGCTGTTGAAAAAAACTGGAGCGTTTAAAGGGCTGTGAAAGAATTTGTGTGGAGCAGCCTGTGCCTTTTGCTTCTTTAGATCCCAGTCAAAGGTTCAAAGCCTTTGGATAGAAACCCTGGGTGATGTACAATTTGGGGTGAATAAAGAATTTTGATGTATATTTTCCCTTGTTGTGATAATGATGAGAGATCCGTCAGCATGAAATTGGTATATATTATGCTCATTGTAAGGGGCTTCGTTGCGGTCAGCACTGAAATTCCTTGAATATTTCTTGGATATCAGTGACTTGAAAGGTGAAATTGAAAGATCTTTTGCTGGAACGGGGAATTTGCAGCACAATGGTTGTATGTTTGTGTAACTAAGATACATAATTAGCAAATCTTACCAGGAAGCTCTTGCCTACTGTCATTTAGATACTGGCTTTGGCTGTCCTTTTCTGCAAAGAGGTGGGCAGATATTTGACTACATCCTGCACCACTGAAGTTAATGTGGTTTTTTTAATTTCTGAAAAGGCTTAGCAAAGAAACAGAGACCTCTGTGATCTTATGTGTGGCGTGCGCAGCTCACGCTGTTTCTTGCACCACCATCTCACATCATCTCTTTACAGTAGGGCCTTTTTACTGTTCCGGGATCCAGTATGACAGAAATATGTGTAGGAAGGCAGGTTTACACTGGATCTGCCAGTGTACACCAATGATCTGCCTCTTTCTGCATCCTGCCTCTAGTACTGGCAAAATGTAGATACTTCAGCAAAGAGTATGCACATGCTGAAATAATAACTTCCCTAATATTCTTTCATCTCAGTCTCTGTTTTTACTCTGAGGGCTTCCTGGGCTGTAAGTAATTTCTCTGCATTTAATGATACTTAGTGGAATTATCAACTGTGATCTTGTCCAGCCTATCCTGGAATCTGTGGCACATTCTGCATCCTCAGATGAAGTGCTGTGGATAACTTTTATTATCCAGAGGAGTTTGTGAAGGTCTTCCACCAGCTTACTACTGGTTGCATGAAAAATCCAATTTCGAATCATGCTCCTCATAACTTCATTTGCTCTCTCAGCTGATTTTTTGGAATTTAAGTCCATTGGACAGGGGAAGTGCAATGTGTTTTCAGGCATGGAGGGGGTCTGTTATTTCTCATAGTCCCACATGTAAAGGAATTCTACTGAGATACACATTACCCAGTGCAAATGTCAAGCAATCAAGAACTTGGTGCTGAAGATGGCTGCATAATCAAAAGTGGAAATCGCATAGAACCACAGAATCACAGACTGGTTTGGGTCAGAAGAGACCTCAAAACTCATCCAGTTCCAACCCCCTGCCATGCACAGGCACACTTTCCACTAGAGCAAGTCGCTCCAAGCCCCTTCAAACCTGCCTTTAATATTCCCAGGGATGGAGCAGCCACAGCTTCTCTGGGCAACCTGTGCCAAGACCTCACCACCCTCACAGGGAAGATCTTCTGCCTAAGAGCTCCTCTCAATCTCCCATCTGTTAAGTTACAGCCATTCCCACTTTTCCTCACATTATACGTTCTTACATCCTCTCTCAAAGGATCCACATTGTCTTCTACTTGTCTGAGGATACTTGTGAAAGGAAGACAGTAATTTTGCTGCAGTTGAAGCAGAATTGAAAAGACTCTTGATGGTGTCTTGTAATAAAGGGGCTCTTGAAAGCATTAGCTCTGATTCTGAGCAGTAACTGAATTTGATCCGTCAACAGTACAATATCTGCACGTTTTTCGCTATACAAGAGCAAGCTCAGCCTTCACGGAAAAATGGAATTGATATTTTTGTACCCGCAAGAAGTGCATTGACTTTTGCAAAGTGTATCTAATACTCAGTTGGTGTCCTGGATTCAGCAGTAGCAATCATTTTTCTCCTTCGTAGTAGCTGGTGTAGTGCTGTGTTTTCAACTTTAATCTGAGACTAGTGCTGATAACACACCAATGTGGCTTAAACCACAACAGCAGATTGGTTAAGGAGTGATAGAAAATGCTGTGTGACCTGAGCAAATGTGAAAAATGACTGAAGAAAAAAGGAAGTAGAATAACGGTGAACGGACAGGTCAGAAAGCTCCATCACACATCAATTTTTCATGGTCTGCTGGCAATATCAAGAATTTCTAGAGCACAAATCAGAAAGAACATTGTGTGATCCTGCTAAGCTTGAAGCAAAAGGATGTACATGGAATAATTAGATTCAGACTCACTTGTTTATTCTTTCCATGACTTACTTAGGTAGCGTGACCGAATTTCATATAAAGGTAAGCTTGGCTTGAGGACAGAACACAAATTACAGTCCTAAAGTTACATAATTATCTCCATCTTTTTTGGAGTGTTCCGTCTTGGTCAGTTTAGACTATGATTGCTGTTGTTATTACTGTTGGTTTTTTTGTTGTGACTTACAGCTTTTAAGTTAATCTGAGGAAATTAGCATAATGAAAAAAATTGAGAAAAAGTATCATCTCTTGTGCTGACCAAGATGGACTGATGAAACTATTTTGAGGCCAAGGAAGGCAAAGGAAGGTCTCTTACAGCAGACCAGAAAATGGACAGTTGCAAAGAAACTGTGTGTTAACTTCCCTGAGAGCTGAAACTCTAGGCCGTTCATAGTTGTCCTGGGTTCAGCAGTAGCAGTCATTTTTCTCCTTCTCGATAGCTAGTGCAGCACTGTGTTTTTGATTTTGGGCCTGGGAACAGCACTGATAACACCAGTGTTTTCAGTTACTGCTTAGAACGCTTTGGTCTGGCGAAGGACTCTCTGAGTCTCATGCTCTGCCAGGGAGGAGAGGAAGCAGGGAGGAAGGAGAGACAAGACACCTAAACCAAACTGACCAAAGAGGTTATTCCATACAACACCACGTTATGTCCAGGATGTAAAAACAGAGGGCCAAGACCCGGAAGGAGGGGGGGTGTGTGCACTGTGCGGGGTGCACTGCTTGGTCGGGCTGGGTGGGGAGCAATTATATCCTTTCCTTGTGTTTGCCTTGTCATTATTGATACTGGTGGGGGTGCACGGCTTGGTCGGGATGGGATTGGTGGTGAGCTAATTTATCCTTTCCTTGTATTTGCCTTGTCATTATTATTATTGGTGGTAGCAGTAGTGGTTTGTTATACCTTAATTACTAAACTGTTCTTATCTCAACCTGTGGGAGTTGCATTCTTTCGATTCTCCTTCCCATCCCTCCAGAAGCGGAGGGAAGAAAGAGGGGGAAGTGAGTGAGCGAGCAAAACTGCGTGGCTGAGAGACTTAAACCACAACAATAGTTTTGCAGCTAAATGACTGCAGTGCTAACTAGATGTAGTAGCTAAGAAATACCTGGACCTCTGCTCTTACAACAAGAGGGTGGTGTCACGCAATTCCCACCTTTACTAGTTTAGGTTTATTCGCAGCCCCATGCCTCAGTTGCTAAACCTCATAGCTACGCATAAATATCAATTCTGAATGTGACTGGCCATGAGACATAAAGAAGTTCCAAGAGACTGTCCAGTTTGTGAACTCATGACTTAAGCCACTAAACTCTTCCATGGGCTAGAAACTCAGACTTCCTCCCTCCTCCAACTCAGTAGAACATTTGGGGCAAGAATGTTGTTTGGAACATGACAAGCATTGGGTTTTTTTCCTGATCTTAACTGTTAGACAATTCTGACAATGAAAATGTAAACTGTCTATCAGAATAATGCAGATGTTCTTTTTCTTTCTTTTTTTCTCTATTTTTTTTTTTTTTCTTTTACCAGGCATCTCTATTTCATGAAGGATGTAGAACTGGCTTCTGTTGTCTTCCTCTAGCCACGGCATACTAGAAGGGTTTTCCCAGGATGGTAGTACATCCTGCCGTTAGGAACAGAAATCATAGAATCATAGAATCATAGAATAGTTAGGGTTGGAAAGGACCTCAAGATCATCGAGTTCCAGCCCCCCTGCCATGGGCAGGCACAACTCTCACTAAACCATGCCATCCAAGGCTATGTCCAACCCCACCTTGAATGCCGCCAGGGATGAAACATTCACAACTTCCCTGGGCAACCCATTCCAGGGCCTTACCACCCTTACAGGAAAGAATTTCTTCCTCATATCCAATCTAAACCTCCCCTGTTTAAGTTTAAACCCATTACCCCTTGTCCTCTCACCACAGTCCCTAATGAAGAGTCCCTCCCCAGCATCCCTATAGGCCCCCTTCAGGTATTGGAAGGCTGCTATGAGGTCTCCACGCAGCCTTCTCTTCTCCAGGCTGAACAGCCCCAATTTTCTCAGCCTATCTTCATACATTTCAATGTAAATGAATTTCATGGACCTGAAGTTGCTAGAAGATGCTGCAAGGCGAAATGTAGTTCGTTAAAGGTGCTAGTATCCTCCTGTGGGCTAAGCACAGATAATGTTTGCCTATAAATCAGTCTTTAGCCCATACTTGTCCTTGTCAAACAGGTGGAGAGTCTCAAGGGGACAGTGTTGGCTGTAACTCTCAAGTTAGTGTTCTCCCCTGGATGAAATCCTATTGATGACATATTGTTCTGCAGGCCACAGTGTCCTGATTTAAGGTTTATTTTTGTAACTATGCATGTCACAGCCAAAAATATTGATTTCTCCGGAGAATAATACTAATGTGGCTTCTGATTCTCTTGAAGAAGAGAGGCTGCGCCTTTTGCCTTAATATTTTGTCTCTGCATGTGAGTTCTGGCAGATGATACTATTGTCAGTGTTCTTTTATCTATTCCTGTCAGCTAAGTAGTTTTGGTGGAAAATTGTTTCTCTTTCCTGACATGGTGCTGTAGCGCATTTGATAGGATGCCTTTGTCAAATACAGAAGTGCCAATTTGCAATTCAGTTACCAGGGTGCAAGGGAAAGAAATCATTACTTAGATTTGCTGTTCAGCAACAGTATGTGGGATTATGAAAAGGATTTGAGGAAACAGGGTTTCCATGAAAAATCCAAGGAAGCCGTAACACACTAGTTATCCCAAAGTACAGCTTTACATGTGTTATTCCTGAGGAAAATTTGCACATGCAACAAATTAAAATCCCTTTCTGGTAAGTAGACAGTGAACTTGCCCATAATTCACTGTGGTGAGGGAAAAATATCTTGCAAGAAGACAAGGAGTAAAGTAGGAATAGGAGAAAGAAATGCTACTTGTGTTCTTTTTACTTTCTTGGGTAATTAATCTGCCCTAAAGTACCCCTGAAATCAACTTGTAGAACTGAGAGCTCGGAAACTTCAGCTGTTATTGCAGGCACACAGCTACTTATGAGACAATTAGCAGTCCAGAATTTTTTTAGCACTCCGGAAAAGGCTTTATGATTCTGTCTTCATTTATCTGTGGCTCTTGACTATTCAGCTCTAAGTACAGTTGTCATTGGGTCATTTATTATGTTCATTGTGAGGTGGGATGTCATCGCAATGACAGAGCAATCCCTTGCTGCACAAAGCGGACATGGAGGTAATTGTTGCCTTTTAGAGCTCAGTTTTTGCTAAAATCACTGTATCTTGTACTGAAGCTGATTCCTGGATGAGGTGTCTGTGAATAAAAAGAGACAGATCTGTCTGACAGGATTTATCATGAGTGTTAGAGAATGAAGAATAATGAAGTCTTCAGTACCTTCTTTCCATCCAAGAAGAGTACAGTACTATGTCTTAGACCAAATCATTACCTGAGGATAGTGCCTGCTGGTTTCAGTCTTAATTCCTGCACTTAGAGGGACTACTCTTAGAAGCGGAAATTCAAGGTACTTCTTGAGATCTGCCAAAGACTGCGCAATTAGGTTTGGAGTATCATATACGTATATACACATATACATACTCCTGGAAGAAGACAGAAACTGTCCCCTCCCTCGACCTGCTGCTCATGCTCTGCGGGATGCAGCCTGGGGCATGGTGGGGGTCTGGGCTGCAAGCTCACACTGCTGTACACAAAGTACTGGTTTATACTCACTTAGGGGAGACAAAACTAGAGTTCAGGGTTCAGATACCTGGCCGAGAAAGGCTAGATTTCTTCTAAGGGGTGGGCTTCTTCCTTTGAAGTATCAGCAACAGGTGGGGAAATAAGCCATTCTAAAAGTTGATGCAGAAAGAGTTTCCTTGTCATAGTAGAGGATGGAACACGTGTTTTCTTGGGATCTTTCCAGCCCTATTTCCCATGGTTGGTTCTCCCTGATAAAATTCTCCTGAATTATTGTTTTAATGAGGAGCAAAGATTTCTCATTTTAGGTTGTGATAAATTATTAAATTATTAATTAGAACTTGTATAGCCAATGAAATTTTTCAGAGTTTTTTAAAAATGTTAATTACTTTATTAATAATAATTAACATGTTCTTTGGGAATTCTAGTGCTTCTTTTTTCCAATTGTTTGTTTGCCATTGATTTTGCTCTTTCAGATGTGTTTTCTGTCCTCACTTTGCAGTTTGGATGGTGTACTATCACTTGGTGTGTTCGAATTATACTCAGTTTCTTCCCCCTGATCCTTTTTCAATCTGATAACATGGGTCATGGATGTAAGGATTATGGATGTATGATAAATGTAAAAATTCCTTCCAAACATTTCCTTAAGAGCCCTATGAATGAAAGAACTCTCACCCTCCATTAAACTTAGTCCTGGCTTCTGTTATCTTCAAACTTGTTTACAGAGTGTCTTTGGTTTTTGATGAAGAGGTCATACTGGTTTTTGGATTTTTTCCCCAATAGCCTGCTATTCTTCTGGAATGGTTGCAGTGTTCTGTGGATTGATGTGGCATGTCTTCTCCAAGGCTCTTGAGTGCTCAGTTCATAGGTGCACGGCCGGGGTTGTTCAGTGAAGTTTGGTAAGATTTCATGACATGACAGGAGTCCAGCTTGTCTCTACCGTAGTTGCTTCTGTGGTAGAGAGAAGTCAGCACCAGGTGCATAGCTCAGCTGATTATGAGGAGAGTGGAAATATTTCCTGGCTCCACTGCTGCATAGATTTCACATTTCCTTATTCCCAGACAGGAATTTATTACCTAGCACATAATTCCTTGACATTCCTAGAAAGTACTTGCTGGTGAAAGCAGAATGGTTCAAAACAAGGTCCCTGTGCATTATATTTACACAGCTCAATTGCGTCATTGTTAAGTTTACATGATATAACACACTGTAGCATCAGCGCTTTCCTATCTGAACCAGTTGCCAGGGACATGAGCCGTGAGTGGGTCCTGGGGAAAGCATTAGATATGGAACTACTTGCATCTTGAAGTATATTTCATGTCCCTGTGGAGATTTGAGAGGGAGTGAGCTGGGCACCACAGCCTTTACTGGAGATGGAAATGAAAAACTTTCCTACCACTTTGGCTTCTATTCAGGTTTATGTTATGCCCTAGCTCTTTCCTATTGCAGAAATTATAAGGTAACCAACTCTGGCACTTACAGAGACAGGGGATCATGTCACTGGTGTCATCTCTTTGGGAAAAAAACTGGAGAATATTATTCAATTTGGTAATTAATTTGCTTCCCAAAATAAAAAAATATCCCTAAATTGTGACATTAAGGTGATGTGGCCTTAATCACAGAATCATAGGTTAGGGTTGGAAATGACCTTAAGATCATCTAATTCCAACCCCCCTAGCATGGGCAGGGACACTTCACAGTAAACCTCGCCACCCAAGGCTCTGTTCAACCCGGCCATGAACACTGCCAGCTATGGAGCATTCACAACTTCCCTGGACACCCATTCCAGTCCCTCACCAACCTCACAGTAAAGAATTTCTTCCTCATATCCAATCTAAACTCCCCCTGTTTAAGTTTGAACCCGTTACCCCTTGTTCTATCACCACAGTCCATAATGAAGAGTCCCTCCACAGCATCCCTACAGGACCCCTTCAGATACTGGAAGGCTGCTATGAGGTCTCCATGCAGCCTTCTCTTCTCCAGGCTGAACAGCCCCAACTTTCTCATCCTATCTTCATACCAGAGGTGTTCCAGTCCCCTGATCATCCTGATGGCCCTCCTCTGGACTTGTTCCAACAGTTCCATATCCTTTTTATGTTGAGGACACCAGAACTGCACACAATACTCCAAGTGAGGTCTCATGAGAGCAGAGTAGAGGGGCAGGATCACCTCCCTCGACCTGCTGGTCAAGCTCCTTTTGATGCAGCCCAGGATACGGTTGGCTTTCTGGGCTGCAAGCGCACACTGCCGGCTCATGTTCATTTTCTCATCGACCAACACCCTTAAGTCCTCCACAGGTCTGCTCTGAATCTCTTCTTTGCCCAACCTGTAGCTGTGCCTGGGATTGCACGACCCAGGTGGGGGACCTTGCACTTGTCATGGTTAAACATCAGGTTGGCATCAGCCCACCTCACAAGCATGTCAAGGTCCCTCTGGATGGCATTCCTTCCCTCTAACATATCAACCGAACCACACAGCTTGATGTCATCGGCCAACTTGCTGAGGGCACACTCAAATCCCACTTTCCATGTCACCGACAACGATTGAACACCGATCCTTGAGGACACCACTTGTTCCTGGTCTTCAGCTCGACATTGAGCCGTTGGTCACAACTCTTTGCGTGCGGCCATCCAGCCAGTTCAATATCCACCGAGTGGTCAATGTGTCAAATTGATGTCTCTCTGAGACAAGAATGTCCTGTGAGGCAGTGTCAAATGCTTTGCACAAGTCCAAGTAGAGGACATCAACTGCTCTACCTCTTCATCTTCAGTGATTTTCTTTTCCTTTCTTACACTTCCAAAATGCTGAAGGCTGGATGTTGAAATGACTTTACTCCATGGGCTGAATCACGCCTAACTGATCAAGTTCTGAAATGCTAGAATTGAACATTCCTTGTAGGTCCGGGGGGGCTCTGCTCTCTTTAAGAAAACCAGTAACACTCGCAAGACCTGTTAGTCATTCTGAAGCAATTGCAAAACTAGTTAAAAATATGCTAAGTCCAGTACGTTTTGAGTACATATGGTGGTCAAGGTGGCTTGGGAATCATCAGAATAAAGCCTCACCGCCTATGAGCTCATGGTTTTGTCGGATTTCATAGGTAACTTATCTGCTTCCTTGTAACGCCCTCAGTTCACCGCCTTGGGAACTAGCTTTCTAACAGCATCCCAGCTACACATCATATCCTATTTACTCCCACTCCGCAGTTTTCTTTGCCCTTTCGCATACTGCCTAGCATTGGTTGCTAATGAAATGCAGACTGACCTTCTGATCACTGCCTCTTGGGATAAGAAATGCCATCATATAAGAAATGCCCTGTGAGAGATAATTTCTGTTCATCAGTCTTGCCTTATCTTCTGCTTTTTACGTAACATGTCAAAAGCTTTCAAGCTGTGCTGCTCCATCTCCTCTGTTTGCAACTGGAAAACAGGGCTGAAACTGTGCATTTCCACCTATTAGTGGGGAAGCTGTGGGAGGGTTGGTATGGCATATTTATGTACCACAGTGTGGTGGCAGATAATTAATCTCCCAAGCAAGAAAGCTTAAAAATCAAGAAAAATATAGATAATGCAGCATTATTATAATGTGTTTTCCAAGGAGATGAAGATCATAGAATCATAGAATATTTAGTGTTGGAAAGGACCTTAAGATCATCTAGTCCCAACCCCCCTGCCATGGGCAGTGACACCTCCCACTAAACCATGCTGCTGAAGGATCTGTCCAACCTGGCCTTGAACACCACCAGCAATGGAGCATTTACAACTTCCCTGGGCAACCCATTCCAGTGCCTCACCACCCTTCCAGTAAAGAATGTCCCATCCAGCCCTTCCAAGGGAGGTCTTTCAGAAAAGTTTTATAATGCTACAACTATTCCAGATTTTTTTACTCAATATGTACTGGATTTTGACTGCTTCTCATGATTCCTCCAGAAAGTAATGCTGTTGTATTAATCAAGATCTTGAAGATGCAGGGAAAAAGCCTTTAGGTAAATAAACCAGCTGGTTTGTGAATATTTTGTTAAAGAACACTGATATTTTGCAGGAGTTTGTAGAGGCCAGAGAGTTTTGCATTGGCCATATCCCTTACCAGTAGATCTGTACTGTCTGATCTGTAGATCTGTAGATCTCTAGATTCTGTACTGACAGATCTGAAAAGGACCCTTGCAAAGCAGCCTATGCAGAAGACTGAATGGGTAAGGATGGGAGATGTGGTTGGCCTGATATACCCTCCCCACACACCGAAGGATTTCTGGTCAGCTCATATGGAGCAGAAGTCCTTATATTGAACTAGAGTGTAGCTTGAAAATGGTGCCACTTCATTCTGGTGGAGACACAACAGGAACTGGGATAACTTGGGTGGTTTATTAGCCACAAAAGCAGGAGGTAGAAGCTTAAATTCTCCTTTGGAGGGTTTTTTCAGGCCTGGAGGGTTGACATGATGACTTTAAATGCAGGATGGAGAATAAATAGAACGGGATTGTCTAAGATGCAATTTGTCATTAGTGTTTTACCAGGTAAAGAAGGCAGACACATAGAATACAGATTTGGATTTATGTTTTGAGAAAGATTCATTTTTCAAAAGGCATCAGAAGGCTAAAAGACTGCAGAGGTTTATCCGTACCAAACTGAAAATCCTTGATGATCTAATCAGAGAGATGCTGGATGCTGGAACTTGCAAACTGGAGTTATCAGTCTTTAATTGGGCTTTCCAGAGGTCCCAATGCCATTAAAAAGTTCTGGGACATGATGAGATTTTCTAATGTCTTCTGTATTATCTCCTGCTGAGTACTGACTGTGAAATCACAGCCTGTCTCTGTTCTTGAAATGTGTGAAGAAAAATAGTTGAGCTGGGATATACATGAGAAATAGTGCAATTGAAGCAGTTCTGGGAGCCCATTAAGACGTCTTTGAAGCCTCTGTGAGTCTATCCATCCATGCAGCATTATCCTCTCTTGAGCTCCCAAATTCTCAAAACAGTCTGTACCCACTCTAAAAAGAATCTAGACTAATACTTTAAGTGCTTCAGACCTAATTCCCTGAGCTACTGATCCAGATATGAGCTTTACCAGACTGCACAATAGGAGTATGACACAGAAAGAGGACAAATCAGATATTCATCTGAGCAGGGTGTGTCCATAAGAAAGCTGGTCCTCGAATTACTACCAAAGACCTCGTAAGCAAAATCCTACTTTGATGCCAGATGCCGGCTGCCTTTTTTTCCCCCTTATATCGGGCTTTAACCAGACAGAGGGCAGAATGAGAGAAGACCTCAGGAAATTCTTCTCTGTGAAGGTGGTGAAGGGCTGCCACAGGTTGCCCAGAGAAGCTGTGGTTGCCCCGTCCCTGGCAATGCTCAAGGCCAGTTTAAAAGGGGCTTGGAGCAACCTGGTTTAGTGGAAGATATGCCTGCCCATGACAGGGGGTTGGAACTGCATGAATTTTGAGGTCACTTCTAATCTAAACCAATCTGTGTCTCTGATTCTGTGACTATGTATGGGGGAAAAGGAAGGTGTAAAATCATCTGCAAGCAGAGAGGTCTGGCACTGCTTCGATACATGTTTTACGTCACTTCTGCAGGCTTGATTTCCACCTGTCCTTGCCATCTGTTCTTACCCAGACCTAAGTCTTGTTCTTCTATTTGTCAATGTATTGTGGTGGTCCTTCTCTACTTCCAAAAGATCCTGCAGAAGGCTTTCTGTTAATTTATCTCCCAGGATATCACAATAGGGGCAGGGACTGTAATGGCCAATCACAAGCCCGTTTTTTGGGTACTGCAGGAAGTCAGAAGAAAACTGGTGTTACTTCAACAATGAAATGTTGAAAGGGGAAGGGAGTGACAGAATTTTCTCAGTATGTTAAAAAATAAGGAAACATCTGACACGAGGAAGGTAAATGCATGCTTCAGTGTGTATGAATTAATTAATACCATTCAATATAACTTGTCTTTAAAGTATATCATGTCATATTAAGTCAAATCCTACTAGAAATGAGATGACATGCTAGACAGGATTTCAGTATTGCTGACTTAATACTTTGGGTACTGGAAGATGTGAAAGGCATTGCATGCTTCCTCTGAATCCATTAGGATGTTAATAAACAGCATACTGCATGGATTAAAGCTGAGTAGTACGTCAGGCTTAGAATGTCCTTTAAAAGAGAAACCATGGGCTTAATGTACTGCTAAATGGTACTGTACCAGCTACTAGCAAGAAAATGAACCTCTATCCCAGCCAAAACTGGGAGACCTGAAAAGTCTGTGCAGTTTGTAATGCTGAAGTGGTGCACAATGGAGACCAAAATAGAAAGCCAAGATTTTTGTGTCCATATTCATGTGTTCAGCTTGCTATTGGGGCAGTGGGCTGTTCTCCCAGCTGAGGAAAGAAGCAGGACCTGATCTGTGCCTCTCAATGTCGGATTAGTGATTTGGAAAAACTAGTAAAATGATTACTCTCTGGAGATGGTTCAGGATGGACCATGTGCTTAATATTGACTATTTAATCCAGCCAAGAATTCTTTGCAAGTGTAGTACTGTAGCCAAGGTCCTGCCTGTGGCTAGGAGGGGGAGCCACAAAACTGCACTCAGGTTTAAGCCCAGACTTCCACAAATCTCATTTAGAGTTAGGCTGTATTTTCATCCTGTTCATGGTAAGACAGCAGATAAGTATTCCCTTTCTACCTCCTTGCTCACCTCTTTGCAACATTACAATGAAAATATGTTCTTGACCAATATCACAGTAAATATTGGCAGCTTCCTATGTTTTGAGCCAGCACTAATATGGAAGAGTAGTTGCAAGTAAGTAAGAAGGGAGCACCTTTCCTTCCCAATCCTGGATATTCATTACAGCCAACATTAAATTCAGACCAGCATTGTTGGCCACTATTTTTGAAAGCATCCAAAGGAGTATTCAAGAAAGACTTGAAATATTGGTAGAAGCCAGAGGCTATGTGAAAAGAAGCTGCGTTTTTGCACGTTGTGATCTTCAGCCCTGCTGGTGGTAGGCCTGACTGCACCAAGCCACTGTCGTTCATTGTTTGATGCCTTGAATGCATCCTGAAACCCAGCAAGAGGATGATGTTTAGAACTATTCCAGAAGTTAAATTGCAGTAATAATGCTAACAAGTTCATTGCATGGATTTTTCAATGTAACATGTAGGTAGAAGTGCCAATAAATTAGTTTCTAGCAATATCATATTAATATTCAGAGTAGATTTCTCTGATGGCTGCATACAAGTTTTACCTACACTGTAAATAACGCTACTGTCAAGTCAGTCTGAGACCTTGTTCATGTTTTAACATGCACAAGAAAACTTAAAACTTGTATGACAGAAGTAGAAAGCTGACAATGCATGGGGGTCACTTGAAAGCCTGACGGAGCTTGCCAGCTAAATTAATGATACAGACATGACACATTTCTTAAAACAGAAGAGCTGGTGCATATCTTGGTCAAGAAGGGAAGTTGCAATTTTTGCTGCATTCAGTAAGTGCGAATACAGCTTGAGATGTGTCAAGGCATGATAAAAGAGCTCGTATGTCAAACCCAAATGCTGGAGGCTTTGTGTATTTTTGCAACAGCAAACAAGATGTCCTCAAGCTGTTCTGGTTGAGGACAGAAATGTTCCGCAGAGTGATCTGGACAGGCTGGAACTATGGGGCAAGGCAAGTGCTTTGAGGGCCAATATGGCGAAGTGCCTGATTTTGCACTGCAGCATAGCAACCCCATGCAACTCTCCACGCTTGGGTAAAAGTGGCTGGAAACCTACTCAGCAGAAAAGGACTTGGGGAGCTGACTGATGGAACTCAACATGAGCCAGATTGTGCCAAGACAGAAGGCCAACAGCATCCTGGCCTGTACCAGCAGTAGTGTGGCCAGCAGGGCCAGGGCAGTGATTATCCCCCTGTACAGGCCAATCCTCAAATCCTGTGCTCAGTTCTGGGTCCCTCACTATATGAGGGACACTGAGGTGCTGAAGCTGGTCCATAGAAGTGTTATGGAGCTGGTGGAGGGCCTGGAGCACAAGTCAAATGAGGAATGGCTGAAATGCTTGGGGTATTTAGTCTGGAGAAGAAAAGGCTCAGGAGGGACATTATCGCTCCCTATAATTGTCTGAAAGGAGGATGGAACCAGGAGATGGCTGATCTCTTCTCTCAAGGAACAAGTGATTGGACAAGAGGAAATGGCTACAAGCTGTTCCAGGGGAGTTTTAGCCTGGATATTAGGAACAATTTCTTTCCTGAAAGGGTGGTCAGGCATTGGAACAGGCTGCCCAAGGAAGTGGCAGAATCACTGTCCCTGGTGGTGTTTAAAGGATATGTAGATATGATGCTCAGCAGCACGTTTTAATGGTGGCCTTGTCAGTGTTGTGTTCGTGGTTGGGCTTCATCTTAAAGGCCTTTTCCAACCTAAATAACTTTCTGGTTCTAAGTAAAAAAAGAAGTGGACGGGCTAATGAATGTCCAGCGAAGTGCCACAAAGATGATTTAAAGACTGGGCAGCCTGCCATATGAGGAATGGCTGAGAGGAGAGTGTTTCTTCAGTCTTAATAAAATAAGAGGTTTGGGAGACCTTATCAACATGTTCCAGTATTTCAAGGGTTTTTATCCCCCTCAGAATTTCATTCAGCTGCTAAGATACCGTAAGCGCCACGCTTCCTGTGACTAGGAAGTCCATGCTTTTAAAAGCGCTCACAGATGCAGCCTGCTCTACCATGCAACAAAGTCAGGAAGTGTCTCTTTTCCGTTTGAGGAACAACTTTTCCTTCAGCCTCGGTCAGGCTTTCACCAGACTGAATTCTGACTGCACAGGTTTACCAGCTGCATTGCTTCTTCCAAGATTGTCCTTCTGATGTCTGTTCCCTGCATTGTTTCCCTAAACAGAGGTCCCCTGTGAGAGAGCATCTCTATAAACCACACCATTATACGAGCAGGTTTATATACTGTGCTGTTAATATCTCCATGCTGGAGCAGATCACATTTTTCTCCTTTGCTCCTCTCACAGGGGTAAGGACGGAGCTAGTGAGTAATCTATGCTTGATAGTCCTTAACGAGCTAGGTGGAGCTGAGAAGAGTGTACTGCCAGTAATGGTCTGTGGTTTATTGGCAAGAGGTCTGGATATTCCTTTGTGTAATACAAAAGCAGTCTTCTGGAATAATCTGATATCCTTTTGTGCTGCTACTGCTGTAGTGCCAGGGGCAACAGGAAGATACTGTATTAATGAGTATCAGTATCAGTAAGCTAAACCCTTTATTACTGTGGACTGTGCAAAAAAGGTAGCTCAAAGACTATAATTAGGCAACTTTATTTCGTATAGTCCTAGTATCCACACCAATGTGGTGTTTAATTAAAACTGATTGAGGAGTATGGGAGGATATCAGTATAATTACATCATCATTATCATCATAATCATCATAACCAAATATTATGACCCAAAACACGATCAGGCTTGGTATAAAAGTGCTGTGTACTCTTCTAACCTGGCCTTTTCCTGACATGTTATCAAGTTGATTGGAAGCATCTCTAAGTTAGTGTCTGTTTCACGGAATATATTGCTTTGACAGCTGAATATATTGAAGGCTTAGGAAAGTGTTGCTGGGACGGCTTCAGTAACACTTGTAGCCTCCAAGATTAATTAAAACGGCCAGTTTGTTTTCATGGATTCACCTTGGATCATAGCCACGTGGCGGGAAGAGTTTAGGAGACACTTTTTTGTAGGAAAAAGAAGGGATGGGAACCAATGGCTGAGCATAGTCCTAGCAATATGTATATTGTCTGTACCCAGCAAAAAGGTTTTTGAAAAACACCAGGGACTAACGGGCTATGGGATTCTCTAGAAAGGCATTTGAAAAATTATCTGGATTTATGTTCAGCCTCATATGATGTGAAGCAAATAGTGCAAGCCGTGCTTCCTTGCATGGTAGGTGGCTGGCAGTCCTCAACACTGCCGTTTCTTCTGTCATCCATTGTCAAAGAAGCCCTGCAAAGACTTGCACAGGGACAGGGTGGGAACAGAGTAAGAGGAATGAAGTGGGAGGACAAAAACACTTAACTGAACTCTGTGTTTGAAAGAGAAATTTCAGCCTGTGTGTATAATCTGACGAATAACAGCAGAAATTTTTGGTCTTTTTACTTGCGCCCAGAACAGAATGAAGATTCCAGCTATCATGCTCTGCCATGACAAGTAATTCTGTATCCATGTATCTCAACATTCAGTACAACAGCATGCTCGGAGCCAAGTGTCACCTACATGTACACACAGAAATTGGGACTTAGGCAGATTATGTTGCTTTCATGCAAGTCTACTGATGCAGTGTCTTTCTCTTGCAGCCCTGCTTCTCACACCAGTGCCAGGTAACCCACCTGCTCAGACTGGGTACAGTAGCTGCCCCCTGCTTCCTCGTGGAGTGTTCTTCCCCCACAGTGGAAGGAGAAACATTTCCAGCAGAAGGAGGCCCTTGCTGTGGGAAATGAAGGAGATCGAATCATGGTGGTTTTCCCACGTACTTACAAGGCTGACATTGTCTTGTGCATTCTCTAGGGGCTACCAAAGACATGGGGAAGATGCTGGGTGGGGATGAAGAGAAAGACCCAGATGCTGCCAAGAAAGAAGAGGAACGACAGGAAGCTCTCAGGCAACAAGAGGAAGAGAGAAAAGCCAAATATGCCAAGATGGAGGCTGAAAGAGAAGTTATGAGGCAAGGGATTCGAGACAAGGTAAGGGACCTGGCTCTCAGCACACACTGGGCATCTCTTAATGCTCAGTGGAGAGCTACCGGTTTCAACTTTACGGCCAATTTGGGACCAGTTCCCTGAATAACTCCATAGATCCAGGTAATTCATTCCCGATATTGAACTTTCTAATCTTGCGCACTGTCCCTCGAGCTCTGTCCCCTCTGTATGGGAGGTTTAAACATACCTCCTATAGAGAAAAACCCTGTAAAGTTGAAATAGTTGATATGAGGGGAGAAAATTCACTATTAATTTCATAATCTATTTAATGCTCACATTATTTTAAATGTTAGAAGCTTCTCTGTCCTTTTGAGTATGCTTTCCAAGCTTACATTTCTGGTGTATAAGAAGGGTTATAATTCAATGTGGTTTTGAGAATTACAGTCCAAGTATCTTTTGTATTGCTTCCAAAGATTTGTCTGTTTTGACAGGTGACAAATCTGCTCAAGTTTTAATATCTAGGCTTCCACTACTTACAGTGAATTGATTTATCTGAAGGAAAGTTTGCTTATCTGAGGGACGCACTTCTGCTTGAGGTGATGATGTTCTTGCAAGGACACAATTTGGTGTGAGAAGGAAATGAAAAATTGTGAGGATTCAGAGAGACTGAAATGTAGACTACAAACTAGAGAAATTAGCCAGATTTAAGGTGGCTGAACTCATTGTCACCCTACATTACTTTTTAGTGATTGGTGTGTGGAGGGAGAAGGCAGTTTTGCCGCCTCATTCTCAAGACACGGTCAAAAATTTTTTTATTAATATAGTTTTATAAGAAGAGGTTGTGGAGCTCAGATAACTTTGAAAGAAATGTGGGTAATGATTGGAGGAAAAGTTTGTGAGGATGAATGCCTGTGTGTTGACGTGCATCATATGACAAAGAACAATAGGAAATAGCTGTAAACAGAATGAGGAAGTCCTGGTCACTGCAAGAGATGCTCCCTGTGCAGGGCCTACCATTGTACAGCTTAGAGTGCCCTAAGGAAATGTCTGGGAGAAAGCTTCAAAGGGCTGAGGGAGGCTGTCCACAAACAAAACTGTGTTTGCACTCGGTCAAACCTCTGACATAATTTTTTATGATTCACGACGAAAGAAAGGTTAAGGATGAACTGTTCTGATAGCATAGTGCATCTTGTGAAAAAATCAAGAATTGTTCAGCAAATAAAGAAATTTTGGATTACACTTCTAAAAAACTAAAAAGTACTTCCAGGGAATTATCCAAGTATGACACTGCCAGAGAAAGGTGTTCATACTGCCAGTTACAAGCGGGTATTGGCTACCAGGCAGACACAGTTTTGTTTGTTTCATAATGTATTTAATGAGTATGTATTTCAAGTAATATAGTAATATAAAAATATCAATGTGTGCAGTGTATGTTCAATGTATGTTTACAGGTTGAACGGTTTCTAAGCAATAACAAAGGTCAGCATTACATACGGGGGGGTGAAAGAGTAATGAATTTCTGAGTTTCTGGCAGATGCTCTCATGTCCTGTTTTCACTGGTCACTCTCACTTCTGGTAGATCACTGAAGAACACCACTTTGTTTCTCTTTCTCTTGGGGATAATCCCAGGTAGCATACATTTGAAAGCTGAAGCTGTTATCTGCAAAATTAGAAAATACGATAAAACCATAGAAAGGAGATCTATTGGGTTTTAAAGATTTTTTTTTTTTAATTTTGAGAGGTCTATAAAAGAAAGCAATTGATATGTCCTGACAGAATTTGGGTTGGAAGATACACAAGACTCTGTGTCCAAGTATTGGTGGCTAGAAATGTGAAACAAATGTTGAAGAAATAGAAAAAATGGCTAGATTATTTCCTCCATTACTTGTTTATTTAAAGATTACTTCAATTTCTCCACCACGTCCTGTAAAAATAGAAATATAGAGAAGGAGAAAACCGAAAAAAAGATTCTGTCTGGTATGTGCACACACACAAGTTGCTGTAAGAAGGTATGAATTAAATACAAGAAGTTTCAAGTATTAGAGAGCTTTCGGACGATATGTACTCATTTTTTACATAGCAGAGTGAGAAATGAGTACATGAATTGAGTGAGTACGCACAGACTATTTATACAGAATACAAGTTTCCTAAGACATTAACCTCAACAGTTAGTTAGTAGGTGTGGCTTACAGAAAGGACAGGTTCATCACAGAATAGAAGAATCATAGACTGTTAGAATCATAGAATCATAGAATACTTAGGGTTGGAAAGGACCTCAAGATCATTGAGTTCCAACCCCCCTGCCGTGGGCAGGGGCACCTCCCACTAAACCATGCCAGCCAAGGCTATGTCCAACCCCACCTTGAATACCGCCAGCGATGGAGCATTCACAACTTCCCTGGGCAACCCATTCCAGGGCCTCACCATCCTTACAGTAAAGAACTTCTTCCTCATATCTGATCTAAACTTCCCCTGTTTCAGTTTGAACCTGTTACCCCTTGTCCTGTCACCACAGTCCCTAATGAAGAGTCCCTCCCCAGCATCCCTATAGGCCCCCTTCAGGTATTGGAAGGCTGCTATGAGGTCTCCACGCAGCCTTCTCTTCTCCAGGCTGAACAGCCCCAACTTTCTCATCCTATCTTCATACGGGAGGTGCTCCAGTCCCCTCATCATCCTCGTGGCCCTCCTCTGGACTTGCTCTAACAGTTCCATGTCCTTTTTATGTTGACATCAGAACTGCACGCAATACTCCAAGTGAGGTCTCCCGAGAGCAGAGTAGAAGGGCAGGATCACCTTCTTCGACCTGCTGGTCACATTCCTTTTGATGCAGCACAAGATTTGTTTGGCTATCATGCTTGTTGTTTGTTTTTTCAGACCTTTGACCTTGATTCTAAAGTCTTAACTAAACTAGTGTGATGAATGTATTGTCTTGTTTAGGACCACAGGAAATGTTGGAACTATTGCAGAACTTGAAAGGAATGATGAGAGATAACTAGATATGTTCTAGCATAGGCTAACTTCAGGTTTCAAATCCAATCTGTTAAATTGAGATACGTATTTCCCTAGCCCATCATGGCAGCTGGCCACAGAAATTACTTTGGAAAAGGGTAGAATGAATTTAACTAGAGTTGTTTAGTCTGGAGACAAGAAGGCTCAGGATGGACGTTATCGCTCGCTACAACTGCCTGAAAAGTGGATAGAGCCAGGATGTGGCTGGTCCCTGCTCCCAAGGAACAAATGATAAGACAAGAGGAAACAGCCAGAATCTGTGCCGGGGTGGGGTGGGGGTGGGGGGGTTAGACTGGATATTAGGGACAATTTCTTCTCCAAAAAGGTGGTCAGACATTGGAACAGGCTGCCCAGGGCAGTGGTGGAATCACAGTCCCTGTATGTGTTCACAGGCTGTGCAGATGTGACATGGTTCAGCGGTGGTGATGGCAGTGGTGGCATTGGCAGAGCAACGATAGGACTAGATGGTCTTAAAGGCCATTTCCAATGTGGTCGATTAGGTGATTCTATGAATTATATAACAATTCTTTTTCCAATGAAAAGTAGGCAGCATTTTCATTTTAAATGGATTTTTAAGGATGACATTTGGACATGACACTTTGAAATATCTGGGCCAGCTCCTGCCCAGTAATACAGTCCAGCATCTGATACAAAAAATAGACTGAAAATATGTAAAGAACATAACTGGGGTTTACTCCAGCTTCATTCCACCTCCAGATGCAAATATGCAGCTTGCTTTCTAAGCTGATCTGGGCTTGGGATCCCAATATTCCTGACAAGAATCCTTCAGTGCCCCTCTTCCTGATAGGCCTTGTTGCTAGCATCCTGGTTTTGAGGCTGTGGATAGCTAATATCTGTTACCTTGCTAATACCATCAGCTCGACATCTAGAGCAACCATCAGTGCAGCCTCCAGTGCTTCTAGGGGAAATACTGCCTTCTCTAAATAGATGACCTTGTTTGTGTTATGTACCTGCACACCTCAGCAGCAAAAGCTAACTTCTTACTTCATGTTATGACCCATAATTACTTATTTACGTGATTAATTATTTCCATTACTGTGACAGACCCAAGGAATAAAAGAACCCTAGTACATGCTCTGTAATTAATTCTCTACCCATCTTGGCTGCTAGTGAAACACTGCGTGTATTTTAGTTTCTTGCAAAACTAACACATCTTTTAGAGAGTCAACGTTGTTGAGCCTAGGCCAAAAGTAGCAGGAGCTCAATGCTATCTTCACAAAGATTTATTTCAACCAAAAACATGATAGCACGGTCCTCTGCCTAAACGGCCTGGCTTCAAGGCAGAATTCAGGTTTTCGATTTAGGCCATACTTGAGATAGAGCATAAGCTGATCCAGTATGTGCTGTACACTCATTTCTCAAAGTAATAGGGGAAAGTGTCTCTGGCCCATCATGTATTTGACCAGCCTTATGTGCTGTGAGGAATAAAGCAAAAGTTTTGTTCTACTAATAGGTATTCATGCCCTCCAAGTTGAGAATGAAATCTGCGTGAGAAGTATGGAAAGGTGTCAAAGGGAAAATTCTAGTGCTGGAAGAATTAGGGTTGTCTCTGCAATTGTAACTGACCCTTTTGTGTGCTGTGTAAAGATGTGGCACAGTGCTTAATTGTATGGTCATACATTTATGCTTTCAGGAACCTCAGCTCTCCCATTGCACAACAGGAGGTCGACTGTTTTCCCATTTTTCTTATGGGGCCTTTAGAAGCTTTCAAATGTGGTTTGGCAGTAAGACTCTGAAGCACTTGGAATTTCCAGGAAAACCATGGAAGCTATTCAGTTCATTATAGGTAAAGACATGCAATTTCCAGGTCTTCCAGTGTTTAAGGTAGGTGTTATTGGAATTTACTTCTAAAAAAAGTGAGAGCATTTGGCTTGCTGGCACGGGGAGATGTCCCAAGTTAAACCTTTGCTTTTCCCAGTGGGAAAATGTTTTCATAATGCTACTTTTTTTTTTTCTTTTTTAAATTTGATGGCTGAACTCACTTTTTACACTAAACCACTCAGACACAAAAGCAATCAGGATTTATAGCTGTAGTCCTGGATCCTTATGTGAGATAATCAGCATGCAACATGAATTATTTACTGTTCACATATCATTAGCGTATTTATACATATAATTATATAACATTGGTGCATAGCTTTGAAAATCCTGGTTTAGGGCAGGAAAAATACCAGAATGTGCATTGACTCCGTTCCACAGCAATGTCAGACCTTTGAAAATAACCCCCAAGCTTGGGAGTACAAACTTAACTTTGGTGAAACTTTGTTGATGTAAAAACAGCTTCACACTGTTAGCGAAACTCTTTGGTGTTATTACATCTATGGGATGTTTCATTCTTTCTAACTTCAGATGAAGATATTGCCAATGGCTTTAAAAACTGTACAAAGGAATAAATTTTTACTGCTTGAAAATGCAATTCTGAACATGCAGCCTTCCTTGTGAGGAAGAAATCTATATAGTACATTTTTACTGGAGACTTCTCAGCAACTGAAGAAAGTGCAAAAATTGTATTTGTTCAATGCATGGCAAAACAAGAGATTTTCCTCAGCAACAAATCATGTTCTGTAATTCAAATGACAGGATTCACATCTCAGTGAACAGAAACATTCTGTCTGATCTCTTCCCTTTTTAATCACTGATATTAAACCAGTGACGTGAAGTTTTATCTAGCAGTTGTAATATAATGGACCTGTGGCTACTGTTCAGTGTGTGGACCTTAAAATGGATTTTCAGGGATTAAAATGTATGCATTGCACAGATGAAGTCTCAACATGACTATTCTGCTTCCAGAGTGTCTTTTGGAAATTCAGGATGTTAAAAAAAAAAAAAGAAAGAAAGAAAACATTTCTTTATTTCAGGGAAGAACAATTTGTGCTGTAGACTAAGGAGTACTTGCAACTGGGTCACAGGCCTTCTGGCTATGAGAAAGCATTAGGCCTTGCTATGAACTTTCTGATGTGGTGCTTTGCAAGATGAAGTCTTCCAATACATTAAGTCTTCCAATACATTAAGTCTTCCAATAAGCGGGCTCTGGAGTAGGTGGGAGCAGGCATGATACTAGGGATGATGACACAGAGAAAAATACACTCTTTGTAGCTATTAAATCATAGTCTGTTCCGAGTGAAGAATGCTGCAAGGGCACTGTCTTGTGGCGTTTAATGTGCTCCAGACATATTTGATTCACTCGTTATTGAGGGCAGTGGAACCTGGAGTAATTGTTGGAGTAAGTCGAGAGGAGGACTATGAGGCTAATCAGGGGACTCAAAAACACCTCTCTTATGAAGACAGTCTGAGAAAATTGGAACTGTTCAGCCTGGAGAAGCGAAGGCTGTGTGAAGATCTCATAGCAGCCTGCCAGGATCTGAAGGGGGCCTACAGGCGTGCAGGGATTGTAGCGGTAGGACAAGGGCCAATGGGTTTCAACATACACAGGGGAAATATAGTTTAGACGTCTGGAAGAAATTATTTTAATTTCTTTCTTGTTCCAAACCATTCTAGGAGTCTATGATTCTCCGCCCAATCAAACTTAGAAGATGGAAAGGACATTTGCAGGTTATTTGAAGAGCACCATAGCCACAAATCATTATCATGCTGTATTTGGAGACATTCAAGGGTATAAACTGATTTGACCTGGACACAACTTCTGACCTTCTGCCAGAACTTTATCCCCAAACCACTTGTATACAAGGATGTCCTGGCTGGCCTGTGTTGCCTTTCATCTGGATTCTTGACTTTCCAGAACAATTATCTTGATAATTTTGAGGACAGTTCTTTAGCCTCAAACTTGTTTCCGGACTACAGCGCTTTGGTTTTACTAAATCACCCATTTCTCTAAGACTTTCAAGCTTTGAAAATTCCAGCCATATTGAATTTTCTACTTTGTATATCAAAAAACCTCCCCTTGTCAGTGAGGCACCGACTGTCTTTGGTAAAAAGGTGAACAAACTGGTCCCCTCAAGTAAAAGGAAGCACAACCAGAAAGCCAAAGGTTAACAAAGCTGCGTGAGTATGCCTAAGCTCAGCAGTGCCTCTTCAGAGTATAGAGAGAGAACGGTGTCTTCTCAGATGTGCTTTTCAGCATAAAAGAGGGATCAATGTAACTGCTAAGGACCTCCAAAGCCATTCTTCGCCATAGTCATCTTTAGAGTGATTTTAGGGAATCTGTTTCCACCTAACCTCTGCAGTTTCATCTTTATAGTCTGTCAGAAATCCCAGGATATGCAACACATCTTGGTCTTTTTGAATCCAGCCACCTATATATACAGAACTTTCTCGGTGGTCTAATGAAAGTATGTGTGTGCCAGGTCTTACTTCTTAACATTAAGCAAAAAGAACTTCCCTGATGGGGTAAATTGTGTGGATACCTTCCTGCTCTGTAGCATTCAGTCATTTTTAAAATTTAGTAAAGGGAGGCACCATTACCAAACTGGTGGATCTCAGGAGTGATCTGACATCTTTTTCATCTTCTCCATGACAGTTAAAGGTTCAGTTATTTAGCAGACCTCAGCAGACTCAATTTCAAGCTGCTGATTTCCCCAGTAATACCTTTTCAGTCTGATTAGTCAGCTTCTTTCTGCAGCTCTGCCTTGCTCTAACTTTGTTTCTATGTTTCATGCTAATCCAAATCTATACCCGAGGATGTCACTGTGGATACTCACTAAGGAGATCCCACTGGGTGATGCTTCTGGAGTTATTGAAATATCTCTTCAAGTGCAGAATTTTTTACTGCTGCGAACTGGCTAGGGCACCTTGTAGCGTCAATCCTCACTTCAATAACTTGTTCTGCCAAACTGGCTGGCAAAACTTGTGTACATTGCTGTCGTGGTGCTGAGGAGATTCACCCACTCAGGACTGGGTGCAAAATAAATAGAAGCGAATAACGCAGAGCGATTAGTGCTGGAGTTTAGCTATGAAGGACATCTGTATAGTATCTCAAGCCTTCCTCTCTGTGACTTATCAAAACTCCAAGCATTTGGCTCACCTAAGTGGAAAGACAAGAAATGTGAACACCAGCAAATGCTCTTTATTTCAAGTTCTCTTCCAGTATCATTGCAACTGAGAATTTCTGCCTCAATAACCAGACATTACTGGTGTTGTTCTACCACCACAAGGACCAAACTACATTTCTGTCCCTCAGACCAGAGTGCTTCATTGCAGGTCTGTTTAGGAAGTAGTATGCAACAATTTTAATTGAGCTATTATTCTAGTCTCATAATAAGGAACTCCTCAGGACAGCCCTCTCTCACCCCGTCAGTTATTTATGTTACCACCCAGAGGACAAGAAAGGTGGGAAGGCGGTAACTAACTGTAATTTATTGTCTGATCAAGCGAGTGCTTCCTCCCTTTCCCTCTCTTTCATTCTCTGTTTTGTCTGTATTTTGCTGTTTCAGGAACTTTTTTTCAGAGCTGGGATAGACTGACTACATTGCAGAGCAAGAATGTGTCATCTAGGTATCACTGCTTTATTGCTAGAGAGCATCATTACTATAGGGAAACAAGCATGTACACACAGAAAAATATATTTTGAGTGTTTGAATAGATTTTATTTATTCAGACTTTTTTTATTGCATGTAGGAAAACATTAATGCAGAGGGAATATCTGCATCATGGACAAAGCCTTACTTCATTCCAGTTTTGGTGTCAGTGTGCATTAAATTGTCACCATGACTAGTCCACAGCTTGAGGAAGTCCATTGAGAGACCTCATGGAAGAGGCTTCCCAAAGAAGCTGTTGGCTGCCCCATCCCTGTCAGTGCTCAGTGTCAGGTTGGATGGGACTTGGAGGAAGTTGGTTTAGTAGAAGGTATCCCTGCCTGAGGCAGGGGATTAGAACTAGATGAGCTTTAAGCTCCTTTCCAACCCAATCCATTCTAGGATTCTATGATAATAAATTCTATGTTAAATACATAATTTAATTAATGTTTAAATTAATATTTCGTTTTGCTTAGCATTACTGATTGTGATTTACAAGTGGAGAAATTTAGCAGTTTGCCCCAAGTCATGCAGTGGTTGACCAAGAAATTGATTTTCTGAGCTGGAGGGCTAGGGAACATCTAATCATTGTGTAAATGGGGTTTAATCTCCCAGAAAACTCTACAGGGCGCAGTCCATAACAGAAGTTTAGGACTTAGACGCTAAGAATATCCCAGAGCCTGTATGAAAAACGTTCCCATTGCTACTGGTCTCCAGAAGTGTCTGCCATTTGGAATTATTTTAGGAAGTGGAGGCAAAACCAAACGGAATAATTTCTTGGCTTAATTCCTACAAAGACACGAATGCCTCTTTTTGCATTGAGTGGCAAAAGAGCTTACTTGCTGCTCTGCTGTTTTGAGGAATAAAATATTCTTTCCTTGTTCGAAAAGCAGTCACACATTATGGGAGAACTCAAGAGAAAAAGATTTGCGTTGATTTTTCTCTTCTGCCCTTCTAGCTCTTCACTTGTGCTGTTCGCATGAAATGTCCCCAGCGCTGCTTTTTAATCCCTGCTTGCCTCACAAAAGCAAAATGCAAGAAAAAATAACAAAACAAAACAAAACAAAAAACATTGAAACAAGCAAGACTGTGCTCTGGATTTCCCAATGGCAGCTTCTTTCCTGCAAAATGCACCTATTTCTCAAGAGCAAACCTGGGATATTTGACTAATGAGATCACTTATAGGAACATCAGGCAAAGTAAGAAAGACAGGGTGCTTTGTCTTAGATTCAGCACTCCCACGCTGTGTCAAAAATAATAACCGACCTGATTTAAATCCTTCTGTATTCTTTTCAGTTTAATGATGCACATGAACACGTGAATGTTAGAGGTACCACATGACAGGTAGCAAATACCGAACAGTAACATAGCCTTTGAACCGCTTAAAATAATTTAAATCTGCTTAAGAGAGATATCTAATTATACCCTCTCTAAAACATTCAGTGAAAGGTTTTAGGCTCGATGACATTTTTCAAGAAGTCTCACTAAGCTCCTCCTTGCCCATTTCTACAATATATATCAAGTGTCTTTGCCACAGAGCAGTGTAAATAATAGTACCGGCATAACCACAGAAGAGATGAGTTGCCTACTTTTAGTAAGCATGCCCAGAAATTTGAAAGGCGGAATTCAGCCTTAATTAAGTGTTTTATTTGACTGACATGGACTGCTTTCCTCTAGGGGCGTGAAGCAGTTTAACTAGAAGTTACAGTTTTTCATTCAAAAACTAATTACGAAATTCATCAGTTTCTCCTGACCCTGCTGTGAAATGGAGTTGAGGAGCCACCTATTGATTTACCGATAGTGGGGGCAATTCAGGTACAGGGAAATGACTGAAGGTACTTTGTCTGTCCTGCTAGCACCAGACAGCATGAAATCTATTCCCGCAGTTCAGACATATAACCTGCAAGCTTTTAACGCAAAGCATAACTCTACTTTTTAGGAGGATTTCTTTATATTTGCTCAGTGATGACTCAGAAACAGCATCGTAAGGCCTTCACTGTTGTGCACATGGAAGATTGTACATGATTCTGACAAACAAGCCTGAATTAAAAGGTTCAAAGATAGATAGGTAAGCACAGCTTGGAAGGAGTTTGGTAGGAATGTCACAGGGAAAACTATGCGCTTCCTAGTACTGTTATCTTGAAACAGTGTTGCACAGGTCTTGTCCTCCCCAGTCTTTTGTAATCAGAACATTATTGTGAAGTAAGGCAGTTGCTTAAGATATTAAAAATGTCACAGCTCCTGTAATTAAAATTAAAACTGAAAGCTCTGAAGTGTTGACTAAATGGAATAGTAGTTATTGAAGTACCTGGTCTTGCTAGGACTCTATCGCTTTACTGTGCAGAAGGAAACACTGAAGAATATAACAATATGAATGGAAAAATCAAACTGGAAGTTGCACAGTGGGATGCCTGTCAAAACAGAATAATTTATAACTTGGTGCACAGCTATCAAAAGGCTACATTGGATTTATGTATCATTATTTTGATTAATAAAACACATCACTGAATTAAAAAGTCTGATTAAATCAGGTAATTCAAGCACTTTCTACTGATCACTCTTTTAAACACAGATCCCTTCCTGTAAAAAGATCTCGTTCTGCAAGCAATATAGTCCTGATCGCTGTAAGTAAAACTTCTGATGGTTCCTGCGTAAGAAATGTAGACCTTAAAGGCAAGAAACTAATTTGTAGCTACAGTTAGTGCTCGTAGAAAATCAGCCATTGCAGTGGCTTATAATCTGAAAAAAATACAGAGTACCACCCCAGGAGGAATCCTCTTATTTCCTAATGCAGAAATTATGGTATTGCTTTTGTTACAGGGTGAAAAGTGTGAAGTGAGAATATATAAATATAAATTCACCTCTGGTGTATTCTGGAGAAGAGGATCTTAATCTCAAGAAGCAGCCAGCTTTCTATTTCCAGCAATTGCGTGGAATAGGGCTAGAAGAATGATGGCTCATTTGGTACACAGTCTTGCATGGGAAAGGCAGTATGCAGTTCGTGTCAGGGTGAACCCTGTCCTGAGGACACTGCTCGACAGATATGCTGAAGTGAAATGAAAACCAGATTCAGGCAGAGGATGCATTGTGTGCTAGGTATGTGGTAGTACCTGGATCACAGACTGATGGGTGACTTCCTCCATCAGGCTTGAGAAATTGGTTTATGATACCACAGGTCCGTGTCTGCGTCGTTATCCGGCTGAACTTTTTAGGAAGAAGATACCACAGCTAAGACAAAAATACCCTGTAAGAGAGAAGTGTTGTTAATGATTCTTATGTAGATTGCTAGCATAATGATGAGAGCAGAACTAAAATTTGGCATGCTTTGTATCTCTTCTTGTACACTAGTCATTTAAGGAGCACCCCACTGTGAAGGCTCACAGTGCAATAGCAAGAACAGGTACAAGCTTCTTTTGTGTCTATGCCCCTTTATGAATTTGGATTCTATACCACATTCTGCCTCCCACCCTCAGAGAAAAAAAATAAAAAACAGAAATTAAATGAATTCAAAGTCACAGGAGGCTGCTGAATATAAGCTTAAACAAGATAATAAAAGCATGGACTTTCTTTCCACTTAAAAAAAAAAAAAAAAGAAGAAGAAAATAAGCAAAACCAATGAAACAAAAAAAAAAGCCCCAAAACATTAGCTACAAATTAAAGTACCTGACAATTATATTTAGAACTCAAACTGCTGATATTTCCTCTGTTTTGCTACTGTAACAGCTGGTGTGCTCTGATTCTTTGTTCTCAACCAATGGAATTATTTCTGAGGAAATGCCAGGGTGTTTTGCCATGGATACTGCACAAGGAGAAAGCTTTGCAGTGTTTTCTGTGTTGATAGTTAAACTTGTTTTGTTTGTGTATGCGTGCATGGGATGGTTGTTTCTGGTTTGTCTGAAAGTACGTATCAGCCTCTCTACTCCATGACTGCTTTTCACATACACTGTAAGTACTTTTTCTTCCATGAAACAATATAACTATATCTCAAATGATGAGAAGATATCAGAACCTGATACTGTATATAGTATGTTCTTACATTGTTGGAAACATTTACCACATATGGAGTTGAGAGTGTTTCCTCTGTTCTTTGGCTCTTAGTCATTTAGTCGTAGTTTAAGCTTTGCTTAACTCATGTTATTAACTCATGCAAATTAAAAGACCAAAATGCAAATGAAAAGATTTAAAACCATTCTGTCCATAGAAAAAGGAACTTGAACGTGTGGGCAAATGGTCACTCCTAGTCCCCAGTGTTGCCCTGGACAGCAGGATTTTGTCTGACATGATCTGCAGGACTGGGATGCTATTGGTAGAGCATATACAACAGAGGCTGTGGTGATAAATCTCAGCCTTACAACCTGGGATGTAAAGTATCCTATGGCTATGATCCAAACTGTGATACTATGGTCTCCTTTACTCCATGTAAAGTTAGGAGCATGAGATTTTTTCACGACTGCGCAGTCTCCTGTCTGCTTGCAAGCAGTTCCTGGCTCTGCTTTGCCCTCTATGTAGAAACAGTAATAGCACTTACGTAAAACCAGTGCTCTACCAAACAGTTTTGTCCTTGATTAGCCAGAATATGTCCACCAGAACACTTCCCTGGCCTCTGTATGCACAGAAGTCCAACCTGCTTTGCTACTAGGAAGTAGCTTGGACAGCACGCCACTGCTTTCTGTGCCAGTGGTCCAGAGAGTCTAGGGAGGGAAATGTTCTCCGGATGGCTTAGCCCAAAGAATAATGGTGACTGGTGTCATATCTAGTTGGCAGCTGGTCACTTGTGGTGTCTCCCAGGGCTTGGTACTGGGCCAGTGTTGTTTAAGATCATCCAGATCTTTACTGACAGCCTGGATGAGGGTACCAAGGGCACCCTCAATAAATTTGTGGATTATACCAAGCTGAGCAGAGTGTTGATCAGCTGGAGGTCAGAAAAGCTCTGCAGAAGGATCTGGAAAGGCTGGATCCATGCAAAGGCCAATCTTACGAGGTTCAACAAGGCAAAGTGCCAGATCCTGCACTTGTGCCACAGCAAATACATAAAATGCTCCAGGCTTTAGGAGAGTGGCTGGTAAACTGCTCAACAGAAAAGGACCTGGGGGTGTTGATTGATGGAGCTGAACATGAGCCAGCTTGTGCTGATGACCAATGGCATCCTAGCCTGCATCACCAGTATTATGGCCAGCCGGACCAGGGCAGTGATCATCCCCCAGTACTGGGCACTAATGAGGCCACACCTTGAATCCTCTATTCAGTTCTGGGGCCCTCAGTACAAGAGAGACTTTGAGATGCTGGACCGGGTCCAGGAAAAGAACAAAGGAGCTGGTGAAGGGCCTGGAACACCAGTCTGATGGGAACGGCTGAGGGAACTGGGGGTATTTAGTCTGGAGAAGAGAAGGCTCAGGGGGGACCAAAGCACTCTCTAGAACTACCTGAAAGAAAGATAGAGCCAGGAGGTAGCTGGTCTCTGTTCCCAAGGAGCAAGTGATAAGAAAAAAGGAAACAGCTTGACGCTGTGCCAGGGAAGGTTTAGCCTGGGCATTAGGAATAATTTCTTCTCCAAAAGGGTGGTCAGGCATTGGAACAGGCTGCCCAGGGCAGTTGTGGAATCACTGTTCTTGGAAAAAAAAAACTGTGCAGACAAGGCCTTCAATGACATGGTTTAGTGCTAGACTTGGCAGTGCTGCAGTAATGGAGGGATTTGATGATCTTATAGGTCTTTTCCAGACCAGTTGAGTCTGTGAGTCCATTATTCTACTAGTGGGTAGAGAGCCTGTAATGTTAAACCCTGGTCAGCCCTTCCCTAACACCACGTGCTGAATTACAGGCACCTCCTAGGATGTGGGAAGTTACTTGTGCTTTCTGATTCAGCTATGAGGCAAAAAATCTCAAATGCTTCAGAACCAGTACTTTCATGCGTCACACAAAGATGTGCTGTAAATTGGTATCTCATATTGTGATCTATTTTACGAGACAGAACTGCACAGCCAGCTCTTCAATAATCTAAAATAGTTACCTAGAAACTGTAGAAAAAAATTTTCATTTTATGGGACACTTCGACTGAAATAAACTTTCTTGCATAACTACTGCTAGTATGGAAGGCATCCCCAGAAATATTTTTTTCCTGGCTCAAGATTATTGCTTTCACAAAGAAGTATTATATTAGGCTTTGTCTTGAGAGATAAGTAGATACAATTCTCAATACTTACAGGTGGATGATTTTCAGATGCAACAGATGATGGCCTGAATATTTTTACAAAAGAAAGTTTAGACATCAGATAACAACTATTTGTCACTTCTGATGGGTGACTCTAGAAATATCAAAAGAGTAATGGGCAGAATGAGCTAAAAGATCTTATATAAATAGGAAAACATAATAATCTGAAAATGTTGAAGTTTTATCCTATGCAATCCCATATTATAGGAAAAGCCTTGATAGTTTTGGTGGTAGTAAAAGTCAAAATTAGAATTAGAAAACACACTAGAATGCAGAAAATGCGGAAGAATAATGCCATCAATATGGTAAAAAGCACCCGAATTTTTAAAGAAAATAAAGAGCAGAAGCAGAACTTCAGAACTGGTAGGATTAAAAGCAATAAAAGTTACAGAATCATGGACTCTCAGAGTGGTTTGGGTGGGAAGAGGCCTTAAAGCTCATCCAGTTCCACCCCCTCTGCCATGGGCTAGGAGACCTTCCACTACACCAGGTTGCTCCAAGCGTCGTCCAAACTGGCCCTGAACACTGCCAGGAATGGGGCAACCACAACTTCTCTGGGCTCTTAAGTGTACACCAAGTAAGAATACTTCCAACACCACCGACCTGCTATTAAATGATTTCTGTACAACCGTCAGTGACACTGACTTTTTTCTTTGTCACTGAGACACAAAAAATGTGTACAGGATGAAAATTTTAAAACGTAATTTGCAGCTAAAAATGATATTAGATAACAGGTCTCATGTGAAAAGGGCAGACTTTGATGACTTATGCTGCGGATACTACAGGACAGGCCAGTTGAGTGCATACATCAGAAAAGAAAAACAGGGTAATATCAGTAAGCTTGACGTGATTCTTGCGTGCAGTTAAAAGCTGGTTCCTATTGTAAGAGGACATTCTTCAGCTTGAAATTACATCATTTCTGAATTTCTAGCCTTAAATACATATATAAATTGATTAAGGTTTTGCAAACAGAATCCTTGTCAAGTAGGTAACTCTGAAGTCTAGTGAATGATTAGTACCTGGCCCTAGACCTAGAGAATATTTTATTAAGATGACAAAGACAGATATGCATAGAAAGAACAGAAAATCTATTACCTTTTATAATGTAGGCCAGATTAAGAGCATGAAACAGCACGTAATGAAAAAAAGCGCATGAATTGTCAGGTTTCATTAACAATGCTGTGGGGAGAAGAGTTCATTTCAGCCATTAAGCATGTGGTCCAGTGATAAAAATACAGGCAAGTCCAGTTCTTTTAAAAATTCCAGCTTTACTCAGAACCACTGTTGAATCTCATTAAAAACATAAATTATTTTAAAATTAACATAAAGGGAAAAAAAGGCATTTGATGAGAAAAACGTTTTACGGTTACGGTTACGGTTAGGTTTAGGGTAAGGTTTCGGATTAGGGATAGTGTTAGGTTAAGGTTTAGGGTTAGGTTTAGGCTTTAGGGTTTGGGTTAGGGTCAGGGTTAGGTTTAGGTTTTGGGTTAGGGATAGGGTAGGGTTAGGGTTAGGGTTAGGGTTAGGGTTAGGGTTAGAGTTAGGGTTAGGTTTGGGTTAGGGGTACTGTTAGGTTTAGGGTTAGTGTATGGTAATGCTTAGGGTTAGGGTTAGTTTAAGGGTTAGGATTAGGGTTAGGTTTAGGGGTAGTGCATGGCAAGGGTATGGGTTAGGGTTAGTTTAAGGGTTAGGGTTAGGTTTAGGGTTAGGTTTGGGGTTAGGTTTGGGGTTAGGTTTAGTGTTACTTTTAGGGCTAGGGTTAGGGTTCGAGTTCAGACAGTCATAAAGCCCAAGTCTCCAGAGACACTGTTGCTGCAAAATACATGCCATGGTGTGAAATGCCGTGCAAGAATATTTCTTCTTTCTTCATGTTTATCATCTGGGCCAGACACCCTTCCTCCTACATCAGCAGTATCTCCCAGGTGGTGTTCTGATTCGGGGTCGGATGTTGCTTTATGCATAGTGTTCAGATAACCATTATAGCTACATCTCCAATGGTGCCTCAGAAAAGGACTTTACAAGGAAAGAATGGCAGTGCTCTCCTGTGGATCTTTCCAAAACACTTTAATCTGCACCAGCCTTCCTGCCAAAGACATTAATCTCATCTCCAAGAAGACATTCAGATTAGGGTTTTTGTTATGTTTAGGGTTAGAATTAGGGTTAGTGTTTGGGTTATGGTTAGGTTTAGGGATAATGTTAGGTTAAGGTTTAGGGTTAGGGTTAGGCTTTAGGGTTAGGGTTAGGGTCAGGGTTAGGTTTAGTTTTAGGGTTAGGGTTAGGGATAGGGTTAGGGTTACTGTTAGGGTTAGGGTTAGTGTATGGAAAGGGTTTAGGTTAGGGTTAGGGTTAGGGTTAGGATTAGAGTTAGGGTTAGGGTTAGGGTTAGTGTATGGTAAGGGTTAGGGTTAGGGTTAGTTTAAGGGTTATTATTAGGGTTTGGTTCAGCGTTAGTGCATGGCAAGTATATGGGTTAGTGTTTTTTTAAGGGTTAAGGTTAGGTTTAGGGTTAGGTTTGGGGTTAGGTTTAGTGCTATTTTTAGGTCTAGGTTTAGGGTTAGGGTTCAGACAGTCATAAAGCCCAAGTCTCCAGAGACACTGTTGCTGCAAAATACATGCCATGGGGTGAAAAGCCGTACAAGAATATTTCTTCTTTCTACAAGTTTATCATCTGGGCCAGACATCGTTCTTCCTACATCAGCAGCATCTCCCAGGTGGTGTTCTGATTAGGGGTCTGGTGTTGCATTATGCATAGAGTTCAGATAACCATTATAGCTACAACTCCAACGCTGCCGCAGAACTGGACTTTACAAGGACAGAATGGCAGTGTTCTCCTGTGAATCTTTCTGAAACACTTTAATCTGCACCAGCATTCCTGCCGAAGATATTAATCTCAGCTCCAAGATGACATTCAGATTAGGTTTTTTGTTAGGTTTAGGTTTAGAATTAGTGTTAGTGTTAGGTTTAGGTTTAGGGATAGTGTTAGGTTAAGGTTTAGGGTTAGGATTAGGCTTCAGTGTTAGGGTTAGGTTCAGGGTTAGGTTTAGGTTTAGGGATAGGGTTAGGGTTAGGGTTAGGGTTAGGGTTAGGGTTAGGGTTACTGTTACGGGTAGGTTTAGGGGTACTGTTACAGTTAGGGTTATTGTATGGTAAGCTTTAGGGTTAGGTTTAGCATTACAGTTAGAGTTAGGGTCAGGTTTAAGGTTAAGGTTAGGGTTAGGTTTAGGGATTGTGTTAGGTTAAGGTTTAGGGTTAGGGTTAGGCTTTAGGGTTGGGGTTAGGGTCACGGTTAGGTTTAGGTTAAGGGTTAGGTTTTGGGTTAGGGTTAGGGTTAGTGTATGGCAAGGGTTGGGTTAGGGTTAGTTTAAGGGTTAGGATTAGGATTAGGTTTAGGGTTAGTGCATGGAAAAGGTAAGGGTTAGGATTAGAATAAAGGTTAAGGTTAGGTTTAGGATTAGGTTTGGGGTTAGGTTTGGGGTTATTTTTATTGCTAGGTTATGGTTAGGGTTCAGACAGTCATAAAGCCCAAGTCTCCAGAGACACTGTTGCTGCAAAATACATGCCATGGCGTGAAAAGCCGTGCAAGAATATTTCTTCTTTCTTCAAGTTTATCATCTGGGCCAGACATCTTTCTTCCTACATCAGCATCATCTCCCAGGTGGTGTTCTGATTAGGGGTCTGGTGTTGCATTATGCATAGTGTTCAGATAACCCTTATAGCTACAACTCCAACGCTGCCACAGAAAAAGACTTTACAAGGAAAGAATGGCAGTGTTCTGTGAATCATTCCAAAACACTTTAATCTGCGCCAGCCTTCCTGCCGAAGATATTGATCTCAGCTCCAAGATGACATTCAGATTAGGGTTTTTGTTAGGTTTAGGTTTAGAATTAGGGTTAGTGTTAGGGTTATGATTAGGGATAGAGTACGATTAAGGTTTAGGGTTAGGGTTAGGCTTTAGTGTTAGGGTTAGGGTCAGGGTTAGGTTTAGGTTTAGGGTTAGGGTTACGGTTAGTGTTAGGGTTAGGGTTGGGGTTACGGATGGTGGTAGGTTAAGGTTTAGGGTTAGTGTTAGTCTTTAGGGTTAGGGTTAGGGACGATGTTAGGTTTAGGGTTAGGGTGAGGGTTAGGGTTAGGGTTACTGTTAGGTTTAGGGTTAGGGTTACTGTTAGGTTAAGGGTTAGTGTCTGGTAAGGGTTGGGGTTAGAGTTAGTTTAAGGGTTAGATTTGGGTTAGGGTTAGGGTTAGTGTATGGCAAGGTTTAGGGTTAGGGTTAGTTTAAGGGTTATTGTTAGGTTTATTGTTAGGATTGGGGTTAGGGTTATTTTAAGGGTTATTTTTAGGTTTATTGTTAGGATTGGTGTTAGGTTTAGTGTTATTTTTAGGGCTAGGGTTAGGGTTAGGTTTCAGACAGTCATAAAGCCCAAGTCTCCAGAGACACTGTTGCTGCGAAATGCATGCCATGGGGAGCAATGCCGTGCAAGAATATTTCTTCTTTCTTCATGTTTATCATCTGGGCCAGACAGCGTTCTTCCTACATCAGCAGCATCTCCCAGGTGGTGTTCTGATTAGGGGTCGGGTTTTGCTTTATGCATAGTGTTCAGATAACCATTATAGCTACAACTCCAACGCTGCCACAGAAAAGGACTTTACGAGGAAAGAATGGCAGTGTTTTTCTGTGAATCTTTCCGAAACACTTTAATCTGCACCGGCCTTCCTGACGAAGATATTAATCTCAGCTCCAAGATGACATTCAGATTAGGGTTTTTGTTAGGTTTAGGGTTAGATTTAGGGTTAGTGTTAGGGTTAGGGTTAGGTTTAGGGATAGTGTTAGGTTAAGGTTTAGGGTTAGGGTTAGGCTTTAGTGTTAGGGTTAGGGTCAGGGTTAGGTTTAGGTTTAGGATTAGGGTTAGGTTAAGGGTTAGGGTTAGGTTTAGGGTTACAGTTAGGGTAGGGTTTAGAGTTACTGTTACGGTTAGGGTTATTGTATGGTAAGGTTTAGGATTAGGGTTAGGGTTAAGGTTAGGTTTAGGGTTACGGTTACGGTTACGGTTAGGTTTGGGGTTAGGTTTAGGATTAGGGTTAGTGTTAGGTTAAGGTTTAGGGTTAGGTTTAGGCTTTAGGGTTTGGGTTATTGTCAGGGTTAGGTTTAGGTTTTGGGTTAGGGTTAGGGTTAGGATTAGGGTTAAGGTTAGGGTTAGGGTTAGGGTTACTGTTAGGTTTAGGGTTAGTGTATGGTAATGGTTAGAGTTAGGGTTAGTTTGAGGGTTAGGATTAGGGTTAGGGTTAGCGTTACGGTTACAGTTACGTTTAAGTTTAGGTTTAGGTTTAGGTTTAGGGGTAGTGTTAGGTTAAGGTATAGGGTTAAGGTCAGGCTTTTGGGTTAGGGTTAGGGTCAGGTTTAGGTTTAGGTTAAGGGTTAGGGTTAGGTTTAGGGTTAGGTTTAGGGCCGTGTCAGGGTTAGGGTTAGGGTTACAGTTAGGGTTGGGTTTAGCGTTGCTGATATGGTTAGGATTATTTTATGGTAAGGTTTAGGATTAGGGTTAGGGTTAGGATTAGTGTTAGGGTTAGGGTTACGGTTACGGTTATGGTTAGGTTTAGGGTTAGGTTTAGGATTAGGGATAGTGTTTGGTTAAGGTTTAGGGTTAGGTTTAGGCTTTAGGGTTTGGGTTAGGTCAGGGTTAGGTTTAGGTTTTGGATTAGGGATAGGGTAGGGTTAGAGTTAGGGTTAGGGTTAGAGTTAGGGTTAGGTTTGGGTTAGGGGTACTGTTAGGTTTAGGGTTAGTGTATGGTAATGCTTAGGGTTAGGGTTAGTTTAAGGGTTAGGGTTAGGTTTAGGGTTAGGTTTGGGGTTAGGTTTGTGGTTAGGTTTAGTGTTACTTTTAGGGCTAGGGTTAGGGTTCGAGTTCGGACAGTCATAAAGCCCAAGTTTCCAGAGACACTGTTGCTGCATAATACATGCCAAGTGGAGCAATACCGTGCAAGTATATTTCTTCTTTCTTCAAGTTTATCATCTGGGCCAGACATCGTTCTTCCTACATCAGCTGCATCTCCCAAGTTGTGTTCTGTTTAGGGGTCGGGTGTTGCATTATGCATAGTGTTCAGATAACCATTATAGCTACAACTCCAAAGCTGCCACAGAAAATGACTTTACAGGGAAATAATGGCAGTGTTCTGTGAAACATTCCGAAACACTTTAATCTGCACCGGCCTTCCTGCCGAAGATATTAATCTCAGCTCCAAGATGACATTCAGATTAGGGTTTTTGTTAGGTTTAGGGTTAGAATTAGGGTTAGTGTTAGGGTTAGGTTTAGGGATAGAGTAAGGTTAAAATTTAGGGTTAGGGTTAGGCTTTAGTGTTAGGGTTAGGTTCATGGTTAGGTTTAAGTTTAGGGTTAGGGTTAGGCTTTGTGTTAGGTTTAGGTTTAGGGATGGTGTTAGTTTAAGTTTTAGGGTTAGTGCTTGGCGTTAGCGTTAGGGTTAGGGTCAGGGTTAGGTTTAGGGTTAGGGTAAGGGTTAGGGTTAGCTTTGCGGTTAGAGTTATGGTTAGGTTTAGGTTTAGGGTCAGAATTAGGGAGAGTGTTAGGTTAATGTTTAGCATTAGTGTTAGGCTTTAGCGTTAGGGTCAGGTGCAGGGTTAGGTTTAGGTTTAGGGTTAGGGTTAGGGTTAGCGTTAGGTTTAGTTTTAGGGTTACGGTTAGGGTTACCGTCCGGTTTAAGGTTTGTGACAGGTAAGGGTTGGGGTTAGAGTTAGTTTAAGGGTTAGGATTACGGTTAGGTTTAGGGTTAGTGCATGGCAAGGGTAAGGGTTAGGGTTAGTTTAAGGGTTAGGGTCAGGTTTATTGTTAGGTTTGGGGTTAGGTTTAGTGTTATTTTTAGGGCTAGGGTTAGGGTTGGGGTTCAGACACTCAAAGCCCAAGTCTCCAGAGACACTGTTGCTGCAAAATACATGCCAAGTGGAGCAATGCCGTGCAAGTGTATTTCTTCTTTCTTCAAGTTTATCATCTGGGCCAGACATCGTTCTATCTACATCGGCTGCATCTCCCAGGTTGTGTTCTGATTAGGGGTCGGGTGTTGCATTATGCATAGTGTTCAGATAACCATTATAGCTACAACTCCAACGCTGCCACAGAAAACGACTTTACAAGGAAAGAATGGCAGTGCTCTCCTGTGAATCTTTCCGAAACACTTTAATCTGCGCCAGCCTTCCTGCCAAAGATATTAATCTCAGCTCCAAGATGACATTCAGATTAAGGTTTCTGTTAGGTTTATAGTTAGAATTAAGGTTAGTGTTAGATTTTGGGTTAGGGTCAGGGTTAGGTTTAGGTTTAGGGTTAGGGTTAGGGTTAAGCTTTAGTGTTAGGGTTAGGGTCAGGGTTAGGTTTAGTTTTAGGTTTAGGGTTAGGGTTACGGTAAGGGTTAGGGTTAGGTTTTGGGTTAGGGTTACTGTTAGGTTTAGGGTTAGTGTATGGTAATGGTTAGGGTTAGGGTTAGTTTTAGGGTTAGGATTAGGGCTAGGTTTAGGTTTAGTGCATGGCAAGGGTAAGGGTTCAGTTAGTTTAAGGGTTAGGGTTAGGTTTATTGTTAGGTTTGGGGTTAGGTTTGGGGTTATTTTTATTGCTAGGTTATGGTTAGGGTTCAGACAGTCATAAAGCCCAAGTCTCCAGAGACACTGTTGCTGCAAAATACATGCCATGGCGTGAAAAGCCGTGCAAGAATATTTCTTCCTTCTTCAATTTTGTCATCTGGGCCAGATATTGTTCTTCCTACATCAGCTGCATCTCCCAGGTGGTGTTCTGTTTAGGGGTCTGGTGTTGCTTTATGCATAGTGTTCAGATAACCATTATAGCTGCAACTCCAACGCTGCCACAGTGAAGGACTTTACAAGGAAAGAATGGCAGTGCTCTCCTGTGAATCTTTCCAAAACACTTTAATCTGCGCCAGCCTTCCTGCCAAAGATATTATTCTCAGCTCCAAGATGACATTCAGATTAGGGTTTTTGTTAGGTTTAGGGTTAGAATTAGGGTTAGGGTTAGGTTTAGGGATGGTGTAAGGTTAGGTTTAGGATTAGGGTTAGGCTTTAGGGTTAGGGTTAGGGTCAGGGTTAGGTTTAGGTTTAGGGTTAGGGTTGGGGTTACGGTTAGGTTTAATGTTAGGGTTAGGTTTAGGGTTACTGTTACTGTTAGGGTTATAGTATGGTAAGGTTTAGTGCTAGGTTTAGCATTGCTGTTATAGTTACGGTTAGGTTTGGGGTTAGGGTTAGGTTTAGTTTTACGGTTAGGTTTGGGTTTATGGATTGGGTTAGGGTTAGGGTTAGGGTTAGGGTCAGGGTTAGGTTTAGGTTTACGGTTAGGGTTAGGTTTAGGGTTAGGGTTATTGTATGGTAAGGGTTTGGGTTAGGTTCAGTTTAAGGGTTAGGATTACGGTTAGGTTTAGGGTTAGTGCATGGCTAGGGTATGGGTTAGGGTTAGTTTAAAGGTTAGGGTTAGGTTTAGGGTTAGGTTTGGTATTAGGTTTAGTGTTATTTTTATTGCTAGGTTATGGTTAGGGTTCAGACAGTCGTAAAGCCCAAGTCTCCAGAGACACTGTTGCTGCAAAATACATGCCATGGTGTGAAAAGCCATGCAAGTATATTTCTTCTTTCTTCATGTTTATCATCTGGGCCAGACATCGTTCTTCCTACATCAGCATCATCTCCCAGGTGGTGTTCTGATTAGGGGTCTGGTGTTGCATTATGCATAGTGTTCAGATAACCATTATAGCTACAACTCCAACGATGCCACAGAAAACGGCTTTGCAAGGAAATAATGGCAGTGTTCTGTGAAACATTCCGAAACACTTTAATCTGCACCGGCCTTCCTGCCGAAGATATTAATCTCAGCTCCAAGATGACATTCAGATTAGGGTTTTTGTTAGGTTTAGGGTTAGATTTAGGGTTAGTGTTAGGGTTAGGGTTAGGTTTAGGGATAGAGTAAGGTTAAGATTTAGGGTTAGGGTTAGGCTTTAGTGTTAGGGTTAGGGTCAGGGTTAGGTTTAGGTTTAGGGTTAGGGTTAGGGTTAGGGTTAGGGTTAGGGTTAGGGTTAGGGTTAGGGTTAGGGTTTGTGTTAGGGTTAGGTTTAGGTTTAGGGATGGTGTTAGGTTAAGTTTTAGGGTTAGTGCTTGGCGTTAGGGTTAGGATTACTGTTAGGGTTAGGGTTAGTGTTAGGTTTTGGGTTAGGGTAAGGGTTAGGGTTAGCTTTGCGGTTAGAGTTATGGTTAGGTTTAGGTTTAGGGTTAGAATTAGGGAGAGTGTTAGGTTAAGGTTTAGCATTAGTGTTAGGCTTTAGCGTTAGGGTCAGGGGCAGGGTTAGGTTTCGTGTTAGGATTAGGGTTAGTGTTAGGTTTAGTTTTAGGGTTAGGGTTAGGGTTACCGTCCGGTTTAGGGTTTGTGACAGGTAAGGGTTGGGGTTAGAGTTAGTTTAAGGGTTAGGATTAGGGTTAGGTTTAGGGTTAGTGCATGGCAAGGGTAAGGGTTAGGGTTAGTTTAAGGGTTAGGGTCAGGTTTATTGTTAGGTTTGGGGTTAGGTTTAGTGTTATTTTTAGGGCTAGGGTTAGGGTTGGGGTTCAGACACTCATAAAGCCCAAGTCTCCAGAGACACTGTTGCTGCAAAATACATGCCATGGGGAGCAATGCCATGCAAGAATATTTCTTCTTTCTTCAAGTTTATCATCTGGGCCAGACATCGTTCTTCCTACATCGGCTGCATCTCCCAGGTGGCGTTCTGATTAGGGATCTGGTGTTGCTTTATGCATAGAGTTCAGATAACCATTATAGCTACAACTCCAATGCTGCCACAGAAAAGGACTTTGCAAGGAATGAATGGCAGTGCTCTCCTGTGAATCTTTCCGAAACACTTTTATCTGCACCAGCCTTCCTGCTGAAGATATTAATCTCAGCTCCAAGATGACATTCCGATTAGGGTTTTTGTCAGGTTTAAGTTTAGAATTAGGGTTAGTGTTAGGGTTATTGTTAGGTTTAGGGATAGTGTTAGGTTAAGGTTTAGGGTTAGGTTTAGGCTTCAGGGTTAGGCTTTAGGGTAAGAGTTAGGGTCGGGGTTAGGTCTAGGGTTAGGGTTAGGGTTAGGGCTAGGGTTAGTGTTAGGATTAGGATTAGAGTTAGGGTTCCTATTATGGTTAGAGTTATTGTATGGTAAGTTTTAGGGTTAAGGCTAGGGTTTGGGTTTGGTTTAGGGTTAGGGTTAGGGTTACAGTTAAGTTTAGGGTTAGCGTTAGGGTTAGGGTTAGGTTTATGGTTCGGTTTAGGGTTAGGTTTAGGATTAGGGATAGTTTTAGGTTAAGGTTTAGGGTTAATGTTCGGCGTTAGGGTTAGGGTCAGGGTTAGGTTTAGGTTTAGGGTTTGGGTTATTGTCTGGGTCAGGGTCAGGGTTAGGGTTAGGGTTAGGGTTAGAGTTAGCATATGGTAAGGGTTAGGGTTAGGTTCAGTTTAAGGGTTAGGATTTGGGTTAGGTTTCGGGTTAGTGGATGGCAAGGGTAAGGGTTCGGATTAGTTTAAAGGTTAGGATTAGGGTTAGGGTTAGGTTTGGGGTTAGGTTTAGTGTTATTTTTAGGGCAAGGTTTAGGGTTTGGTTTCAGACAGTCATAAAGCCCAAGTTTCCAGAGACAGTGTTGCTGCAATATACATGGCAAGGGGAGCAATGCCGTGCAAGTATATTTCTTCTTTCTTCAAGTTTATCATCTGGGCCAGACATCGTTCTTCCTACATCAGCTGCATCTCCCAGGTTGTGTTCTGATTAGGGGTCGGGTGTTGCATTATGCATAGAGTTCAGATAACCATTATAGCTGCAACTCCAAAGCTGCCACAGAAAAGGACTTTACAAGGAAAGAATGGCAGTATTCTCCTGTGAACCTTTCCGAAACACTTTAATCTGCGCCAGCCTTCCTGCCGAAGATATTAATCTCAGCTCCAAGATGACATTCAGATTAAGGTTTCTGTTAGGTTTATAGTTAGAATTAAGGTTAGTGTTAGATTTAGGGTTAGGTTTAGGGATAGTGTTAGGTTAAGGTTTAGGGTTAGGGTTAGGCTTTAGGGTTAGAGTCAGGGTCAGGGTTAGGGTTAGGTTTAGGTTTAGGGTTAGGGTTAGGGTTACGGTAAAGGTTAGTGTTGGGGTTTGGGTTAGGGTTACTGTTAGGTTTAGGGTTAGTGTATGGTAACGGTTAGGGTTAGGGTTAGTTTTAGGGTTAGGATTAGGGCTAGGTTTAGGTTTAGTGCATGGCAAGGGTAAGGGTTCAGTTAGTTTAAGGGTTAGGGTTAGGTTTATTGTTAGGTTTGGAGTTAGGTTTAGTATTATTTTTAGGGCTAGGGTTAGGGTTCGGGTTCAGACACTCATAAAGCCCAAGTCTCCAGAGAAACTGTTAGTGCAAAAGGCATGCCATGGGGTGCAATGCCGTGCAAGAATATTTCTTCCTTCTTCAATTTTATCATCTGGGCCAGATATTGTTCTTCCTACATCAGCTGCATCTCCCAGGTGGTGTTCTGATTAGGGGTCTGGTGTTGCTTTATGCATAGTGTTCAGATAACCATTATAGCTGCAACTCCAACGCTGCCACAGAGGAGGACTTTACAAGGAAAGAATGGCAGTGCTCTCCTGTGAATCTTTCCAAAACACTTTAATCTGCGCCAGCCTTCCTGCCAAAGATATTATTCTCAGCTCCAAGTTGACATTCAGATTAGGGTTTTTGTTAGGTTTAGGGTTAGAATTAGGGTTAGGGTTAGGTTTAGGGATGGTGTAAGGTTAGGTTTAGGATTAGGGTTAGGCTTTAGGGTTAGGGTTAGGGTCAGGGTTAGGTTTAGGTTTAGGGTAAGGGTTAATGTTAGGGTTAGGGTTAGGGTTAGGTTTAGGGTTAGGGTTACCTTTAGGGGTTGGATTAGTGTTACTCTTAGGTTTAGGGTTAGTGTATGGAAATGGTTAGTTTTAGGGTTAGTTTAAGGGTTAGGATTGGGGTTAGGTTTAGAGTTAGTGCATGGCAAGGGTAAGGGTTAGGGTTAGTTTAAGGGTTAGGGTTGGGTTTAGGGTTAGTTTTGGGGTTAGGTTTGGGGTTAGGTTTTGCTGCCTCTCCGAGGCACGGTGGCCTGGTTTAGGGTCGGCTCAGGCAATCACCTACTCGCGATCGCGGGTCCATTAGCACGCAAACACCAATGTGGTGGACGGCAAATGGCGTTTATTGCAGAGTGACACCGCATTATATAGCTTTGGTTTTCAACGTCACTTCTGTCTGCTTACGTCACAAAGCTAAGACCTGGGGAGGGGCTCTGTCTTTCCGTTACAGCGCGACATCTTCCGACCACCAAGCCCTGGCTGCCTACATTTCCCCCCCTCTCTATGCTTAAGTGAATTACCTAAGATATACTAATCTAAAAAAAAAAATAGGTATGACAAACTGGAACACACTTTGTAACAGTCTTAGAAAACCTATGTAAGAAACCTTAAATAGAAAACATAAGGCACTATAAGTGAGATGCTATAAAGAGGTTCCCCACAAAATATAAAGCACAAAAATGAGGTATGATGACCCTGTAAAATCAAAAGGTTGCTCCAAACAGCGTCGTCACAATGTAAGGAGGCACTCGTGAGAACCTAAAGTGTGGTTTTTGTAAGCAACCGAAATTTACAGTCCAATTCAGCAAGCTTCTTATCTTAGCTCCTTATCTTCCAGGCCTGCATTCTTGTTTCATTGATTGTCCGGAAGTTGCTTCTTTTCCACGGTCGGCTGCACAGAGGTAACCAGGAGTTACCCCTGCTACATGGCCAACTGCACATACTTGCTTTCGTTCAGAGCAGGCATATGTTCATTCTTTAACAAGAAATCATCCACATCTCCCCCTTTTCTTTTCTTGAGTAAGCCAAAGCTGTTTTACCAGGTTTTCAATCATACCACGAATACATTGCAAAATACAAGGTACAATCATAACTATGGTCAAGATTACTACCAAAATCATTCCAATAGCTTTAATCAGAGATGTGAGCCAACCATTGAAGTCCCAAAATGTAAGAAGAGCATCTAACCAAGGAATTTTATCGTTCTGATAGACATCATGAAGTACTTTCGCATGCTTCCAAATTTCTTTAACGTCTTTCAAGGTCTTTCCAGACTGATCAAGATAACTACAAGAAGATTCATTAATTAAAGTACATACTCTGTCTACTTGAGCTGTTAATATATCTAAAGCCTCACAGTTCTGCAAAACTATCTTTTTTAAAGAATTTACTTCTACTTGTGTTAACTTAGTCACATATGTATTACCATTGAAAAAAGCGTAACAAACTTCCACTGGATCTGGTTCTGGTCCTTTCCACTCATTATCATGTAGGTCTTTATATAGAACTGGTGGTTTGGGCAAGGGATCATCTGTTAGATGTCACATGCTGTATTGCAGAAAGAGAATCAAAACTAGACAAATTCAAAAGCTTTTGTACAAATTACGCTTTGCAAACTGTTTGATGAAAATCCTTACATTTCCCTTGGGTGTTTTTATATATATAATACCTGCTTTAGACGACCCTATTTGAGCAGAGGATTTGGACTAGATCATATCTCCAACATATGCCAACCACAGGCTGCTTGGCCTGCCTTTCTCTCCTGTATAGTTCTCTGATAACAGGAGAGGCTATCCCTCACATCAAGGTCTGGCATGGCATGTGTCCCCACCACTCAACGCCTGCTGGGTTGCAGCCAGCAGCGGAGCTAAAGGTTCTTCTTGGTGGCAAACACAGAGGCCAACCCAGTCTTGCCCTTGACTGTGGTAGGAGGTATTTGGCCAACCTCAGTCGTGGCACGTTGTTGTCAGTGCAGAGGTTCACCTGCTTCATCCAGTAACAAGTCACTACTATGGCAAAGCACATACAGATTTACATTAGCAGTATGTACACTACAGGGTGCAGCAGCGTAGTTTCTTATCAGCAACTGGCTAGTAAGCACAGGTGGTGTTATACACAAAATCACAGCCTCTAATAAGAGCTACTTTACATGCACACACATTCAAGCTCCTGTAGCTAAGACATTGGGTTTTCTGCTCATCTGTCCAGCTCATGGCAAGGCTTGAGAAACTTTGCAGGCAGCCTCCATGGACCTGTAGGTAGAACACAAATATATCCCTTCCCCCATGCCATCAGTTCTCGAGAAGTAAGTCAAGCTAAAAATGATTCCTTAAAGCAAAGGCATTCTGATGAAACAGGAATGTGAAGCAGGTGCAAAAGCAAACTGCACGGTGTTAACAGTCAGGGAGTTTGCTGCGTCATTACCCATTTTTTTTTTTTCTTTTCTTTTCTATCTCTGCCACCCTGGTGCTGTTTGGGTGGAGGCTGGTAAAGCTTGGATTCTCCCCTAGGTTACCTTAAACACACTAAGCAGTACTGCTCGGCAGGAGCTACAAATGCCTGCCTGCCCAGCAGCAGCTACAGCTGCCAGCCTGCTGAGCAGCAGCCATAAATTCCTGCTGGCAGCAGCACCTCTGCATTAACCCTTTCTTGCCCAAAATGTTAATCTGCTACCCATTAAAAACTTTTACATTCACCCAATAACAAAAAATACACAGAACACTGTCTGCCCTCAACAGACACACACATACACACACATTCATGGGATCCCACAAACACACTCCACACAATTACAACATGTGAAACACAAAATGCAGACAATCATTACTCCCACTACATGGTCATACATATAAAATGTAGTTGCAATGACCCTGTGAAGACAATCAAGAAACCAGCTCCGAGCAGCATCATTACAGTGCAGGGTGGCAGGCTCAATCTCAGCGGGCGTCCCCGCAGAGGCTCTGCCTCCCTCACATTGCATGAGGCTTGGGCTTCTAAACTGGCAGAAATGCACACTCGTTCCAATGCAGGTGGCCAGCCTGCATTGGAAGGAATGGCCTGCATCTATGAAAGGTTTACAAGGGCCAGTCAAAAACATAAACATACTTACATGTATTTAGCTTTTAGTATATAAATATCACAACAAGACTATAAAACACAATATACTTGCCTTATTTTGTCTTTACAATAAATACTAAAAGGTGACACTAAATGGGTACATTCTCAAAGCCACTTTTCAATGATTGAAACAAGCTCACCCAAATTTGACTAAGCACTATTGGCTTTGTTATAGTGTTATGCCACCCTATTGCGAAGCAATTGCGGTTGATAGTCTGCCTGACCATACTATAGGGAACAATCCGACGGACTGCAATTAGCAAAATAACACTCAAGGGATCTCCCTCGGTCAAGCGACAGGGAAAGGGAGATGCACAGGACAGATCCCAGAAAGGAAAAAACATCCTTATGCAAACAAAACAATACTACAAACAAGTAGTTGGTTAGTTCCTGCTAAGAACGCCAAGTGGGTATGTTCCAAAACAGGATCAACAGTCTGTGTTTTCACAAATATTTACACTTAATCAATGAATTTTGTGTACAAATCATCCTACTCCCCAGAATAAGAATCACACAAATGCCAAAAGACTAGACAGAAAACTAAAATAGGTATATCGTTCACTTTTAGTCGGCAGACTTAGTGTTGCTCTCTATCTGCGTAGGCATTATTGTGCGACTGTATTTTGCATATATGCCACTTGTGATGATAACAGTAATATTTTGATATTCTCTAATAGTAGCATAATTTTGCCTTTTTAAACCTTTGATCTGAATCTTGCAATAGAGCAGTTTATTTATTAGCATATAGGAGGCTGGGTTTTAACTCCCCTTCCTCTTGTCTGAACGTTGTTCTTTCTACAAATCTTTTGCAGGAGAAAATCCTTTCTAACTAGTGGAAAGGCTTGTGTGTGTATGTGAGAGTGCTGTGTGTTGGTCTCTGTGGCTCTCCAAATAGTAATAGCAACATGTCCAAACCTAATATTAATCTAGCCTTTATGGCTGGCTTATTTTATTTTATTTATGATTAGGACACGCAGATGAAGCTATTCTTTGCATGAAGATTTTCTGAAAGAAGAGAATGGGTCTGCTTCTTGAAGGACTTCCAGAAGCGTGTGCTCTGGAAGGCAAGCACGTCACTTGCATTAGTGTCTAGGGTTGGTTTGTGTATTTCACCTGTTAAAGCAGTGAGTTCTCAAGGCAAAAATCCTAGCAATGAGATGCTTGAATCTTACATAAATTCCCTTGAAGGAGATGTATCTGAGGGCAGGCTGTAGTACTTGGTTAAGGAGAGCTGTATCTTTTGTATGTGTTCAGTTGACAAAGAATATAGCCCTGTAGCAGTCTTTTTGTAGTGCTGGTTTAAGACACAGTAAATTAATATAGTGCAAGATATCAGAATAAGAATCACACAAAGGCATTACCGCCCCCTCCCACGGATGCTAATTTGCCGCTGTCTGAATTCTGCTGGTGTAGAATTCTCAGGCTTGGACCAAATGCTCAGCTTTGGAGTGGACGGGACGCTTGGTATCAGAGTGTACAGGCTGTGGGGGTGTCCGATGATGTGGTCCTATGGACAAAAACTCACAATTTTCATTAGTTTTATTCTGAAGATCTGGTTTAATAGACTTATACGAATTGCTTTTTGATTGGGGGGGGGCCGTGCTTTTTCTTCACTCCGACCCCGCCCACCCCCCTTGCAGGCGGGCCTTTCCCCCCCCTTGACTCGCCCCGCCTGTTACTCGGGGTCCGGCCCCGCCCGCTTCCCTTGCAGGCGGGCTTCCCCCCCCCTCTGCTCGCCCTGCCTGTCAGTGGGGGGGGGCGTGTGCCTTACAAGGGCATATTTCCGGACGGTCGTTCTGATTGGCTGTCCGCCCCGTACTCGCGCTTCCCTCCCCTTCCTGTTTATCCGTGCTTGTTAGTGCTAGCGCTTCCTCCTTGTTCCCGCATGGGGCGTGTTTGCCCCGCCCTTCCCCCAGCCGCTCGGTGCCATCTTGGGGCGCATAGGGCAGAGGTCCAGCCCAGGCGTCTTTGGGCTCTGATTTCTCCGCGGCACTCCTGGCCTCTTCAGCAAGCCCGCCCCAGAAGGATTTTACGCGGTTTTGTCCCTCCGCAAGCGGGTCGGGGTTCTGGGAATCGGGAGGTATAGCGCCCTCCCGCGAGTCTTTAGACTCGGTAAAAGTGCCATCATCTGGTGGGCGCGGAGTCTGCGTGGCTGCCCCAACTCCCAATTTGGGGGTAACTGACAGACAGTCCCTCGCCACCCTCCAGATATCCCGCTCCTGCATGGCCTTTTGCAGAGCTTGTTTAACTTTCCCCCACAACTTAAAATATTTCCCACAACCCGAGGACATTGTCTCCTCGGCTAATGCTGTGGTGCATTTAGCCCACGCTTCTGGGTGGAGAATATCCACCGCCGGGTCAATGACCCCGATCTGCAAAAGTCTCACAACAGCGAGAATAGAATCTTTGCGATCAATACCCCATTCTGATACAACCTTCATTAGGGCTTCCATTGTCCCTGAAGGTCTGGGAGTGTCCTCCCCGCCGGGCTGGACCCGCCGCTCCGGCCGCCGAACGCCACTCCAGGCGAGATTCCCGGGTTTCGGCACCACTTGCTGCCTCTCCGAGGCACGGTGGCCTGGTTTAGGGTCGGCTCAGGCAATCACCTACTCGCGATCGCGGGTCCATTAGCACGCAAACACCAATGTGGTGGACGGCAAATGGCGTTTATTGCAGAGTGACACCGCATTATATAGCTTTGGCTTACAACGTCACTTCCGTCTGCTTACGTCACAAAGCTAAGACCTGGGGAGGGGCTCTGTCTTTCCGTTACAGCGCGACATCTTCCGACCACCAAGCCCTGGCTGCCTACAAGGTTTAGTGCTATTTTTGGGGCTAAGGGTAGGGTTAGGGTTCAGACACTCATAAAGCCCAAGTTTCCATATACACTGTTGCTGCAAAATACATGCCATGGGGAGCAATACCATGCAAGTATATTTCTTCTTTCTACAAGTTTATCATCTGGGCCAGACATCGTTCTTCCTACATCAGCAGCATCTCCCAGGTGGTGTTCTGATTAGGGGTCGGGTGTTGCTTTATGCATAGTTTTCAGATAACCATTATAGCTACAACTCCAACGATGCCACAGAAAATGACTTTACAAGGAAAGAATGGCAGTGTTCTCCTGTGAATCTTTCCGAAACACTTTAATCTGCGCCAGCCTTCCTGCCGAAGATATTAATCTCATCTCCAAGATGACATTCAGATTAGGGTTTTTGTTAGGTTTAGGGTTAGAATTAGGGTTAGTGTTAGGGTTAGGTTTAGGGATAGTGTTAGGTTAAGGTTTAGGATTAGGGTTAGGCTTTAGGGTTAGGGTTAGGTTCAGGGTTAGGTTTAGTTTTAGGGTTAGGGTTAGCATTACGGTTAGTGTTACGGTTAGGTTTTGGGTTAAGGTTAGGTTTAGGGATAGTGTTAGGTTAAGGTTTAGGGATAGTGTTAGGTTTAGGTTTAGGGTTAGTGTTAGGCTTTAGGGTTAGGGTTAGGGTCAGGGTTAGGTTTAGGTTAAGGGTTAGGTTTTGGGTTAGGTTTAGTGTTAGGTTTAGGGTTAGGGTTAGGGTTAGGGTTAGCTTATGGTAAGTGAGACCATGGGGGAAGCAAGGAGACGAACCTATATGATTGATAAAGCAGGCTTCATATATTTATTAACAGCAATGGTCTTATATAGCATCAGAGTTATATAAGTTTGTTATTCTATATTATGATAGGTTGCTAACAAAATATTGCTTCTATGTGATTGGTTATATTTAATTCAGTCTTTTCATGCTTGTGGTCTTCACTTCCGCATTTTAGTTCCTTTTTAGGGGCCTTCGGTGCTTTCCCTTCTGCTCAAGGGCGATGTGTCCTTGCTTGTGATAGGCTCTCAGACTTCAGCCGTCATGACTTCTGATGTTTGTTAGCGAGCCTTGGCGACAGGCCTTGACTACACTGCTACTTGGTCGAAACAGAGTTGTGACAAAGAACCATTTCCTTGTTCTGAGAGCCATTCTCCAACAGGTAAGGGTTAGAGTTAGGGTTAGTTTAAGGGTTAGGATTAGTGTTAGGTTTAGGGTTAGTGCATGGCAAGGGTAAGGGTTAGGGTTAGTTTAAGGGTTAGGGTTAGGGTTAGGGTTAGGTTTGGGGTTAGGTTAAGTGTTATTTTTAGGGCTAGGATTAGGGTTAGGGCTCAGACAGTCATAAAGCCCAAGTCTCCAGAGACACTGTTGCTGCAAAATACATGCCATGGGGAGCAATGCCATGCAAGAATATTTCTTCTTTCTTCAAGTTTATCATCTGGGCCAGACATCGTTCTTCGTGCATCAGCAGCGTCTCCCAGGTGGTGTTCTGATTAGGGGTCCGGTGTTGCTTTATGCATAGAGTTCAGATAACCATTATAGCTACAACTCCAACGCTGCCTCAGAAAAGAACTTTACAAGGAAAGAATGGCAGTGTTCTCCTGTGAATCTTTCCGTTTAGGGTTAGTGTAAGGCTTTAGGGTTAGGGTCAGGGTTAGGTTTAGGTTTAGGATTAGGATTAGGTTTAGGGTTAGGGTTAGGGTTAGGGATGGGGTCAGGGTTAGTTTTTGGTTTTGGTTTAGGGTCAGGTTTAGGGTTTGTGTTAGTGTTAGGGTTAGGGTCAGTTTTTGGTTTAGGTTTAGGGTTAGGGTTAGGGTTAGGGTTAGGGTTAGGGTTAGGGTTAGGGTTAGGGTTAGGGTTAGGGTTAGATTTAGTGTTAGGGTTAGGGTTCGGGTTACTGTTAAGTTTAAGTTTTGGGTTACTGTTACATTTATGGCTATTGCATGGTAAGGTTTAGGGTTATGGCTAGGGTTAGGGTTAGGGTTAGGGCTCGGGTTAGGGTTAGGGTTAGGGTTAGGGTTAGGGTCAGGGTCAGGGTCAGGGTCAGGGTCAGGGTCAGGGTTAGGTTTAGGGTTAGGGTTAGGGTTAGGGTTAGAGTTAGGGTTAGGGTTAGGGCTAGGGTTAGGGTTAGTGTATGGTAAGGGTTAGGGTTAGGGTTAGTTTAAGCGTTAGGATTAGGTGTAGGTTTAGGGTTAGTGCATGAAAGGGTCAGGGTTAGGGTTAGGGTTAGGGTTAGGGTTAGGGTTAGTGTTAGGGTTAGGGTTAGGGTTAGGGTTAGGTTTAGGTTTAGGGTTAGGGTTTTGTTTATGGTTTGGATTAGGTTTAGGGGTAGGTTCAGGTTTAGGATTGGGGTATTCTCAGCGTAAATCTTAGGGTTAGTGTTATGGTTAGGGTTAGGATTAGGGTCAGGGTTAATGTTAGGGTAGGGTTAGGTTAGCATCTGTTTTAGGGTGAGGGTTATTGCGGGGTTAGTTTTAGGGTTAGGTTTAGGGTTAGCATTAGGTTTAGGGTTAGGGTTGTAGTTAGAGTTAGGTTCAGAGTTTGGTTTAGGGTTTGGTCTTGGGTTTGGGTTAGGGTTCGGTTTTGTAATAAGATAGGTCAGTGTTAGGATTAGGGTTAGGTTTAGGTTTAGGTTAATGGTTAGGGTTAGGTTTTTGGCAAGGTTTATGCTTAGGGTAGGGTTAGGGTTTGGGTCAGCGATTGGTTTAGGTTTAGGAAAAGGGTTCGGGTTTGTTTTAGTGTTAGGGGTAGGTTTAGGTATAACGTTCGGTATAGGTTTCGGGTTAATGTTTCGGTTAAAGTGGGATTTTGGTTAGGGTTAGGGTTAGGGTTAGGTTTAGGTTTAGGGTTAGGGTTCGGTTAAGGGTTACGGTTTGTGTTAGGTTTAGGATTAGTGTTAGGGTTAGGGTTAGGGTTAGGGTTAGGGTTCGTGTTAGTGTTAGGGTTAGGTGTAGGGTTAGTGTTAGGTTTATAGTTAGGTTAAGGGTTAGGGTTTGGGTTAGATTAAGGGTCAGATTTAGGGATCGGGTTAGGGGTAGTTTTACGGTAAGTGTTAGGGTTAGGTTTAGGATTAGGGTTATGGTTAGGGTTAGGGTTATATTTAGGTTTAGGTTTAGGGTTAGGGTTAGGTTTTAGCTTAGCGTTAGATTTAGTGTTAGGGTCAGTGTTTAGGTTAGGGTTAGGGAAACTGTTAGGTTTTGCATTAGGGTTAGACACAGGTTTAGTCTTTGGGTTAGGGTTACGGTTAGAGTAGTGTTAGGGTTAGGGTTTGGGTAATGCTTACAGTTTGGGTTAGGGTTATTGTTAGGGCTAGGGTTAGTGTTAGGAATAGGTTAATGGTTAGTGTTATGGTGAGGGTTAGTTTTAGGGTTAGTTCGGAATTAGTGTTAGGAAGAGGGTAAGTGTGGAGAGCTATTTGACTGTGAATGGGCATGTGAGCAATCCAGACAATTGCTTGGCAATTGTAAGGTAGTGATCCGCAGGCATTGAGGCCTTGCCTGAGGGTTACTAAAGTTCGTGTACGTGCAGAAGCCTTGGGAAAAGTTAGCACTGAAAACTACTGAGAGAGATACACAGTGAAGGAATGTTAACTGTAACCTTGAAGCATATGCTGTCATAGTTAACCAATCATTAAACTGTTACTGAGTGAATCCTATTTGGTATTTAGCCGTGTGAATAATACATGTATCCAATTAGACATGTGTGTGTTAATGATAGACAAGTAGAGTGCCTATATATACTGAGCTATCTGCGCAATAAACTTTGGCACAAGCCTGATCATATTGGTCTGTGTGCTGTGTCCGGGACTTCTGCATCAACAAGTGGCGCCCGAACAGGGACCCTCAGATCGGCGTTGGATAAAACCGACGAGACCAACAGGAAGGAGGGGGCAGAAGCCGGTCGATATTGGGTGCTGCCCCGGCACTCGGAAGTCGCTAGCGCAAAAAGTTTGGGAATCTCACCCTGATCAGGTGAGCGGCCGGGGAGGAGATGGGGTCCACACTGTCCAGGGAAGAGTCAGCAGTGGTGAAACTCCTCCAACACATCCTTTCTGTGAGAGGAGCGAATTATAACGAGCTTGCCTTGAGAGCTTTGCTACACTGGGCAAAGGGAAAAGAGTTGATCCCCTCAGCGGATGCTGCCTTTCAAATCACAACTTGGGAGAAAATTGGGGCAGTGCTGTGGGAAGAGATAAGTAATGGGTCCAAGGAGGCAAGCAAATACCCCACTGTGTGTAGATTGGTTGTTGAATCTCTAAAAGACATGCAAGCAGAGCGAAAAGTTGCGGCGTCTGCGTTTGCAGTGCTGACTCCGACGGGGGAGTCGGGATCGGCTACTAGCATGCTTTTTACAGGGCCTCTCATACCCGCTGTAACGCCAAGACGTACAGCTGCAGGGGACCGGGGAATATCGGGTCACTCGGCTCCGACTCAAACCAGCGCAGAGACATCTACACAAGTAGCTGATTCGTTGCCACCGCCACTTTCATCTTCCAGCAAAGACTTGCAGTCTTCGCAGCAGAGATCCACGGCCTCTGTGGCCGCTTGACGGGATCCGTCACCGGTGAGGCCATCGCAACTTTTTCCACCTTTACCACCATCAGAGCCGCCATCTCGTTGCGAGCGGATCGACGACCACGACAACGGACTTAAAGAAGTCCAGCTACACGAGTTGTTGGAAAAATTGGAGGCCTTAGAAGTGCGGCTGGACAAAGTGCAGGAAAAGTCGACGCCTTCTCCGCCTGACGGCCCGCCTAACTTTCCCGGTTTTAACCCCCCCCCCTCCCCTTGCGCCGCCAGTGCCTTCGGCAGGGATCAGGGTTGGGGCGGGGGGCAGTCTGGGGGGCCTTGGGAATCCATCCGCGAGGTGGAGAGGGGTAATTCGTGATGCATTGGTTGAGGGGCAATTATTGCCTATGGCTTTTCCGGTTATAGCTGATAATGGGGGACATGTGTGGGAAGCGTTAGATTGGAAAATTTTAAAAGAAGCTAAAAGTGCCGTTTCACAGTATGGTTTGAAGTCGCCGTACTCGCAATCGCTGTTACAGCATATTTTTTCTTCTCATTTGTTCACTCCGTATGATTCTTGAATGGTTGCACAAATGTTACTTTCTCCATCACAACAGTTGCACTTTTATCAAAACTGGCAAACTGCTTGTGATAGAGCTGCCGCAATACCGCGACAACAGGGGGATCCATTATGCGGGGTGCAAGCGCAAATGTTAATGGGAGCGGGACCATTTGTGAGGCTTGATTTGCAAGTGCGATTTGCCCATGAAGTCTTGCAATTAAGTCAAGATTTAGCCTTTAAAGCCCTCCTTAGCATACCTGATGATAAGGTTCGGCCTGCATTGACATCTGTGCAGCAGGGACCTACAGAGCCGTACAGCAAATTTATCGATCACTTGCACATCGCTATAATGGCGCATCCTGATTTAGATGAAATCATGAAAACTAAGTTTTTGGATATGCTTGCATTTGATAATGCTAATGAGAAAACGAAAAGGGCACTCAGTCATTTGCCAAGAGGGTCAAATGCGGCACATCTGTTGGAGGCAGCTGAACGTATGCTCGAACAAGAAAAAGCTACTGTAATGGCTGCAGCTGTGGGAGCTGCTGTAAAACCAAGGGTAGGAAAATACTTTAATTGTGGGAAACAAGGTCATCTTAGAAGGAATTGTAAGAGTCCACCTAATCCAGATCTGATCGGACAAACTACTGCACGGGCAAGGAAATGGTGCATACATTGTAAGAGAAGTTATTTCAATACCCATGAGTGTAAAAACTCGGGAAACAAGGAGTCAAGCGCGATTCACCCGCGCGTGACGACACAATGCAGGGTGCTTGGACCGCTGCGCAGCCGCCACAGTCGGCAGCGCAGGAGTGGACCTGGCAATAGCAGTAGACATTACTCTGACTTCCACGGAAGTCGTAGTAATTGATTCTGACCAGAAAGGACCGTTAGGGCATGGATTAAGTGCATTGCTTATTGGTGGGTCATCTGTTTCTAGAAAAGGTATATTTGTGGTGCCAGGACTTATTGATTCGGACTATCACGGCGTCATAAAAATCATGTTATATACCTTGACCCCGCCTCTTACCATACCGGCAAAGTCAAAAATTGCTCAATTAATACCATTTCAAGCCTGTGTGCCAAAAGCCCAGACTCGTGAAAGGGGACAAGGAGGATTTGGATCAACAGGTACCCCGGAGATTATGTTGGCAATCGACATAGCAAAGGGGAAACCTGAGGAAAAGATAATTATCACCCATCAAAACGGACAATCAATAACCCTTTCTATGTTAATTGATACAGGGGCGGATGTTACTATCATCCTGGCTGTCAGATGGCCAGCAAATTGGCCACTATTACCGGCACACACTAGCGTGATTGGGGTGGGGGGAACTCAGCAAACCATGATCAGTTCAACTCCAGTTTCTTTTGCTTTTACTGATGGCACCGTGGTGACAACTCGCCCATACGTAATGCACTTACCAGTAGCACTAATCGGTCGAGATGTCCTGTCACAAATGGGAGCACGTCTCATAACTAAAAATTTTTAGCAGCGGCCATGGTAGAGCAGCCTATTTTAAAACTCACATGGACCACCACCACTCCTGTGTGGGTGGACCAATGGCCGCTAAAGCAGGAAGGGCTGCAAATTGTACAGAATTTAGTACAAGAGCAATTGGATGCAGGACATATAACACCATCTACGAGCCCATGGAATACTCCTATTTTTACAGTTCCCAAAAAATCAGGAAAATGGTGTTTGCTCCATGATTTGCGAGCCGTAAACGCCGTAATGCAAGACATGGGAGCCTTACAGCCAGGATTACCCTCTCCTGTAATGCTTCCTGAACATTGGGATTTATTAATTATTGATTTGAAAGACTGTTTTTTTACAATACATTACACCCTGACGACGCAGAAAAATTCGCTTTTACTGTGCCAGCCATAAACAAGCAGGAACCTGCAAAACGGTACCAATGGGTAGTTTTGCCTCAGGGTATGAAAAATTCACCAACTCTGTGTCAAACTTTTGTTGCCTGGGCTTTGCAACCCTTTAGACAGACTCATCAATCCCTTTTAGTGTACCATTATATGGATGACATTCTCATAGCAGGTGAAAAACTTGATGTCACTGAAATTTTGCAGGAACTGCAACACACTCTGGGATCAAAAAATTTACACATAGCCCCAGAAAAAGTACAGCGGCAATGCCCTTGGCAATATTTAGGTTGGACAATTACGGGTAGTACAGTACGTCCCCAAAAAATCAAACTGCACACTGAAATTAACAATTACTGATGCACAAAAACTCATGGGAAACATACAATGGGTGAGATCAATTGCAGGAATCACAAATGATGATTTAGCTCCGTTAATGTCTTTGTTAGGCACCTCTGTTAATGCTAATAGCCGCAGACAGTTAACACCTGAACAAAAATTAGCATTAGAAAAGGTAACAGACAAAATTTTAACAGCTACAGTGTAAAGACAAATAACAGGATTACCTTTGCGCCTGTTAATTGTCAATTCCTCAGCTCAAAGAAAACATTTACTTGGTCTCGTTATACAGCAAAATGGTAACGACCTTAAAATACTGGAGTGGATCTTTTTATCCTTCCAGCCGAAAAACACCACCTGCACCCGCATTGAACTCTTTGCCAACATGATAATAAAAGGCAGAAAAAGAATCATAGATATGGCGGGTCGGGAACCAGATGTTACTTACATTAAAATTATACAGGATTATCTTAACTGGTTGCTGACTACTTCAGAGACATTCCAAATTGCACTTGCTGAATATCCAGGCACACTTAGTAACGCTTATCCTCCAACAAAATTTTTACCTATCTTACAGGACCAGACTTTTGAAGAAATTCCAGTCAGGTCTGAAACCCCAGTAGAAGGGCTTACAGTTTTTACTGATGCTGGGCGAAAATCTAAACGAGCTGCTGCCACTTGGTACACATTCAGCCAGTGGAAACATCATATTTTGCAGGGTCATCTTGGTGATTCTCTACAAACACTGGAGTTAAGAGCAGTGTTATGGGTTTTCCAGCAATGGCCAGAAACACCGTTAAACATTGTGTCAGATTCTCTCTATGTTGTTGGGGCAGTGCAACGCCTTGAGCGAGCCATGGTTAAAACTGTGAAAAACGCTACCTTGTATATGCTTTTAATGCAGTTGCTACATTTGTTAAACCAGCGGCTAACACCATGTTTTATCACACACATTCGTAGCCATCAGTTCCAATCTGGTCTGTCTATCGGTAACAACAATGCAGACCAACTTGTTGCTGCAACATGGACAAATCATACAATTAATTTGTTTGAACAGGCACGTCTCTCACATGATTTTTTCCATCAATCAGCGAGGGTGTTAGCTCGGCAATTTAACTTGCCTATTACTGACGCTCGAGGCATTGTACAGTCTTGTGCTTCCTGCCAAAAAATTGGTTTTGGTCTAGGCTTAGGGGTCAATCCTAGAGGATTGGCTGCCTTACAACTATGGCAAATGGATGTCACGCACATTGCTGAGTTTGGTCGTTTAAAATATGTGCATGTCAGCATTGACACCTTTTCTCATGCTATGTGGGCCACAGCTCAAACTGGTGAGTCTGCTAAACATGTTATTAAACACATGCATGCTGCTATTGCTACATTAGGCATTCCTTTAGAAATCAAAACAGACAATGCACCGGCATATGTGTCGCATTCATTTGCACATTTTTGTAATCTGTGGGGAATCCGTAGAGTCACTGGTATTCCACACTCTCCCACAGGTCAAGCCGTTGTTGAGCGAGCTCATGCTACCCTGAAATCGCTTTTGCAAAAACAAAAAGAGGGAGAACAGATGCCATTTGAACGTCTTGCAAAAGCTCTGTATGTATTAAATTATCTGCGTTTAACAGGGAACCGAGAATCTCCACCAATTGTAATCCATCATACATCATTACAATCAAAGGTGCAAAAGGTTGAGGCAGCAAAAGTTCAGTTTAAAGATTTGCGAACAGGAGAATGGAAAGGCCCAGTAGAGGTAAAAATGACTGGCAGAGGATATGTTTGTGTTTCGACAGGTGAAGGACCACGATGGGTCCCGAGTCGGTGGGTGAGGCCATGGAAAGAACATACGGACCAGCCGGATCAGCCACTTTGATAATCATCACGTGGATTTTAACTGTACCCCAGAGAATCCATTCACCACTTGTTTGGTGGCTGTGCCCATAGATAATTGGCCTGTTCCAATGGCTCAGCAGGCTGTTGCACAAGGCACGGGAAAGGTAGATGCCTGGGATGGCTGGGTACCTTACCTGCCAAAGAGTTCGTTGGAACCACAAGAATTGGAATTATTAGGGTCTGTAAAAATGGACTATTGTCTATATTTCAATTATGTTGGGAGGAATCAGTCACGAGCTTGGTGGGTTAATGCCACCTTGCCAGTGTATGCTAACCATAGCTCTTGGTGTGATTATACCTCCAGCAACATATCTAAAGCTACTAACCAACCTATTAGCTTGCCTAGTGGTCACTTTTTAGTTTGTGGGGATCGTGTCTGGCCAGGGATCCCTTCTCACATAAAAGGAGGACCATGTAGTTTAGCACGACTGACCCTATTAATGCCAAATCGATCACAAATTTTGCAAATCAGACGCAAAAGCAATTATCGTGTAAAAAGAAGTTCACACGCTTTTAGTAGTTTTTGTAATGATCACATAGAATTTTGGAATAGACCCCTCAGTCAGGATTGCTCACGCACTAACTACTTTAAATAGACTAGGTTGTTGGCTTGCAAAACAAACTAATGCTACTTCTGAAGCTTTAAGTAATCTTTTATTAGATGTAGATAGTATAAGACATGCTACTCTGCAAAGTAGAGCAGCAATTGATTTTTTACTACTAGCCCAAGGTCACGGATGTGAAGATTTGAAGGAATGTGCTGTATGAATCTTTCTGATCATTCTGAATCTATACATAGAAGCATTCGAATTCTGAAAGATGGAGTACTAAAGTTATAAATGCTCTTGGATTGGGATTGGTTTCAAAGATTATTACAGGGTTGGGGTATTAGTGGTTGGCTAGGAGTACTAATCAAACAAAGTTTAACAGTTTTAATGGTATTGATTATTATTGTTTTAATCTTTTGTTGTTTATGGAAGTGTATTGTCAGTATGCTATCTCGTGCTGTGAATCAGGTCCGGATTGCTCAAAAACAAAAACAGGGATTTGTGGAGAGCTATTTGACTGTGAGCAATCCAGACAATTGCTTGACAATTGTAAGGTAGTGACCCGCAGGCATTGAGGCCTCGCCTGAGGGTTACTAAAGTTCGTGTACGTGCAGAAGCCTTGGGAATAGTTAGCACGGAAAACTACTGAGAGAGATACACAGAGAAGGAGTGTTAACTGTAACCTTGAAGCATATGCTGTCATAGTTAACCAATCATTAAACTGTTACTGAGTGAATCCTATTTGGTATTTAGCCGTGTGAATAATACATGTATCCAATTAGACGTGTGTGTTAATGATAGACAAGTAGAGTGCCTATATATACTGAGCTATCTGAGCAATAAACTTTGGCACAAGCCTGATCATATTGGTCTGTGTGCTGTGTCCGGGACTTCTGCGTCAACAGGTAGGGGTCAGGGTTAGGGATAGGGTTAGGTTTAAATTTAGTGTTAGGGTTACGTTTAGGGTTTGGTTCAGGGTTAGGGTTAGGGTTAGGTTTAGGGTTAGGTTTAGGGTTAGATTTAGGGTTAGGGTTAGGGTTAGGGTTAGGGTTAGAGTAAGGGTTAGGTTTATGGTTAGGTTTAGGTTTAGAGTCTGGGTTAGGGTTCGTGTAAGGGTTAGGTTTCGGATTTGGGTAGCATCAGTGTTAGGGTTGGGTTTTGGATTAGGTTTGGTGTTTGGTTTCGGGTTCGGGTTAGGGTTAGGGTCAGTTTAAGTGTTAGGGTTAGGGTTGGGGCTAGGGTTAGGGTTAGGGTTATAGTCGGGGTTAGAGTTAGGATTCGGTTTAGGATTAGGGTAATGTCAGTGTAAGGGTTAGGTTTAGGTGTAGGGTTAGGGTTAGGGTTAGGTGTAGAGTGAGGGTTAGTGTTAGGGTTGGGTTAGGGTTAGGGTAATGGTTAGGTTAAGGGTTATGGATCGGGTTAGGGTTAGGGTTAGTTAAAGGGTTAGGATTAGGGTTAGGTTTAGGGTTTGTGCATTGCAAGGGTAAGGGTTAGGGTTAGTTTAAAGGATAGGGTTAGGTTTAGGGTTAGGTTTGGGGTTAAGTTTGGTGTTATTTCTTTTGCTAGGTTTAGGGTTAGGGTTCAGACAGTCGTAAAGCCCAAGTCTCCTGAAACACTCTTGCTGCAAAATACATGCCATGGGGTGCAATGCCATGCAAGAATAGTTCTTCTTTCTTCAAGTTTATCATCTGGGCCAGACATCGTTCTTCCCACATTGGCAGCATCTCCCAGGTGGCGTTCTGATTAGGGATTGGGTGTTGCTATATGCATAGTGTTCAGATAACCATTATAGCTACAACTCCAACGCTGCCACAGAAAAGGACTTTACAAGGAAAGAATGGCAGTGCTCTCCTGTGAATCTTTCCGAAACACTTTAATCTGCGCCAGCCTTCCTGCGGAAGATATTAATCTCAGCTCCAGGATGACATTCAGATTAGGGGTTTTTGTTAGGTTTAGGGTTGGAATTAGGGTTAGTGTTAGGGTTAGGTTTAGGTTTAGGGATAGTGTTAGGTTAAGGTTTAGGGTTAGGATTAGGCTTTAGGGTTAGGGTTAGGAGCAGGGTTAGGTTTAGGTTTAGGTTTAGGTTTAGGGTTAGGGTTAGGGTTAGGGTTAGGGTTAGGGTTACGGTTGCTGTTAGGTTTAGGGTTAGGGTTAGGGTTAGGGTTAGGATTAGGGATAGGATTAGGGTTAGGTTTAAGGTTAGGGTTAGGGTTAGGGTTACGGTTACTGTTAGGTTTAGGGTTAGGGTTAGGGTTAGGTTTAAGGTTAGGGTTAGGCTTAGGGTTACGGTTAGGTTTAGGGTTAGGGTTAGGATAAGGTATAGTTTTAGTTTAAGGTTGGGGTTAGTGTTAGGCTTTAGGGATAGGTTTAGGTTAAGGGTTAGGTTTAGTTTTAGGGTTATTGTTAGGGTTAGGGGTAGAGTCAGGGTTAGGTTTAGGTTTTTATGTTTAGGGTTAGGGTTAGGGTTAGGGTTCGGGTTAGCGTTATTTTATGGTAAGGGTTAGGGGTAGGGTTAGTTTAAGGGTTAGGATTAGGTTTAGGTTTAGGGTTGGTGCATGACAAGGGGAAGGTTTAGGGTTTGTTTTAGGGTTTGGGATTGGTTTAGGTTTAGTGTTAGGGTTTGGTTTATGGTTTGGCTTAAGTTTAGGGTTTGGTTCAGGTCTAGGATTGGTGTAATCTCAGCGTACGGCTTAGGCTTACTGTTATGGTTAGGGTTAGGATTAGGGTCAGGGTTAGTGTTAGGGTTAGGATTAGGGTAGCATCTGTTTTAGGGTGAGGGTTAGTGCGGGGTTAGTGTTAGTTTTAGGGTTAGGATTAGTGTTAGGTTTAGGGTTAGGGCTGTAATTAGAGTTAGGTTCAGAGTTTGGTTTAGGGTTTGGTCTTGGGATTGGGTTAGGGTTCGGTTTCGCAATAAGATAGGTCAGTGTTAAGATTAGGGTTAGGGTTAGGTTTAGGTTAATGGTTAGGGTTAGGGTTAGGGTAAGGTTTATGTTTATGGTAGGGTTAGGGTTTGGGTCAGGGATTGGTTTAGGTTTAGGATTAAGGTTCGGGTTAGTTTCAGTGCTAGGGGTAGGTTTAGGTATAGGGTTAGGTATAGGTTTCGGGTTAGTGTTAGGGTTAAAGTGGGATTTTGGTTAGGGTTAGAGTTAGGGTTAGGTTTAGGGTTAGGGTTAGGGTTCGGTTAAGGGTTACGGTTTGTGTTAGGTTTAGGATTAGGGTTAGGGTTAGGCTTAGGTTTAGTGTAAGGATAAGAGTTAGGTTTTAGGTTTGGTTTAGAGTTAGGGTTAGGGTTAGGGTTAGGGTTAGGGTTAGGGTTAGGGTTATGGTTAGGGTTAGGGTTAGATTTAGGGTTAGGGTTAAAGTTAGGTTGAGGGTTAGGGTTTGTGTTAGATTAAGGGTTAGGTTTAGGGATAGGTTTTAGGGTTAGTTTTACGGAAAGCTTTAGGTTTAGGTTTAGGTTCAGGGTTAGGTTTAGGTTTTGGGTTAGGTTAAGGGTTAGGGTTAGGTTTAGGGTTAGTGTTAGGGTTTGGTTTTAGTTCAGACTTAGATTTAGTTTTTGGGTCAGTGTTTAGGTTAGGGTTAAGGAAACTGTTAGGGTTTGAATTAGGGTTAGAGATAGGTTTAGTCTTAGGGTTAGGGTTACGGTTAGAGTAGTGTTAGGGTTAGGGTTTGGGTAATGCTTACAGGTAGGTTTAGGGTTATTGTTAGGGCTAGGGTTACAGTTAGGGTTAGGGTTAGGAATAGGTTTATGGTTAGTGTTATGGTGAGGGTTAGTTTTAGGGATGGTTCGGAATTAGTGTTAGGAAGAGGGTTAGGGTCAGGGTTAGGGATAGGGTTAGGTTTAAATTTAGTGTTAGGGTTACGTTTAGGGTTTGGTTCAGGGGTAGGGTTAGGGTTAGGGTTCGGGTTAGCGATTGAGTTAGCGTTAGGTCTATGGTTAGGGTTAGGGTTAGGGTTAGGTTTAGGGTTAGGGTTATTGTTAGGGTTAGGTCTATGGTAAGGGTTAGGTTTAGGGTTAGGGTTCAGTTTTTGCTAATGTTTTGGTTTAGGGTTAGGGTTAGGATTAGGGCAGCGTCAGTGTCAAGGTGAGCGTTAGCGTGGGATTAGGGTTAGAGTTAGGGTTAAGGTTAGTGTTAAGATTGGGGTTATGTTTGTGGTTATGGTTAGGTTTAGGGTCTCGGTTAGGGTTTGGGTTAGGGTTAGTGTTAGGGGTAGGGTTAAGGTTAGGGTTAGGGTCAGTGTTAGGGTTATTGTCAGGGTTTGGTGTTTGGTTTATGGTAACTGTTAGGGTTAGTTTTGGGGTTTGAGTTAGGTTTAGGGTTAGAGTTAGTTTTTGGGTTAGGGATAGGTTTATGGTTAGGGAAGTGTTAGGTTTCGTGTTTGGGTATGTGCTACCTTTAGGTTTAGGGTCCTTGCAAGGTTTAGGTTTATAGCTATGGTTAAGTCTAGGGTTAGGGTGGGTTTAGGGTTAGGGTTAGTGTTCGGGTTTGCTTTAGGGTTGGGGTTAGGTTTAATGTTAGGTTTAGGGTTAGGGCTAAGGTTAGCATTAGGGTTAGGGTTGGGGTTAGGTTTAGAGTTAGGGTTAGGGTAAGGTTTAGAGTTAGGATTAGGATTAGGTTTGGGGTAATGTCAGTGTAAGGGTAAGGTTTAGGGTTAGGGTTAGGGTTAGGTTTAGGGTAAGCGTTAGAGTTAGGGTTAGCTTTAGGATTGGGGTAATGTCAATGTAAGTGTTAGTTTAAGGGTTAGGGTTCGGGTTTGGCTTAGAGTTAGGTTTAGACTTAGGGTTGGGTTAGGGTTAGGGTAATGGTTAGGTTAAGGGTAAGGGTTAGGGTTAGGCTTAGGGTTAGGGTTATAGTTATGGTTAGGGTTAGTGTTTAGGTTAAAGTTATTTTTAATGTTAGGGTCAGAGTTTATGCTTAGGGTTAGGGTAACTGTTAGGGTTAGAGTTAGGTTTAGAGATAGGTTTAGAGTTAGGGTTAGGGTTTGGTTTAGGGTTAGGGTTAGGGTTAGGGTTAGGGTTAGATTTAGGGTTAGGGTTAGGGTTAGGGTTAGGGTTAGTTTTAGGGTTAGGGTTCGGTTTAGGTTTAGTGTTAGGGTTTGGTTTATGGTTTGGCTTAGGTTTAGGGTTTGGTTCAGGTTTAGAATTGGGTTAATGTCAGCGTAAGTCTTAGCATTAGTGGTATGGTTAGGGTTAGGATTAGGGTCAGGGTTAGGATTAGGGTAGCATCTGTTTTAGGGTGTGGATTTGTGTGGGGTTAGTGTTAGGTTTAGGGTTAGGGTTAGCGTTAGGTTTAGTCTTAGGGCTGTTGTTGGAGTTAGGTTCAGAGTTTGGTTAATGTTTGGTCTTGGGTTTGGGTTAGGGTTCGGTTTCGTAATAAGATAGGTCAATGTTAAGATTAGGGTTAGGGTTAGTTTAGGTTAATGGTTAGGGTTAGGGTAAGGTTTATGTTTATAGTAGGATTAGGGTTTGGGTCAGGTATTGGTTTAGGTTTGGGATTAGGGTTCTGGTTAGTTTTAGTGTTAGGAGTAGGTTTAGGTATAACTTTAGGCATCGGTTTTGGGTTAGTGTTATGGTTAAAGTGGGATTTTGGTTAGGGTTAGGGTTAGGTTTAGGTTTAGGGTTAGGGTTCGGTTAAGGGTTACGGTTTGTGTTAGGTTTAGGGTTAGGGTTAGGGTTAGGGTTAGGATAAGGATAAGAGTTAGGTTTAAGGTTTAGGGTTAGGGTTAGGGTTAGGTTTAGGATAAGGATAAGAGTTAGGTTTAAGGTTTGGTTTAGAGTTAGGGTTAGGGTTAGTGTTAGGGTTAGGGTTAGGGTTATGGTTAGGGTTAGGGTTAGGGTTAGGTGTAGGGTTCGGGTTAGGGTTAAAGTTTGGTTAAGGGTTAGGGTTTGGGTTAGATTAAGGGTTAGGTTTAGGGATATGGTTAGGGGTAGTTTTACGGTAAGTTTAAGGGTGAGGTTTAGGGTTAGGTTTAGGGTTAGGGTTAAGGTTAGTGTTAGGGTTAGGGTTAGGGTTAGGGTTAGGTTTAGGTTTAGGATTAGGGTTTGGTTTTAGTTTAGAGTTATATTTATTGTTAGGGTCAGTGTTTAGGTTAGGGTTAGGGAAACTCTTACAGTTTGTATTAGGGTTAGAGATAGTTTTAGTCTTAGGGTTAGGGTTACGGTTACTGTTAGGTTTAGGGTTAGGGTTAGGGTTTGGGTTAGGGATAGGATTAGGGTTAGGTTTAGGGTTAGTGTTAGTGTTAGGGTTGCTGTTAGGGTTAGGGTTAGTGTATGGTAAGGGTTAGTGTTAGGGTTAATGTTAGGGTCACTGTTAGGATTAGAGTTAGTGTATGGTTTGGGTTAGGGTTAGGGTTCGGGTTAGTTTAAGGGTTGGGTTTAGGGTTAGGTTTAGGGGTCGTGCATGGCAACGGTAAGGGTTATGGTTAGGTTAAGGGTTTGGGTTAGGTTTAGGGTTACGTTTGGGGTTAGATTTAGTGTTGTTTTTAGGGCTTGTGTTGGGGTTAGGGTTCAGACAGTCGTAAAGCCCAGGTCTAAAGAGACACTGTTGCTGCAAAATAGATGTCATGGGGGGCAATGCCATGCAAGAATAGTTCTTCTTTCTTCAAGTTTATCATCTGGGCCAGGCGTCGTTCTTCCTACATCGACAGCATCTCCCAGGTGGCGTTCTGATTAGGGATTGGGTGTTGCTTTATGCATAGTGTTCAGATAACCATTATAGCTACAACTCCAACGCTGCCACAGAAAAGGACTTTGCAAGGAAAGAATGGCAGTGCTCTCCTGTGAATCTTTCCGAAACACTTTAATCTGCGCCAGCCTTCCTGCGGAAGATATTAATCTCAGCTCCAGGATGACATTCAGATTAGGGTTTTTGTTAGGTTTAGGGTTAGAATTAGGGTTAGTGTTAGGGTTAGGGTTCGGTTTAGGGATAGTGTTAGGTTAAGGTTTAGGGTTAGGATTAGGCTTTAGAGTTAGGGTTAGGGTCAGGGTTAGGGTTAGGGTTAGGTTTAGGGTTAGGGTTAAGGTTAGGGTTAGGGTTAGGGTTAGGTTTAGGTTTAGGTTTAGGGTTAGGGTTAGGGTTAGGGTTAGGGTTAGGGTTAGGGTTAGGGTTAGGGTTAGGGTTAGGGTTACGGTTAGGGTTAGGTTTTGGATTAGGGTTAGGATAAGGTATAGTGTTAGTTTAAGGTTGGGGTTTGTGTTAGGCTTTAGGGATAGTGTTAGTTTAAGGGTTAGGTTTTGGTTTAGGGTTAGGGTTAGGGTTACGGGTAGGGTCAGGGTTAGGTTTAGGTTTTTATGTTTAGGGTTAGGGTTAGGGTTAGGGTTCGGTTAAGGGTTATTGTATAGTAAGGGTTAGGGATAGGGTTAGTTTAAGGGTTAGGTTTTGGTTTAGGTTTAGGGTTAGGGTTAGGGCTAGGGTCAGGGTTAGGTTTAGGATTTTATGTTTAGGGTTAGGGTTAGGGTTAGGGTTCGGGTTAGGGTTAGTGTATAGTAAGAGTTAGGTCTAGGGTTAGTTTAAGGGTTAGGATTAGGTTTATGTTTAGGGTTGGTGCATGACAAGGGGACGGTGTAGGGTTAGTTTTAGGGTTTGGGATTGGTTTAGGTTTAGTGTTAGGGTTTGGTTTATGGTTTGGCTTAAGTTTAGGGTTTGGTTCAGGTCTAGGATTGGTGTAATCTCAGCGTACGGCTTAGGCTTACTGTTATGGTTAGGGTTAGGATTAGGGTCAGGGTTAGTGTTAGGGTTAGGGTTAGGGTAGCATCTGTTTTAGGCTGAGGGTTAGTGCGGGGTTAGTGTTAGGTTTAGGGTTAGGATTAGCGTTAGGTTTAGGGTTAGGGCTGTAATTAGAGTTAGGTTCAGAGTTTGGTTTAGGGTTTGGTCTTGGGTTTGGGTTAGGGTTCAGGTTCGTAATAAGATAGGTCAGTGCTAAGATTAGGGTTAGGGTTAGGTTTAGGTTAATGGTTAGGGTTAGGGTTAGGGTAAGGTTTATGTTTATGGTAGGGTTAGGGTTTGGGTCAGGGATTGGTTTAGGTTTAAGATTAGGGTTCAGGTTAGTTTTAGTGTTAGGGGTAGGTTTAGGCATAGGGTTAGGTATAGGTTTCGGGTTAGTGTTAGGGTTAAAGTGGGATTTTGGTTAGGGTTAGAGTTAGGGTTAGGTTTAGGGTTAGGGTTAGGGTTCGGTTAAGGGTTACGGTTTGTGTTAGGTTTAGGATTAGGTTTAGGGTTAGGTTTAGGATTAGGATAAGGATAAGAGTTAGGTTTTAGGTTTGGTTTAGAGTTAGGGTTAGGGTTGGGGTTAGGGTTAGGTTTAGGGTTATATTTAGGGTTAGGGTTAGGGTTAGATTTAGGGTTAGGTTTAAAGTTAGGTTAAGGGTTAGGGTTTGTGTTAGATTAAGGGTTAGGTTTAGGGATAGGTTTTAGGGTTAGTTTTACGGTAAGCTTTAGGGTTAGGGTTAGGTTTAGGTTCAGGGTTAGGTTTAGGGTTAGGGTTAGGTTTAGGGTTAGTGTTAGGGTTTGGTTTTAGTTTAGAGTTAGATTTAGTGTTAGGGTCAGTGTTTAGGTTACGGTTAAGGAAACTGTTAGGGTTTGAATTAGGGTTAGAGATAGGTGTAGTCTTAGGGTTAGGGTTACGGTTAGAGTAGTGTTAGGGTTAGGGTTTGGGTAATGCTTACAGTTAGGGTTAGGGTTATTGTTAGGGCTAGGGTTACTGTTAGGGTTAGGGTTAGGAATAGGTTTATGGTTAGTGTTATGGTGAGGGTTAGTTTTAGGGATGGTTCGGAATTAGTGTTAGGAAGAGGGTTAAGGTCAGGGTTAGGGATAGGGCTAGGTTTAAATTTAGTGTTAGGGTTACGTTTAGGGTTTGGTTCAGGGGTAGGGTTAGGGTTGGGGTTCGGGTTAGCGATTGAGTTAGTGTTAGGTCTATGGTTAGGGTTAGGGTTAGGGTTAGGGTTAGGGTTAGGGTTAGGGTTAGGGTTTGGGGTAGTGTTAGGGTAATGGTTAGGTTAAGGGTTAGGGATAGAGTTAGGGTTAGGGTTAGGTTTAGGTCTTAGGTTTGAGTTAACGTTTAGTGTTTCGGTCAGTGTTTAGGTTTGGGCTAGGGAAACTGTTAGGGTTTAAATTAGGGTTAGAGATAGGTGTAGTCTTAGGTTTAGGGTTATGGCAAGAGTGGGGTTACTGTTTGGGCTCGGGTAATGCTTACAGTTAGGTTTAGGGTTATTGTTAGGGCTAGGTTTAGGGTTAATTTTAGGGTTAGGAATAGAGTTAGGGTAAGGATTAGGGTTAGGGTTAGGTCTTGAGTTGGGCTTAGAGTTAGGGTTAGAGTTAGGGTTGGTTTAGGGTTAGGATAATGGTTAGGTTAAGTGTTAGGGATAAGGTTAAGCTTAGGGTTAGGGTTAGGGTTAATGTTTGGGTTAAAGTTAAGTTTAGTGTTAGGGTCAGGGTTTAGGCTTAGGGTTAGAGTAACTGTTATAGTTAGAGTTAGGGTTAGAGATAGGTTTCGAGTTAGGGTTAGGATTTGGTTTAGGATTAGGTTTAGGGTTAGAGTTAGGGTTAGGGTTAGAGTAATGGTTAGGTTAAGGTTTATGGATCGGGTTAGGTTTAGGTTTAGGCTAAGGGTTAGGGTTAGGGTTACGGTTTGGTTTAGGGTTAGGGTTAGGTTTTGGGTTAGTGTTAGGTTTAGTGGTAGGGTCAGGGTTTAGGGTTAGGGTGACGTTTTGGGCTAGAGTAAGTGTTAGAGATAGGTTTAGGGTTAGGCTTAGGTTTACGGAAAGGGTAGTTTATGGTTAGTGTTTGGGGAAAGGTTAAGGTTAGGGTTAGGGTTGGGGTTAGGATTGTGGTTAATGTCATTTTAATTGTTAGGGTTATGGTTTGTGTTAGGGTTAGGGTTAGGATAAGGGTTAGGGTTAGGTTTTGGGTTAGGGTTAGGGTTTGGTTTAGGTTTAGGGTTAGGGTTAAAATTATGTTATGGGTTAGGGTTTGGGATAGATTAAGGTTTAGGTTTAGTGATAGGGTTAGGGTTAGGTTTAGGATAAGGTTAAGGTTTAGGTTTAGGGCTTGGGTTAGGGTTAGGTTTAGGGTTAGGTTTAGGTTTAGGGTTAGGCTTAGGCTTAGCGTTTGTGTTATGGTTAGGGTTAAGGTTAGGGTTAGGGTTATGGTTTAGGGTTAGGTTAAGGGTTAGGGTAAGGGTTAGTGTTAGGGATAGGGTTAGGGGTGAAGTTAGGTTTAGAGCTAATGTTTGGAGTAGTTTTGGGTTAGGGTTAGGGTAATGGTTAGGTTAAGGGTTAGGGATAGAGTTAGGGTTAGGGTTAGGTTTAGGTTTTATGTTAGTATTACGTTTAGTGTTTCTGTCAGTGTTTCGGTTTGGGTTAGGGAAACTGTTAGGGTTTGAGTTAGGGTTAGAGATAGGTGTAGTCTTAGGGTTAGGGTTGCGGTTAGAGTGGTGTTACGGTTTGGGTTTGGGTAACGCTTACAGTTAGGGTTAGGGTTATTGTTAGGGCTAGGGTTAGGATTAATGTTAGGGTTAGGAATAGGTTTATAGTTAGTGTTATGGTAAGGGTTAGTTTTAGGGTTAGTTCAGGATTAGTGTTTGGAAGAGGGTTAGGGTCAGGGTTAGGGTTAGGGTTAGTTTTAAATTTAGTGTAAGGTTTACATTTAGGGTTTGGTACAGGGTTAGGGTTAGGGTTAGGTTTAGCGATAGAGTTAGCGTTAGATCTATGGTTAGGGTTAGGTTTAGGGTTATGTTTAGGGTCAGGTTTCGGGTTAGGGCTAGATTAGGGTTAGGGTTAGGGTTAGGGTTAGAGCTAGTGTTAGGATTAGGGTTAGGGTTAGTTTTATTGTTAATTGTAATGTTAGGGTTAGGTTTTTGTTAAGGCTTAGGTTTAGGGTTATGTTTCGGGTAAGGGTTAGGATTACTGTAACATCTGTGTTAGGGTTAGGGATTGCGCGGGGTTAGGGATAGGGTTAGGGTTGGTATAAGGTTAAGGGTTAGGGTTAGGGTTAGGGTTTGGGTTAGGGTTTGGGTTTGGGTTAGGGTTAGGGTTAGGGTAAGGTTAACGGTTAGTGTTAGGATTAGGTTTAGGGTTGGTGAAATGTCAGTGTAAGGGTAAGGTTCAGGGTGAAGGTTAGTGTTAGGGTTAGGTTTAGGGCAAGGGTTAGAGTTAGGGTTAGCTTTAGGATTGGGGTAATGTCAATATAAGTGTTAGTTTAAGGGTTAGGGTTTGGGTTAGGGTTGGGCTTCAAGTTAGTTTTAGAGTTCGGGTTGCGTTAGGGTTAGAGTTATGGTTAGGTTAAGGGTTAGGGATAGGGTTAGGGTTAGGCTTAGGGTTAGGGTTATGGTTAGGGTTAGGGTTACTGTTTGGGTTAAAGTTAGGTTTAGTGTTAGGTTCAGGGTTTAGGCTTAGGGTTAGGGTAACTGTTAGGGTTAGAGTTAGGGTTTGAGATAGGTTTCGAGTTAGGGTTAGGGTTTGGTATAGGGCTACGGTTAGGGTTAGGGTTAGGGTTAGCATAAGGTTTAGGGTTAGGGTTACGGTTTGGTTTAGGGTTAGGTTTATGGTAATGGTAAGGGTTAGAGTTAGGATTAGGTTTAGGATTGGGGTAATATCAGTGTAAGGGTAAGGTTCAGGGTGAAGGTTAGTGTTAGGGTGAGGTTTAGGGTAAGGGTTTGAGTTAGGGTTAGCTTTAGGATTGGGGTAATGTCAATATAAGTGTTAGTTTAAGGGTTAGGGTTAGGGTTAGGGTTAGGGTTGGGTTTCGAGTTAGGGTTAGAGTTAGGGTTGGGTTAGGGTTAGGGTTATGGTTAGGTTAAGGGTTAGGGATAGGGTTAGGGTTAGGCTTAGGTTTAGGGTTTATGGTTAGGGTTAGGATTACTGTTTGGGTTAAAGTTAGGTTTAGTGTTAGGGTCAGGATTTAGGCTTAGGGTTAGGGTAACTGTTAGGGTTAGAGTTAGGGTTTGAGATAGGTTTCGAATTAGGATTAGGGTGAGGTTTAGGGCAAGGTTTAGGGTTAGAGTTAGGGTTAGGGGTAGGGTCTGGGTCAGTGTCGTGTTCGTGTTATGGTTAGGATTCGTGTGGGGTTAGGGTTACGGCTAGGGTTATTGTTATCGTTGGGTTTAGGTTTAGGGATACGGTTAGGGTTAGGTTTAGGTTTTGGGTTAGGGTTAGGGTTAGAGTTAGGTTTAGGTTTAGGGTTAGGGTTTGGGTTAGGGTTAGGTTAGGGTTAGGGTTAAGGTTAAGGTTAGGGTTAGGGTTAGGTTTAGGGTTAGGGTTAGGGTTAGGGTTAGGGTTAGGGTTAGGTTTAGGTTTAGCTTTAGGGTTATTGTTAGGGTTAGTGTTAGGTTTAGGGTTAGGGTTAGTGTGAGTGTTAGGGTTTGGGTTACGGTTAGGGTTAGGTTTAGAGTCCGGGTTAGGGTTTGGTTAAGGTTTAGGTTTCGGATTAAGGTAGCGTCAGTGTGAGGGTTCGGGTATGGGTTAGGTTTAGGCTTTGGGTTAGGGTTAGGGTTAGGGTTAGGGTCAGTTTAAGTTTTAGGGTTAGGTTTAGGGCTATGGTTAGGACTAGGTTTGGGTTAGGGTAATGGCTAGGTTAAGGGTTAGGGATAGAGTTAGGGTTAGGTTTAGGTTTAGGTTTTAGGTTAGAGTTACGTTTAGTGTTTCTGTCAGTGTTTAGGTTAGGGTTAGGGAAACTGTTAGGGTTTGAGTTAGGGTTAGAGATAGGTGTAGTCTTAGGGTTAGGGTTGCGGTTAGAGTGGTGTTACGGTTTGGGTTTGGGTAATGCTTACAGTTAGGGTTAGGGTTATTTTTAGGGCTAGGGTTAGGATTAATGTTAGGGTTAGGAATAGGTTTATAGTTAGTGTTATGGTAAGGGTTAGTTTTAGGGTTAGTTCGGGATTAGTGTTAGGAAGAGGGTTAGGGTCAGGGTTAGGGATAGGGTTAGTTTTAAATTTAATGTTAGGTTTACGTTCAGGGTTTGGTTCAGGCTTAGGGTTAGGGATAGGTTTAGCGATAGAGTTAGCGTTAGATCTATGGTTAGGTTTAGGTTTAGGGTTATGTTTAGGGTTTGGGTTAGGGTTTGGGTTAGATTAGGGTTAGGATTAGGGTTAGGGTTAGGGTTAGTGTTAGGATTAGGGTTAGGGTTAGGATTAGGTTTAGGGTTAGATGTAATGTTAGGGTTAGGTTTTTGTTAAGGCTTAGGTTTAGGGTTAGGTTTCGAGTTAGGGTTAGGATTACTGTAACATCTGTGTTAGGGTGAGGGTTTGTGTGGGGTTAGGGTTAGGGTTAGGGTTAGGGTTAGGGTTAGCATAAGGTTTAGGGTTTGGGTTAGGGTTTAGGCTTAGGGTTAGGGTAACTGTTAGGGTTAGAGTTAGGGTTTGAGATAGGTTTCTAGTTAGGGTTAGGGTTTGGTTTAGGGTTAGGGTTAGGGTAAGAATTAGGGTTCGTGTCAGGGTTTAGTGTTAGGTATATGGTGACTGTTAGATTTAGCTTTAGGTTTAGGGTTCGGTTCAGGGTTAGAGTTAGTTTTAGGGTTAGGGATAGGTTTATGGTCAGGATAGTGCTAGGGTTCGTGTTTGGGTAAGTGTTACCTTTAGGTTTAGGTTTCTTGTAAGGTTTAGGTTTACAGCTAGGGTTAAGGTGAGGGTTAGGGTGGGCTTAGGGTTAGGGTTAGTGTTAGGGTATGCTTTAGGGTGGGGTTAGGTTTAGTGTTAGGATTAGGGTTAGGGCTAGCGTTAGGGTTAGGGTTAGGGTTGGGCTTAGGGTTAGGGTTAGGGTTAGGGTAAAGGTTAGAGTTAGGATTATGTTTAGGATTGGGGTAATGTCAGTGTAAGGGTAAGGTTATGGGTTAGGGTTGAGGTTAGGTTTAGGTTTTGGGTAAGGGTTAGAGTTAGGGTTTGCTTTAGGATTGGGGTAATGTCAGTGTAAGTGTTAGTTTAAGGGTTAGGGTTAGAGTTAGGGCTAGGGTTGGGCTTAGAGTTAGGGTTGGAGTTAGGGTTGGGTTAGGGTTAGGGTAATGGTTAGGTTAAGGGTTAGGGATAAGGTTAAGCGTAGGGTTATGGTTATGGTTAGGGTTAGGGTTAGTGTTTGGGTTAAAGTTAGGTTTAGTGTTAGGGTCAGGGTTTAGGCTTAGGTTTAGGGTAGCTGTCAGTGTTAGAGTTAGGGTTAGAGATAGGTTTTGAGTTAGGGTTAGGCTTTAGTTTAGGGTTAGGGTTAGGGTTAGGGTTAGATTGGGGTTAGAGTTAGGGTTAGGGTTAGCGTTAGTGTTAGGGTTTGGGTTATGGTTAGGGTTAGGTTTAGAGTCTGGGTTGGGGTTCGTTCAAGGTTTAGGTTTCGGATTAGGTAGCGTTAGTGTGAGGGTTGGGGTTTGGGGTAGGTTTAGGGCTTGGTTTAGGGTTAGGGTTAGGGTTAGGGTCAGTTTAAGGGTTAGGGTTAGGTTTAGGGCTAGGGTTAGGGTTAGAATTATAGTTGGGGTTAGAGGTAGAATTCGGTTTAGGATTGGGATAATGTCGGTGTAAGGGTTAAGTTTAGGTATAGGTTTAGGGTTAGGGTTAGGTTTAGAGTGAGGGTTAGTGTTTGGGTTAGAGTTAGGGTTAAGTTTAGGGTTAGGGTTAGGGTTAAGGTTAGGGTTAGGGTTAGGTTTAGGTTTTAGGTTAGAGTTACGTTTAGTGTTTCTGTCATTGTTTAGGTTAGGGTTAGGGAAACTGTTAGGGTTTGAGTTAGGGTTAGAGATAGGTGTAGTCTTAGGGTTAGTGTTGCGGTTAGAGTGGTGTTACGGTTTGGGTTTGGGTAATGCTTACAGTTAGGGTTAGGGTTATTGTTAGGGCTAGGGTTAGGATTAATGTTAGGGTTAGGAATAGGTTTATAGTTAGTGTTATGGTAAGGGTTAGTTTTAGGGTTAGTTTGGGATTAGTGTTAGGAAGAGGGTTAGGGTCAGGGTTAGGGATAGGGTTAGTTTTAAATTTAGTGTTAGGTTTACGTTTAGGGTTTGGTTCAGGGTTAGGGTTAGGGATAGGTTTAGCGATAGAGTTAGCATTAGATCTATGGTTAGGGTTAGGTTTAGGGTTATGGTTAGGGTTAGGGTTAGGGTTAGGGTTAGGTTTAGTATTAGGTTTAGGGTTAGATGTAATGTTAGGTTTAGGTTTTTGTTAAAGCTTAGGTTTAGGGTTAGGTTTCGGGTTAGGGTTAGGATTACTGTAACATCTGTGTTAGGGTGAGGGTTTGTGTGGGGTTAGGGTTAGGGTTAGGGTTAGGGTTAGCATAAGGTTTAGGGTTAGGGTTAGGGTTAGGGCTTGGGTTAGGGTTAGGTTAAGGGTTAGAGTGAGGATTAGGTTTAGGATTGGGGTAATATCAGTGTAAGGGTAAGGTTCAGGGTGAAGGTTAGTGTTAGGGTGAGGTTTAGGGTAAGGGTTTGAGTTAGGGTTAGCTTTAGGATTGGGGTAATGTCAATATAAGTGTTAGTTTAAGGGTTTGGGTTAGGGTTAGGGTTAGGGTTGTGTTTCGTGTTAGGGTTTGAGTTAGGGTTGGGTTAGGGTTAGGGTTATGGTTAGGTTAAGGGTTAGGGATAGGGTTAGTGTTAGGCTTAGGGTTCGGGTTATGGTTAGGGTTAGGATTACTGTTTGGGTTAAAGTTAGGTTTAGTGTTAGGGTCAGGATTTAGGCTTAGGGTTAGGGTAACTGTTAGGGTTAGAGTTAGGGTTTGAGATAGGTTTCGAGTTAGGGTTAGGGTTTGGTTTTGGGTTAGTGTTAGGGTTAGAGTTAGGGTTCGGAGGGTTAGGGGTAGGGTCTGGGTCAGTGTCGCGTTCGTGTAATGGTTTGGATTCATGTGGGGTTAGGGTTACGGTTAGGGTTATTGTTATCGTTGGGTTTAGGGTTAGGGTTACGGTTAGGATTAGGTTTAGGTTTTGGGTTAGGGTTAGGATTAGAGTTAGTTTTAGGTTTAGGGTTAGGGTTTGGGTTAGGGTTAGGTTAGGGTTAGGGTTAGGGTTAGGGTTTGGGTTAGGGTTAGGGTTAGGGTTAGGGTTGGGGTTTGGTTTAGGGTTAGAGTTAGAGGTAAGATTAGGTTTAGATTTTTGTTAAGGCTTAATTTTAGGGTTAGGTTTCGGGTTAGGGTTAGGATTACTGTAGCGTCTGTGTTAGTTTGAGGGTTAGTGTGGGGTTAGGGTAAGGGTTAGGGTTAGGGTTAGGGTTAGGGTTAGGGTTAGGGTTAGAGTTAGGGTTAGGTTTAGGTTTAGGGTTAGGGTTAGGGTTAGTGTTAGGTTTAGGGTTAGGGTTAGCGTGAGTGTTAGGGTTTGGGTTACGGTTAGGGTTAGGTTTAGAGTCTGGGTTAGGGTTTGGGTAAGGTTTAGGTTTCGGATTAAGGCAGCATCAGTGTGAGGGTTCTGGTATGGGTTAGGTTTAGGCTTTGGTTTAGGGTTAGGCTTAGGGTCAGTTTAAGGTTTAGGGTTAGGTTTAGGGCTAGGGTTAGGGTTAGGCTTATAGTTGGGGTTAGAGTTAGAATTCAGTTTAGGATTGGGGTAATGTCAGTGTAACGGTCAGGTTTAGGTGTAGGTTTAGTATTAGGGTTAGGTTTAGAGTAGGGGTTAGTGTTAGGGTCGGGTTAGGGTCAGGGTAATGGTTAGGTTAAGGGTTATGGATCAGGTTAGGTTTAGGGTTAGGTGAAGGGTTAAGTTTAGGGTTAGGCTTAAGGTTTGGGTTATGGTTAGGATTTAGGGTTAGGTTAAGGATTAGGGTGAGGGTTCGTGTTAGGGTTAGGGTTAGGGTTAGGGTTTGGGTTAGCGATAGGGTTAGCGTTATGTCTGTGGTTAGGGTAAGGTTTAGGCTTAGGTTCAGGTTTTTGTTAAGGGTTTGGTTTAGGGTTAGGGTTAGGATTAGGGCAGCGTCAGTGTCAAGGTGAGCGTTATCGTGGGATTAGGGTTAGGGTTATGGTTTAGCGTTAAGATTAGGGTTAGGTTTGTGGTTAGGGTTAGGTTTAGGGTCTGGGTTAGGGTTTGGGTTAGGGTTAGGTTTTGGATTAAGGTAGCATCAGTGTGAGGGTTGGGGTTCGGGATAGGTTTAGGGTTAGGGTTAGGGTTAGGGTTAGGGTTAGGCTTAGGTTTAAGGGTTAGGATTAGGGTTATGGTTAGTGTTAGGGTTAGGGTTATGGTTAGGGTTAGGGTTAGTGTTAGAGTTCGTGTCAGGGTTTAGTGTTAGGTATATGGTGACTGTTAGATTTAGCTTTAGGTTTAGGGTTAGGTTCAGGGTTAGAGTTAGTTTTAGGGTTAGGGATAGGTTTATGGTCAGGATAGTGTTAGGGTTCGTGTTTGGGTAAGTGTTGCCTTTAAGTTTAGGTTTCTTGTAAGGTTTAGGTTTACAGCTAGGGTTAAGTTGAGGGTTAGGGTGGGTTTAGGGTTAGGGTTAGTGTTAGGGTATGCTTTAGGGTGGGGTTAGGTTTAGTGTTAGGATTAGGGTTAGGGCTAGCGTTAGGGTTAGGGTTAGGGTTAGGGTTGGGCTTAGGGTTAGGTTTAGGGTTAGGGTTAGGGTAAAGTTTAGAGTTAGGATTATGTTTAGGATTGGGGTAATGTCAGTGTAAGGGTAAGGTTATGGGTTAGGGTTGAGGTTAGGTTTAGGTTTTGGGTAAGGGTTAGAGTTAGGGTTAGCTTTAGGATTGGGGTAATGTCAGTGTAAGTGTTAGTTTAAGGGTTAGGGTTAGAGTTAGGGCTAGGGTTGGGCTTAGAGTTAGGGTTGGAGTTAGGGTTGGGTTAGGGTTAGGGTAATGGTTAGGTTAAGGGTTAGGGATAAGGTTAAGCGTAGGGTTAGGGTTATGGTTAGGGTTAGGGTTAGTGTTTGGGTTAAAGTTAGGTTTAGTGTTAGGGTCAGGGTTTAGGCTTAGGTTTAGGGTAACTGTCAGGGTTAGAGTTAGGGTTAGAGATAGGTTTCGAGTTAGGGTTAGGCTTTAGTTTAGGGTTAGGGTTAGGGTTAGGGTTAGGTTGGGGTTAGAGTTAGGGTTAGGGTTAGCGCTAGTGTTAGGGTTTGGGTTATGGTTAGGGTTAGGTTTAGAGTCTGGGTTGGGGTTCGTTCAAGGTTTAGGTTTCGGATTAGGTAGCGTTAGTGTGAGGGTTGGGGTTTGGGGTAGGTTTAGGGCTTGGTTTAGGGTTAGGGTTAGGGTCAGTTTAAGGGTTAGGGTTAGGTTTAGGGCTAGGGTTAGGGTTAGAATTATAGTTGGGGTTAGAGGTAGAATTCGGTTTAGGATTGGGATAATGTCGGTGTAAGGGTTAGGTTTAGGTATAGGTTTAGGGTTAGGGTTAGGTTTAGAGTGAGGGTTTGTGTTCGGGTTAGAGTTAGGGTTAAGTTTAGGGTTAGGGTTAGGGTTAGGGTTAGGGTTAAGGTTAGGGTTAGGGTTAGGGTGAGGGTTAGTGTTTGGGTTAGAGTTAGGGTTATGTTTAGGGTTAGGGTTAGGGTTAGGGTTAGAGTTAGGGTTAGTTTTAGGGTTAGGGCTAGTGTTAGGGTTATGTTAAGGGTTAGGGTAAGGGATATTGTTAGGGTTAGGTTTGGGTTTAGGGTTAGGATTAGGGTTAGGGTTAGATTTAGGTTTAGGGTTAGGATTAGGTTTGGGTTAGGGTAATGGTTAGGTTATGGGTTAGGGATAGAGTTAGGGTTAGGGTTAGGTTTAGGTTTTAGGTTAGAGTTACGTTTAGTGTTTCTGTCAGTGTTTAGGTTAGGGTTAGGGAAACTGTTAGGGTTTGAGTTAGGGTTAGAGATAGGTGTAGTCTTAGGGTTAGGGTTGCGGTTAGAGTGGTGTTACGGTTTGGGTTTGGGTAATGCTTACAGTTAGGGTTAGGGTTATTGTTAGGGCTAGGGTTAGGATTAATGTTAGGGTTAGGAATAGGTTTATAGTTAGTGTTATGGTAAGGGTTAGTTTTAGGGTTAGTTTGGGATTAGTGTTAGGAAGAGGGTTAGGGTCAAGGTTAGGGATAGGGTTAGTTTTAAATTTAATGTTAGGTTTACGTTTAGGGTTTGGTTCAGGGTTAGGGTTAGGGATAGGTTTAGCGATAGAGTTAGCATTAGATCTATGGTTAGGGTTAGGTTTAGGGTTATGGTTAGGGTTAGGGTTATTGTTAGGGTTAGGATTAGGTTTAGGGTTAGATGTAATGTTAGGGTTAGGTTTTTGTTAAGGCTTAGGTTTAGGGTTAGGTTTCGGGTTAGGGTTAGGATTACTGTAACATCTGTGTTAGGTGAGGGTTTGTGTGGGGTTAGGGTTAGGGTTAGGGTTAGGGTTAGCATAAGGTTTAGGGTTAGGGTTAGGGTTAGGGTTTGGGTTAGGGTAAGGTTAAGGGTTAGAGTGAGGATTAGGTTTAGGATTGGGGTAATATCAGTGTAAGGGTAAGGTTCAGGGTGAAGGTTAGTGTTGGGATGAGGTTTAGGGTAAGGGTTTGAGTTAGGGTTAGCTTTAGGATTGGGGTAATGTCAATATAAGTGTTAGTTTAAGGGTTAGGGTTAGGGTTAGGGTTAGGGTTAGGGTTGGGTTTCGAGTTAGGGTTAGAGTTAGGGTTGGGTTAGGGTTAGGGTTATGGTTAGGTTAAGGGTTAGGGATAGGGTTAGGGTTAGGTTTAGGGGTCGGGTTATGGTTAGGGTTAGGATTACTGTTTGGGTTAAAGTTAGGTTTAGTGTTAGGGTCAGGGTTTAGGCTTAGGGTTAGGGTAACTGTTAGGGTTAGAGTTAGGGTTTGAGATAGGTTTCGAGTTAGGGTTAGGGTTTGGTTTTGGGTTAGGGTTAGGGTTAGAGTTAGGGTTAGGGGTAGGGTCTGGGTCAGTGTCGCGTTCGTGTAATGGTTTGGATTCATGTGGGGTTAGGGTTACGGTTAGGGTTATTGTTATCGTTGGGTTTAGGGTTAGGGTTACGGTTAGGATTAGGTTTAGGTTTTGGGTTCGGGTTAGGGTTAGAGTTAGGTTTAGGTTTAGGGTTAGGGTTTGGGTTAGGGTTAGGTTAGGGTTAGGGTTAGGGTTAGGGTTTGGGTTAGGGTTAGGTTAGGGTTAGGGTTAGGGTTAGGGTTTGGGTTAGGGTTAGGGTTAGGGTTAGGGTTGGGGTTTGGTTTAGGGTTAGAGTTAGAGGTAATGTTAGGTTTAGATTTTTTGTTAAGTCTTAATTTTAGGGTTAGGTTTCGGGTTAGGGTTAGGATTACTGTAGCGTCTGTGTTAGTTTGAGGGTTAGTGTGGGGTTAGGGTTAGGGGTGGGGTTAGGGTTAGGGTTAGAGTTTGGGTTAGGTTTAGGGTTAGGGTTAGGGTTAGTGTTGGGGTTAATGTTAGGTTTAGGGTTTGGGTTAGCGTGAGTGTTAGGGTTTGGGTTACGGTTAGGCTTAGGTTTAGAGTCTGGGTTAGGGTTTGGGTAAGGTTTAGGTTTCGGATTAAGGTAGCGTCAGTGTGTGGGTTCTGGTATGGGTTAGGTTTAGGCTTTGGTTTAGGGTTAGGGTTAGGGTTAGGGTCAGTTTAAGGTTTAGGGTTAGGTTTAGGGCTAGGGTTAGGGTTAGGCTTATAGTTGGGGTTAGAGTTAGAATTCAGTTTAGGATTGTGGTAATGTCAGTGTAACGGTCAGGTTTAGGTGTAGGTTTAGTATTAGGGTTAGGTTTAGAGTGGGGGTTAGTGTTAGGGTCGGGTTAGGGTCAGGGTAATAGTTAGGTTAAGGGTTATGGATCGGGTTAGGTTTAGGGTTAGGTTAAGGGTTAAGTTTAGGGTTAGGCTTAAAGTTTGGGTTATGGTTAGGATTTAGGGTCGGGTTAGGGTTAGGGTAATGGTTAGGTTAAGGGTTATGGATCGGGTTAGGTTTAGGGTTAGGTTAAGGGTGAAGTTTAGGGTTAGGCTTAAGGTTTGAGTTATGGTTAGGATTTAGGGTTAGGTTAAGGATTAGGGTGAGGGTTCGTGTTAGGGTTAGGGTTAGGGTTTGAGTTAGCGATAGGGTTAGCGTTATGTCTGTGGTTAGGGTAAGGTTTAGGCTTAGGTTCAGGTTTTTGTTAAGGGTTTGGTTTAGGGTTAGGGTTAGGATTAGGGCAGCGTCAGTGTCAAGGTGAGCGTTATCGTGGGATTAGGGTTAGGGTTATGGTTTAGTGTCAAGATTAGGGTTAGGTTTGTGGTTAGGGTTAGGTTTAGGGTCTGGGTTAGGGTTTGGGTTAGGGTTAGGTTTTGGATTAAGGTAGCATCAGTGTGAGGGTTGGGGTTCGGGATAGGTTTAGGGTTAGGGTTAGGGTTAGGGTTAGGCTTAGGTTTAAGGGTTAGGGTTAGGGTTATGGTTAGTTTTAGGGTTAGGGTTATGGTTAGGGTTAGGGTTAGTGTTAGGGTTCGTGTCAGGGTTTAGTGTTAGGTATATGGTGACTGTTAGATTTAGCTTTAGGTTTAGGGTTCGGTTCAGGGTTAGAGGTAGTTTTAGGGCTAGTGTTAGTTTTAGGGTTAGGGATAGGTTTATGGTCAGGATAGTGTTAGGGTTCGTGTTTGGGTAAGTGTTACCTTTAAGTTTAGGTTTCTTGTAAGGTTTAGGTTTACAGCTAGGGTTAAGGTGAGGGTTAGGGTGGGTTTAGGGTTAGGGTTAGTGTTAGGGTATGCTTTAGGGTGGGGTTAGGTTTAGTGTTAGGATTAGGGTTAGGGCTAGCTTTAGGGTTAGGGTTAGGGTTAGGGTTGGGCTTAGGGTTAGGGTTAGGGTTAGGGTAAAGTTTAGAGTTAGGATTATGTTTAGGATTGGGGTAATGTCAGTGTAAGGGTAAGGTTATGGGTTAGGGTTGAGGTTAGGTTTAGGTTTTGGGTAAGGGTTAGAGTTAGGGTTAGCTTTAGGATTGGGGTAATGTCAGTGTAAGTGTTAGTTTAAGGGTTAGGGTTAGAGTTAGGGCTAGGGTTGGGCTTAGAGTTAGGGTTGGAGTTAGGGTTGGGTTAGGGTTAGGGTAATGGTTAGGTTAATGGTTAGGGATAAGGTTAAGCTTAGGGTTAGGGTTATGGTTAGGGTTAGGGTTAGTGTTTGGGTTAAAGTTAGGTTTAGTGTTAGGGTCAGGGTTTAGGCTTAGGTTTAGGGTAACTGTCAGGGTTAGAGTTAGGGTTAGGGTTAGGTTTAGGGTTAGGGTTAGGCTTTAGTTTAGAGTTAGGGTTAGGGTTAGGGTTAGATTGGGGTTAGAGTTAGGGTTAGGGTTAGCGTTAGTGTTAGGGTTTGGGTTATGGTTAGGGTTAGGTTTAGAGTCTGGGTTGGGGTTCGTTCAAGGTTTAGGTTTCGGATTAGGTAGCGTTAGTGTGAGGGTTGGGGTTTGGGGTAGGTTTAGGGCTTGGTTTAGGGTTAGGGTTATTGTCAGTTTAAGGGTTAGGGTTAGGTTTAGGGCTAGGGTTAGGGTTAGAATTATAGTTAGGGTTAGAGGTAGAATTCGGTTTAGGATTGGGATAATGTCGGTGTAAGGGTTAAGTTTAGGTATAGGTTTAGGGTCAGGGTTAGGTTTAGAGTGAGGGTTTGTGTTCGGGTTAGAGTTAGGGTTAAGTTTAGGGTTAGGGTTAGGGTTAGGGTTAGGGTTAAGGTTAGGGTTAGGTTTAGGGTGAGGGTTAGTGTTTGGGTTTGAGTTAGGGTTAAGTTTAGGGTTAGGGTTAGGGTTAGGGTGAGAGTTAGGGTTAGTTTTAGGGTTAGGGCTAGTGTTAGGGTTATGTTAAGGGTTAGGGTAAGGGATATTGTTAGGGTTAGGTTTGGGTTTAGGGTTAGGATTAGGGTTAGGTTTGGATTTAGGTTTAGGGTTAGGATTAGGTTTGGGTTAGGGTAATGGTTAGGTTAAATGTTAGGGATAGAGTTAGGGTTAGGGTTAGGTTTAGGTTTTAGGTTAGAGTTACGTTTAGTGTTTCTGTCAGTGTTTAGGTTAGGGTTAGGGAAACTGTTAGGGTTTGAGTTAAGGTTTGAGATAGGTGTAGTCTTAGGGTTAGGGTTGCGGTTAGAGTGGTGTTACGGTTTGGGTTTGGGTAATGCTTACAGTTAGGGTTAGGGTTATTGTTAGGGCTAGGGTTAGGATTAATGTTAGGGTTAGGAATAGGTTTATAGTTAGTGTTATGGTAAGGGTTAGTTTTAGGGTTGGTTTGGGATTAGTGTTAGGAAGAGGGTTAGGGTCAAGGTTAGGGATAGGGTTAGTTTTAAATTTAATGTTAGGTTTACGTTTAGGGTTTGGTTCAGGGTTAGGGTTAGGGATAGGTTTAGCGATAGAGTTAGCATTAGATCTATGGTTAGGGTTAGGTTTAGGGTTATGGTTAGGGTTAGGGTTAGGGTTAGGGTTAGGGTTAGGTTTAGGATTAGGTTTAGGGTTAGATGTAATGTTAGGGTTAGGTTTTTGTTAAGGCTTAGGTTTAGGGTTAGGTTTCGGGTTAGGGTTAGGATTACTGTAACATCTGTGTTAGGGTGAGGGTTTGTGTGGGGTTAGGGTTAGGGTTAGGGTTAGGGTTAGGGTTAGGGTTAGGGTTAGCATAAGGTTTAGGGTTAGGGTTAGGGTTAGGGTAAGGTTAAGGGTTAGAGTGAGGATTAGGTTTAGGATTGGTGTAATATCAGTGTAAGGGTAAGGTTCAGGGTGAAGGTTTGTGTTAGGGTGAGGTTTAGGGTAAGGGTTTGAGTTAGGGTTAGCTTTAGGATTGGGATAATGTCAATATAAGTGTTAGTTTAAGGGTTAGGGTTAGGGTTAGGGTTAGGGTTGGGTTTCGTGTTAAGGTTAGAGTTAGGGTTGGGTTAGGGTTAGGGTTATGGTTAGGTTAAGGGTTAGGGATAGGGTTAGGGTTAGGCTTAGGGTTAGGGTTATGGTTAGGGTTAGGATTACTGTTTGGGTTAAAGTTAGGTTTAGTGTTAGGGTCAGGGTTTAGGCTTAGGGTTAAAGTAACTGTTAGGGTTAGAGTTAGGTTTTGAGATAGGTTTCGAGTTAGGGTTAGGGTTTGGTTTAGGGTTACGGTTAGGGTTAGAGTTAGGGTTAGGGGTAGGGTCTGGGTCAGTGTTGCGTTCGTGTAATTGTTTGGATTCATGTGGGGTTAGGGTTACGGTTAGGGTTATTGTTATCGTTGGGTTTAGGGTTAGGGTTACGGTTAGGATTAGGTTTAGGTTTTGGGTTCGGGTTAGGGTTAGAGTTAGGTTTAGGTTTAGGGTTAGGGTTTGGGTTAGGGTTAGGTTAGGGTTAGGGTTAGGGTTAGGGTTAGGGTTAGGGTTAGGGTTGGGGTTTGGTTTAGGGTTAGAGTTACATGTAAGGTTAGGTTTTGATTTTTGTTAAGGCTTAATTTTAGGGTTACGTTTCGGGTTAGGGTTAGGATTACTGTAGCGTCTGTGTTAGTCTGAGGTTAAGTGGGGGGTTAAGGTTAGGGTTAGGGTTAGGGTTAGGGTTAGAGTTAGGGTTAGTGTTAGGTTTAGGGTTAGGGTTAGCGTGAGTGTTAGTGTTTGGGTTACGGTTATGGTTAGGTTTAGAGTCTGGGTTAGGGTTTGGGTAAGGTTTAGATTTCGGATTAAGGTAGCGTCAGTGTGAGGGTTCGGGTATGGGTTAGGTTTAGGCTTTGGTTTAGGGTTAGGTTTAGGGTCAGTTTAAGGTTTAGGGTTAGGTTTAGGGTTAGGGTTAGGGTTAGGCTTATAGTTGGGGTTAGAGTTAGAATTCAGTTTAGGATTGGGGTAATGTCAGTGTAACGGTCAGGTTTAGGTGTAGGTTTAGTATTAGGGTTAGGTTTAGAGTGGGGGTTAGTGTTAGGGTCGGGTTAGCGTCAGGGTAATGGTTAGGTTAAGGGTTATGGATCGGGTTAGGTTTAGGGTTAGGTGAAGGGTTAAGTTTAGGGTTAGGCTTAAGGTTTGGGTTATGGTTAGGATTTAGGGTCGGGTTAGGGTCAGGGTAATGGTTAGGTTAAGGGTTATGGATCGGGTTAGGTTTAGGGTTAGGTTAAGGGTTAAGTTTAGGGTTAGGCTTAAGGTTTGGGTTATGGTTAGGATTTAGGGTTAGGTTAAGGATTAGGGTGAGGGTTCGTGTTAGGGTTAGGGTTAGGGTTTGAGTTAGCGATAGGGTTAGCGTTATGTCTATGGTTAGGGTAAGGTTTAGGGTTAGGTTCAGGTTTTTGTTAAGGGTTTGGTTTAGGGTTAGGGTTAGGATTAGGGCAGCGTCAGTGTCAAGGTGAGCGTTATCGTGGGATTAGGGTTAGGGTTATGGTTTAGTGTCAAGATTAGGGTTAGGTTTGTGGTTAGGGTTAGGTTTAGGGTCTGGGTTAGGGTTTGGGTTAGGGTTAGGTTTTGGATTAAGGTAGCATCAGTGTGAGGGTTGGGGTTCGGGATAGGTTTAGGGTTAGGGTTAGGGTTAGGGTTAGGCTTAGGTTTAAGGGTTAGGGTTAGGGTTATGGTTAGTGTTAGGGTTAGGGTTATGGTTAGGGTTAGGGTTAGTGTTAGGGTTCGTGTCAGGGTTTAGTGTTAGGTATATGGTGACTGTTAGATTTAGCTTTAGGTTTAGGGTTCGGTTCAGGGTTAGAGTTAGTTTTAGGGCTAGTGTTAGTTTTAGGGTTAGGGATAGGTTTATGGTCAGGATAGTGTTAGGGTTCGTGTTTGGGTAAGTGTTACCTTTAAGTTTAGGTTTCTTGTAAGGTTTAGGTTTACAGCTAGGGTTAAGGTGAGGGTTAGGGTGGGTTTAGGGTTAGGGTTAGTGTTAGGGTATGCTTTAGGGTGGGGTTAGGTTTAGTGTTAGGATTAGGGTTAGGGCTAGCTTTAGGGTTAGGGTTAGGGTTAGGGTTGGGCTTAGGGTTAGGGTTAGGGTTAGGGTAAAGTTTAGAGTTAGGATTATGTTTAGGATTGGGGTAATGTCAGTGTAAGGGTAAGGTTATGGGTTAGGGTTGAGGTTAGGTTTAGGTTTTGGGTAAGGATTAGAGTTAGGGTTAGCTTTAGGATTGGGGTAATGTCAGTGTAAGTGTTAGTTTAAGGGTTAGGGTTAGAGTTAGGGCTAGGGTTGGGCTTAGAGTTAGGGTTGGAGTTAGGGTTGGGTTAGGGTTAGGGTAATGGTTAGGTTAAGGGTTAGGGATAAGGTTAAGCTTAGGGTTAGGGTTATGGTTAGGGTTAGGGTTAGTGTTTGGGTTAAAGTTAGGTTTAGTGTTAGGGTCAGGGTTTAGGCTTAGGTTTAGGGTAACTGTCAGGGTTAGAGTTAGGGTTAGGGTTAGGTTTAGGGTTAGGGTTAAGGTTAGGGTTAGTGTTAGGTTTGGGGTTAGGGTTAGCGTGAGTGTTAGGTTTTGGGTTACGGTTAGGCTTAGGTTTAGAGTCTGGGTTAGGGTTTGGGTAAGGTTTAGGTTTCGGATTAAGGTAGCGTCAGTGTGAGGGTTCGGGTATGGGTTATGTTTAGGCTTTGGTTTAGGGTTAGGGTTAGGGTTAGGGTCAGTTTAAGGTTTAGGGTTAGGTTTAGGGCTAGGGTTAGGGTTAGGCTTATAGTTGGGGTTAGAGTTAGAATTCAGTTTAGGATTGGGGTAATGTCAGTGTAACGGTCAGGTTTAGGTGTAGGTTTAGTATTAGGGTTAGGTTTAGAGTGGGGGTTAGTGTTAGGGTCGGGTTAGGGTCAGGGTGGTGGTTAGGTTAAGGGTTATGGATCGGGTTAGGTTTAGGGTTAGGTTAAGGGTTAAGTTTAGGGTTAGGCTTAAGGTTTGGGTTATGGTTAGGATTTAGGGTTAGGTTAAGGATTAGGGTGAGGGTTCGTGTTAGGGTTAGGCTTAAGGTTTGTTTTAGCGATAGGGTTAGCGTTATGTCTATGGTTAGGGTAAGGTTTAGGCTTAGGTTCAGGTTTTTGTTAAGGGTTTGGTTTAGGGTTAGGGTTAGGATTAGGGCAGCGTCAGTGTGAAGGTGCACGTTATCGTGGGATTAGGGTTAGGGTTAGGGTTAGGGTTAGCGTTAAGATTAGGGTTAGGTTTGTGGCTAGGGTTAGGTTTAGGGTCTGGGTTAGGGTTTGGGTTAGGGTTAGGTTTTGGAATAAGGTAGCATCAGTGTGAGGGTTGGGGTTCGGGATAGGTTTAGGGTTAGGGTTAGGGTTAGGGTTAGGGTTAGGGTTAGGGTTAGGGTTAGGTTTAGTTTAAGGGTTAGGGTTAGGGTTATGGTTAGGGTTAGGGTTAGTGTTAGAGTTCGTGTCAGGGTTTAGTGTTAGGTATATGGTGACTGTTAGATTTAGCTTTAGGTTTAGGGTTAGGTTCAGGGTTAGAGTTAGTTTCAGGGTTAGGGATAGGTTTATGGTCAGGATAGTGTTAGGGTTCGTTTTTGGGTAAGTGTTGCCTTTAGGTTTAGGTTTCTTGTAAGGTTTAGGTTTACAGCTAGGGTTAAGGTGAGGGTTAGGGTGGGTTTAGGGTTAGGGTTAGTGTTAGGGTATGCTTTCGGGTGGGGTTAGGTTTAGTGTTAGGATTAGGGTTAGGGCTAGCGTTAGGGTTAGGGTTAGGGTTGGGCTTAGGGTTAGGGTTAGGGTTAGGGTAAAGGTTAGAGTTAGGATTATGTTTAGGATTGGGGTAATGTCAGTGTAAGGGTAAGGTTATGGGTTAGGGTTGAGGTTAGGTTTAGGTTTAGGGTAAGGGTTAGAGTTAGGGTTAGCTTTAGGATTGGGGTAATGCCAATGTAAATGTTAGTTTAAGGGTTAGGGTTAGGGTTAGGGCTAGGGTTGGGCTTAGAGTTAGGGTTGGAGTTAGGGTTGGGTTAGGATTAGGGTAATGGTTAGGTTAAGGGTTAGGGATAAGGTTAAGCTTAGGGTTAGGGTTATGGTTAGGGTTAGGGTTAGTGTTTGGGTTAAAGTTAGGTTTAGTGTTAGGGTCAGGGTTTAGGCTTAGGTTTAGGGTAACTGTCAGGGTTAGAGTTAGGGTTAGAGATAGGTTTCGAGTTAGGGTTAGGCTTTAGTTTAGGGTTAGGGTTAGGGTTAGGGTTAGATTGGGGTTAGAGTTAGGGTTAGGGTTAACGTTAGTGTTAGGGTTTGGGTTATGGTTAGGGTTAGGTTTAGAGTCTGGGTTGGGGTTCGTTCAAGGTTTAGGTTTCGGATTAGGTAGCGTTAGTGTGAGGGTTGGGGTTTGGGGTAGGTTTAGGGCTTGGTTTAGGGTCATGGTTAGGGTTATTGTCAGTTTAAGGGTTAGGGTTAGGTTTAGGGCTAGGGTTAGGGTTAGAGTTAGAGTTGGGGTTAGAGGTAGAATTCGGTTTAGGATTGGGATAATGTCAGTGTAAGGGTTAGGTTTAGGTATAGGTTTCGGGTTAGGGTTAGGTTTAGAGTGAGGGTTAGTGTTAGGGTTGGGTTAGGGTTAGGGTAATGGTTAGGTTTAGGGTTATGGATCGGGTCAGGTTTAGGGTTATGCTAAGGGTTAGGGTTAGGGTTAGGGTTTGGCTTAAGTTTAGGGTTAGGTTTTGGGTTAGTGTTAGGTTTAGTGGTAGGGTCAGGGTTTAGGGTTAGGGTTAGGGTAACTGTTAGGGCTAGAGTAAGTGTTAGAGATAGGTTTAGGCTCAGGCTTAGGTTTACGGATAGGGTAGTTTATGGTTAGTGTTTGGGCAAAGGTTAAGGTTAGGGTTAGGGTTATGGTTAGGGTTAGGGTTGGGGTTAGGATTAGGGTTAATGTCATTTTAAGTCTTAGGGTTATGATTTGTGTTAGGGTTAGGGTTATGGTTAGGTTAAGGGTTAGGGATAGGGTTAGGGTTAGGCTTAGGGTTATGGTTAGGGTTAGGATTACTGTTTGGGTTAAAGTTAGGTTTAGTGTTAGGGTCAGGGTTTAGGCTTAGGGTTAGGGTAACTGTTAGTGTTTGAGTTAGGGTTTGAGATAGGTGTCGAGTTAGGGTTAGGGTTTGGTTTAGGGTTAGGTTTAGGGTTAGAGTTTGGGTTAGAGGTAGGGTCTGGGTCAGTGTCGCGTTCGTGTAATGGTTAGGATTCATGTGGGTTTAGGGTTACGGTTAGGGTTATTGTTATTGTTGGGTTTAGGGTTAGGGTTACGGTTAGGGTTAGGTTTAGGTTTTGGGTTAGGATTAGAGTTAGGTTTAGGTTTAGGGTTAGGGTTAGGGTTTGGGTTAGGGTTAGGTTAGGGTTAGGGTTAAGGTTAGGGTTAGGGTTTGGGGTAGGTTTAGGGTTAGGGTTAGGGTTAGGTTTAGGGTTAGGGTTAGGGTTAGGGTTTGGTTTAGGGTTAGAGTTAGAGGTAAGGTTAGGTTTAGATTTTTGTTAAGGCTTAATTTTAGGGTTAGGTTTCGGGTTAGGGTTAGGATTACTGTAGCGTCTGTGTTAGTTTGAGGGTTAGTGTGGGGTTGGGGTTAGGGTTAGGGTTAGGGTTAGAGTTAGGGTTAGGGTTAGGTTTAGGGTTAGGGTTAAGGTTAGGGTTAGTGTTAGGTTTAGGGTTAGGGTTAGCGTGAGTGTTAGGGTTTGGGTTACGGTTAGGCTTAGGTTTAGAGTCTGGGTTAGGGTTTGGGTAAGGTTTAGGTTTCGGATTAAGGTCGCGTCAGTGTGAGGGTTCGGGTATGGGTTATGTTTAGGCTTTGGTTTAGGGTTAGGGTTAGGGTTAGGGTCAGTTTAAGGTTTAGGGTTAGGTTTAGGGCTAGGGTTAGGGTTAGGCTTATAGTTGGGGTTAGAGTTAGAATTCAGTTTAGGATTGGGGTAATGTCAGTGTAACGGTCAGGTTTAGGTGTAGGTTTAGTATTAGGGTTAGGTTTAGAGTGGGGGTTAGTGTTAGGGTCGGGTTAGGGTCAGGGTGGTGGTTAGGTTAAGGGTTATGGATCGGGTTAGGTTTAGGGTTAGGTTAAGGGTTAAGTTTAGGGTTAGGCTTAAGGTTTGGGTTATGGTTAGGATTTAGGGTTAGGTTAAGGATTAGGGTGAGGGTTCGTGTTAGGGTTAGGGTTAGGGTTTGGGTTAGCGATAGGGTTAGCGTTATGTCTATGGTTAGGGTAAGGTTTAGGCTTAGGTTCAGGTTTTTGTTAAGGGTTTGGTTTAGGGTTAGGGTTAGGATTAGGGCAGCATCAGTGTGAAGGTGCACGTTACCGTGGGATTAGGGTTAGGGTTAGGGTTAGGGTTAGCGTTAAGATTAGGGTTAGGTTTGTGGCTAGGGTTAGGTTTAGGGTCTGGGTTAGGGTTGGGGTTAGGGTTAGGTTTTGGATTAAGGTAGCATCAGTGTGAGGGTTGGGGTTCGGGATAGGTTTAGGGTTAGGGTTAAGGTTAGGGTTATGGTTAGGGTTAGGGTTAGGGTTATGGTTAGTGTTAGGGTTAGGGTTATGGTTAGGGTTAGGGTTAGTGTTAGGGTTCGTGTCAGGGTTTAGTGTTAGGTATATGGTGACTGTTAGATTTAGCTTTAGGTTTAGGGTTCGGTTCAGGGTTAGAGGTAGTTTTAGGGCTAGTGTTAGTTTTAGGGTTAGGGATAGGTTTATGGTCAGGATAGTGTTAGGGTTCGTGTTTGGGTAAGTGTTACCTTTAGGTTTAGGTTTCTTATAAGGTTTAGGTTTACAGCTAGGGTTAAGGTGAGGGTTAGGGTGGGTTTAGGGTTAGGGTTAGTGTTAGGGTATGCTTTCGGGTGGGGTTAGGTTTAGTGTTAGGATTAGGGTTAGGGCTAGCGTTAGGGTTAGGGTTAGGGTTGGGCTTAGGGTTAGGGTTAGGGTTAGGGTAAAGGTTAGAGTTAGGATTATGTTTAGGATTGGGGTAATGTCAGTGTAAGGGTAAGGTTCAGGGTGAAGGTTAGTGTTAGGGTGAGGTTTAGGGTAAGGGTTAGAGTTAGGGTTAGCTTTAGGATTGGGATAATGTCAATGTAAATGTTAGTTTAAGGGTTAGGGTTAGGGTTAGGGCTAGGGTTGGGCTTAGAGTTAGGGTTGGAGTTAGGGTTGGGTTAGGATTAGGGTAATGGTTAGGTTAAGGGTTAGGGATAAGGTTAAGCTTAGGGTTATGGTTATGGTTAGGGTTAGGGTTAGTGTTTGGGTTAAAGTTAGGTTTAGTGTTAGGGTCAGGGTTTAGGCTTAGGTTTAGGGTAACTGTCAGGGTTAGAGTTAGGGTTAGAGATAGGTTTCGAGTTAGGGTTAGGCTTTAGTTTAGGGTTAGGGTTAGGGTTAGGGTTAGATTGGGGTTAGAGTTAGGGTTGGGGTTAGAGTTAGGGTTAGGGTTAGCGTTAGTGTTAGGGTTTGGGTTATGGTTAGGGTTAGGTTTAGAGTCTGGGTTGGGGTTCGTTCAAGGTTTAGGTTTCGGATTAGGTAGCGTTAGTGTGAGGGTTGGGGTTTGGGGTAGGTTTAGGGCTTGGTTTAGGGTCATGGTTAGGGTTATTGTCAGTTTAAGGGTTAGGGTTAGGTTTAGGGCTAGGGTTAGGGTTAGAGTTAGAGTTGGGGTTAGAGGTAGAATTCGGTTTAGGATTGGGATAATGTCAGTGTAAGGGTTAGGTTTAGGTATAGGTTTCGGGTTAGGGTTAGGTTTAGAGTGAGGGTTAGTGTTAGGGTTGGGTTAGGGTTAGGGTAATGGTTAGGTTTAGGGTTATGGATCGCGTCAGGTTTAGGGTTATGCTAAGGGTTAGGGTTAGGGTTAGGGTTTGGTTTAAGTTTAGGGTTAGGTTTTGGGTTAGTGTTAGGTTTAGTGGTAGGGTCAGGGTTTAGGGTTAGGGTTAGGGTAACTGTTAGGGCTAGAGTAAGTGTTAGAGATAGGTTTAGGGTCAGGCTTAGGTTTACGGATAGGGTAGTTTATGGTTAGTGTTTGGGCAAAGGTTAAGGTTAGGGTTAGGGTTATGGTTAGGGTTAGGGTTGGGGTTAGGATTAGGGTTAATGTCATTTTAAGTCTTAGGGTTATGATTTGTGTTAGGGTTAGGGTTATGGTTAGGTTAAGGGTTAGGGATAGGGTTAGGGTTAGGCTTAGGGTTATGGTTAGGGTTAGGATTACTGTTTGGGTTAAAGTTAGGTTTAGTGTTAGGGTCAGGGTTTAGGCTTAGGGTTAGGGTAACTGTTAGTGTTTGAGTTAGGGTTTGAGATAGGTGTCGAGTTAGGGTTAGGGTTTGGTTTAGGGTTAGGTTTAGGGTTAGAGTTTGGGTTAGAGGTAGGGTCTGGGTCAGTGTCGCGTTCGTGTAATGGTTAGGATTCATGTGGGTTTAGGGTTACGGTTAGGGTTATTGTTATCGTTGGGTTTAGGGTTAGGGTTACGGTTAGGGTTAGGTTTAGGTTTTGGGTTAGGGTTAGAGTTAGGTTTAGGTTTAGGGTTAGGGTTAGGGTTTGGGTTAGGGTTAGGTTAGGGTTAGGGTTAAGGTTAGGGTTAGGGTTTGGGATAGGTTTAGGGTTAGGGTTAGGGTTAGGTTTAGGGTTAGGGTTAGGGTTAGGGTTTGGGTTATTGTTAGAGTTAGAGGTAAGGTTAGGTTTAGATTTTTGTTAAGGCTTAATTTTAGGGTTAGGTTTCGGGTTAGGGTTAGGATTACTGTAGCGTCTGTGTTAGTTTGAGGGTTAGTGTGGGGTTGGGGTTAGGGTTAGTGTTAGGGTTAGGGTTAGAGTTAGGTTTAGGGTTAGGTTTAGGGTTAGGGTTAAGGTTAGGGTTAGTGTTAGGTTTAGGGTTAGGGTTAGCGTGAGTGTTAGGGTTTGGGTTACGGTTAGGCTTAGGTTTAGAGTCTGGGTTAGGGTTTGGGTAAGGTTTAGGTTTCGGATTAAGGTCGCGTCAGTGTGAGGGTTCGGGTATGGGTTATGTTTAGGCTTTGGTTTAGGGTTAGGGTTAGGGTTAGGGTCAGTTTAAGGTTTAGGGTTAGGTTTAGGGCTAGGGTTAGGGTTAGGCTTATAGTTGGGGTTAGAGTTAGAATTCAGTTTAGGATTGGGGTAATGTCAGTGTAACGGTCAGGTTTAGGTGTAGGTTTAGTATTAGGGTTAGGTTTAGAGTGGGGGTTAGTGTTAGGGTCGGGTTAGGTTTAGGGTAATGGTTAGGTTAAGGGTTATGGATCGGGTTAGGTTTAGGGTTAGGTTAAGGGTTAAGTTTAGGGTTAGGCTTAAGGTTTGGGTTATGGTTAGGATTTAGGGTTAGGTTAAGGATTAGGGTGAGGGTTCGTGTTAGGGTTAGGGTTAGGGTTTGGGTTAGCGATAGGGTTAGCGTTATGTCTATGGTTAGGGTAAGGTTTAGGCTTAGGTTCAGGTTTTTGTTAAGGGTTTGGTTTAGGGTTAGGGTTAGGATTAGGGCAGCGTCAGTGTCAAGGTGAGCGGTATCGTGGGATTAGGGTTAGGGTTAGGGTTAGGGTTCGCGTTAAGATTAGGGTTAGGTTTGTGGTTAGGGTTAGGTTTAAGGTCTGGGTTAGGGATTGGGTTAGGGTTAGGTTTTGGATTAAGGTAGCATCAGTGTGAGGGTTGGGGTTCGGGATAGGTTTAGGGTTAGGTTTAGTGTTAGGATTAGGGTTAGGGCTAGCGTTAGGGTTAGGGTTAGGGTTGGGCTTAGGGTTAGGGTTAGGGTTAGGGTTAGGGTAAAGGTTAGAGTTAGGATTATGTTTAGGATTGGGGTAATGTCAGTGTAAGGGTAAGGGTATGGGTTAGGGTTGAGGTTTAGGTTTAGGTTTAGGGTAAGGGTTAGAGTTTGGGTTAGCTTTAGGATTGGGGTAATGTCAGTGTATGTGTTAGTTTAAGGGTTAGGGTTAGGGTTAGGGCTAGGGTTGGGCTTAGAGTTAGGGTTGGAGTTAGGGTTGGGTTAGGATTAGGGTAATGGTTAGGTTAAGGGTTAGGGATAAGGTTAAGCTTAGGGTTAGGGTTATGGTTAGGGTTAGGGTTAGTGTTTGGGTTAAAGTTAGGTTTAGTGTTAGGGTCAGGGTTTAGGCTTAGGTTTAGGTAACTGTTAGGGTTAGAGTTAGGGTTAGAGATAGGTTTCGAGTTAGGGTTGGGCTTTAGTTTAGGGTTAGGGTTAGGGTTAGGGTTAGATTGGGGTTAGAGTTAGGGTTAGGGTTAGCGTTAGTGTTAGGGTTTGGGTTATGGTTAGGGTTAGGTTTAGAGTCTGGGTTGGGGTTCGTTCAAGGTTTGGGTTTCGGATTAGGTAGCGTTAGTGTGAGGGTTGGGGTTTGGGGTAGGTTTAGGGCTTGGTTTAGGGTTAGGGTTAGGGTTATTGTCAGTTTAAGGGTTAGGGTTAGGTTTAGGGCTAGGGTTAGGGTTAGAGTTATAGTTGGGGTTAGAGGTAGAATTCGGTTTAGGATTGGGATAATGTCAGTGTAAGGGTTAGGTTTAGGTATAGGTTTCGGGTTAGGGTTAGGTTTAGAGTGAGGGTTAGTGTTAGGGTTGGGTTAGGGTTAGGGTAATGGTTAGGTTAAGGGTTATGGATCGGGTTTGGTTTAGGGTTATGCTAAGGGTTAGGGTTAGGGTTAGGGTTTGGTTTAAGTTTAGGGTTAGGTTTTGGGTTAGTGTTAGGTTTAGTGGTAGGGTCAGGGTTTAGGGTTAGGGTTAGGGTAACTGTTAGGGCTAGAGTAAGTGTTAGAGATAGGTTTAGGGTCAGGCTTAGGTTTACGGATAGGGGAGTTTATGGTTAGTGTTTGGGCAAAGGTTAAGGTTAGGGTTAGGGTTATGGTTAGGGTTAGGGTTGGGGTTAGCATTAGGGTTAATGTCATTTTAAGTCTTAGGGTTATGATTTGTGTTAGGGTTAGGGTTAGGGTTAGGGTTATGGTTAGGGTTTGGGTTAGGTTTAGGTTTAAAATTAGGTTAAGGGTTAGGGTTTGGGGTAGATTAAGGGTTAGGTTTAGAGATAGGGTTAGGGTTAGGTTGAGGGTAAGGTTTAGGTTTAGGTTTAGGGCTTGGGTCAGGGTTAGTTTTAGGTTTAGTGATAGGGATTGGCTTAGTGTTAGTGATAGGGTTAGGGTTAAGGTTAGAGTTAGGGTTAGGGTTTAGGGTTGGGTTTAGGGTTAGGTTAAGTGTTAGGGTGAGGGTTAGTGTTTGGGTTAGAGTTAGGGTTAAGTTTAGTGTTAGGGGTAGGGTTAAGGTTAGGGTTAGGGTTAGGGTTATGGTTAGGGTTAGGGTTAGGTTTAGGGTTAGGGTTAGGGTTAGGGTTAGGGTTAGGTTTAGGGTTAGGGTTAGGGTTGGGGTTAGGGTTAGGGTTATGGTTAGGGTTAGGGTTAGTGTTTGGATTAAGGTTAGGTTTAGTGTTAGGGTCAGGGTTTAGGCTTTGGTTTAGGGTAACTGTTAGGGTTGGAGTTAGGGTTAGAGATAGGTTTCGAGTTTGGGTTGGGCTTTAGTTTAGGCTTAGGCTTGGGGTTAGGGTTAGATTGGAGTTAGAGTTAGGGTTTGGGTTAGCGTTAGTGTTAGGGTTTGGGTTATGGTTAGGGTTAGGCTTAGAGTCTGGGTTGGGGTTCGTTCAAGGTTTAGGTTTCGGATTAGGTAGCGTTAGTGTGAGGGTTGGGGTTTGGGGTAGGTTTAGGGCTTGGTTTAGGGTCATGGTTAGGGTTATTGTCAGTTTAAGGGTTAGGGTTAGGTTTAGGGCTAGGGTTAGGGTTAGAGTTAGAGTTGGGTTTAGAGGTAGAATTCGGTTTAGGATTGGGATAATGTCAGTGTAAGGGTTAGGTTTAGGTATAGGTTTCGGGTTAGGGTTAGGTTTAGAGTGAGGGTTAGTGTTAAGGTTGGGTAAGGGTTAGGGTAATGGTTAGGTTAAGGGTTATGGATCGGGTCAGGTTTAGGGTTATGCTAAGGGTTAGGGTTAGGGTTAGGGTTTGGTTTAAGGTTTGGGTTAGGTTTTGGGTTAGTGTTAGGTTTAGTGGTAGGTTCAGGGTTTAGGGTTAGGGTTAGGGTAACTGTTAGGGCTAGAGTAAGTGTTAGAGATAGGTTTAGGGTCAGGCTTAGGTTTACGGATAGGGTAGTTTATGGTTAGTGTTTGGGCAAAGGTTAAGGTTAGGGTTAGGGTTATGGTTAGGGTTAGGGTTGGGGTTAGGATTAGGGTTAATGTCATTTTAAGTCTCAGGGTTATGGTTTGTGTTAGGGTTAGTGTTAGGGTTAGTGTTAGTGTTTGGGTTATGGTTAGGTTTAGGTTTAGAGTCTGGGTTAGGGCTTGGGTCAGGGTTAGGTTTAGGTTTAGAGCTAGGGTTTGGCTTAGTGTTAGTGATAGGGTTTGGGTTTAGGTTAGGGTTAGGGTTTAGTGTTACGTTAAGGGTTAGGGTGAGGGTTAGTGTTTGGGTTAGAGTTAGGGTTAAGTTTAGGTTTAATTTTAGGGTTAGGGTTAGGGTTAGGGTTAGGTTTAGAGACAGAGTTAGCGTTAGGTCTATGGTTAGGGTTAGATTTAGGGTTAGGGTTAGGTTTAGGGTTAGGTTAGGTTTAGGTTTACGGTTAGGGTTAGGTTTAGGGTTAGGTTAGTGTTAGGGTTATGTTTAGGGTTAGCATTAGGGTTAGGGTTAGTGTTTGGGTTATGGTTAGGTTTAGGTTTAGAGTCTGGGTTAGGGTTTGGGTAAGGGTTAGGTTTTGGATTAGGGTAGCGTCAGTGTGAGGGTTGGGGTTTGAGTTAGATTTGGGGTTTGATTTAGGGTTCGGCTTACTGTCAGGATTAGTTTAAGGGTTAGGGTTAGGATTACTGTAACATCTGTGTTATGGTGAGGGTTAATGTGGGGTTAGGGGGAGGGCTGGGGTTAGGGTTTGGGTTAGGGTTAGGGTTAGCATAAGGTTTAGGGTTAGGGTTAGGGTTAGAGTTCGGATTATGTTTAGGATTGGGGTAATGTCAGTGTAAGGGTAAGGCTATGGGTTATTGTTGAGGTTAGGTTTAGGTTTAGGTTAAGGGCTAGAGTTAGGGTTAGCTTTAGGATTGGGGTAATGTCAATGTAAGTGTTAGTTTAAGGGTTAGGGTTAGGGTTAGGGCTGGGGTTGGGCTTAGAGTTAGGGTTAGAGTTAGGGTTGGGTTAGGGTTAGGGTAATGGTTAGGTTAAGGGTTAGGGATAGGGTTAAGCTTAGGGTTAGGGTTAGGTTTAGGGTTAGGGTTAGGGTTAGGTTTAGGGTTAGGGTTAGGGTTAGTGTTTGTTTTAAAGTTAGGTTTAGTGTTAGGGTTAGGGTTAGGGTTAGAGATTGGTTTCGAGTTAGGGTTAGGTTTTGGTTTAGGGTTAGGGTTATAGTTGGGATTAGAGTTAGAATTCAGTTTAGGATTGGGTTAATGTCCGTGTAAGGGTTAGGTTCAGGTGTAGGTTTAGGGTTAGTGTTAGGTTTAGAGTGATTGCTAGTGTTAGGGCTGGGTTAGGGTTGGGGTAATGGTTAGGTTAAGGGTTATGGGTCGGGTTAGGTTTAGGGTTAGGGTAAGGGTTAGGGTTATGGTTCTTGTTTGGTTTAGGGTTAGGGTTATATTTTGGGTTAGTGTTAGGTTTAGTGGTAGGGTCAGGGCTTAGGTTTAGGGTTAGGGTAACTCTTAGGGGTAGAGGAAGTGTTAGAGATAGGTTTAGGGTTACGTTTAGTTTTACGGATAGGGTAGTTTATGGTTAGTGTTAGGGCAAAGTTTAGGGTTAGGGTTAGGGTTATGGTTATGGTTAGGGTTAGGGTTGGGGTTAGTATTAGGGTTAATGTCAGTTTAAGTCTTAGGCTTAGGGTTTGTGTTAGGGTTAGGGTTATGGTTGGGTTAAGAGTTATAGTTAGGATATGGGTTAGTGTTTGGGTTAAAATTAGGTTAAGGGTTAGGGTTTGGAATAGATTAAGGGCTAGGTTTAGCAATAGGGTTAGAGTTAGATTTAGGGTAAGGGTTCGGCTTAGGTTTAGAGCTTGGGTTAGGGTTAGGTTTAGGGTTAGGGTTAGTGTTAGGCTTAGCGTTAGTGTTAGGGTTAGGGTTAAGGTTAGGGTTAGGTTTAGGGTTAAGGGTTAGGTTAAGGGTTAGCGTAAGGGTTAGTGTTAGGGTAAGGGTTAGGGTTAGGGTTACGGATAGGGTTGCGGTTAAGGTTAGGGTTAGGTTTAGGGTTGGGGTTAGGGTTAGGGTTAGGGTTAGGGTTAGTGTTAGTGATAGGGTTAGGGTTAGGGTTAGGGTTAGGGTTTGGGTTAGGGTTAGGGTTAAGGTTAGGGTTAGGGTTAGAGTTTAGAGTTAGGTTAATGGCTAGTGTAAGGGTTAGTGTTTTGGTTAGGGTTAGGGTTAGGGTTAGGGTTAGGGTTAGGGTTAGGGTTAGGGTTAGGTTAAGGGTTAGGGGTAGAGTTAGGGTTAGGTTTAAGTTTAGTTTTTAGGTTAGAGTTACGTTTAGTGTTTCTGTTAGTGTTTAGGTTAGGGTCAGGGAAACTGTTAGGGTTTGAGTTAGGGTTAGAGATAGGTGTAGTTTTAGGGTTAGGGTTATGGTTTGAGTTGTGTTAGGGTTTGGGTTTGGGTAATGCTTACAATTAGGTTTAGGTTTGTTGTTAGGACTAGGGTTAGGGTTAATGTTAGGGTTAGGAATAGGTTTATAGTTGGTGTTATGGTAAGGGTTAATTTTAGGGTTAGTTTGGGATTAGTGTTAGGAAGAGTGTTAGGGTCAGGGTTAGGGATAGGGTTAGTTTTAAATTTAGTGTTAGGTTTACGTTTAGGGTTTGGTTCAGGGTTAGGGTTAGGGTTAGGTTTAGAGACAGAGTTAGCGTTAGGTCTATGGTTAGGGATTAGGTTTAGGGTTAGGTTTAGGGTTAGGTTCAGGGTTAGGTTAGGGTTAGGGTTAGGTTTAGGGTTAGCGTTAGGGTTAGGGTTAGGGTTTGGGTTATGGTTAGGGTTAGGTTTAGAGTCTGGGTTAGGGTTTGGGTAAGGGTTAGGTTTCCGATTAGGGTAGCGTCAGTGTGAGGGTTGGGGTTTGAGTTAGATTTGAGGTTTGATTAAGGGTTTGGTTTAGGGTCAGGGTTAGTTTAAGGGTTAGGGTTAGGGTTAGAGCTAGGGTTAGGTTAGGGTTAGAGTTGTTGTTAGAGTTAGGATTCGTTTTAGGATTGGCGTAATGTCAGTGTAAGGGTTAGGTTTAGATGTAGGTTTAGGGTTAGGGTTAGGTTTAGAGTGAGAGTGTTAGGGTCGGGTTAGGGTTAGGGTAATGGTTAGGTTAAGGGTTATGGATCAGGTTAGGGTTAGGGTAAGAGTTAGGGTTAGGGTTAGGGTTAGAGTTAGTCTTAGGATTAGGGTTAGGGTTAGGTTTAGGGTTAGATGTAATCTTAGGGTTAGTTTTTTGTTAAGGCTTAGGTTTAGGGTTAAGTTTCGGGTTAGGGTTAGGATTACTGTAACGTCTGCATTATGGTGAGGGTTAGTGTGGGGTTAGGGTTAGGGTTAGGGTTAGAGTTAGCATAAGGTTTAGGGTTAGGGTTAGGGTTAGAGTTCGGATTATGTTTAGGATTGGGGTAATGTCAGTGTAAGGGTAAGATTATGGGTTAGGGTTGAGGTTAGGTTTAGGTTTAGGGTAAAGGTTAGGGTTAGGGTTAGCTTTAGGATTGGGGTAATGTCAATGTAAGTGTTAGTTTAAGGGTTAGCGTTAAGGTTAGGGCTGGAGTTGGGCTTAGAGTTTGGGTTAGAGTTAGGGTTGGGTTAGGGTTAGGGTAATGGTTATGTTAAGGGTTAGGGATAAGGTTAAGCTTAGGGTTTGTGTTATGGTTAGGGTTAGTGTTTGGGTTAAAGTTAGGTTTAGTGTTAGGGTTAGGGTTAGGGTTAGGGTTAGGGTTAGAGTGGGTGTTAGGGTTTGGGTTATGGTTAGGGTTAGTGATTGGTTTCGAGGTAGGGTTAGGTTTTGGTTTAGGGTTAGAGTTAGGATTATAGTTGGGGTTAGAGTTAGAATTCGGTTTAGGATTGGGTTAATGTCCGTGTAAGGGTTAGGTTCAGGTGTAGGTTTAGGGTTAGTGTTAGGTGTAGAGTGAGGGTTATTGTTAGGGTTGGGTTAGGGTTAGGGTAATGGTTAGGTTAAGGGTTATGGATTGGGTTAGGTTTAGGGTTAGGGTTGAGGTTAGGGTTAGGGTTCTGGTTTGGTTTAGGGTTAGGGTTAGGTTTTGGGTTAGTGTTAGGTTTAGTGGTAGGGTCAGGGTTTAGGGTTAGGTTTAGGGTAACTGTTAGAGCTAGAGTAAGTGTTAGCGACAGGTTTAGGTTTACGTTTAGTTTTACGGATAGGGTAGTTTATGGTTAGTGTTTGGGGAAATGTTAAGGTTAGGGTTATGGTTAGGGTTAGGGTTGGGGTTAGTATTAGGGTTAATGTCAGTTTAAGTCTTAGGGTTAGGGTTTGTGTTAGGGTTAGGTTAGGTTAGGTTAAGGGTTAGGGTTAGGGTTTCGGTTAGTGTTTGGGTTAAAATAAGGTTAAGGGTTAGGGTTTGGAATAGATTAAGGATTAGGTATAGCAGTAGGGTTAGGGTTAGTTTTAGGGTAAGGTTTCGGTTTAGGTTTAGGGCTTGGGTTAGGGTTAGGTTTAGGGTTGGGGTTAGGGTTAGGGTTAGGGTTAGTGTTAGTGATAGGGTTAGGGTTAAGGTTAGGGTTTGGGTTAGGGTTTAGAGTTAGGTTAAGGGCTAGTTTAAGGGTTAGTGTTTTGCTTAGGGTTAGGGTTAGGTTTAGGGTTAGGGTTAGGGTTAGGGTTAGGGTTAGGGTTAGGGTTAGGGTTAGGGTTAGGGTTAGGGTTAGGGTTACAGATAGGGTTGCGGTTAAGGTTAGTGTTCGGTTTAGAGTTAGGGTTTGGGTTAGGGTTAGAGTTAGGGTTAGTTTTAGTTCTAGGGCTAGTGTTAGGGTTATGTTAAGGGTTAGGGTAAGGGATAGTGTTAGGGTTAGGTTTGGGGTTAGGGATAGTTTTAGGGTTAGTTTTGGGGTTAGGGTTAGGGTTAGGGTTAGGGGTGTGGTTAGGTTTAGAATTTGGGTTAGGATTAGGTTTGGGTTAGGGTTAGGGTAATGGTTAGGTTAAGGGTTAAGGGTAGAGTTAGGGTTAGGTTTAGGTTTAGGTTTTAGGTTAGAGTTACGTTTAGTGTTTCTGTCAGTGTTTAGGTTAGGGTTAGGGAAACTGTTAGGGTTTGAGTTAGGGTTAGAGATAGGTGTAGTCTTAGGGTTAGGGTTACGGTTTGAGTAGTGTTAGGGTTTGGGTTTGGGTAATGCTTACAGTTAGGGTTAGGTTTGTTGTTAGGACTAGGGTTAGGGTTAATGTTAGGGTTAGGAATAGGTTTATAATCAGTGTTATGGTAAGGGTTAGTTTTAGGGTTAGTTTGGGATTAGTGTTAGGAAGAGGGTTAGGGTCAGGGTTAGGGATAGGGTTAGTTTTAAATTTAGTGTTAGGTTTACGTTTAGGGTTTGGTTCAGGGTTAGGGTTAGGGTTAGGTTTAGAGACAGAGTTAGCGTTAGGTCTATGGTTAGGGATTAGGTTTAGGGTTAGGGTTAGGGTTAGGTTTAGGGTTAGGTTAGGGTTAGGGTTAGGTTTAGGGTTAGCGTTAGGGTTAGGGTTAGGGTTTGGGTTATGGTTAGGGTTAGGTTTAGAGTCTGGGTTAGGGTTTGGGTAAGGGTTAGGTTTCCGATTAGTGTAGCGTCAGTGTGAGGGTTGGGGTTTGAGTTAGATTTGAGGTTTGATTAAGGGTTTGGTTTAGGGTCAGGGTTAGTTTAAGGGTTAGGGTTAGGGTTAGGGCTAGGGTTAGGTTAGGGTTAGAGTTGGGGTTAGAGTTAGGATTCGTTTTAGGATTGGGGTAATGTCAGTGTAAGGGTTAGGTTTAGATGTAGGTTTAGGGTAAGGGTTAGGTTTAGAGTGAGAGTGTTAGGGTCGGGTTAGGGTTAGGGTAATGGTTAGGTTAAGGGTTATGGATCAGGTTAGGGTTAGGGTAAGAGTTAGGGTTAGGGTTAGGGTTAGAGTTAGTCTTAGGATTAGGGTTAGGGTTAGGTTTAGGGTTAGATGTAATCTTAGGGTTAGTTTTTTGTTAAGGCTTAGGTTTAGGGTTAAGTTTCTGGTTAGGGTTAGGATTACTGTAACGTCTGCATTATGGTGAGGGTTAGTGTGGGGTTAGGGTTAGGGTTAGGGTTAGGGTTAGTATAAGGTTTAGGGTTAGGGTTAGGGTTAGAGTTCGGATTATGTTTAGGATTGGGGTAATGTCAGTGTAAGGGTAAGATTATGGGTTAGGGTTGAGGTTAGGTTTAGGTTTAGGGTGAAGGTTAGAGTTAGGGTTAGCTTTAGGATTGGGGTAATGTCAATGTAAGTGTTAGTTTAAGGGTTAGGGTTAGGGTTAGGGCTAGAGTTGGGCTTAGAGTTTGGGTTAGAGTTAGGGTTGGGTTAGGGTTAGGGTAATGGTTAGGTTAAGGGTTAGGGATAAGGTTAAGCTTAGGGTTATGGTTAGGGTTAGTGTTAGTGTTTGGGTTAAAGTTAGGTTTAGTGTTAGGGTTAGTGTTAGGGTTAGAGTGAGTGTTAGGGTTTGGGTTATGGTTGGGGTTAGAGATTGGTTTCGAGGTAGGGTTAGGTTTTGGTTTTGGGTTAGGGTTAGGTTTATAGTTGGGGTTAGAGTTAGAATTCGGTTTAGGATTGGGTTAATGTCCATGTAAGGGTTAGGTTCAGGTGTAGGTTTAGGGTTAGTGTTAGGTTTAGAGTGAGGGTTATTGCTAGGGTTGGGTTAGGGTTAGGGTTAGCATAAGGTTTAGGGTTAGGGTTAGGGTTAGGGTTAGAGTTCGGATTATTTTTAGGATTGGTGTAATGTCAGTGTAAGGGTAAGATTATGGGTTAGGGTTGAGGTTAGGTTTAGGTTTAGGGTAAGGGCTAGAGTTAGGGTTAGCTTTAGGATTGGGGCAATGTCAATGTAAGTGTTAGTTTAAGGGTTAGGGTTAGGGTTAGGTCTTGAGTTGGGCTTAGAGTTAGGGTTAGAGTTAGGGTTGGGTTAGGGTTAGGGTAATGGTTAGGTTAAGGGTTAGGGATAAGGTTAAGCTTAGGGTTAGGGTTAGTGTTAGGGTTAGGGTTAGGGTTAGGGTTAGTGTTTGGGTTAAAGTTAGGTTTAGTGTTAGGGTTAGGGTTAGGGTTAGGGTTAGGGTTAGAGTGGGTGTTAGGTTTTGGGTTATGGTTAGGGTTAGTGATTGGTTTCTATGTCGGGTTACGTTTTGGTTTAGGGTTAGGGTTAGGATTATAGTTGGGGTTAGAGTTAGAATTCGGTTTAGGATTGGTGTAATGTCCGTGCAAGGGTTAGGTTCAGGTGTAGGTTTAGGGTTAGTGTTAGGTTTAGAGTGAGGGTTATTGTTAGGGTTGGGCTAGGGTTAGGGTAATGGTTAGGTTAAGGGTTATGGATCGGGTTAAGTTTAGGGTTAGGGTAAGGGTTAGGGTTAGGGTTCTGGTTTGGTTTAGGGTTAGGGTTAGGTTTTGGGTTAGTGTTAGGTTTAGTGGTAGGGTCAGGGTTTAGGGTTAGGTTTAGGGTAACTGTTAGAGCTAGAGTAAATGTTAGGGTTAGGTTTAGGGTTACGTTTAGTTTTACGGATAGGGTAGTTTATGGTTAGTGTTTGGGGAAATGTTAAGGTTAGGGTTAGGGTTATGGTTAGGGTTAGGGTTGGGGTTAGTATTAGGGTTAATGTCAGTTTAAGTCTTAGGGTTAGGGTTTGTGTTATTGTTAGGTTTTCGGTTAGTGTTTGGGTTAAAATAAGGTTAAGGGTTAGGGTTTGGAATAGATTAAGGGTTAGGTATAGCAATAGGGTTAGGGTTAGTTTTAGGGTAAGGTTTCGGTTTAGGTTTAGGGCTTGGGTTAGGGTTAGGTTTGGGGTTGGGGTTAGGTTTAGGGTTAGGGTTAGGGTTAGGGTTAGTGTTAGTGATAGGGTTAGGGTTAAGGTTAGGTTTAGGGTTAGGGTTTAGAGTTAGGTTAAGGGCTAGTGTAAGGGTTAGTGTTTTGGTTAGGGTTAGGGTTAGGGTTAGGGTTAGGGTTAGGGTTAGGGTTAGGGTTAGGGTTAGGGTTAGGGTTAGGGTTAGGGTTAGGGTTAGTGTTAGGGTTAGGGTTACGGATAGGGTTGCGGTTAAGGTTAGGGTTCGGTTTAGAGTTAGGGTTTGGGTTAGGGTAAGAGTTAGTGTTAGTTTTAGTTCTAGGGCTAGTGTTAGGGTTATGTTAAGGGTTAGAGTAAGGGATAGTGTTAGGGTTAGGTTTGGGGTTAGGGATAGTGTTTGGGTTAGTTTTGGGGTTAGGGTTAGGGTTAGGGGTGTGGTTAGGTTTAGAATTTGGTTTAGGATTAGGTTTGGGTTAGGGTTAGGGTAATGGTTAGGTTAAGGCTTAAGGGTAGAGTTAGGGTTAGGTTTAGGTTTAGGTTTTAGGTTAGAGTTACGTTTAGTGTTTCTGTCAGTGTTTAGGTTAGGGTTAGGGAAACTGTTAGGGTTTGAGTTAGGGTTAGAGATAGGTGTAGTCTTAGGGTTAGGGTTACGGTTTGAGTAGTGTTAGGGTTTGGGTTTGGGTAATGCTTACAGTTAGGTTTAGGTTTGTTGTTAGGACTAGGGTTAGGGTTAATGTTAGGGTTAGGAATAGGTTTATAATCAGTGTTATGGTAAGGGTTAGTTTTAGGGTTAGTTTGGGATTAGTGTTAGGAAGAGGGTTAGGGTCAGGGTTAGGGATAGGGTTAGTTTTAAATTTAGTGTTAGGTTTACGTTTAGGGTTTGGTTCAGGGTTAGGGTTAGGGTTAGGTTTAGAGACAGAGTTAGCGTTAGGTCTATGGTTAGGGATTAGGTTTAGGGTTAGGGTTAGGGTTAGGTTCAGGGTTAGGTTAGGTTTAGGGTTAGGTTTAGGGTTAGCGTTAGGGTTAGGGTTAGGGTTTGGGTTATGGTTAGGGTTAGGTTTAGAGTCTGGGTTAGGGTTTGGGTAAGGGTTAGGTTTCCGATTAGGGTAGCGTCAGTGTGAGGGTTGGGGTTTGAGTTAGATTTGAGGTTTGATTAAGGGTTTGGTTTAGGGTCAGGGTTAGTTTAAGGGTTAGGGTTAGGGTTAGGGCTAGGGTTAGGTTAGGGTTAGAGTTGGGGTTAGAGTTAGGATTCGTTTTAGGATTGGGGTAATGTCAGTGTAAGGGTTAGGTTTAGATGTAGGTTTAGGGTTAGGTTTAGGTTTAGAGTGAGAGTGTTAGGGTCGGGTTAGGGTTAGGGTAATGGTTAGGTTAAGGGTCATGGATCAGGTTAGGGTTAGGGTAAGAGTTAGGGTTAGGGTTAGGGTTAGAGTTAGTGTTAGGATTAGGGTTAGGGTTAGGTTTAGGGTTAGATGTAATCTTAGGGTTAGTTTTTTGTTAAGGCTTAGGTTTAGGGTTAAGTTTCTGGTTAGGGTTAGGATTACTGTAACGTCTGCATTATGGTGAGGGTTAGTGTGGGGTTAGGGTTAGGGTTAGGGTTAGGGTTAGCATAAGGTTTAGGGTTAGGGTTAGGGTTAGAGTTCGGATTTTGTTTAGGATTGGGGTAATGTCAGTGTAAGGGTAAGATTATGGGTTAGGGTTGAGGTTAGGTTTAGGTTTAGGGTAAAGGTTAGAGTTAGGGTTAGCTTTAGGATTGGGGTAATGTCAATGTAAGTGTTAGTTTAAGGGTTAGCGTTAGGGTTAGGGCTAGAGTTTGGCTTAGAGTTTGGGTTAGAGTTAGGGTTGGGTTAGGGTTAGGGTAATGGTTATGTTAAGGGTTAGGGATAAGGTTAAGCTTAGGGTTAGTGTTAGGGTTAGGGTTAGTGTTTGGGTTAAAGTTAGGTTTAGTGTTAGGGTTAGTGTTAGGGTTAGAGTGAGTGTTAGGGTTTGGGTTATGGTTAGGGTTAGAGATTGGTTTCGAGGTAGGGTTATGTTTTGGTTTAGGGTTAGGGTTAGGTTTATAGTTGGGGTTAGAGTTAGAATTTGGTTTAGGATTGGTGTAATGTCCGTGTAAGGGTTAGGTTCAGGTGTAGGTTTAGGGTTAGTGTTAGGTTTAGAGTGAGGGTTATTGTTAGGGTTGCGTTAGGGTTAGGGTTAGCATAAGGTTTAGGGTAAGGGTTAGGGTTAGGGTTAGAGTTCGGATTATTTTTAGGATTGGGGTAATGTCAGTGTAAGGGTAAGATTATGGGTTAGGGTTGAGGTTAGGTTTAGGTTTAGGGTAAGGGCTAGAGTTAGGGTTAGCTTTAGGATTGGGGCAATGTCAATGTAAGTGTTAGTTTAAGGGTTAGGGTTAGGGTTAGGTCTTGAGTTGGGCTTAGAGTTAGGGTTAGAGTTAGGGTTGGGTTAGGGTTAGGGTAATGGTTAGGTTAAGGGTTAGGGATAAGGTTAAGCTTAGGGTTATGGTTAGGGTTAGGGTTAGGGTTAGGGTTAGGTTTAGTGTTTGGGTTAAAGTTAGGTTTAGTGTTAGGGTTAGGGTTAGGGTTAGGGTTAGGGTTAGGGTTAGAGTGGGTGTTAGGGTTTGGGTTATGGTTAGGGTTAGAGATTGGTTTCTAGTTAGGGCTACGTTTTGGTTTAGGGTTAGGGTTAGGATTATTGTTGGGGTTAGAGTTAGAATTCGGTTTAGGATTGGGTTAATGTCCGTGTAAGGGTTAGGTTCAGGTGTAGGTTTAGGGTTAGTGTTAGGTTTAGAGTGAGGGTTATTGTTAGGGTTGGGTTAGGGTTAGGGTAATGGTTAGGTTAAGGGTTATGGATCGGGTTAGGTTTAGGGTTAGGGTAAGGGTTAGGGTTAGGGTTCTGGTTTGGTTTAGGGTTAGGTTTAGGTTTTGGGTTAGTGTTAGGTTTAGTGGTAGGGTCAGGGTTTAGGGTTAGGGTTAGGGTAACTGTTAGAGCTAGAGTAAGTGTTAGCGACAGGTTTAGGTTTACGTTTAGTTTTACGGATAGGGTAGTTTATGGTTAGTGTTTGGGCAAATGTTAAGGTTAGGGTTAGGGTTAGGGTTATGGTTATGGTTAGGGTTAGGTTTGGGGTTAGTATTAGGGTTAATGTCAGTTTAAGTCTTAGGGTTAGGGTTTGTGTTAGGGTTCGGTTAGGTTAAGGGTTAGGGTTAGGGTTTCGGTTAGTGTTTGGGTTAAAATTAGGTTAAGGGTTAGGGTTTGGAATAGATTAAGGGTTAGGTATAGCAATAGGGTTAGGGTTAGTTTTAGTGTAAGGTTAAGGTTTAGGTTTAGGGCTTGGGTTAGGGTTAGGGTTAGGGTTGGGGTTAGGGTTAGGGTTAGGGTTAGGGTTAGTATTAGTGATAGGGTTAGGGTTAGGGTTAGGGTTAGTGTTAGTGATAGGGTTAGGGTTAGGGTTAGGGTTTAGAGTTAGGTTAAGGGCTAGTGTAAGGGTTAGTGTTTTGGTTAGGGTTAGGGTTAGGGTTAGGGTTAGGGTTAGGGTTAGGGTTAGGGTTAGGGTTAGGGTTAGGGTTAGGGTTAGGTTAAGGGTTAGGGGTAGAGTTAGGGTTAGGTTTAAGTTTAGTTTTTAGGTTAGAGTTACGTTTAGTGTTTCTGTTAGTGTTTAGGTTAGGGTCAGGGAAACTGTTAGGGTTTGAGTTAGGGTTAGAGATAGGTGTAGTTTTAGGGTTAGGGTTACGGTTTGAGTAGTGTTAGGGTTTGGGTTTGGGTAATGCTTACAGTTAGGGTTAGGTTTGTTGTTAGGACTAGGGTTAGGGTTAATGTTAGGGTTAGGAATAGGTTTATAATCTGTGTTATGGTAAGGGTTAATTTTAGGGTTAGTTTTGGATTAGTGTTAGGAAGAGTGTTAGGGTCAGGGTTAGGGATAGGGTTAGTTTTAAATTTAGTGTTAGGTTTACGTTTAGGGTTTGGTTCAGGGTTAGGGTTAGGGTTAGGTTTAGAGACAGAGTTAGCGTTAGGTCTATGGTTAGGGATTAGGTTTAGGGTTAGGGTTAGGGTTAGGTTTAGGGTTAGGTTAGGGTTAGGTTTAGGGTTAGCGTTAGGGTTAGGGTTAGGGTTTGGGTTATGGTTAGGGTTAGGTTTAGAGTCTGGGTTAGGGTTTGGGTAAGGGTTAGGTTTCCGATTAGGGTAGCGTCAGTGTGAGGGTTGGGGTTTGAGTTAGATTTGAGGTTTGATTAAGGGTTTGGTTTAGGGTCAGGGTTAGTTTAAGGGTTAGGGTTAGGGTTAGGGCTAGGGTTAGGTTAGGGTTAGAGTTGGGGTTAGAGTTAGGATTCGTTTTAGGATTGGGGTAATGTTAGTGTAAGGGTTAGGTTTAGATGTAGGTTTAGGGTTAGGTTTAGGTTTAGAGTGAGAGTGTTAGGGTCGGGTTAGGGTTAGGGTAATGGTTAGGTTAAGGGTTATGGATCAGTTTAGGGTTAGGGTAAGAGTTAGTGTTAGCATTAGGGTTAGGGTTAGGTTTAGGGTTAGATGTAATCTTAGGGTTAGTTTTTTGTTAAGGCTTAGGTTTAGGGTTAGGTTTCGGGTTAGGGTTAGGATTACAGTAACGTCTGCGTTATGGTGAGGGTTAGTGTGGGGTTAGGGTTAGGGTTAGGGTTAGGGTTAGTTTTAGGGTTAGCATAAGGTTTAGGGTTAGGGTTAGGGTTAGGGTTAGAGTTCGGATTATGTTTAGGATTGGGGTAATGTCAGTGTAAGGGTAAGATTATGGGTTAGGGTTGAGGTTAGGTTTAGGTTTAGGGTAAAGGTTAGAGTTAGGGTTAGCTTTAGGATTGGGGTAATGTCAATGTAAGTGTTAGTTTAAGGGTTAGGGTTAGGGTTAGGGCTAGAGTTGGGCTTAGAGTTTGGGTTAGAGTTAGGGTTGGGTTAGGGTTAGGGTAATGGTTAGGTTAAGGGTTAGGGATAAGGTTAAGCTTAGGGTTATGGTTAGGGTTAGGGTTAGGGTTAGGGTTAGGGTTAGGGTTAGGGTTAGTGTTTGGGTTAAAGTTAGGTTTAGTGTTAGGTTTTGGGTTAGGGTTATGGTTAGGGTTAGAGTGAGTGTTAGGGTTTGGGTTATGGTTAGGGTTAGAGATTGGTTTCGGGCTAGGGTTATGTTTTGGTTTAGGGTTAGGGTTAGGGTTATAGTTGGGGTTAGAGTTAGAATTCGGTTTAGGATTGGGTTAATGTCCGTGTAAGGGTTAGGTTCAGGTGTAGGTTTAGGGTTAGTGTTAGGTTTAGAGTGAGGGTTATTGTTAGGGTTGGGTTAGGGTTAGGGTAATGGTTAGGTTAAGGGTTATGGATCGGGTTTGGTTTAGGGTTAGGGTAAGGGTTAGGGTTAGGGTTCTGGTTTGGTTTAGGGTTAGGGTTAGGTTTTGGGTTAGTGTTAGGTTTAGTGGTAGGGTCAGGGTTTAGGGTTAGGTTTAGGGTAACTGTTAGAGCTAGAGTAAGTGTTAGCGACAGGTTTAGGGTTACGTTTAGTTTTACGGATAGGGTAGTTTATGGTTAGTGTTTGGGCAAATGTTAGGGATAGGGTTATGGTTAGGGTTAGGGTTGGGGTTAGTATTAGGGTTAATGTCAGTTTAAGTCTTAGGGTTAGGGTTTGTGTTAGGGTTAGGGTTAGGTTAGGTTAAGGGTTAGGGTTAGGATTTCGGTTAGTGTTTGGGTTAAAATAAGGTTAAGGGTTAGGTTTTTTAATAGATTAAGTTTTAGGTATAGCAATAGGGTTAGGGTTAGTTTTAGGGTAAGGTTTCGGTTTAGGTTTAGGGCTTGGGTTAGGGTTAGGTTTAGGGTTGGGGTTAGGGTTAGGGTTAGGGTTAGGGTTAGGGTTAGTGTTAGTGATAGGGTTAGGGTTAAGGTTAGGGTTAGGGTTAGGGTTTAGAGTTAGGTTAAGGGCTAGTGTAAGGGTTAGTGTTTTGGTTAGGGTTAGGGTTAGGGTTAGGGTTAGGGTTAGGGTTAGGGTTAGGGTTAGGGTTAGGTTTAGGTTTAGTGTTAGGGTTAGGGTTACGGATAGGGTTGCGGTTAAGGTTAGGGTTCGGTTTAGAGTTAGGTTTTGGGTTAGGGTAAGAGTTAGTGTTAGTTTTAGTTCTAGGGCCAGTGTTAGGGTTATGTTAAGGGTTAGTGTAAGGGATAGTGTTAGGGTTAGGTTTGGGGTTAGGGATAGTGTTTGGGTTAGTTTTGGGGTTAGGGTTAGGGTTAGGGGTGTGGTTAGGTTTAGAATTTGGGTTAGGATTAGGTTTGGGTTAGGGTTAGGGTAATGGTTAGGTTAAGGGTTAAGGGTAGAGTTAGGGTTAGGTTTAGGTTTAGGTTTTAGGTTAGAGTTACGTTTAGTGTTTCTGTCAGTGTTTAGGTTAGGGTTAGGGAAACTGTTAGGGTTTGAGTTAGGGTTAGAGATAGGTGTAGTCTTAGGGTTAGGGTTACGGTTTGAGTAGTGTTAGGGTTTGGGTTTGGGTAATGCTTACAGTTAGGTTTAGGTTTGTTGTTAGGACTAGGGTTAGGGTTAATGTTAGGGTTAGGAATAGGTTTATAATCAGTGTTATGGTAAGGGTTAGTTTTAGGGTTAGTTTGGGATTAGTGTTAGGAAGAGGGTTAGGGTCAGGGTTAGGGATAGGGTTAGTTTTAAATTTAGTGTTAGGTTTACGTTTAGGGTTTGGTTCAGGGTTAGGGTTAGGGTTAGGTTTAGAGACAGAGTTAGCGTTAGGTCTATGGTTAGGGATTAGGTTTAGGGTTAGGGTTAGGGTTAGGTTTAGGGTTAGGTTAGGGTTAGGGTTAGGTTTAGGGTTAGCGTTAGGGTTAGGGTTAGGGTTTGGGTTATGGTTAGGGTTAGGTTTAGAGTCTGGGTTAGGGTTTGGGTAAGGGTTAGGTTTCCGATTAGGGTAGCGTCAGTGTGAGGGTTGGGGTTTGAGTTAGATTTGAGGTTTGATTAAGGGTTTGGTTTAGGGTCAGGGTTAGTTTAAGGGTTAGGGTTAGGGTTAGGGCTAGGGTTAGGTTAGGGTTAGAGTTGGGGTTAGAGTTCGGATTCGTTTTAGGATTGGGGTAATGTCAGTGTAAGGGTTAGGTTTAGATGTAGGTTTAGGGTTAGGGTTAGGTTTAGAGTGAGAGTGTTAGGGTCGGGTTAGGGTTAGGGTAATGGTTAGGTTAAGGGTTATGGATCAGGTTAGGGTTAGGGTAAGAGTTAGGGTTAGGGTTAGGGTTAGAGTTAGTGTTAGGATTAGGGTTAGGGTTAGGTTTAGGGTTAGATGTAATCTTAGGGTTAGTTTTTTGTTAAGGCTTAGGTTTAGGGTTAAGTTTCGGGTTAGGGTTAGGATTACTGTAACGTCTGCATTATGGTGAGGGTTAGTGTGGGGTTAGGGTTAGGGTTAGGGTTAGAGTTAGCATAAGGTTTAGGGTTAGGGTTAGGGTTAGAGTTCGGATTATGTTTAGGATTGGGGTAATGTCAGTGTAAGGGTAAGATTATGGGTTAGGGTTGAGGTTAGGTTTAGGTTTAGGGTAAAGGTTAGAGTTAGGGTTAGCTTTAGGATTGGGGTAATGTCAATGTAAGTGTTAGTTTAAGGGTTAGGGTTAGGGTTAGGGCTAGAGTTGGGCTTAGAGTTTGGGTTAGAGTTAGGGTTGGGTTAGGGTTAGGGTAATGGTTATGTTAAGGGTTAGGGATAAGGTTAAGCTTAGGGTTATGGTTAGGGTTAGGGTTAGTGTTTGGGTTAAAGTTAGGTTTAGTGTTAGGGTTAGTGTTAGGATTAGAGTGAGTGTTAGGGTTTGGGTTATGGTTAGGGTTAGAGATTGGTTTCGAGGTAGGGTTATGTTTTGGTTTAGGGTTAGGGTTAGGTTTATAGTTGGGGTTAGATTTCGAATTTGGTTTAGGATTGGTGTAATGTCCATGTAAGGTTTAGGTTCAGGTGTAGGTTTAGGGTTAGTGTTAGGTTTAGAGTGAGGGTTATTGTTAGGGTTGGGTTAGGGTTAGGGTTAGCATAAGGTTTAGGGTTAGGGTTAGGGTTAGGGTTAGAGTTCGGATTATTTTTAGGATTGGGGTAATGTCAGTGTAAGGGTAAGATTATGGGTTAGGGTTGAGGTTAGGTTTAGGTTTAGGGTAAGGGCTAGAGTTAGGGTTAGCTTTAGGATTGGGGCAATGTCAATGTAAGTGTTAGTTTAAGGGTTAGGGTTAGGGTTAGGTCTTGAGTTGGGCTTAGAGTTAGGGTTAGAGTTAGGGTTGGGTTAGGGTTAGGGTAATGGTTAGGTTAAGGGTTAGGGATAAGGTTAAGCTTAGGGTTAGGGTTAGTGTTATGGTTAGGGTTAGGGTTTGGGTTAGTGTTTGGGTTAAAGTTAGGTTTAGTGTTAGGGTTAGGGTTAGGGTTAGGGTTAGGGTTAGAGTGGGTGTTAGGGTTTGGGTTATGGTTAGGGTTAGTGATTGGTTTCGAGGTAGGGTTAGGTTTTGGTTTAGGGTTAGGGTTAGGATTATAGTTGGGGTTAGAGTTAGAATTCGGTTTAGGATTGGGTTAATGTCCGTGTAAGGGTTAGGTTCAGGTGTAGGTTTAGGGTTAGTGTTAGGTGTAGAGTGAGGGTTACTGTTAGGGTTGGGTTAGGGTTAGGGTAATGGTTAGGTTAAGGGTTATGGATTGGGTTAGGTTTAGGGTTAGGGTAAGGGTTAGGGTTAGGGTTCTGGTTTGGTTTAGGGTTAGGGTTAGGTTTTGGGTTAGTGTTAGGTTTAGTGGTAGGGTCAGGGTTTAGGGTTAGGTTTAGGGTAACTGTTAGAGCTAGAGTAAGTGTTAGCGACAGGTTTAGGTTTACGTTTAGTTTTACGGATAGGGTAGTTTATGGTTAGTGTTTGGGCAAATGTTATGGTTAGGGTTATGGTTAGGGTTAGGGTTGCGGTTAGTATTAGGGTTAATGTCAGTTTAAGTCTTAGGGTTAGGGTTTGTGTTAGGGTTAGGTTAGGTTAGGTTAAGGGTTAGGGTTAGGGTTTCGGTTAGTGTTTGGGTTAAAATAAGGTTAAGGGTTAGGGTTTGGAATAGATTAAGAGTTAGGTATAGCAATAGGGTTAGGGTTAGTTTTAGGGTAAGGTTTCGGTTTAGGTTTAGGGCTTGGGTTAGGGTTAGGTTTAGGGTTGGGGTTAGGGTTAGGGTTAGGGTTAGGGTTAGTGTTAGTGATAGGGTTAGGGTTAAGGTTAGGGTTTGGGTTAGGGTTTAGAGTTAGGTTAAGGGCTAGTGTAAGGGTTAGTGTTTTGGTTAGGGTTAGGGTTAGGGTTAGGGTTAGGGTTAGGGTTAGGGTTAGGGTTAGGGTTAGGGTTAGGGTTAGGGTTAGGGTTAGGGTTACAGATAGGGTTGCGGTTAAGGTTAGGGTTCGGTTTAGAGTTAGGGTTCGTGTTAGGGTTAGAGTTAGGGTTAGTTTTAGTTCTAGGGCTAGTGTTAGGGTTATGTTAAGGGTTAGGGTAAGGGATAGTGTTAGGGTTAGGTTTGGGGTTAGGGATAGTGTTAGGGTTAGTTTTGGGGTTAGGGTTAGGGTTAGGGTTAGGGGTGTGGTTCGGTTTAGAATTTGGGTTAGGATTAGGTTTGGGTTAGGGTTAGGGTAATGGTTAGGTTAAGGGTTAAGGGTAGAGTTAGGGTTAGGTTTAGGTTTAGGTTTTAGGTTAGAGTTACGTTTAGTGTTTCTGTCAGTGTTTAGGTTAGGGTTAGGGAAACTGTTAGGGTTTGAGTTAGGGTTAGAGATAGGTGTAGTCTTAGGGTTAGGGTTACGGTTTGAGTAGTGTTAGGGTTTGGGTTTGGGTAATGCTTACAGTTAGGTTTAGGTTTGTTGTTAGGACTAGGGTTAGGGTTAATGTTAGGGTTAGGAATAGGTTTATAATCAGTGTTATGGTAAGGGTTAGTTTTAGGGTTAGTTTGGGATTAGTGTTAGGAAGAGGGTTAGGGTCAGGGTTAGGGATAGGGTTAGTTTTAAATTTAGTGTTAGGTTTACGTTTAGGGTTTGGTTCAGGGTTAGGGTTAGGGTTAGGTTTAGAGACAGAGTTAGCGTTAGGTCTATGGTTAGGGATTAGGTTTAGGGTTAGGGTTAGGGTTAGGTTTAGGGTTAGGTTAGGGTTAGGGTTAGGTTTAGGGTTAGCGTTAGGGTTAGGGTTAGGGTTTGGGTTATGGTTAGGGTTAGGTTTAGAGTCTGGGTTAGGGTTTGGGTAAGGGTTAGGTTTCCGATTAGGGTAGCGTCAGTGTGAGGGTTGGGGTTTGAGTTAGATTTGAGGTTTGATTAAGGGTTTGGTTTAGGGTCAGGGTTAGTTTAAGGGTTAGGGTTAGGGTTAGGGCTAGGGTTAGGTTAGGGTTAGAGTTGGGGTTAGAGTTCGGATTCGTTTTAGGATTGGGGTAATGTCAGTGTAAGGGTTAGGTTTAGATGTAGGTTTAGGGTTAGGGTTAGGTTTAGAGTGAGAGTGTTAGGGTCGGGTTAGGGTTAGGGTAATGGTTAGGTTAAGGGTTATGGATCAGGTTAGGGTTAGGGTAAGAGTTAGGGTTAGGGTTAGGGTTAGAGTTAGTGTTAGGATTAGGGTTAGGGTTAGGTTTAGGGTTAGATGTAATCTTAGGGTTAGTTTTTTGTTAAGGCTTAGGTTTAGGGTTAAGTTTCGGGTTAGGGTTAGGATTACTGTAACGTCTGCATTATGGTGAGGGTTAGTGTGGGGTTAGGGTTAGGGTTAGGGTTAGAGTTAGCATAAGGTTTAGGGTTAGGGTTAGGGTTAGAGTTCGGATTATGTTTAGGATTGGGGTAATGTCAGTGTAAGGGTAAGATTATGGGTTCGGGTTGAGGTTAGGTTTAGGTTTAGGGTAAAGGTTAGAGTTAGGGTTAGCTTTAGGATTGGGGTAATGTCAATGTAAGTGTTAGTTTAAGGGTTAGGGTTAGGGTTAGGGCTAGAGTTGGGCTTAGAGTTTGGGTTAGAGTTAGGGTTGGGTTAGGGTTAGGGTAATGGTTATGTTAAGGGTTAGGGATAAGGTTAAGCTTAGGGTTATGGTTAGGGTTAGGGTTAGTGTTTGGGTTAAAGTTAGGTTTAGTGTTAGGGTTAGTGTTAGGATTAGAGTGAGTGTTAGGGTTTGGGTTATGGTTAGGGTTAGAGATTGGTTTCGAGGTAGGGTTATGTTTTGGTTTAGGGTTAGGGTTAGGTTTATAGTTGGGGTTAGATTTCGAATTTGGTTTAGGATTGGTGTAATGTCCATGTAAGGTTTAGGTTCAGGTGTAGGTTTAGGGTTAGTGTTAGGTTTAGAGTGAGGGTTATTGTTAGGGTTGGGTTAGGGTTAGGGTTAGCATAAGGTTTAGGGTTAGGGTTAGGGTTAGGGTTAGAGTTCGGATTATTTTTAGGATTGGGGTAATGTCAGTGTAAGGGTAAGATTATGGGTTAGGGTTGAGGTTAGGTTTAGGTTTAGGGTAAGGGCTAGAGTTAGGGTTAGCTTTAGGATTGGGGCAATGTCAATGTAAGTGTTAGTTTAAGGGTTAGGGTTAGGGTTAGGTCTTGAGTTGGGCTTAGAGTTAGGGTTAGAGTTAGGGTTGGGTTAGGGTTAGGGTAATGGTTAGGTTAAGGGTTAGGGATAAGGTTAAGCTTAGGGTTAGGGTTAGTGTTATGGTTAGGGTTAGGGTTAGGGTTAGTGTTTGGGTTAAAGTTAGGTTTAGTGTTAGGGTTAGGGTTAGGGTTAGGGTTAGGGTTAGAGTGGGTGTTAGGGTTTGGGTTATGGTTAGGGTTAGAGACTGGTTTCTAGTTAGGGCTACGTTTTGGTTTAGGGTTAGGGTTAGGATTATAGTTGGGGTTAGAGTTAGAATTCGGTTTAGGATTGGGTTAATGTCCGTGTAAGGGTTAGGTTCAGGTGTAGGTTTAGGGTTAGTGTTAGGTTTAGAGTGAGGGTTATTGTTAGGGTTGGGTTAGGGTTAGGGTAATGGTTAGGTTAAGGGTTATGGATCGGGTTAGGTTTAGGGTTAGGGTAAGGGTTAGGGTTAGGGTTCTGGTTTGGTTTAGGGTTAGGGTTAGGTTTTGGGTTAGTGTTAGGTTTAGTGGTAGGGTCAGGGTTTAGGGTTAGGTTTAGGGTAACTGTTAGAGCTAGAGTAAGTGTTAGCGACAGGTTTAGGGTTATGTTTAGTTTTACGGATAGGGTAGTTTATGGTTAGTGTTTGGGGAAATGTTAAGGTTAGGGTTAGGGTTATGGTTATGGTTAGGGTTAGGGTTGGGGTTAGTATTAGGGTTAATGTCAGTTTAAGTCTTAGGCTTAGGGTTTGTGTTAGGGTTCGGTTAGGTTAAGGGTTAGGGTTAGGGTTTCGGTTAGTGTTTGGGTTAAAATTAGGTTAAACGTTAGGGTTTGGAATAGATTAAGGGTTAGGTATAGCAATAGGGTTAGGGTTAGTTTTAGTGTAAGGTTAAGGTTTAGGTTTAGGGCTTGGGTTAGGGTTAGGTTTAGGGTTGGGGTTAGGGTTAGGGTTAGGGTTAGGGTTAGTGTAAGTGATAGGGTTAGGGTTAGGGTTAGGGTTAGTGTTAGTGATAGGGTTAGGGTTAAGGTTAGGGTTAGGGTTAGGGTTTAGAGTTAGGTTAAGGGCTAGTGTAAGGGTTTGGGTTAGGGTTAGGGTTAGGGTTAGGGTTAGGGTTAGGGTTAGGGTTAGGGTTAGGGTTAGGGTTAGGGTTAGGTTAAGGGTTAGGGGCAGAGTTAGGGTTAGGTTTAAGTTTAGTTTTTAGGTTAGAGTTACGTTTAGTGTTTCTGTTAGTGTTTAGGTTAGGGTTAGGGAAACTGTTAGGGTTTGAGTTAGGGTTAGAGATAGGTGTAGTTTTAGGGTTAGGGTTACGGTTTGAGTAGTGTTAGGGTTTGGGTTTGGGTAATGCTTACAGTTAGGTTTAGGTTTGTTGTTAGGGCTGCAGTTAGGGTTAATGTTAGGGTTAGGAATAGGTTTATAGTTGGTGTTACGGTAAGGGTTAATTTTAGGGTTAGTTTGGGATTAGTGTTAGGAAGAGTGTTAGGGTCAGGGTTAGGGATAGGGTTAGTTTTAAATTTAGTGTTAGGTTTACGTTTAGGGTTTGGTTCAGGGTTAGGGTTAGGGTTAGGTTTAGAGACAGAGTTAGCGTTAGGTCTATGGTTAGGGATTAGGTTTAGGGTTAGGGTTAGGGTTAGGTTCAGGGTTAGGTTAGGTTTAGGGTTAGGTTTAGGGTTAGCGTTAGGGTTAGGGTTAGGGTTTGGGTTATGGTTAGGGTTAGGTTTAGAGTCTGGGTTAGGGTTTGGGTAAGGGTTAGGTTTCCGATTAGGGTAGCGTCAGTGTGAGGGTTGGGGTTTGAGTTAGATTTGAGGTTTGATTAAGGGTTTGGTTTAGGGTCAGGGTTAGTTTAAGGGTTAGGGTTAGGGTTAGGGCTAGGGTTAGGTTAGGGTTAGAGTTGGGGTTAGAGTTCGGATTCGTTTTAGGATTGGGGTAATGTCAGTGTAAGGGTTAGGTTTAGATGTAGGTTTAGGGTTAGGGTTAGGTTTAGAGTGAGAGTGTTAGGGTCGGGTTAGGGTTAGGGTAATGGTTAGGTTAAGGGTTATGGATCAGGTTAGGGTTAGGGTAAGAGTTAGGGTTAGGGTTAGGGTTAGAGTTAGTGTTAGGATTAGGGTTAGGGTTAGGTTTAGGGTTAGATGTAATCTTAGGGTTAGTTTTTTGTTAAGGCTTAGGTTTAGGGTTAAGTTTCGGGTTAGGGTTAGGATTACTGTAACGTCTGCATTATGGTGAGGGTTAGTGTGGGGTTAGGGTTAGGGTTAGGGTTAGAGTTAGCATAAGGTTTAGGGTTAGGGTTAGGGTTAGAGTTCGGATTATGTTTAGGATTGGGGTAATGTCAGTGTAAGGGTAAGATTATGGGTTAGGGTTGAGGTTAGGTTTAGGTTTAGGGTAAAGGTTAGAGTTAGGGTTAGCTTTAGGATTGGGGTAATGTCAATGTAAGTGTTAGTTTAAGGGTTAGGGTTAGGGCTAGGGCTAGAGTTGGGCTTAGAGTTTGGGTTAGAGTTAGGGTTGGGTTAGGGTTAGGGTAATGGTTATGTTAAGGGTTGGGGATAAGGTTAAGCTTAGGGTTATGGTTAGGGTTAGGGTTAGTGTTTGGGTTAAAGTTAGGTTTAGGGTTAGTGTTAGGGTTAGTGTTTGGGTTAGAGTGAGTGTTAGGGTTTGGGTTATGGTTAGGGTTAGAGATTGGTTTCGAGGTAGGGGTAGGTTTTGGTTTAGGGTTAGGGTTAGGTTTATAGCTGGGGTTAGAGTTAGAATTCGGTTTAGGATTGGTGTAATGTCCATGTAAGGGTTAGGTTCAGGTGTAGGTTTAGGGTTAGTGTTAGGTTTAGAGTGAGGGTTATTGTTAGGGTTGGGTTAGGGTTAGGGTTAGCATAAGGTTTAGGGTAAGGGTTAGGGTTAGGGTTAGAGTTCGGATTATTTTTAGGATTGGGGTAATGTCAGTGTAAGGGTAAGATTATGGGTTAGGGTTGAGGTTAGGTTTAGGTTTAGGGTAAGGGCTAGAGTTAGGGTTAACTTTGGGATTGGGGCAATGTCAATGTAATTGTTAGTTTAAGGGTTAGGGTTAGGGTTAGGTCTTGAGTTGGGCTTAGAGTTAGGGTTAGAGTTAGGGTTGGGTTAGGGTTAGGGTAATGGTTAGGTTAAGGGTTAGGGATAAGGTTAAGCTTAGGGTTAGGGTTCGTGTTAGGGTTAGGGTTAGGGTTAGGGTTAGTGTTTGGGTTAAAGTTAGGTTTAGGGTTAGGGTTAGGGTTAGGTTTAGGGTTAGGGTTAGGTTTTGGGTTCTGGTTTGGTTTAGGGTTAGGGTTAGGTTTTGGGTTAGTGTTAGGTTTAGTGGTAGGGTCAGGGTTTAGGGTTAGGTTTAGGGTAACTGTTAGAGCTAGAGTAAATGTTAGGGTTAGGTTTAGGGTTACGTTTAGTTTTACGGATAGGGCAGTTTATGGTTAGTGTTTGGAGAAATGTTAAGGTTAGGGTTAGGGTTATGGTTAGGGTTAGGGTTGGGGTTAGTATTAGGGTTAATGTCAGTTTAAGTCTTAGGGTTAGGGTTTGTGTTAGGGTTAGGGTTTCGGTTAGTGTTTGGGTTAAAATAAGGTTAAGGGTTAGGGTTTGGAATAGATTAAGGGTTAGGTATAGCAATAGGGTTAGGGTTAGTTTTAGGGTAAGGTTTCGGTTTAGGTTTAGGGCTTGGGTTAGGGTTAGGTTTAGGGTTGGGGTTAGGGTTAGGGTTAGGGTTAGGGTTAGGGTTAGTGTTAGTGATAGGGTTAGGGTTAAGGTTAGGGTTAGGGTTAGGGTTTAGAGTTAGGTTAAGGGCTAGTGTAAGGGTTAGTGTTTTGGTTAGGGTTAGGGTTAGGGTTAGGGTTAGGGTTAGGGTTAGGGTTAGGGTTAGGGTTAGGTTTAGTGTTAGAGTTAGGGTTACGGATAGGGTTGTGGTTAAGGTTAGGGTTCGGTTTAGAGTTAGGGTTTGGGTTAGGGTAAGAGTTAGTGTTAGTTTTAGTTCTAGGGCTAGTGTTAGGGTTATGTTAAGGGTTAGGGTAAGGGATAGTGTTAGGGTTAGGTTTGGGGTTAGGGATAGTGTTAGGGTTAGTTTTGGGGTTAGGGTTAGGGTTAGGGGTGTGGTTAGGTTTAGAATTTGGTTTAGGATTAGGTTTGGGTTAGGGTTAGGGTAATGGTTAGGTTAAGGGTTAAGGGTAGAGTTAGGGTTAGGTTTAGGTTTAGGTTTTAGGTTAGAGTTGCGTTTAGTGTTTCTGTCAGTGTTTAGGTTAGGGTTAGGGAAACTGTTAGGGTTTGAGTTAGGGTTAGAGATAGGTGTAGTCTTAGGGTTAGGGTTACGGTTTGAGTAGTGTTAGGGTTTGGGTTTGGGTAATGCTTACAGTTAGGGTTAGGTTTGTTGTTAGGACTAGGGTTAGGGTTAATGTTAGGGTTAGGAATAGGTTTATAATCTGTGTTATGGTAAGGGTTAGTTTTAGGGTTAGTTTGGGATTAGTGTTAGGAAGAGGGTTAGGGTCAGGGTTAGGGATAGGGTTAGTTTTAAATTTAGTGTTAGGTTTACGTTTAGGGTTTGGTTCAGGGTTAGGGTTAGGGTTAGGTTTAGAGACAGAGTTAGCGTTAGGTCTATGGTTAGGGATTAGGTTTAGGGTTAGGGTTAGGGTTAGGTTTAGGGTTAGGTTAGGGTTAGGGTTAGGTTTAGGGTTAGCGTTAGGGTTAGGTTTAGGGTTTGGGTTATGGTTAGGGTTAGGTTTAGAGTCTGGGTTAGGGTTTGGGTAAGGGTTAGGGTTCCGATTAGGGTAGCGTCAGTGTGAGGGTTGGGGTTTGAGTTAGATCTGAGGTTTGATTAAGGGTTTGGTTTAGGGTCAGGGTTAGTTTAAGGGTTAGGGTTAGGGTTAGGGCTAGGGTTAGGTTAGGGTTAGAGTTGGGGTTAGAGTTCGGATTCGTTTTAGGATTGGGGTAATGTCAGTGTAAGGGTTAGGTTTAGATGTAGGTTTAGGGTTAGGGTTAGGTTTAGAGTGAGAGTGTTAGGGTCGGGTTAGGGTTAGGGTAATGGTTAGGTTAAGGGTTATGGATCGGGTTAGGGTTAGGGTAAGAGTTAGGGTTAGGGTTAGGGTTAGAGTTAGTGTTAGGATTAGGGTTAGGGTTAGGTTTAGGGTTAGATGTAATCTTAGGGTTAGTTTTTTGTTAAGGCTTAGGTTTAGGGTTAAGTTTCGGGTTAGGGTTAGGATTACTGTAACGTCTGCATTATGGTGAGGGTTAGTGTGGGGTTAGGGTTAGGGTTAGGGTTAGGGTTAGAGTTAGCATAAGGTTTAGGGTTAGGGTTAGGGTTAGAGTTCGGATTATGTTTAGGATTGGGGTAATGTCAGTGTAAGGGTAAGATTATGGGTTAGGGTTGAGGTTAGGTTTAGGTTTAGGGTAAAGGTTAGGGTTAGGGTTAGCTTTAGGATTGGGGTAATGTCAATGTAAGTGTTAGTTTAAGGGTTAGCGTTAGGGTTAGGGCTGGAGTTGGGCTTAGAGTTTGGGTTAGAGTTAGGGTTGGGTTAGGGTTAGGGTAATGGTTAGGTTAAGGGTTAGGGATAAGGTTAAGCTTAGGGTTAGGGTTAGGTTTAGGGTTAGTGTTTGGGTTAAAGTTAGGTTTAGTGTTAGGGTTAGGGTTAGGGTTAGGGTTAGGGTTTGGGTTATGGTTAGGGTTAGAGATTGTTTTCGGGGTAGGGTTATGTTTTGGTTTAGGGTTAGGGTTAGGGTTATAGTTGGGGTTAGAGTTAGAATTCGGTTTAGGATTGGGTTAATGTCCGTGTAAGGGTTAGGTTCAGGTGTAGGTTTAGGGTTAGTGTTAGGTGTAGAGTGAGGGTTATTGTTAGGGTTGGGTTAGGGTTAGGGTAATGGTTAGGTTAAGGGTTATGGATCGGGTTTGGTTTAGGGTTAGGGTAAGGGTTAGGGTTAGGGTTCTGGTTTGGTTTAGGGTTTAGGGTTAGGTTTTGGGTTAGTGTTAGGTTTAGTGGTAGGGTCAGGGTTTAGGGTTAGGTTTAGGGTAACTGTTAGAGCTAGAGTAAGTGCTAGCGAAATGTTTAGGGTTACGTTTAGTTTTACGGATAGGGTAGTTTATGGTTAGTGTTTGGGCAAATGTTAGGGTTAGGGTTATGGTTAGGGTTAGGGTTGGGGTTAGTATTAGGGTTAATGTCAGTTTAAGTCTTAGGGTTAGGGTTTGTGTTAGGGTTAGGTTAGGTTAGGTTAAGGGTTGGGGTTAGGGTTTCGGTTAGTGTTTGGGTTAAAATAAGGTTAAGGGTTAAGGTTTGGAATAGATTAAGAGTTAGGTATAGCAATAGGGTTAGGGTTAGTTTTAGGGTAAGGTTTCGGTTTAGGTTTAGGGCTTGGGTTAGGGTTAGGTTTAGGGTTGGGGTTAGGGTTAGGGTTAGGGTTAGGGTTAGGGTTAGGGTTAGTGTTAGTGATAGGGTTAGGGTTAAGGTTAGGGTTAGGGTTAGGGTTTAGAGTTAGGTTAAGGGCTAGTGTAAGGGTTAGTGTTTTGGTTAGGGTTAGGGTTAGGGTTAGGGTTAGGGTTAGGGTTAGGGTTAGGGTTAGGGTTAGGGTTAGGGTTAGGGTTAGGGTTAGGTTTAGTGTTAGGGTTAGGGTTACGGATAGGGTTGCGGTTAAGGTTAGGGTTCGGTTTAGAGTTAGGGTTTGGGTTAGGGTTAGAGTTAGGGTTAGTTTTAGTTCTAGGGCTAGTGTTAGGGTTATGTTAAGGGTTAGGGTAAGGGATAGTGTTAGGGTTAGGTTTGGGGTTAGGGATAGTGTTAGGGTTAGTTTTGGGGTTAGGGTTAGGGTTAGGGTTAGGGGTGTGGTTCGGTTTAGAATTTGGGTTAGGATTAGGTTTGGGTTAGGGTTAGGGTAATGGTTAGGTTAAGGGTTAAGGGTAGAGTTAGGGTTAGGTTTAGGTTTAGGTTTTAGGTTAGAGTTACGTTTAGTGTTTCTGTCAGTGTTTAGGTTAGGGTTAGGGAAACTGTTAGGGTTTGAGTTAGGGTTAGAGATAGGTGTAGTCTTAGGGTTAGGGTTACGGTTTGAGTAGTGTTAGGGTTTGGGTTTGGGTAATGCTTACAGTTAGGGTTAGGTTTGTTGTTAGGAGTAGGGTTAAGGTTAATGTTAGGGTTAGGAATAGGTTTATAATCAGTGTTATGGTAAGGGTTAGTTTTAGGGTTAGTTTGGGATTAGTGTTAGGAAGAGGGTTAGGGTCAGGGTTAGGGATAGGGTTAGTTTTAAATTTAGTGTTAGGTTTACGTTTAGGGTTTGGTTCAGGGTTAGGGTTAGGGTTAGGTTTAGAGACAGAGTTAGCGTTAGGTCTATGGTTAGGGATTAGGTTTAGGGTTAGGGTTAGGGTTAGGTTTAGGGTTAGGTTAGGGTTAGGGTTAGGTTTAGGGTTAGCGTTAGGGTTAGGGTTAGGGTTTGGGTTATGGTTAGGGTTAGGTTTAGAGTCTGGGTTAGGGTTTGGGTAAGGGTTAGGTTTCCGATTAGGGTAGCGTCAGTGTGAGGGTTGGGGTTTGAGTTAGATTTGAGGTTTGATTAAGGGTTCGGTTTAGGGTCAGGGTTAGTTTAAGGGTTAGGGTTAGGGTTAGGGCAAGGGTTAGGTTAGGGTTAGAGTTGGGGTTAGAGTTCGGATTCGTTTTAGGATTGGGGTAATGTCAGTGTAAGGGTTAGGTTTAGATGTAGGTTTAGGGTTAGGGTTAGGTTTAGAGTGAGAGTGTTAGGGTCGGGTTAGGGTTAGGGTAATGGTTAGGTTAAGGGTTATGGATCAGGTTAGGGTTAGGGTAAGAGTTAGGGTTAGGGTTAGGGTTAGAGTTAGTGTTAGGGTTAGGGTTAGGGTTAGGTTTAGGGTTAGATGTAATCTTAGGGTTAGTTTTTTGTTAAGGCTTAGGTTTAGGGTTAAGTTTCGGGTTAGGGTTAGGATTACTGTAACGTCTGCATTATGGTGAGGGTTAGTGTGGGGTTAGGGTTAGGGTTAGGGTTAGAGTTAGCATAAGGTTTAGGGTTAGGGTTAGGGTTAGAGTTCGGATTATGTTTAGGATTGGGGTAATGTCAGTGTAAGGGTAAGATTATGGGTTAGGGTTGAGGTTAGGTTTAGGTTTAGGGTAAAGGTTAGGGTTAGGGTTAGCTTTAGGATTGGGGTAATGTCAATGTAAGTGTTAGTTTAAGGGTTAGGGTTAGGGTTAGGGCTAGAGTTTGGCTTAGAGTTTGGGTTAGAGTTAGGGTTGGGTTAGGGTTAGGGTAATGGTTATGTTAAGGGTTAGGGATAAGGTTAAGCTTAGGGTTAGTGTTAGGGTTAGGGTTAGTGTTTGGGTTAAAGTTAGGTTTAGTGTTAGGTTTAGTGTTAGGGTTAGAGTGAGTGTTAGGGTTTGGGTTATGGTTAGGGTTAGAGATTGGTTTCGAGGTAGGGGTAGGTTTTGGTTTAGGGTTAGGGTTAGGTTTATAGTTTGGGTTAGATTTAGAATTTGGTTTAGGATTGGTGTAATGTCCGTGTAAGGGTTAGGTTCAGGTGTAGGTTTAGGGTTAGTGTTAGGTTTAGAGTGAGGGTTATTGTTAGGGTTGGGTTAGGGTTAGGGTTAGCATAAGGTTTAGGGTTAGGGTTAGGGTTAGGGTTAGAGTTCGGATTATTTTTAGGATTGGGGTAATGTCAGTGTAAGGGTAAGATTATGGGTTAGGGTTGAGGTTAGGTTTAGGTTTAGGGTAAGGGCTAGAGTTAGGGTTAGCTTTAGGATTGGGGCAATGTCAATGTAAGTGTTAGTTTAAGGGTTAGGGTTAGGGTTAGGTCTTGAGTTGGGCTTAGAGTTAGGGTTAGAGTTAGGGTTGGGTTAGGGTTAGGGTAATGGTTATGTTAAGGGTTAGGGATAAGGTTAAGCTTAGGGTTAGGGTTAGTGTTATGGTTAGGGTTAGGGTTAGGGTTAGTGTTTGGGTTAAAGTTAGGTTTAGTGTTAGGGTTAGGGTTAGGGTTAGGGTTAGGGTTAGAGTGGGTGTTAGGGTTTGGGTTATGGTTAGGGTTAGAGATTGGTTTCTAGTTAGGGCTACGTTTTGGTTTAGGGTTAGGGTTAGGATTATAGTTGGGGTTAGAGTTAGAATTCGGTTTAGGATTGGGTTAATGTCCGTGTAAGGGTTAGGTTCAGGTGTAGGTTTAGGGTTAGTGTTAGGTTTAGAGTGAGGGTTATTGTTAGGGTTGGGTTAGGGTTAGGGTAATGGTTAGGTTAAGGGTTATGGATCGGGTTAGGTTTAGGGTTAGGGTAAGGGTTAGGGTTAGGGTTCTGGTTTGGTTTAGGGTTAGGGTTAGGTTTTGGGTTAGTGTTAGGTTTAGTGGTAGGGTCAGGGTTTAGGGTTAGGTTTAGGGTAACTGTTAGAGCTAGAGTAAATGTTAGGGTTAGGTTTAGGGTTACGTTTAGTTTTACGGATAGGGTAGTTTATGGTTAGTGTTTGGGGAAATGTTAAGGTTAGGGTTAGGGTTATGGTTAGTGTTAGGGTTGGGGTTAGTATTAGGGTTAATGTTTGGGCAAATGTTAAGGTTAGGGTTAGGGTTATGTTTATGGTTAGGGTTAGGTTTGGGGTTAAATAAGGTTAAGGGTTAGGGTTTGGAATAGATTAAGGGTTAGGTATAGCAATAGGGTTAGGGTTAGTTTTAGAGTAAGGTTTCGGTTTAGGTTTAGGGCTTGGGTTAGGGTTAGGTTTAGGGTTGGGGTTAGTGTTAGTGATAGGGTTAGGGTTAAGGTTAGGGTTAGGGTTAGGGTTTAGAGTTAGGTTAAGGGCTAGTGTAAGGGTTAGTGTTTTGGTTAGCTTTAGGGTTAGGGTTAGGGTTAGGGTTAGGGTTAGGGTTAGGGTTAGGGTTAGGGTTAGGGTTAGGGTTAGGGTTAGGGTTAGGGTTAGGGTTAGGGTTAGGGTTAGGGTTAGGGTTAGGGTTAGGGTTAGTGTTAGGGTTAGGGTTACGGATAGGGTTGCGGTTAAGGTTAGGGTTCGGTTTAGAGTTATGGTTTGGGTTAGGGTAAGAGTTAGTGTTAGTTTTAGTTCTAGGGCTAGTGTTAGGGTTATGTTAAGGGTTAGAGTAAGGGATAGTGTTAGGGTTAGGTTTGGGGTTAGGGATAGTGTTTGGGTTAGTTTTGGGGTTAGGGTTAGGGTTAGGGGTGTGGTTAGGTTTAGAATTTGGGGTAGGATTAGGTTTGGGTTAGGGTTAGGGTAATGGTTAGGTTAAGGCTTAAGGGTAGAGTTAGGGTTAGGTTTAGGTTTAGGTTTTAGGTTAGAGTTACGTTTAGTGTTTCTGTCAGTGTTTAGGTTAGGTTTAGGGAAACTGTTAGGGTTTGAGTTAGGGTTAGAGATAGGTGTAGTCTTAGGGTTAGGGTTACGGTTTGAGTAGTGTTAGGGTTTGGGTTTGGGTAATGCTTACAGTTAGGGTTAGGTTTGTTGTTAGGAGTAGGGTTAAGGTTAATGTTAGGGTTAGGAATAGGTTTATAATCAGTGTTATGGTAAGGGTTAGTTTTAGGGTTAGTTTGGGATTAGTGTTAGGAAGAGGGTTAGGGTCAGGGTTAGGGATAGGGTTAGTTTTAAATTTAGTGTTAGGTTTACGTTTAGGGTTTGGTTCAGGGTTAGGGTTAGGGTTAGGTTTAGAGACAGAGTTAGCGTTAGGTCTATGGTTAGGGATTAGGTTTAGGGTTAGGGTTAGGGTTAGGTTTAGGGTTAGGTTAGGGTTAGGGTTAGGTTTAGGGTTAGCGTTAGGGTTAGGGTTAGGGTTTGGGTTATGGTTAGGGTTAGGTTTAGAGTCTGGGTTAGGGTTTGGGTAAGGGTTAGGTTTCCGATTAGGGTAGCGTCAGTGTGAGGGCTGGGGTTTGAGTTAGATTTGAGGTTTGATTAAGGGTTTGGTTTAGGGTCAGGGTTAGTTTAAGGGTTAGGGTTAGGGTTAGGGCTAGGGTTAGGTTAGGGTTAGAGTTGGGGTTAGAGTTAGGATTCGTTTTAGGATTGGGGTAATGTCAGTGTAAGGGTTAGGTTTAGATGTAGGTTTAGGGTAAAGGTTAGGTTTAGAGTGAGAGTGTTAGGATCGGGTTAGGGTTAGGGTAATGGTTAGGTTAAGGGTCATGGATCAGGTTAGGGTTAGGGTAAGAGTTAGGGTTAGGGTTAGGGTTAGAGTTAGTGTTAGGATTAGGGTTAGGGTTAGGTTTAGGGTTAGATGTAATCTTAGGGTTAGTTTTTTGTTAAGGCTTAGGTTTAGGGTTAAGTTTCGGGTTAGGGTTAGGATTACTGTAACGTCTGCATTATGGTGAGGGTTAGTGTGGGGTTAGGGTTAGGGTTAGGGTTAGGGTTAGCATAAGGTTTAGGGTTAGGGTTAGGGTTAGAGTTCGGATTATGTTTAGGATTGGGGTAATGTCAGTGTAAGGGTAAGATTATGGGTTAGGGTTGAGGTTAGGTTTAGGTTTAGGGTAAAGGTTAGAGTTAGGGTTAGCTTTAGGATTGGGGTAATGTCAATGTAAGTGTTAGTTTAAGGGTTAGGGTTAGGGTTAGGGCTAGAGTTTGGCTTAGAGTTTGGGTTAGAGTTAGGGTTGGGTTAGGGTTGGGGTAATGGTTATGTTAAGGGTTAGGGATAAGGTTAAGCTTAGTGTTAGTGTTAGGGTTAGGGTTAGTGTTTGGGTTAAAGTTAGGTTTAGTGTTAGGGTTAGTGTTAGGGTTAGAGTGAGTGTTAGGGTTTGGGTTATGGTTAGGGTTAGAGATTGGTTTCGAGGTAGGGTTAGGTTTTGGTTTTGGGTTAGGGTTAGGTTTATAGTTGGGGTTAGAGTTAGAATTTGGTTTAGGATTGGTGTAATGTCCGTGTAAGGGTTAGGTTCAGGTGTAGGTTTAGGGTTAGTGTTAGGTTTAGAGTGAGGGTTATTGTTAGGGTTGGGTTAGGGTTAGGGTTAGCATAAGGTTTAGGGTAAGGTTTAGGGTTAGGTTTAGAGTTCGGATTATTTTTAGGATTGGGGTAATGTCAGTGTAAGGGTAAGATTATGGGTTAGGGTTGAGGTTAGGTTTAGGCTTAGGGTAAGGGCTAGAGTTAGGGTTAGCTTTAGGATTGGGGCAATGTCAATGTAAGTGTTAGTTTAAGGGTTAGGGTTAGGGTTAGGTCTTGAGTTGGGCTTAGAGTTAGGGTTAGAGTTAGGGTTGGGTTAGGGTTAGGGTAATGGTTAGGTTAAGGGTTAGGGATAAGGTTAAGCTTAGGGTTAGGGTTAGTGTTATGGTTAGGGTTAGGGTTAGGGTTAGTGTTTGGGTTAAAGTTAGGTTTAGTGTTAGGGTTAGGGTTAGGGTTAGGGTTAGGGTTAGAGTGGGTGTTAGGGTTTGGGTTATGGTTAGGGTTAGAGATTGGTTTCTAGTTAGGGCTACGTTTTGGTTTAGGGTTAGGGTTAGGATTATAGTTGGGGTTAGAGTTAGAATTCGGTTTAGGATTGGGTTAATGTCCGTGTAAGGGTTAGGTTCAGGTGTAGGTTTAGGGTTAGTGTTAGGTTTAGAGTGAGGGTTATTGTTAGGGTTGTGTTTGGGTTAGGGTAATGGTTAGGTTAAGGGTTATGGATCGGGTTAGGTTTAGGGTTAGGGTAAGGGTTAGGGTTAGGGTTCTGGTTTGGTTTAGGGTTAGGGTTAGGTTTTGGGTTAGTGTTAGGTTTAGTGGTAGGGTCAGGGTTTAGGTTTAGGTTTAGGGTAACTGTTAGAGCTAGAGTAAGTGTTAGCAACAGGTTTAGGGTTATGTTTAGTTTTACGGATAGGGTAGTTTATGGTTAGTGTTTGGGGAAATGTTAAGGTTAGGGTTAGGGTTATGGTTATGGTTAGGGTTAGGGTTGGGGTTAGTATTAGGGTTAATGTCAGTTTAAGTCTTAGGCTTAGGGTTTGTGTTAGGGTTCGGTTAGGTTAAGGGTTAGGGTTAGGGTTTCGGTTAGTGTTTGGGTTAAAATTAGGTTAAACGTTAGGGTTTGGAATAGATTAAGGGTTAGGTATAGCAATAGGGTTAGGGTTAGTTTTAGTGTAAGGTTAAGGTTTAGGTTTAGGGCTTGGGTTAGGGTTAGGTTTAGGGTTGGGGTTAGGGTTAGGGTTAGGGTTAGGGTTAGTGTAAGTGATAGGGTTAGGGTTAGGGTTAGGGTTAGTGTTAGTGATAGGGTTAGGGTTAGGGTTAGGGTTAGGGTTAGGGTTTAGAGTTAGGTTAAGGGCTAGTGTAAGGGTTTGGGTTAGGGTTAGGGTTAGGGTTAGGGTTAGGGTTAGGGTTAGGGTTAGGGTTAGGGTTAGGGTTAGGGTTAGGGTTAGGGTTAGGTTAAGGGTTAGGGGCAGAGTTAGGGTTAGGTTTAAGTTTAGTTTTTAGGTTAGAGTTACGTTTAGTGTTTCTGTTAGTGTTTAGGTTAGGGTTAGGGAAACTGTTAGGGTTTGAGTTAGGGTTAGAGATAGGTGTAGTTTTAGGGTTAGGGTTACGGTTTGAGTAGTGTTAGGGTTTGGGTTTGGGTAATGCTTACAGTTAGGTTTAGGTTTGTTGTTAGGGCTGCAGTTAGGGTTAATGTTAGGGTTAGGAATAGGTTTATAGTTGGTGTTACGGTAAGGGTTAATTTTAGGGTTAGTTTGGGATTAGTGTTAGGAAGAGTGTTAGGGTCAGGGTTAGGGATAGGGTTAGTTTTAAATTTAGTGTTAGGTTTACGTTTAGGGTTTGGTTCAGGGTTAGGGTTAGGGTTAGGTTTAGAGACAGAGTTAGCGTTAGGTCTATGGTTAGGGATTAGGTTTAGGGTTAGGGTTAGGGTTAGGTTCAGGGTTAGGTTAGGTTTAGGGTTAGGTTTAGGGTTAGCGTTAGGGTTAGGGTTAGGGTTTGGGTTATGGTTAGGGTTAGGTTTAGAGTCTGGGTTAGGGTTTGGGTAAGGGTTAGGTTTCCGATTAGGGTAGCGTCAGTGTGAGGGTTGGGGTTTGAGTTAGATTTGAGGTTTGATTAAGGGTTTGGTTTAGGGTCAGGGTTAGTTTAAGGGTTAGGGTTAGGGTTAGGGCTAGGGTTAGGTTAGGGTTAGAGTTGGGGTTAGAGTTCGGATTCGTTTTAGGATTGGGGTAATGTCAGTGTAAGGGTTAGGTTTAGATGTAGGTTTAGGGTTAGGGTTAGGTTTAGAGTGAGAGTGTTAGGGTCGGGTTAGGGTTAGGGTAATGGTTAGGTTAAGGGTTATGGATCAGGTTAGGGTTAGGGTAAGAGTTAGGGTTAGGGTTAGGGTTAGAGTTAGTGTTAGGATTAGGGTTAGGGTTAGGTTTAGGGTTAGATGTAATCTTAGGGTTAGTTTTTTGTTAAGGCTTAGGTTTAGGGTTAAGTTTCGGGTTAGGGTTAGGATTACTGTAACGTCTGCATTATGGTGAGGGTTAGTGTGGGGTTAGGGTTAGGGTTAGGGTTAGAGTTAGCATAAGGTTTAGGGTTAGGGTTAGGGTTAGAGTTCGGATTATGTTTAGGATTGGGGTAATGTCAGTGTAAGGGTAAGATTATGGGTTAGGGTTGAGGTTAGGTTTAGGTTTAGGGTAAAGGTTAGAGTTAGGGTTAGCTTTAGGATTGGGGTAATGTCAATGTAAGTGTTAGTTTAAGGGTTAGGGTTAGGGTTAGGGTTAGGGCTAGAGTTGGGCTTAGAGTTTGGGTTAGAGTTAGGGTTGGGTTAGGGTTAGGGTAATGGTTATGTTAAGGGTTAGGGATAAGGTTAAGCTTAGGGTTAGTGTTAGGGTTAGGGTTAGTGTTTGGGTTAAAGTTAGGTTTAGTGTTAGGGTTAGTGTTTGGGTTAGAGTGAGTGTTAGGGTTTGGGTTATGGTTAGGGTTAGAGATTGGTTTCGAGGTAGGGGTAGGTTTTGGTTTAGGGTTAGGGTTAGGTTTATAGCTGGGGTTAGAGTTAGAATTCGGTTTAGGATTGGTGTAATGTCCATGTAAGGGTTAGGTTCAGGTGTAGGTTTAGGGTTAGTGTTAGGTTTAGAGTGAGGGTTATTGTTAGGGTTGGGTTAGGGTTAGGGTTAGCATAAGGTTTAGGGTAAGGGTTAGGGTTAGGGTTAGAGTTCAGATTATTTTTAGGATTGGGGTAATGTCAGTGTAAGGGTAAGATTATGGGTTAGGGTTGAGGTTAGGTTTAGGTTTAGGGTAAGGGCTAGAGTTAGGGTTAACTTTGGGATTGGGGCAATGTCAATGTAATTGTTAGTTTAAGGGTTAGGGTTAGGGTTAGGTCTTGAGTTGGGCTTAGAGTTAGGGTTAGAGTTAGGGTTGGGTTAGGGTTAGGGTAATGGTTAGGTTAAGGGTTAGGGATAAGGTTAAGCTTAGGGTTAGGGTTCGTGTTAGGGTTAGGGTTAGGGTTAGGGTTAGTGTTTGGGTTAAAGTTAGGTTTAGGGTTAGGGTTAGGGTTAGGTTTAGGGTTAGGGTTAGGTTTTGGGTTCTGGTTTGGTTTAGGGTTAGGGTTAGGTTTTGGGTTAATGTTAGGTTTAGTGGTAGGGTCAGGGTTTAGGGTTAGGTTTAGGGTAACTGTTAGAGCTAGAGTAAATGTTAGGGTTAGGTTTAGGGTTACGTTTAGTTTTACGGATAGGGCAGTTTATGGTTAGTGTTTGGGGAAATGTTAAGGTTAGGGTTAGGGTTATGGTTAGGGTTAGGGTTGGGGTTAGTATTAGGGTTAATGTCAGTTTAAGTCTTAGGGTTAGGGTTTGTGTTAGGGTTAGGGTTTCGGTTAGTGTTTGGGTTAAAATAAGGTTAAGGGTTAGGGTTTGGAATAGATTAAGGGTTAGGTATAGCAATAGGGTTAGGGTTAGTTTTAGGGTAAGGTTTCGGTTTAGGTTTAGGGCTTGGGTTAGGGTTAGGTTTAGGGTTGGGGTTAGGGTTAGGGTTAGGGTTAGGGTTAGTGTTAGTGATAGGGTTAGGCTTAAGGTTAGGGTTAGGGTTAGGGTTTAGAGTTAGGTTAAGGGCTAGTGTAAGGGTTAGTGTTTTGGTTAGGGTTAGGGTTAGGGTTAGGGTTAGGGTTAGGGTTAGGGTTAGGGTTAGGGTTAGGGTTAGGGTTAGGTTTAGTGTTAGAGTTAGGGTTACGGATAGGGTTGTGGTTAAGGTTAGGGTTCGGTTTAGAGTTAGGGTTTGGGTTAGGGTAAGAGTTAGTGTTAGTTTTAGTTCTAGGGCTAGTGTTAGGGTTATGTTAAGGGTTAGGGTAAGGGATAGTGTTAGGGTTAGGTTTGGGGTTAGGGATAGTGTTAGGGTTAGTTTTGGGGTTAGGGTTAGGGTTAGGGGTGTGGTTAGGTTTAGAATTTGGTTTAGGATTAGGTTTGGGTTAGGGTTAGGGTAATGGTTAGGTTAAGGGTTAAGGGTAGAGTTAGGGTTAGGTTTAGGTTTAGGTTTTAGGTTAGAGTTACGTTTAGTGTTTCTGTCAGTGTTTAGGTTAGGGTTAGGGAAACTGTTAGGGTTTGAGTTAGGGTTAGAGATAGGTGTAGTCTTAGGGTTAGGGTTACGGTTTGAGTAGTGTTAGGGTTTGGGTTTGGGTAATGCTTACAGTTAGGGTTAGGTTTGTTGTTAGGACTAGGGTTAGGGTTAATGTTAGGGTTAGGAATAGGTTTATAATCTGTGTTATGGTAAGGGTTAGTTTTAGGGTTAGTTTGGGATTAGTGTTAGGAAGAGGGTTAGGGTCAGGGTTAGGGATAGGGTTAGTTTTAAATTTAGTGTTAGGTTTACGTTTAGGGTTTGGTTCAGGGTTAGGGTTAGGGTTAGGTTTAGAGACAGAGTTAGCGTTAGGTCTATGGTTAGGGATTAGGTTTAGGGTTAGGGTTAGGGTTAGGTTTAGGGTTAGGTTAGGGTTAGGGTTAGGTTTAGGGTTAGCGTTAGGGTTAGGTTTAGGGTTTGGGTTATGGTTAGGGTTAGGTTTAGAGTCTGGGTTAGGGTTTGGGTAAGGGTTAGGGTTCCGATTAGGGTAGCGTCAGTGTGAGGGTTGGGGTTTGAGTTAGATCTGAGGTTTGATTAAGGGTTTGGTTTAGGGTCAGGGTTAGTTTAAGGGTTAGGGTTAGGGTTAGGGCTAGGGTTAGGTTAGGGTTAGAGTTGGGGTTAGAGTTAGGATTCGTTTTAGGATTGGGGTAATGTCAGTGTAAGGGTTAGGTTTAGATGTAGGTTTAGGGTAAAGGTTAGGTTTAGAGTGAGAGTGTTAGGATCGGGTTAGGGTTAGGGTAATGGTTAGGTTAAGGGTCATGGATCAGGTTAGGGTTAGGGTAAGAGTTAGGGTTAGGGTTAGGGTTAGAGTTAGTGTTAGGATTAGGGTTAGGGTTAGGTTTAGGGTTAGATGTAATCTTAGGGTTAGTTTTTTGTTAAGGCTTAGGTTTAGGGTTAAGTTTCGGGTTAGGGTTAGGATTACTGTAACGTCTGCATTATGGTGAGGGTTAGTGTGGGGTTAGGGTTAGGGTTAGGGTTAGGGTTAGCATAAGGTTTAGGGTTAGGGTTAGGGTTAGAGTTCGGATTATGTTTAGGATTGGGGTAATGTCAGTGTAAGGGTAAGATTATGGGTTAGGGTTGAGGTTAGGTTTAGGTTTAGGGTAAAGGTTAGAGTTAGGGTTAGCTTTAGGATTGGGGTAATGTCAATGTAAGTGTTAGTTTAAGGGTTAGGGTTAGGGTTAGGGCTAGAGTTTGGCTTAGAGTTTGGGTTAGAGTTAGGGTTGGGTTAGGGTTGGGGTAATGGTTATGTTAAGGGTTAGGGATAAGGTTAAGCTTAGTGTTAGTGTTAGGGTTAGGGTTAGTGTTTGGGTTAAAGTTAGGTTTAGTGTTAGGGTTAGTGTTAGGTTTAGAGTGATTGTTAGGGTTTGGGTTATGGTTAGGGTTAGAGATTGGTTTCGAGGTAGGGTTAGGTTTTGGTTTTGGGTTAGGGTTAGGTTTATAGTTGGGGTTAGAGTTAGAATTTGGTTTAGGATTGGTGTAATGTCCGTGTAAGGGTTAGGTTCAGGTGTAGGTTTAGGGTTAGTGTTAGGTTTAGAGTGAGGGTTATTGTTAGGGTTGCGTTAGGGTTAGGGTTAGCATAAGGTTTAGGGTAAGGTTTAGGGTTAGGGTTAGAGTTCGGATTATTTTTAGGATTGGGGTAATGTCAGTGTAAGGGTAAGATTATGGGTTAGGGTTGAGGTTAGGTTTAGGTTTAGGGTAAGGGCTAGAGTTAGGGTTAGCTTTAGGATTGGGGCAATGTCAATGTAAGTGTTAGTTTAAGGGTTAGGGTTAGGGTTAGGTCTTGAGTTGGGCTTAGAGTTAGGGTTAGAGTTAGGGTTGGGTTAGGGTTAGGGTAATGGTTAGGTTAAGGGTTAGGGATAAGGTTAAGCTTAGGGTTAGGGTTAGTGTTATGGTTAGGGTTAGGGTTAGGGTTAGTGTTTGGGTTAAAGTTAGGTTTAGTGTTAGGGTTAGGGTTAGGGTTAGGGTTAGGGTTAGAGTGGGTGTTAGGGTTTGGGTTATGGTTAGGGTTAGAGATTGGTTTCTAGTTAGGGCTACGTTTTGGTTTAGGGTTAGGGTTAGGATTATAGTTGGGGTTAGAGTTAGAATTCGGTTTAGGATTGGGTTAATGTCCGTGTAAGGGTTAGGTTCAGGTGTAGGTTTAGGGTTAGTGTTAGGTTTAGAGTGAGGGTTATTGTTAGGGTTGGGTTAGGGTTAGGGTAATGGTTAGGTTAAGGGTTATGGATCGGGTTAGGTTTAGGGTTAGGGTAAGGGTTAGGGTTAGGGTTCTGGTTTGGTTTAGGGTTAGGGTTAGGTTTTGGGTTAGTGTTAGGTTTAGTGGTAGGGTCAGGGTTTAGGGTTAGGTTTAGGGTAACTGTTAGAGCTAGAGTAAATGTTAGGGTTAGGTTTAGGGTTACGTTTAGTTTTACGGATAGGGCAGTTTATGGTTAGTGTTTGGGGAAATGTTAAGGTAAGGGTTAGGGTTATGGTTATGGTTAGGGTTAGGGTTGGGGTTAGTATTAGGGTTAATGTCAGTTTAAGTCTTAGGCTTAGGGTTTGTGTTAGGGTTCGGTTAGGTTAAGGGTTAGGGTTAGGGTTTCGGTTAGTGTTTGGGTTAAAATTAGGTTAAGGGTTAGGGTTTGGAATAGATTAAGGGTTAGGTATAGCAATAGGGTTAGTTTTAGTTTTAGTGTAAGGTTAAGGTTTAGGTTTAGTTCTTGGGTTAGGGTTAGGTTTAGGGTTGGGGTTAGGGTTAGGGTTAGGGTTAGGGTTAGTGTAAGTGATAGGGTTAGGGTTAGGGTTAGGGTTAGTGTTAGTGATAGGGTTAGGGTTAAGGTTAGGGTTAGGGTTAGGGTTTAGAGTTAGGTTAAGGGCTAGTGTAAGGGTTAGGGTTAGGGTTAGGGTTAGGGTTAGGGTTAGGGTTAGGGTTAGGGTTAGGGTTAGGTTTAGGGTTAGGGTTAGGGTTAGGGTTAGGTTAAGGGTTAGGGGCAGAGTTAGGGTTAGGTTTAAGTTTAGTTTTTAGGTTAGAGTTACGTTTAGTGTTTCTGTTAGTGTTTAGGTTAGGGTTAGGGAAACTGTTAGGGTTTGAGTTAGGGTTAGAGATAGGTGTAGTTTTGGGGTTAGGGTTACGGTTTGAGTAGTGTTAGGGTTTGGGTTTGGGTAATGCTTACAGTTAGGTTTAGGTTTGTTGTTAGGGCTACGGTTAGGGTTAATGTTAGGGTTAGGAATAGGTTTATAGTTGGTGTTACGGTAAGGGTTAATTTTAGGGTTAGTTTGGGATTAGTGTTAGGAAGAGTGTTAGGGTCAGGGTTAGGGATAGGGTTAGTTTTAAATTTAGTGTTAGGTTTACGTTTAGGGTTTGGTTCAGGGTTAGGGTTAGGGTTAGGTTTAGAGACAGAGTTAGCGTTAGGTCTATGGTTAGGGATTAGGTTTAGGGTTAGGGTTAGGGTTAGGTTCAGGGTTAGGTTAGGTTTAGGGTTAGGTTTAGGGTTAGCGTTAGGGTTAGGGTTAGGGTTTGGGTTATGGTTAGGGTTAGGTTTAGAGTCTGGGTTAGGGTTTGGGTAAGGGTTAGGTTTCCGATTAGGGTAGCGTCAGTGTGAGGGTTGGGGTTTGAGTTAGATTTGAGGTTTGATTAAGGGTTTGGTTTAGGGTCAGGGTTAGTTTAAGGGTTAGGGTTAGGGTTAGGGTTAGGGCTAGGGTTAGGTTAGGGTTAGAGCTGGGGTTAGAGTTCGGATTCGTTTTAGGATTGGGGTAATGTCAGTGTAAGGGTTAGGTTTAGATGTAGGTTTAGGGTTAGGGTTAGGTTTAGAGTGAGAGTGTTAGGGTCGGGTTAGGGTTAGGGTAATGGTTAGGTTAAGGGTTATGGATCAGGTTAGGGTTAGGGTAAGAGTTAGGGTTAGGGTTAGGGTTAGAGTTAGTGTTAGGATTAGGGTTAGGGTTAGGTTTAGGGTTAGATGTAATCTTAGGGTTAGTTTTTTGTTAAGGCTTAGGTTTAGGGTTAAGTTTCGGGTTAGGGTTAGGATTACTGTAACGTCTGCATTATGGTGAGGGTTAGTGTGGGGTTAGGGTTAGGGTTAGGGTTAGAGTTAGCATAAGGTTTAGGGTTAGGGTTAGGGTTAGAGTTCGGATTATGTTTAGGATTGGGGTAATGTCAGTGTAAGGGTAAGATTATGGGTTAGGGTTGAGGTTAGGTTTAGGTTTAGGGTAAAGGTTAGAGTTAGGGTTAGCTTTAGGATTGGGGTAATGTCAATGTAAGTGTTAGTTTAAGGGTTAGGGTTAGGGTTAGGGTTAGGGCTAGAGTTGGGCTTAGAGTTTGGGTTAGAGTTAGGGTTGGGTTAGGGTTAGGGTAATGGTTATGTTAAGGGTTAGGGATAAGGTTAAGCTTAGGGTTAGTGTTAGGGTTAGGGTTAGTGTTTGGGTTAAAGTTAGGTTTAGTGTTAGGGTTAGTGTTTGGGTTAGAGTGAGTGTTAGGGTTTGGGTTATGGTTAGGGTTAGAGATTGGTTTCGAGGTAGGGGTAGGTTTTGGTTTAGGGTTAGGGTTAGGTTTATAGCTGGGGTTAGAGTTAGAATTCGGTTTAGGATTGGTGTAATGTCCATGTAAGGGTTAGGTTCAGGTGTAGGTTTAGGGTTAGTGTTAGGTTTAGAGTGAGGGTTATTGTTAGGGTTGGGTTAGGGTTAGGGTTAGCATAAGGTTTAGGGTAAGGGTTAGGGTTAGGGTTAGAGTTCAGATTATTTTTAGGATTGGGGTAATGTCAGTGTAAGGGTAAGATTATGGGTTAGGGTTGAGGTTAGGTTTAGGTTTAGGGTAAGGGCTAGAGTTAGGGTTAACTTTGGGATTGGGGCAATGTCAATGTAATTGTTAGTTTAAGGGTTAGGGTTAGGGTTAGGTCTTGAGTTGGGCTTAGAGTTAGGGTTAGAGTTAGGGTTGGGTTAGGGTTAGGGTAATGGTTAGGTTAAGGGTTAGGGATAAGGTTAAGCTTAGGGTTAGGGTTCGTGTTAGGGTTAGGGTTAGGGTTAGGGTTAGTGTTTGGGTTAAAGTTAGGTTTAGGGTTAGGGTTAGGGTTAGGTTTAGGGTTAGGGTTAGGTTTTGGGTTCTGGTTTGGTTTAGGGTTAGGGTTAGGTTTTGGGTTAGTGTTAGGTTTAGTGGTAGGGTCAGGGTTTAGGGTTAGGTTTAGGGTAACTGTTAGAGCTAGAGTAAATGTTAGGGTTAGGTTTAGGGTTACGTTTAGTTTTACGGATAGGGCAGTTTATGGTTAGTGTTTGGGGAAATGTTAAGGTTAGGGTTAGGGTTATGGTTAGGGTTAGGGTTGGGGTTAGTATTAGGGTTAATGTCAGTTTAAGTCTTAGGGTTAGGGTTTGTGTTAGGGTTAGGTTTTCGGTTAGTGTTTGGGTTAAAATAAGGTTAAGGGTTAGGGTTTGGAATAGATTAAGGGTTAGGTATAGCAATAGGGTTAGGGTTAGTTTTAGGGTAAGGTTTCGGTTTAGGTTTAGGGCTTGGGTTAGGGTTAGGTTTAGGGTTGGGGTTAGGGTTAGGGTTAGGGTTAGGGTTAGTGTTAGTGATAGGGTTAGGCTTAAGGTTAGGGTTAGGGTTAGGGTTTAGAGTTAGGTTAAGGGCTAGTGTAAGGGTTAGTGTTTTGGTTAGGGTTAGGGTTAGGGTTAGGGTTAGGGTTAGGGTTAGGGTTAGGGTTAGGGTTAGGGTTAGGGTTAGGGTTAGGGTTAGGGTTAGGGTTAGGTTTAGTGTTAGAGTTAGGGTTACGGATAGGGTTGTGGTTAAGGTTAGGGTTCGGTTTAGAGTTAGGGTTTGGGTTAGGGTAAGAGTTAGTGTTAGTTTTAGTTCTAGGGCTAGTGTTAGGGTTATGTTAAGGGTTAGGGTAAGGGATAGTGTTAGGGTTAGGTTTGGGGTTAGGGATAGTGTTAGGGTTAGTTTTGGGGTTAGGGTTAGGGTTAGGGGTGTGGTTAGGTTTAGAATTTGGTTTAGGATTAGGTTTGGGTTAGGGTTAGGGTAATGGTTAGGTTAAGGGTTAAGGGTAGAGTTAGGGTTAGGTTTAGGTTTAGGTTTTAGGTTAGAGTTACGTTTAGTGTTTCTGTCAGTGTTTAGGTTAGGGTTAGGGAAACTGTTAGGGTTTGAGTTAGGGTTAGAGATAGGTGTAGTCTTAGGGTTAGGGTTACGGTTTGAGTAGTGTTAGGGTTTGGGTTTGGGTAATGCTTACAGTTAGGGTTAGGTTTGTTGTTAGGACTAGGGTTAGGGTTAATGTTAGGGTTAGGAATAGGTTTATAATCTGTGTTATGGTAAGGGTTAGTTTTAGGGTTAGTTTGGGATTAGTGTTAGGAAGAGGGTTAGGGTCAGGGTTAGGGATAGGGTTAGTTTTAAATTTAGTGTTAGGTTTACGTTTAGGGTTTGGTTCAGGGTTAGGGTTAGGGTTAGGTTTAGAGACAGAGTTAGCGTTAGGTCTATGGTTAGGGATTAGGTTTAGGGTTAGGGTTAGGGTTAGGTTTAGGGTTAGGTTAGGGTTAGGGTTAGGTTTAGGGTTAGCGTTAGGGTTAGGTTTAGGGTTTGGGTTATGGTTAGGGTTAGGTTTAGAGTCTGGGTTAGGGTTTGGGTAAGGGTTAGGGTTCCGATTAGGGTAGCGTCAGTGTGAGGGTTGGGGTTTGAGTTAGATCTGAGGTTTGATTAAGGGTTTGGTTTAGGGTCAGGGTTAGTTTAAGGGTTAGGGTTAGGGTTAGGGCTAGGGTTAGGTTAGGGTTAGAGTTGGGGTTAGAGTTAGGATTCGTTTTAGGATTGGGGTAATGTCAGTGTAAGGGTTAGGTTTAGATGTAGGTTTAGGGTAAAGGTTAGGTTTAGAGTGAGAGTGTTAGGATCGGGTTAGGGTTAGGGTAATGGTTAGGTTAAGGGTCATGGATCAGGTTAGGGTTAGGGTAAGAGTTAGGGTTAGGGTTAGGGTTAGAGTTAGTGTTAGGATTAGGGTTAGGGTTAGGTTTAGGGTTAGATGTAATCTTAGGGTTAGTTTTTTGTTAAGGCTTAGGTTTAGGGTTAAGTTTCGGGTTAGGGTTAGGATTACTGTAACGTCTGCATTATGGTGAGGGTTAGTGTGGGGTTAGGGTTAGGGTTAGGGTTAGGGTTAGCATAAGGTTTAGGGTTAGGGTTAGGGTTAGAGTTCGGATTATGTTTAGGATTGGGGTAATGTCAGTGTAAGGGTAAGATTATGGGTTAGGGTTGAGGTTAGGTTTAGGTTTAGGGTAAAGGTTAGAGTTAGGGTTAGCTTTAGGATTGGGGTAATGTCAATGTAAGTGTTAGTTTAAGGGTTAGGGTTAGGGTTAGGGCTAGAGTTTGGCTTAGAGTTTGGGTTAGAGTTAGGGTTGGGTTAGGGTTGGGGTAATGGTTATGTTAAGGGTTAGGGATAAGGTTAAGCTTAGTGTTAGTGTTAGGGTTAGGGTTAGTGTTTGGGTTAAAGTTAGGTTTAGTGTTAGGGTTAGTGTTAGGTTTAGAGTGATTGTTAGGGTTTGGGTTATGGTTAGGGTTAGAGATTGGTTTCGAGGTAGGGTTAGGTTTTGGTTTTGGGTTAGGGTTAGGTTTATAGTTGGGGTTAGAGTTAGAATTTGGTTTAGGATTGGTGTAATGTCCGTGTAAGGGTTAGGTTCAGGTGTAGGTTTAGGGTTAGTGTTAGGTTTAGAGTGAGGGTTATTGTTAGGGTTGCGTTAGGGTTAGGGTTAGCATAAGGTTTAGGGTAAGGTTTAGGGTTAGGGTTAGAGTTCGGATTATTTTTAGGATTGGGGTAATGTCAGTGTAAGGGTAAGATTATGGGTTAGGGTTGAGGTTAGGTTTAGGTTTAGGGTAAGGGCTAGAGTTAGGGTTAGCTTTAGGATTGGGGCAATGTCAATGTAAGTGTTAGTTTAAGGGTTAGGGTTAGGGTTAGGTCTTGAGTTGGGCTTAGAGTTAGGGTTAGAGTTAGGGTTGGGTTAGGGTTAGGGTAATGGTTAGGTTAAGGGTTAGGGATAAGGTTAAGCTTAGGGTTAGGGTTAGTGTTATGGTTAGGGTTAGGGTTAGGGTTAGTGTTTGGGTTAAAGTTAGGTTTAGTGTTAGGGTTAGGGTTAGGGTTAGGGTTAGGGTTAGAGTGGGTGTTAGGGTTTGGGTTATGGTTAGGGTTAGAGATTGGTTTCTAGTTAGGGCTACGTTTTGGTTTAGGGTTAGGGTTAGGATTATAGTTGGGGTTAGAGTTAGAATTCGGTTTAGGATTGGGTTAATGTCCGTGTAAGGGTTAGGTTCAGGTGTAGGTTTAGGGTTAGTGTTAGGTTTAGAGTGAGGGTTATTGTTAGGGTTGGGTTAGGGTTAGGGTAATGGTTAGGTTAAGGGTTATGGATCGGGTTAGGTTTAGGGTTAGGGTAAGGGTTAGGGTTAGGGTTCTGGTTTGGTTTAGGGTTAGGGTTAGGTTTTGGGTTAGTGTTAGGTTTAGTGGTAGGGTCAGGGTTTAGGGTTAGGTTTAGGGTAACTGTTAGAGCTAGAGTAAATGTTAGGGTTAGGTTTAGGGTTACGTTTAGTTTTACGGATAGGGCAGTTTATGGTTAGTGTTTGGGGAAATGTTAAGGTTAGGGTTAGGGTTATGGTTAGGGTTAGGGTTGGGGTTAGTATTAGGGTTAATGTCAGTTTAAGTCTTAGGCTTAGGGTTTGTGTTAGGGTTCGGTTAGGTTAAGGGTTAGGGTTAGGGTTTCGGTTAGTGTTTGGGTTAAAATTAGGTTAAGGGTTAGGGTTTGGAATAGATTAAGGGTTAGGTAGAGCAATAGGGTTAGGGTTAGTTTTAGTGTAAGGTTAAGGTTTAGGTTTAGGGCTTGGGTTAGGGTTAGGTTTAGGGTTGGGGTTAGGGTTAGGGTTAGGGTTAGTGTAAGTGATAGGGTTAGGGTTAGGGTTAGGGTTAGTGTTAGTGATAGGGTTAGGGTTAAGGTTAGGGTTAGGGTTAGGGTTTAGAGTTAGGTTAAGGGCTAGTGTAAGGGTTAGGGTTAGGGTTAGGGTTAGGGTTAGGGTTAGGGTTAGGGTTAGGGTTAGGGTTAGGGTTAGGGTTAGGGTTAGGTTAAGGGTTAGGGGCAGAGTTAGGGTTAGGTTTAAGTTTAGTTTTTAGGTTAGAGTTACGTTTAGTGTTTCTGTTAGTGTTTAGGTTAGGGTTAGGGAAACTGTTAGGGTTTGAGTTAGGGTTAGAGATAGGTGTAGTTTTGGGGTTAGGGTTACGGTTTGAGTAGTGTTAGGGTTTGGGTTTGGGTAATGCTTACAGTTAGGTTTAGGTTTGTTGTTAGGGCTACGGTTAGGGTTAATGTTAGGGTTAGGAATAGGTTTATAGTTGGTGTTACGGTAAGGGTTAATTTTAGGGTTAGTTTGGGATTAGTGTTAGGAAGAGTGTTAGGGTCAGGGTTAGGGATAGGGTTAGTTTTAAATTTAGTGTTAGGTTTACGTTTAGGGTTTGGTTCAGGGTTAGGGTTAGGGTTAGGTTTAGAGACAGAGTTAGCGTTAGGTCTATGGTTAGGGATTAGGTTTAGGGTTAGGGTTAGGGTTAGGTTCAGGGTTAGGTTAGGTTTAGGGTTAGGTTTAGGGTTAGCGTTAGGGTTAGGGTTAGGGTTTGGGTTATGGTTAGGGTTAGGTTTAGAGTCTGGGTTAGGGTTTGGGTAAGGGTTAGGTTTCCGATTAGGGTAGCGTCAGTGTGAGGGTTGGGGTTTGAGTTAGATTTGAGGTTTGATTAAGGGTTTGGTTTAGGGTCAGGGTTAGTTTAAGGGTTAGGGTTAGGGTTAGGGCTAGGGTTAGGTTAGGGTTAGAGTTGGGGTTAGAGTTCGGATTCATTTTAGGATTGGGGTAATGTCAGTGTAAGGGTTAGGTTTAGATGTAGGTTTAGGGTTAGGGTTAGGTTTAGAGTGAGAGTGTTAGGGTCGGGTTAGGGTTAGGGTAATGGTTAGGTTAAGGGTTATGGATCAGGTTAGGGTTAGGGTAAGAGTTAGGGTTAGGGTTAGGGTTAGAGTTAGTGTTAGGATTAGGGTTAGGGTTAGGTTTAGGGTTAGATGTAATCTTAGGGTTAGTTTTTTGTTAAGGCTTAGGTTTAGGGTTAAGTTTCGGGTTAGGGTTAGGATTACTGTAACGTCTGCATTATGGTGAGGGTTAGTGTGGGGTTAGGGTTAGGGTTAGGGTTAGAGTTAGCATAAGGTTTAGGGTTAGGGTTAGGGTTAGAGTTCGGATTATGTTTAGGATTGGGGTAATGTCAGTGTAAGGGTAAGATTATGGGTTAGGGTTGAGGTTAGGTTTAGGTTTAGGGTAAAGGTTAGAGTTAGGGTTAGCTTTAGGATTGGGGTAATGTCAATGTAAGTGTTAGTTTAAGGGTTAGGGTTAGGGTTAGGGCTAGAGTTGGGCTTAGAGTTTGGGTTAGAGTTAGGGTTGGGTTAGGGTTAGGGTAATGGTTATGTTAAGGGTTAGGGATAAGGTTAAGCTTAGGGTTAGTGTTAGGGTTAGGGTTAGTGTTTGGGTTAAAGTTAGGTTTAGTGTTAGGGTTAGTGTTTGGGTTAGAGTGAGTGTTAGGGTTTGGGTTATGGTTAGGGTTAGAGATTGGTTTCGAGGTAGGGGTAGGTTTTGGTTTAGGGTTAGGGTTAGGTTTATAGCTGGGGTTAGAGTTAGAATTCGGTTTAGGATTGGTGTAATGTCCATGTAAGGGTTAGGTTCAGGTGTAGGTTTAGGGTTAGTGTTAGGTTTAGAGTGAGGGTTATTGTTAGGGTTGGGTTAGGGTTAGGGTTAGCATAAGGTTTAGGGTAAGGGTTAGGGTTAGGGTTAGAGTTCGGATTATTTTTAGGATTGGGGTAATGTCAGTGTAAGGGTAAGATTATGGGTTAGGGTTGAGGTTAGGTTTAGGTTTAGGGTAAGGGCTAGAGTTAGGGTTAACTTTGGGATTGGGGCAATGTCAATGTAATTGTTAGTTTAAGGGTTAGGGTTAGGGTTAGGTCTTGAGTTGGGCTTAGAGTTAGGGTTAGAGTTAGGGTTGGGTTAGGGTTAGGGTAATGGTTAGGTTAAGGGTTAGGGATAAGGTTAAGCTTAGGGTTAGGGTTCGTGTTAGGGTTAGGGTTAGGGTTAGGGTTAGTGTTTGGGTTAAAGTTAGGTTTAGGGTTAGGGTTAGGGTTAGGTTTAGGGTTAGGGTTAGGTTTTGGGTTCTGGTTTGGTTTAGGGTTAGGGTTAGGTTTTGGGTTAGTGTTAGGTTTAGTGGTAGGGTCAGGGTTTAGGGTTAGGTTTAGGGTAACTGTTAGAGCTAGAGTAAATGTTAGGGTTAGGTTTAGGGTTACGTTTAGTTTTACGGATAGGGCAGTTTATGGTTAGTGTTTGGGGAAATGTTAAGGTTAGGGTTAGGGTTATGGTTAGGGTTAGGGTTGGGGTTAGTATTAGGGTTAATGTCAGTTTAAGTCTTAGGGTTAGGGTTTGTGTTAGGGTTAGGGTTTCGGTTAGTGTTTGGGTTAAAATAAGGTTAAGGGTTAGGGTTTGGAATAGATTAAGGGTTAGGTATAGCAATAGGGTTAGGGTTAGTTTTAGGGTAAGGTTTCGGTTTAGGTTTAGGGCTTGGGTTAGGGTTAGGTTTAGGGTTGGGGTTAGGGTTAGGGTTAGGGTTAGGGTTAGGGTTAGTGTTAGTGATAGGGTTAGGCTTAAGGTTAGGGTTAGGGTTAGGGTTTAGAGTTAGGTTAAGGGCTAGTGTAAGGGTTAGTGTTTTGGTTAGGGTTAGGGTTAGGGTTAGGGTTAGGGTTAGGGTTAGGGTTAGGGTTAGGGTTAGGGTTAGGGTTAGGGTTAGGGTTAGGGTTAGGGTTAGGGTTAGGGTTGTGGTTAAGGTTAGGGTTCGGTTTAGAGTTAGGGTTTGGGTTAGGGTAAGAGTTAGTGTTAGTTTTAGTTCTAGGGCTAGTGTTAGGGTTATGTTAAGGGTTAGGGTAAGGGATAGTGTTAGGGTTAGGTTTGGGGTTAGGGATAGTGTTAGGGTTAGTTTTGGGGTTAGGGTTAGGGTTAGGGGTGTGGTTAGGTTTAGAATTTGGTTTAGGATTAGGTTTGGGTTAGGGTTAGGGTAATGGTTAGGTTAAGGGTTAAGGGTAGAGTTAGGGTTAGGTTTAGGTTTAGGTTTTAGGTTAGAGTTACGTTTAGTGTTTCTGTCAGTGTTTAGGTTAGGGTTAGGGAAACTGTTAGGGTTTGAGTTAGGGTTAGAGATAGGTGTAGTCTTAGGGTTAGGGTTACGGTTTGAGTAGTGTTAGGGTTTGGGTTTGGGTAATGCTTACAGTTAGGGTTAGGTTTGTTGTTAGGACTAGGGTTAGGGTTAATGTTAGGGTTAGGAATAGGTTTATAATCTGTGTTATGGTAAGGGTTAGTTTTAGGGTTAGTTTGGGATTAGTGTTAGGAAGAGGGTTAGGGTCAGGGTTAGGGATAGGGTTAGTTTTAAATTTAGTGTTAGGTTTACGTTTAGGGTTTGGTTCAGGGTTAGGGTTAGGGATAGGTTTAGCGATAGAGTTAGCATTAGATCTATGGTTAGGGTTAGGTTTAGGGTTATGGTTAGGGTTAGGGTTAGGGTTAGGGTTAGGTTTAGAGACAGAGTTAGCGTTAGGTCTATGGTTAGGGATTAGGTTTAGGGTTAGGGTTAGGGTTAGGTTTAGGGTTAGGTTAGGGTTAGGGTTAGGTTTAGGGTTAGCGTTAGGGTTAGGTTTAGGGTTTGGGTTATGGTTAGGGTTAGGTTTAGAGTCTGGGTTAGGGTTTGGGTAAGGGTTAGGGTTCCGATTAGGGTAGCGTCAGTGTGAGGGTTGGGGTTTGAGTTAGATCTGAGGTTTGATTAAGGGTTTGGTTTAGGGTCAGGGTTAGTTTAAGGGTTAGGGTTAGGGTTAGGGCTAGGGTTAGGTTAGGGTTAGAGTTGGGGTTAGAGTTCGGATTCGTTTTAGGATTGGGGTAATGTCAGTGTAAGGGTTAGGTTTAGATGTAGGTTTAGGGTTAGGGTTAGGTTTAGAGTGAGAGTGTTAGGGTCGGGTTAGGGTTAGGGTAATGGTTAGGTTAAGGGTTATGGATCAGGTTAGGGTTAGGGTAAGAGTTAGGGTTAGGGTTAGGGTTAGAGTTAGTGTTAGGATTAGGGTTAGGGTTAGGTTTAGGGTTAGATGTAATCTTAGGGTTAGTTTTTTGTTAAGGCTTAGGTTTAGGGTTAAGTTTCGGGTTAGGGTTAGGATTACTGTAACGTCTGCATTATGGTGAGGGTTAGTGTGGGGTTAGGGTTAGGGTTAGGGTTAGGGTTAGCATAAGGTTTAGGGTTAGGGTTAGGGTTAGAGTTCGGATTATGTTTAGGATTGGGGTAATGTCAGTGTAAGGGTAAGATTATGGGTTAGGGTTGAGGTTAGGTTTAGGTTTAGGGTAAAGGTTAGAGTTAGGGTTAGCTTTAGGATTGGGGTAATGTCAATGTAAGTGTTAGTTTAAGGGTTAGGGTTAGGGTTAGGGTTAGGGCTAGAGTTGGGCTTAGAGTTTGGGTTAGAGTTAGGGTTGGGTTAGGGTTAGGGTAATGGTTAGGTTAAGGGTTAGGGATAAGGTTAAGCTTAGGGTTAGTGTTAGGGTTAGGGTTAGTGTTTGGGTTAAAGTTAGGTTTAGTGTTAGGGTTAGTGTTTGGGTTAGAGTGAGTGTTAGGGTTTGGGTTATGGTTAGGGTTAGAGATTGGTTTCGAGGTAGGGGTAGGTTTTGGTTTAGGGTTAGGGTTAGGTTTATAGCTGGGGTTAGAGTTAGAATTCGGTTTAGGATTGGTGTAATGTCCATGTAAGGGTTAGGTTCAGGTGTAGGTTTAGGGTTAGTGTTAGGTTTAGAGTGAGGGTTATTGTTAGGGTTGGGTTAGGGTTAGGGTTAGCATAAGGTTTAGGGTAAGGGTTAGGGTTAGGGTTAGAGTTCAGATTATTTTTAGGATTGGGGTAATGTCAGTGTAAGGGTAAGATTATGGGTTAGGGTTGAGGTTAGGTTTAGGTTTAGGGTAAGGGCTAGAGTTAGGGTTAACTTTGGGATTGGGGCAATGTCAATGTAATTGTTAGTTTAAGGGTTAGGGTTAGGGTTAGGTCTTGAGTTGGGCTTAGAGTTAGGGTTAGAGTTAGGGTTGGGTTAGGGTTAGGGTAATGGTTAGGTTAAGGGTTAGGGATAAGGTTAAGCTTAGGGTTAGGGTTCGTGTTAGGGTTAGGGTTAGGGTTAGGGTTAGTGTTTGGGTTAAAGTTAGGTTTAGGGTTAGGGTTAGGGTTAGGTTTAGGGTTAGGGTTAGGTTTTGGGTTCTGGTTTGGTTTAGGGTTAGGGTTAGGTTTTGGGTTAGTGTTAGGTTTAGTGGTAGGGTCAGGGTTTAGGGTTAGGTTTAGGGTAACTGTTAGAGCTAGAGTAAATGTTAGGGTTAGGTTTAGGGTTACGTTTAGTTTTACGGATAGGGCAGTTTATGGTTAGTGTTTGGGGAAATGTTAAGGTTAGGGTTAGGGTTATGGTTAGGGTTAGGGTTGGGGTTAGTATTAGGGTTAATGTCAGTTTAAGTCTTAGGGTTAGGGTTTGTGTTAGGGTTAGGTTTTCGGTTAGTGTTTGGGTTAAAATAAGGTTAAGGGTTAGGGTTTGGAATAGATTAAGGGTTAGGTATAGCAATAGGGTTAGGGTTAGTTTTAGGGTAAGGTTTCGGTTTAGGTTTAGGGCTTGGGTTAGGGTTAGGTTTAGGGTTGGGGTTAGGGTTAGGGTTAGGGTTAGGGTTAGTGTTAGTGATAGGGTTAGGCTTAAGGTTAGGGTTAGGGTTAGGGTTTAGAGTTAGGTTAAGGGCTAGTGTAAGGGTTAGTGTTTTGGTTAGGGTTAGGGTTAGGGTTAGGGTTAGGGTTAGGGTTAGGGTTAGGGTTAGGGTTAGGGTTAGGGTTAGGGTTAGGGTTAGGGTTAGGTTTAGTGTTAGAGTTAGGGTTACGGATAGGGTTGTGGTTAAGGTTAGGGTTCGGTTTAGAGTTAGGGTTTGGGTTAGGGTAAGAGTTAGTGTTAGTTTTAGTTCTAGGGCTAGTGTTAGGGTTATGTTAAGGGTTAGGGTAAGGGATAGTGTTAGGGTTAGGTTTGGGGTTAGGGATAGTGTTAGGGTTAGTTTTGGGGTTAGGGTTAGGGTTAGGGGTGTGGTTAGGTTTAGAATTTGGTTTAGGATTAGGTTTGGGTTAGGGTTAGGGTAATGGTTAGGTTAAGGGTTAAGGGTAGAGTTAGGGTTAGGTTTAGGTTTAGGTTTTAGGTTAGAGTTACGTTTAGTGTTTCTGTCAGTGTTTAGGTTAGGGTTAGGGAAACTGTTAGGGTTTGAGTTAGGGTTAGAGATAGGTGTAGTCTTAGGGTTAGGGTTACGGTTTGAGTAGTGTTAGGGTTTGGGTTTGGGTAATGCTTACAGTTAGGGTTAGGTTTGTTGTTAGGACTAGGGTTAGGGTTAATGTTAAGGTTAGGAATAGGTTTATAATCTGTGTTATGGTAAGGGTTAGTTTTAGGGTTAGTTTGGGATTAGTGTTAGGAAGAGGGTTAGGGTCAGGGTTAGGGATAGGGTTAGTTTTAAATTTAGTGTTAGGTTTACGTTTAGGGTTTGGTTCAGGGTTAGGGTTAGGGTTAGGTTTAGAGACAGAGTTAGCGTTAGGTCTATGGTTAGGGATTAGGTTTAGGGTTAGGGTTAGGGTTAGGTTTAGGGTTAGGTTAGGGTTAGGGTTAGGTTTAGGGTTAGCGTTAGGGTTAGGTTTAGGGTTTGGGTTATGGTTAGGGTTAGGTTTAGAGTCTGGGTTAGGGTTTGGGTAAGGGTTAGGGTTCCGATTAGGGTAGCGTCAGTGTGAGGGTTGGGGTTTGAGTTAGATCTGAGGTTTGATTAAGGGTTTGGTTTAGGGTCAGGGTTAGTTTAAGGGTTAGGGTTAGGGTTAGGGCTAGGGTTAGGTTAGGGTTAGAGTTGGGGTTAGAGTTAGGATTCGTTTTAGGATTGGGGTAATGTCAGTGTAAGGGTTAGGTTTAGATGTAGGTTTAGGGTAAAGGTTAGGTTTAGAGTGAGAGTGTTAGGATCGGGTTAGGGTTAGGGTAATGGTTAGGTTAAGGGTCATGGATCAGGTTAGGGTTAGGGTAAGAGTTAGGGTTAGGGTTAGGGTTAGAGTTAGTGTTAGGATTAGGGTTAGGGTTAGGTTTAGGGTTAGATGTAATCTTAGGGTTAGTTTTTTGTTAAGGCTTAGGTTTAGGGTTAAGTTTCGGGTTAGGGTTAGGATTACTGTAACGTCTGCATTATGGTGAGGGTTAGTGTGGGGTTAGGGTTAGGGTTAGGGTTAGGGTTAGCATAAGGTTTAGGGTTAGGGTTAGGGTTAGAGTTCGGATTATGTTTAGGATTGGGGTAATGTCAGTGTAAGGGTAAGATTATGGGTTAGGGTTGAGGTTAGGTTTAGGTTTAGGGTAAAGGTTAGAGTTAGGGTTAGCTTTAGGATTGGGGTAATGTCAATGTAAGTGTTAGTTTAAGGGTTAGGGTTAGGGTTAGGGCTAGAGTTTGGCTTAGAGTTTGGGTTAGAGTTAGGGTTGGGTTAGGGTTGGGGTAATGGTTATGTTAAGGGTTAGGGATAAGGTTAAGCTTAGTGTTAGTGTTAGGGTTAGGGTTAGTGTTTGGGTTAAAGTTAGGTTTAGTGTTAGGGTTAGTGTTAGGTTTAGAGTGATTGTTAGGGTTTGGGTTATGGTTAGGGTTAGAGATTGGTTTCGAGGTAGGGTTAGGTTTTGGTTTTGGGTTAGGGTTAGGTTTATAGTTGGGGTTAGAGTTAGAATTTGGTTTAGGATTGGTGTAATGTCCGTGTAAGGGTTAGGTTCAGGTGTAGGTTTAGGGTTAGTGTTAGGTTTAGAGTGAGGGTTATTGTTAGGGTTGCGTTAGGGTTAGGGTTAGCATAAGGTTTAGGGTAAGGTTTAGGGTTAGGGTTAGAGTTCGGATTATTTTTAGGATTGGGGTAATGTCAGTGTAAGGGTAAGATTATGGGTTAGGGTTGAGGTTAGGTTTAGGTTTAGGGTAAGGGCTAGAGTTAGGGTTAGCTTTAGGATTGGGGCAATGTCAATGTAAGTGTTAGTTTAAGGGTTAGGGTTAGGGTTAGGTCTTGAGTTGGGCTTAGAGTTAGGGTTAGAGTTAGGGTTGGGTTAGGGTTAGGGTAATGGTTAGGTTAAGGGTTAGGGATAAGGTTAAGCTTAGGGTTAGGGTTAGTGTTATGGTTAGGGTTAGGGTTAGGGTTAGTGTTTGGGTTAAAGTTAGGTTTAGTGTTAGGGTTAGGGTTAGGGTTAGGGTTAGGGTTAGAGTGGGTGCTAGGGTTTGGGTTATGGTTAGGGTTAGAGATTGGTTTCTAGTTAGGGCTACGTTTTGGTTTAGGGTTAGGGTTAGGATTATAGTTGGGGTTAGAGTTAGAATTCGGTTTAGGATTGGGTTAATGTCCGTGTAAGGGTTAGGTTCAGGTGTAGGTTTAGGGTTAGTGTTAGGTTTAGAGTGAGGGTTATTGTTAGGGTTGGGTTAGGGTTAGGGTAATGGTTAGGTTAAGGGTTATGGATCGGGTTAGGTTTAGGGTTAGGGTAAGGGTTAGGGTTAGGGTTCTGGTTTGGTTTAGGGTTAGGGTTAGGTTTTGGGTTAGTGTTAGGTTTAGTGGTAGGGTCAGGGTTTAGGTTTAGGTTTAGGGTAACTGTTAGAGCTAGAGTAAGTGTTAGCAACAGGTTTAGGGTTATGTTTAGTTTTACGGATAGGGTAGTTTATGGTTAGTGTTTGGGGAAATGTTAAGGTTAGGGTTAGGGTTATGGTTATGGTTAGGGTTAGGGTTAGGGTTGGGGTTAGTATTAGGGTTAATGTCAGTTTAAGTCTTAGGCTTAGGGTTTGTGTTAGGGTTCGGTTAGGTTAAGGGTTAGGGTTAGGGTTTCGGTTAGTGTTTGGGTTAAAATTAGGTTAAGGGTTAGGGTTTGGAATAGATTAAGGGTTAGGTATAGCAATAGGGTTAGGGTTAGTTTTAGTGTAAGGTTAAGGTTTAGGTTTAGGGCTTGGGTTAGGGTTAGGTTTAGGGTTGGGGTTAGGGTTAGGGTTAGGGTTAGGGTTAGTGTAAGTGATAGGGTTAGGGTTAGGGTTAGGGTTAGTGTTAGTGATAGGGTTAGGGTTAAGGTTAGGGTTAGGGTTAGGGTTTAGAGTTAGGTTAAGGGCTAGTGTAAGGGTTAGGGTTAGGGTTAGGGTTAGGGTTAGGGTTAGGGTTAGGGTTAGGGTTAGGGTTAGGGTTAGGGTTAGGGTTAGGGTTAGGGTTAGGTTAAGGGTTAGGGGCAGAGTTAGGGTTAGGTTTAAGTTTAGTTTTTAGGTTAGAGTTACGTTTAGTGTTTCTGTTAGTGTTTAGGTTAGGGTTAGGGAAACTGTTAGGGTTTGAGTTAGGGTTAGAGATAGGTGTAGTTTTGGGGTTAGGGTTACGGTTTGAGTAGTGTTAGGGTTTGGGTTTGGGTAATGCTTACAGTTAGGTTTAGGTTTGTTGTTAGGGCTACGGTTAGGGTTAATGTTAGGGTTAGGAATAGGTTTATAGTTGGTGTTACGGTAAGGGTTAATTTTAGGGTTAGTTTGGGATTAGTGTTAGGAAGAGTGTTAGGGTCAGGGTTAGGGATAGGGTTAGTTTTAAATTTAGTGTTAGGTTTACGTTTAGGGTTTGGTTCAGGGTTAGGGTTAGGGTTAGGTTTAGAGACAGAGTTAGCGTTAGGTCTATGGTTAGGGATTAGGTTTAGGGTTAGGGTTAGGGTTAGGTTCAGGGTTAGGTTAGGTTTAGGGTTAGGTTTAGGGTTAGCGTTAGGGTTAGGGTTAGGGTTTGGGTTATGGTTAGGGTTAGGTTTAGAGTCTGGGTTAGGGTTTGGGTAAGGGTTAGGTTTCCGATTAGGGTAGCGTCAGTGTGAGGGTTGGGGTTTGAGTTAGATTTGAGGTTTGATTAAGGGTTTGGTTTAGGGTCAGGGTTAGTTTAAGGGTTAGGGTTAGGGTTAGGGCTAGGGTTAGGTTAGGGTTAGAGTTGGGGTTAGAGTTCGGATTCATTTTAGGATTGGGGTAATGTCAGTGTAAGGGTTAGGTTTAGATGTAGGTTTAGGGTTAGGGTTAGGTTTAGAGTGAGAGTGTTAGGGTCGGGTTAGGGTTAGGGTAATGGTTAGGTTAAGGGTTATGGATCAGGTTAGGGTTAGGGTAAGAGTTAGGGTTAGGGTTAGGGTTAGAGTTAGTGTTAGGATTAGGGTTAGGGTTAGGTTTAGGGTTAGATGTAATCTTAGGGTTAGTTTTTTGTTAAGGCTTAGGTTTAGGGTTAAGTTTCGGGTTAGGGTTAGGATTACTGTAACGTCTGCATTATGGTGAGGGTTAGTGTGGGGTTAGGGTTAGGGTTAGGGTTAGAGTTAGCATAAGGTTTAGGGTTAGGGTTAGGGTTAGAGTTCGGATTATGTTTAGGATTGGGGTAATGTCAGTGTAAGGGTAAGATTATGGGTTAGGGTTGAGGTTAGGTTTAGGTTTAGGGTAAAGGTTAGAGTTAGGGTTAGCTTTAGGATTGGGGTAATGTCAATGTAAGTGTTAGTTTAAGGGTTAGGGTTAGGGTTAGGGCTAGAGTTGGGCTTAGAGTTTGGGTTAGAGTTAGGGTTGGGTTAGGGTTAGGGTAATGGTTATGTTAAGGGTTAGGGATAAGGTTAAGCTTAGGGTTAGTGTTAGGGTTAGGGTTAGTGTTTGGGTTAAAGTTAGGTTTAGTGTTAGGGTTAGTGTTTGGGTTAGAGTGATTGTTAGGGTTTGGGTTATGGTTAGGGTTAGAGATTGGTTTCGAGGTAGGGGTAGGTTTTGGTTTAGGGTTAGGGTTAGGTTTATAGCTGGGGTTAGAGTTAGAATTCGGTTTAGGATTGGTGTAATGTCCATGTAAGGGTTAGGTTCAGGTGTAGGTTTAGGGTTAGTGTTAGGTTTAGAGTGAGGGTTATTGTTAGGGTTGGGTTAGGGTTAGGGTTAGCATAAGGTTTAGGGTAAGGGTTAGGGTTAGGGTTAGAGTTCGGATTATTTTTAGGATTGGGGTAATGTCAGTGTAAGGGTAAGATTATGGGTTAGGGTTGAGGTTAGGTTTAGGTTTAGGGTAAGGGCTAGAGTTAGGGTTAACTTTGGGATTGGGGCAATGTCAATGTAATTGTTAGTTTAAGGGTTAGGGTTAGGGTTAGGTCTTGAGTTGGGCTTAGAGTTAGGGTTAGAGTTAGGGTTGGGTTAGGGTTAGGGTAATGGTTAGGTTAAGGGTTAGGGATAAGGTTAAGCTTAGGGTTAGGGTTCGTGTTAGGGTTAGGGTTAGGGTTAGGGTTAGTGTTTGGGTTAAAGTTAGGTTTAGGGTTAGGGTTAGGGTTAGGTTTAGGGTTAGGGTTAGGTTTTGGGTTCTGGTTTGGTTTAGGGTTAGGGTTAGGTTTTGGGTTAGTGTTAGGTTTAGTGGTAGGGTCAGGGTTTAGGGTTAGGTTTAGGGTAACTGTTAGAGCTAGAGTAAATGTTAGGGTTAGGTTTAGGGTTACGTTTAGTTTTACGGATAGGGCAGTTTATGGTTAGTGTTTGGGGAAATGTTAAGGTTAGGGTTAGGGTTATGGTTAGGGTTAGGGTTGGGGTTAGTATTAGGGTTAATGTCAGTTTAAGTCTTAGGGTTAGGGTTTGTGTTAGGGTTAGGGTTTCGGTTAGTGTTTGGGTTAAAATAAGGTTAAGGGTTAGGGTTTGGAATAGATTAAGGGTTAGGTATAGCAATAGGGTTAGGGTTAGTTTTAGGGTAAGGTTTCGGTTTAGGTTTAGGGCTTGGGTTAGGGTTAGGTTTAGGGTTGGGGTTAGGGTTAGGGTTAGGGTTAGGGTTAGGGTTAGTGTTAGTGATAGGGTTAGGCTTAAGGTTAGGGTTAGGGTTAGGGTTTAGAGTTAGGTTAAGGGCTAGTGTAAGGGTTAGTGTTTTGGTTAGGGTTAGGGTTAGGGTTAGGGTTAGGGTTAGGGTTAGGGTTAGGGTTAGGGTTAGGGTTAGGGTTAGGGTTAGGTTTAGTGTTAGAGTTAGGGTTACGGATAGGGTTGTGGTTAAGGTTAGGGTTCGGTTTAGAGTTAGGGTTTGGGTTAGGGTAAGAGTTAGTGTTAGTTTTAGTTCTAGGGCTAGTGTTAGGGTTATGTTAAGGGTTAGGGTAAGGGATAGTGTTAGGGTTAGGTTTGGGGTTAGGGATAGTGTTAGGGTTAGTTTTGGGGTTAGGGTTAGGGTTAGGGGTGTGGTTAGGTTTAGAATTTGGTTTAGGATTAGGTTTGGGTTAGGGTTAGGGTAATGGTTAGGTTAAGGGTTAAGGGTAGAGTTAGGGTTAGGTTTAGGTTTAGGTTTTAGGTTAGAGTTACGTTTAGTGTTTCTGTCAGTGTTTAGGTTAGGGTTAGGGAAACTGTTAGGGTTTGAGTTAGGGTTAGAGATAGGTGTAGTCTTAGGGTTAGGGTTACGGTTTGAGTAGTGTTAGGGTTTGGGTTTGGGTAATGCTTACAGTTAGGGTTAGGTTTGTTGTTAGGACTAGGGTTAGGGTTAATGTTAGGGTTAGGAATAGGTTTATAATCTGTGTTATGGTAAGGGTTAGTTTTAGGGTTAGTTTGGGATTAGTGTTAGGAAGAGGGTTAGGGTCAGGGTTAGGGATAGGGTTAGTTTTAAATTTAGTGTTAGGTTTACGTTTAGGGTTTGGTTCAGGGTTAGGGTTAGGGTTAGGTTTAGAGACAGAGTTAGCGTTAGGTCTATGGTTAGGGATTAGGTTTAGGGTTAGGGTTAGGGTTAGGTTTAGGGTTAGGTTAGGGTTAGGGTTAGGTTTAGGGTTAGCGTTAGGGTTAGGTTTAGGGTTTGGGTTATGGTTAGGGTTAGGTTTAGAGTCTGGGTTAGGGTTTGGGTAAGGGTTAGGGTTCCGATTAGGGTAGCGTCAGTGTGAGGGTTGGGGTTTGAGTTAGATTTGAGGTTTGATTAAGGGTTTGGTTTAGGGTCAGGTTTAGTTTAAGGGTTAGGGTTAGGGTTAGGGCTAGGGTTAGGTTAGGGTTAGAGTTGGGGTTAGAGTTCGGATTCGTTTTAGGATTGGGGTAATGTCAGTGTAAGGGTTAGGTTTAGATGTAGGTTTAGGGTTAGGGTTAGGTTTAGAGTGAGAGTGTTAGGGTCGGGTTAGGGTTAGGGTAATGGTTAGGTTAAGGGTTATGGATCAGGTTAGGGTTAGGGTAAGAGTTAGGGTTAGGGTTAGGGTTAGAGTTAGTGTTAGGATTAGGGTTAGGGTTAGGTTTAGGGTTAGATGTAATCTTAGGGTTAGTTTTTTGTTAAGGCTTAGGTTTAGGGTTAAGTTTCGGGTTAGGGTTAGGATTACTGTAACGTCTGCATTATGGTGAGGGTTAGTGTGGGGTTAGGGTTAGGGTTAGGGTTAGAGTTAGCATAAGGTTTAGGGTTAGGGTTAGGGTTAGAGTTCGGATTATGTTTAGGATTGGGGTAATGTCAGTGTAAGGGTAAGATTATGGGTTAGGGTTGAGGTTAGGTTTAGGTTTAGGGTAAAGGTTAGGGTTAGGGTTAGCTTTAGGATTGGGGTAATGTCAATGTAAGTGTTAGTTTAAGGGTTAGCGTTAAGGTTAGGGCTGGAGTTGGGCTTAGAGTTTGGGTTAGAGTTAGGGTTGGGTTAGGGTTAGGGTAATGGTTAGGTTAAGGGTTAGGGATAAGGTTAAGCTTAGGGTTAGGGTTAGGTTTAGGGTTAGTGTTTGGGTTAAAGTTAGGTTTAGTGTTAGGGTTAGGGTTAGGGTTAGGGTTAGGGTTAGGGTTAGGGTTAGGGTTAGAGTGGGTGTTAGGGTTTGGGTTATGGTTAGGGTTAGAGATTGTTTTCGGGGTAGGGTTATGTTTTGGTTTAGGGTTAGGGTTAGGATTATAGTTGGGGTTAGAGTTAGAATTCGGTTTAGGATTGGGTTAATGTCCGTGTAAGGGTTAGGTTCAGGTGTAGGTTTAGGGTTAGTGTTAGGTTTAGAGTGAGGGTTATTGTTAGGGTTGGGTTAGGGTTAGGGTAATGGTTAGGTTAAGGGTTATGGATCGGGTTTGGTTTAGGGTTAGGGTAAGGGTTAGGGTTACGGTTCTGGTTTGGTTTAGGGTTAGGGTTAGGTTTTGGGTTAGTGTTAGGTTTAGTGGTAGGGTCAGGGTTTAGGGTTAGGTTTAGGGTAACTGTTAGAGCTAGAGTAAGTGCTAGCGAAATGTTTAGGGTTACGTTTAGTTTTACGGATAGGGTAGTTTATGGTTAGTGTTTGGGCAAATGTTAGGGTTAGGGTTATGGTTAGGGTTAGGGTTGGGGTTAGTATTAGGGTTAATATCAGTTTAAGTCTTAGGGTTAGGGTTTGTGTTAGGGTTAGGTTAGGTTAGGTTAAGGGTTGGGGTTAGGGTTTCGGTTAGTGTTTGGGTTAAAATAAGGTTAAGGGTTAAGGTTTGGAATAGATTAAGAGTTAGGTATAGCAATAGGGTTAGGGTTAGTTTTAGGGTAAGGTTTCGGTTTAGGTTTAGGGCTTGGGTTAGGGTTAGGTTTAGGGTTGGGGTTAGGGTTAGGGTTAGGGTTAGGGTTAGGGTTAGTGTTAGTGATAGGGTTAGGGTTAAGGTTAGGGTTAGGGTTAGGGTTTAGAGTTAGGTTAAGGGCTAGTGTAAGGGTTAGTGTTTTGGTTAGGGTTAGGGTTAGGGTTAGGGTTAGGGTTAGGGTTAGGGTTAGGGTTAGGGTTAGGGTTAGGGTTAGGGTTAGGGTTAGGGTTAGGGTTAGGGTTAGGGTTAGGGTTAGGGTTAGGGTTAGGTTTAGTGTTAGGGTTAGGGTTACGGATAGGTTTGCGGTTAAGGTTAGGGTTCGGTTTAGAGTTAGGGTTTGGGTTAGGGTTAGAGTTAGGGTTAGTTTTAGTTCTAGGGCTAGTGTTAGGGTTATGTTAAGGGTTAGGGTAAGGGATAGTGTTAGGGTTAGGTTTGGGGTTAGGGATAGTGTTAGGGTTAGTTTTGGGGTTAGGGTTAGGGTTAGGGTTAGGGGTGTGGTTCGGTTTAGAATTTGGGTTAGGATTAGGTTTGGGTTAGGGTTAGGGTAATGGTTAGGTTAAGGGTTAAGGGTAGAGTTAGGGTTAGGTTTAGGTTTAGGTTTTAGGTTAGAGTTACGTTTAGTGTTTCTGTCAGTGTTTAGGTTAGGGTTAGGGAAACTGTTAGGGTTTGAGTTAGGGTTAGAGATAGGTGTAGTCTTAGGGTTAGGGTTACGGTTTGAGTAGTGTTAGGGTTTGGGTTTGGGTAATGCTTACAGTTAGGGTTAGGTTTGTTGTTAGGACTATGGTTAAGGTTAATGTTAGGGTTAGGAATAGGTTTATAATCAGTGTTATGGTAAGGGTTAGTTTTAGGGTTAGTTTGGGATTAGTGTTAGGAAGAGGGTTAGGGTCAGGGTTAGGGATAGGGTTAGTTTTAAATTTAGTGTTAGGTTTACGTTTAGGGTTTGGTTCAGGGTTAGGGTTAGGGTTACGTTTAGAGACAGAGTTAGCGTTAGGTCTATGGTTAGGGATTAGGTTTAGGGTTAGGGTTAGGGTTAGGTTTAGGGTTAGGTTAGGGTTAGGGATAGGTTTAGGGTTAGCGTTAGGGTTAGGGTTAGGGTTTGGGTTATGGTTAGGGTTAGGTTTAGAGTCTGGGTTAGGGTTTGGGTAAGGGTTAGGTTTCCGATTAGGGTAGCGTCAGTGTGAGGGTTGGGGTTTGAGTTAGATTTGAGGTTTGATTAAGGGTTCGGTTTAGGGTCAGGGTTAGTTTAAGGGTTAGGGTTAGGGTTAGGGCTAGGGTTAGGTTAGGGTTAGAGTTGGGGTTAGAGTTCGGATTCGTTTTAGGATTGGGGTAATGTCAGTGTAAGGGTTAGGTTTAGATGTAGGTTTAGGGTTAGGGTTAGGTTTAGAGTGAGAGTGTTAGGGTCGGGTTAGGGTTAGGGTAATGGTTAGGTTAAGGGTTATGGATCAGGTTAGGGTTAGGGTAAGAGTTAGGGTTAGGGTTAGGGTTAGAGTTAGTGTTAGGATTAGGGTTAGGGTTAGGTTTAGGGTTAGATGTAATCTTAGGGTTAGTTTTTTGTTAAGGCTTAGGTTTAGGGTTAAGTTTCGGGTTAGGGTTAGGATTACTGTAACGTCTGCATTATGGTGAGGGTTAGTGTGGGGTTAGGGTTAGGGTTAGGGTTAGAGTTAGCATAAGGTTTAGGGTTAGGGTTAGGGTTAGAGTTCGGATTATGTTTAGGATTGGGGTAATGTCAGTGTAAGGGTAAGATTATGGGTTAGGGTTGAGGTTAGGTTTAGGTTTAGGGTAAAGGTTAGGGTTAGGGTTAGCTTTAGGATTGGGGTAATGTCAATGTAAGTGTTAGTTTAAGGGTTAGGGTTAGGGTTAGGGCTAGAGTTGGGCTTAGAGTTTGGGTTAGAGTTAGGGTTGGGTTAGGGTTAGGGTAATGGTTATGTTAAGGGTTAGGGATAAGGTTAAGCTTAGGGTTAGTGTTAGGGTTAGGGTTAGTGTTTGGGTTAAAGTTAGGTTTAGTGTTAGGGTTAGTGTTTGGGTTAGAGTGAGTGTTAGGGTTTGGGTTATGGTTAGGGTTAGAGATTGGTTTCGAGGTAGGGGTAGGTTTTGGTTTAGGGTTAGGGTTAGGTTTATAGCTGGGGTTAGAGTTAGAATTCGGTTTAGGATTGGTGTAATGTCCATGTAAGGGTTAGGTTCAGGTGTAGGTTTAGGGTTAGTGTTAGGTTTAGAGTGAGGGTTATTGTTAGGGTTGGGTTAGGGTTAGGGTTAGCATAAGGTTTAGGGTAAGGGTTAGGGTTAGGGTTAGAGTTCGGATTATTTTTAGGATTGGGGTAATGTCAGTGTAAGGGTAAGATTATGGGTTAGGGTTGAGGTTAGGTTTAGGTTTAGGGTAAGGGCTAGAGTTAGGGTTAACTTTGGGATTGGGGCAATGTCAATGTAATTGTTAGTTTAAGGGTTAGGGTTAGGGTTAGGTCTTGAGTTGGGCTTAGAGTTAGGGTTAGAGTTAGGGTTGGGTTAGGGTTAGGGTAATGGTTAGGTTAAGGGTTAGGGATAAGGTTAAGCTTAGGGTTAGGGTTCGTGTTAGGGTTAGGGTTAGTGTTTGGGTTAAAGTTAGGTTTAGGGTTAGGGTTAGGGTTAGGTTTAGGGTTAGGGTTAGGTTTTGGGTTCTGGTTTGGTTTAGGGTTAGGGTTAGGTTTTGGGTTAGTGTTAGGTTTAGTGGTAGGGTCAGGGTTTAGGGTTAGGTTTAGGGTAACTGTTAGAGCTAGAGTAAATGTTAGGGTTAGGTTTAGGGTTACGTTTAGTTTTACGGATAGGGCAGTTTATGGTTAGTGTTTGGGGAAATGTTAAGGTTAGGGTTAGGGTTATGGTTAGGGTTAGGGTTGGGGTTAGTATTAGGGTTAATGTCAGTTTAAGTCTTAGGGTTAGGGTTTGTGTTAGGGTTAGGTTTTCGGTTAGTGTTTGGGTTAAAATAAGGTTAAGGGTTAGGGTTTGGAATAGATTAAGGGTTAGGTATAGCAATAGGGTTAGGGTTAGTTTTAGGGTAAGGTTTCGGTTTAGGTTTAGGGCTTGGGTTAGGGTTAGGTTTAGGGTTGGGGTTAGGGTTAGGGTTAGGGTTAGGGTTAGTGTTAGTGATAGGGTTAGGCTTAAGGTTAGGGTTAGGGTTAGGGTTTAGAGTTAGGTTAAGGGCTAGTGTAAGGGTTAGTGTTTTGGTTAGGGTTAGGGTTAGGGTTAGGGTTAGGGTTAGGGTTAGGGTTAGGGTTAGGGTTAGGGTTAGGGTTAGGGTTAGGGTTAGGGTTAGGGTTAGGGTTAGGGTTAGGGTTAGGTTTAGTGTTAGAGTTAGTGTTACGGATAGGGTTGTGGTTAAGGTTAGGGTTCGGTTTAGAGTTAGGGTTTGGGTTAGGGTAAGAGTTAGTGTTAGTTTTAGTTCTAGGGCTAGTGTTAGGGTTATGTTAAGGGTTAGGGTAAGGGATAGTGTTAGGGTTAGGTTTGGGGTTAGGGATAGTGTTAGGGTTAGTTTTGGGGTTAGGGTTAGGGTTAGGGGTGTGGTTAGGTTTAGAATTTGGTTTAGGATTAGGTTTGGGTTAGGGTTAGGGTAATGGTTAGGTTAAGGGTTAAGGGTAGAGTTAGGGTTAGGTTTAGGTTTAGGTTTTAGGTTAGAGTTACGTTTAGTGTTTCTGTCAGTGTTTAGGTTAGGGTTAGGGAAACTGTTAGGGTTTGAGTTAGGGTTAGAGATAGGTGTAGTCTTAGGGTTAGGGTTACGGTTTGAGTAGTGTTAGGGTTTGGGTTTGGGTAATGCTTACAGTTAGGGTTAGGTTTGTTGTTAGGACTAGGGTTAGGGTTAATGTTAAGGTTAGGAATAGGTTTATAATCTGTGTTATGGTAAGGGTTAGTTTTAGGGTTAGTTTGGGATTAGTGTTAGGAAGAGGGTTAGGGTCAGGGTTAGGGATAGGGTTAGTTTTAAATTTAGTGTTAGGTTTACGTTTAGGGTTTGGTTCAGGGTTAGGGTTAGGGTTAGGTTTAGAGACAGAGTTAGCGTTAGGTCTATGGTTAGGGATTAGGTTTAGGGTTAGGGTTAGGGTTAGGTTTAGGGTTAGGTTAGGGTTAGGGTTAGGTTTAGGGTTAGCGTTAGGGTTAGGTTTAGGGTTTGGGTTATGGTTAGGGTTAGGTTTAGAGTCTGGGTTAGGGTTTGGGTAAGGGTTAGGGTTCCGATTAGGGTAGCGTCAGTGTGAGGGTTGGGGTTTGAGTTAGATCTGAGGTTTGATTAAGGGTTTGGTTTAGGGTCAGGGTTAGTTTAAGGGTTAGGGTTAGGGTTAGGGCTAGGGTTAGGTTAGGGTTAGAGTTGGGGTTAGAGTTAGGATTCGTTTTAGGATTGGGGTAATGTCAGTGTAAGGGTTAGGTTTAGATGTAGGTTCAGGGTAAAGGTTAGGTTTAGAGTGAGAGTGTTAGGATCGGGTTAGGGTTAGGGTAATGGTTAGGTTAAGGGTCATGGATCAGGTTAGGGTTAGGGTAAGAGTTAGGGTTAGGGTTAGGGTTAGAGTTAGTGTTAGGATTAGGGTTAGGGTTAGGTTTAGGGTTAGATGTAATCTTAGGGTTAGTTTTTTGTTAAGGCTTAGGTTTAGGGTTAAGTTTCGGGTTAGGGTTAGGATTACTGTAACGTCTGCATTATGGTGAGGGTTAGTGTGGGGTTAGGGTTAGGGTTAGGGTTAGGGTTAGCATAAGGTTTAGGGTTAGGGTTAGGGTTAGAGTTCGGATTATGTTTAGGATTGGGGTAATGTCAGTGTAAGGGTAAGATTATGGGTTAGGGTTGAGGTTAGGTTTAGGTTTAGGGTAAAGGTTAGAGTTAGGGTTAGCTTTAGGATTGGGGTAATGTCAATGTAAGTGTTAGTTTAAGGGTTAGGGTTAGGGTTAGGGCTAGAGTTTGGCTTAGAGTTTGGGTTAGAGTTAGGGTTGGGTTAGGGTTGGGGTAATGGTTATGTTAAGGGTTAGGGATAAGGTTAAGCTTAGTGTTAGTGTTAGGGTTAGGGTTAGTGTTTGGGTTAAAGTTAGGTTTAGTGTTAGGGTTAGTGTTAGGTTTAGAGTGATTGTTAGGGTTTGGGTTATGGTTAGGGTTAGAGATTGGTTTCGAGGTAGGGTTAGGTTTTGGTTTTGGGTTAGGGTTAGGTTTATAGTTGGGGTTAGAGTTAGAATTTGGTTTAGGATTGGTGTAATGTCCGTGTAAGGGTTAGGTTCAGGTGTAGGTTTAGGGTTAGTGTTAGGTTTAGAGTGAGGGTTATTGTTAGGGTTGCGTTAGGGTTAGGGTTAGCATAAGGTTTAGGGTAAGGTTTAGGGTTAGGGTTAGAGTTCGGATTATTTTTAGGATTGGGGTAATGTCAGTGTAAGGGTAAGATTATGGGTTAGGGTTGAGGTTAGGTTTAGGTTTAGGGTAAGGGCTAGAGTTAGGGTTAGCTTTAGGATTGGGGCAATGTCAATGTAAGTGTTAGTTTAAGGGTTAGGGTTAGGGTTAGGTCTTGAGTTGGGCTTAGAGTTAGGGTTAGAGTTAGGGTTGGGTTAGGGTTAGGGTAATGGTTAGGTTAAGGGTTAGGGATAAGGTTAAGCTTAGGGTTAGGGTTAGTGTTATGGTTAGGGTTAGGGTTAGGGTTAGTGTTTGGGTTAAAGTTAGGTTTAGTGTTAGGGTTAGGGTTAGGGTTAGGGTTAGGGTTAGAGTGGGTGTTAGGGTTTGGGTTATGGTTAGGGTTAGAGATTGGTTTCTAGTTAGGGCTACGTTTTGGTTTAGGGTTAGGGTTAGGATTATAGTTGGGGTTAGAGTTAGAATTCGGTTTAGGATTGGGTTAATGTCCGTGTAAGGGTTAGGTTCAGGTGTAGGTTTAGGGTTAGTGTTAGGTTTAGAGTGAGGGTTATTGTTAGGGTTGGGTTAGGGTTAGGGTAATGGTTAGGTTAAGGGTTATGGATCGGGTTAGGTTTAGGGTTAGGGTAAGGGTTAGGGTTAGGGTTCTGGTTTGGTTTAGGGTTAGGGTTAGGTTTTGGGTTAGTGTTAGGTTTAGTGGTAGGGTCAGGGTTTAGGTTTAGGTTTAGGGTAACTGTTAGAGCTAGAGTAAGTGTTAGCAACAGGTTTAGGGTTATGTTTAGTTTTACGGATAGGGTAGTTTATGGTTAGTGTTTGGGGAAATGTTAAGGTTAGGGTTAGGGTTATGGTTATGGTTAGGGTTAGGGTTGGGGTTAGTATTAGGGTTAATGTCAGTTTAAGTCTTAGGCTTAGGGTTTGTGTTAGGGTTCGGTTAGGTTAAGGGTTAGGGTTAGGGTTTCGGTTAGTGTTTGGGTTAAAATTAGGTTAAGGGTTAGGGTTTGGAATAGATTAAGGGTTAGGTATAGCAATAGGGTTAGGGTTAGTTTTAGTGTAAGGTTAAGGTTTAGGTTTAGGGCTTGGGTTAGGGTTAGGTTTAGGGTTGGGGTTAGGGTTAGGGTTAGGGTTAGGGTTAGTGTAAGTGATAGGGTTAGGGTTAGGGTTAGGGTTAGTGTTAGTGATAGGGTTAGGGTTAAGGTTAGGGTTAGGGTTAGGGTTTAGAGTTAGGTTAAGGGCTAGTGTAAGGGTTAGGGTTAGGGTTAGGGTTAGGGTTAGGGTTAGGGTTAGGGTTAGGGTTAGGGTTAGGGTTAGGGTTAGGGTTAGGGTTAGGTTAAGGGTTAGGGGCAGAGTTAGGGTTAGGTTTAAGTTTAGTTTTTAGGTTAGAGTTACGTTTAGTGTTTCTGTTAGTGTTTAGGTTAGGGTTAGGGAAACTGTTAGGGTTTGAGTTAGGGTTAGAGATAGGTGTAGTTTTGGGGTTAGGGTTACGGTTTGAGTAGTGTTAGGGTTTGGGTTTGGGTAATGCTTACAGTTAGGTTTAGGTTTGTTGTTAGGGCTACGGTTAGGGTTAATGTTAGGGTTAGGAATAGGTTTATAGTTGGTGTTACGGTAAGGGTTAATTTTAGGGTTAGTTTGGGATTAGTGTTAGGAAGAGTGTTAGGGTCAGGGTTAGGGATAGGGTTAGTTTTAAATTTAGTGTTAGGTTTACGTTTAGGGTTTGGTTCAGGGTTAGGGTTAGGGTTAGGTTTAGAGACAGAGTTAGCGTTAGGTCTATGGTTAGGGATTAGGTTTAGGGTTAGGGTTAGGGTTAGGTTCAGGGTTAGGTTAGGTTTAGGGTTAGGTTTAGGGTTAGCGTTAGGGTTAGGGTTAGGGTTTGGGTTATGGTTAGGGTTAGGTTTAGAGTCTGGGTTAGGGTTTGGGTAAGGGTTAGGTTTCCGATTAGGGTAGCGTCAGTGTGAGGGTTGGGGTTTGAGTTAGATTTGAGGTTTGATTAAGGGTTTGGTTTAGGGTCAGGGTTAGTTTAAGGGTTAGGGTTAGGGTTAGGGCTAGGGTTAGGTTAGGGTTAGAGTTGGGGTTAGAGTTCGGATTCATTTTAGGATTGGGGTAATGTCAGTGTAAGGGTTAGGTTTAGATGTAGGTTTAGGGTTAGGGTTAGGTTTAGAGTGAGAGTGTTAGGGTCGGGTTAGGGTTAGGGTAATGGTTAGGTTAAGGGTTATGGATCAGGTTAGGGTTAGGGTAAGAGTTAGGGTTAGGGTTAGGGTTAGAGTTAGTGTTAGGATTAGGGTTAGGGTTAGGTTTAGGGTTAGATGTAATCTTAGGGTTAGTTTTTTGTTAAGGCTTAGGTTTAGGGTTAAGTTTCGGGTTAGGGTTAGGATTACTGTAACGTCTGCATTATGGTGAGGGTTAGTGTGGGGTTAGGGTTAGGGTTAGGGTTAGAGTTAGCATAAGGTTTAGGGTTAGGGTTAGGGTTAGAGTTCGGATTATGTTTAGGATTGGGGTAATGTCAGTGTAAGGGTAAGATTATGGGTTAGGGTTGAGGTTAGGTTTAGGTTTAGGGTAAAGGTTAGAGTTAGGGTTAGCTTTAGGATTGGGGTAATGTCAATGTAAGTGTTAGTTTAAGGGTTAGGGTTAGGGTTAGGGCTAGAGTTGGGCTTAGAGTTTGGGTTAGAGTTAGGGTTGGGTTAGGGTTAGGGTAATGGTTATGTTAAGGGTTAGGGATAAGGTTAAGCTTAGGGTTAGTGTTAGGGTTAGGGTTAGTGTTTGGGTTAAAGTTAGGTTTAGTGTTAGGGTTAGTGTTTGGGTTAGAGTGAGTGTTAGGGTTTGGGTTATGGTTAGGGTTAGAGATTGGTTTCGAGGTAGGGGTAGGTTTTGGTTTAGGGTTAGGGTTAGGTTTATAGCTGGGGTTAGAGTTAGAATTCGGTTTAGGATTGGTGTAATGTCCATGTAAGGGTTAGGTTCAGGTGTAGGTTTAGGGTTAGTGTTAGGTTTAGAGTGAGGGTTATTGTTAGGGTTGGGTTAGGGTTAGGGTTAGCATAAGGTTTAGGGTAAGGGTTAGGGTTAGGGTTAGAGTTCGGATTATTTTTAGGATTGGGGTAATGTCAGTGTAAGGGTAAGATTATGGGTTAGGGTTGAGGTTAGGTTTAGGTTTAGGGTAAGGGCTAGAGTTAGGGTTAACTTTGGGATTGGGGCAATGTCAATGTAATTGTTAGTTTAAGGGTTAGGGTTAGGGTTAGGTCTTGAGTTGGGCTTAGAGTTAGGGTTAGAGTTAGGGTTGGGTTAGGGTTAGGGTAATGGTTAGGTTAAGGGTTAGGGATAAGGTTAAGCTTAGGGTTAGGGTTCGTGTTAGGGTTCGTGTTAGGGTTAGGGTTAGTGTTTGGGTTAAAGTTAGGTTTAGGGTTAGGGTTAGGGTTAGGTTTAGGGTTAGGGTTAGGTTTTGGGTTCTGGTTTGGTTTAGGGTTAGGGTTAGGTTTTGGGTTAGTGTTAGGTTTAGTGGTAGGGTCAGGGTTTAGGGTTAGGTTTAGGGTAACTGTTAGAGCTAGAGTAAATGTTAGGGTTAGGTTTAGGGTTACGTTTAGTTTTACGGATAGGGCAGTTTATGGTTAGTGTTTGGGGAAATGTTAAGGTTAGGGTTAGGGTTATGGTTAGGGTTAGGGTTGGGGTTAGTATTAGGGTTAATGTCAGTTTAAGTCTTAGGGTTAGGGTTTGTGTTAGGGTTAGGGTTTCGGTTAGTGTTTGGGTTAAAATAAGGTTAAGGGTTAGGGTTTGGAATAGATTAAGGGTTAGGTATAGCAATAGGGTTAGGGTTAGTTTTAGGGTAAGGTTTCGGTTTAGGTTTAGGGCTTGGGTTAGGGTTAGGTTTAGGGTTGGGGTTAGGGTTAGGGTTAGGGTTAGGGTTAGGGTTAGTGTTAGTGATAGGGTTAGGCTTAAGGTTAGGGTTAGGGTTAGGGTTTAGAGTTAGGTTAAGGGCTAGTGTAAGGGTTAGTGTTTTGGTTAGGGTTAGGGTTAGGGTTAGGGTTAGGGTTAGGGTTAGGGTTAGGGTTAGGGTTAGGGTTAGGGTTAGGGTTAGGGTTAGGGTTAGGGTTAGGGTTAGGTTTAGTGTTAGAGTTAGGGTTACGGATAGGGTTGTGGTTAAGGTTAGGGTTCGGTTTAGAGTTAGGGTTTGGGTTAGGGTAAGAGTTAGTGTTAGTTTTAGTTCTAGGGCTAGTGTTAGGGTTATGTTAAGGGTTAGGGTAAGGGATAGTGTTAGGGTTAGGTTTGGGGTTAGGGATAGTGTTAGGGTTAGTTTTGGGGTTAGGGTTAGGGTTAGGGGTGTGGTTAGGTTTAGAATTTGGTTTAGGATTAGGTTTGGGTTAGGGTTAGGGTAATGGTTAGGTTAAGGGTTAAGGGTAGAGTTAGGGTTAGGTTTAGGTTTAGGTTTTAGGTTAGAGTTACGTTTAGTGTTTCTGTCAGTGTTTAGGTTAGGGTTAGGGAAACTGTTAGGGTTTGAGTTAGGGTTAGAGATAGGTGTAGTCTTAGGGTTAGGGTTACGGTTTGAGTAGTGTTAGGGTTTGGGTTTGGGTAATGCTTACAGTTAGGGTTAGGTTTGTTGTTAGGACTAGGGTTAGGGTTAATGTTAGGGTTAGGAATAGGTTTATAATCTGTGTTATGGTAAGGGTTAGTTTTAGGGTTAGTTTGGGATTAGTGTTAGGAAGAGGGTTAGGGTCAGGGTTAGGGATAGGGTTAGTTTTAAATTTAGTGTTAGGTTTACGTTTAGGGTTTGGTTCAGGGTTAGGGTTAGGGTTAGGTTTAGAGACAGAGTTAGCGTTAGGTCTATGGTTAGGGATTAGGTTTAGGGTTAGGGTTAGGGTTAGGTTTAGGGTTAGGTTAGGGTTAGGGTTAGGTTTAGGGTTAGCGTTAGGGTTAGGTTTAGGGTTTGGGTTATGGTTAGGGTTAGGTTTAGAGTCTGGGTTAGGGTTTGGGTAAGGGTTAGGGTTCCGATTAGGGTAGCGTCAGTGTGAGGGTTGGGGTTTGAGTTAGATCTGAGGTTTGATTAAGGGTTTGGTTTAGGGTCAGGGTTAGTTTAAGGGTTAGGGTTAGGGTTAGGGCTAGGGTTAGGTTAGGGTTAGAGTTGGGGTTAGAGTTCGGATTCGTTTTAGGATTGGGGTAATGTCAGTGTAAGGGTTAGGTTTAGATGTAGGTTTAGGGTTAGGGTTAGGTTTAGAGTGAGAGTGTTAGGGTCGGGTTAGGGTTAGGGTAATGGTTAGGTTAAGGGTTATGGATCAGGTTAGGGTTAGGGTAAGAGTTAGGGTTAGGGTTAGGGTTAGAGTTAGTGTTAGGATTAGGGTTAGGGTTAGGTTTAGGGTTAGATGTAATCTTAGGGTTAGTTTTTTGTTAAGGCTTAGGTTTAGGGTTAAGTTTCGGGTTAGGGTTAGGATTACTGTAACGTCTGCATTATGGTGAGGGTTAGTGTGGGGTTAGGGTTAGGGTTAGGGTTAGAGTTAGCATAAGGTTTAGGGTTAGGGTTAGGGTTAGAGTTCGGATTATGTTTAGGATTGGGGTAATGTCAGTGTAAGGGTAAGATTATGGGTTAGGGTTGAGGTTAGGTTTAGGTTTAGGGTAAAGGTTAGGGTTAGGGTTAGCTTTAGGATTGGGGTAATGTCAATGTAAGTGTTAGTTTAAGGGTTAGCGTTAGGGTTAGGGCTGGAGTTGGGCTTAGAGTTTGGGTTAGAGTTAGGGTTGGGTTAGGGTTAGGGTAATGGTTAGGTTAAGGGTTAGGGATAAGGTTAAGCTTAGGGTTAGGGTTAGGTTTAGGGTTAGTGTTTGGGTTAAAGTTAGGTTTAGTGTTAGGGTTAGGATTAGGGTTAGGGTTAGGGTTAGGGTTAGGGTTAGGGTTAGAGTGGGTGTTAGGGTTTGGGTTATGGTTAGGGTTAGAGATTGTTTTCGGGGTAGGGTTATGTTTTGGTTTAGGGTTAGGGTTAGGGTTATAGTTGGGGTTAGAGTTAGAATTCGGTTTAGGATTGGGTTAATGTCCGTGTAAGGGTTAGGTTCAGGTGTAGGTTTAGGGTTAGTGTTAGGTTTAGAGTGAGGGTTATTGTTAGGGTTGGGTTAGGGTTAGGGTAATGGTTAGGTTAAGGGTTATGGATCGGGTTTGGTTTAGGGTTAGGGTAAGGGTTAGGGTTAGGGTTCTGGTTTGGTTTAGGGTTAGGGTTAGGTTTTGGGTTAGTGTTAGGTTTAGTGGTAGGGTCAGGGTTTAGGGTTAGGTTTAGGGTAACTGTTAGAGCTAGAGTAAGTGCTAGCGAAATGTTTAGGGTTACGTTTAGTTTTACGGATAGGGTAGTTTATGGTTAGTGTTTGGGCAAATGTTAGGGTTAGGGTTATGGTTAGGGTTAGGGTTGGGGTTAGTATTAGGGTTAATATCAGTTTAAGTCTTAGGGTTAGGGTTTGTGTTAGGGTTAGGTTAGGTTAGGTTAAGGGTTGGGGTTAGGGTTTCGGTTAGTGTTTGGGTTAAAATAAGGTTAAGGGTTAAGGTTTGGAATAGATTAAGAGTTAGGTATAGCAATAGGGTTAGGGTTAGTTTTAGGGTAAGGTTTCGGTTTAGGTTTAGGGCTTGGGTTAGGGTTAGGTTTAGGGTTGGGGTTAGGGTTAGGGTTAGGGTTAGGGTTAGGGTTAGTGTTAGTGATAGGGTTAGGGTTAAGGTTAGGGTTAGGGTTAGGGTTTAGAGTTAGGTTAAGGGCTAGTGTAAGGGTTAGTGTTTTGGTTAGGGTTAGGGTTAGGGTTAGGGTTAGGGTTAGGGTTAGGGTTAGGGTTAGGGTTAGGGTTAGGGTTAGGGTTAGGGTTAGGGTTAGGTTTAGTGTTAGGGTTAGGGTTACGGATAGGGTTGCGGTTAAGGTTAGGGTTCGGTTTAGAGTTAGGGTTTGGGTTAGGGTTAGAGTTAGGGTTAGTTTTAGTTCTAGGGCTAGTGTTAGGGTTATGTTAAGGGTTAGGGTAAGGGATAGTGTTAGGGTTAGGTTTGGGGTTAGGGATAGTGTTAGGGTTAGTTTTGGGGTTAGGGTTAGGGTTAGGGTTAGGGGTGTGGTTCGGTTTAGAATTTGGGTTAGGATTAGGTTTGGGTTAGGGTTAGGGTAATGGTTAGGTTAAGGGTTAAGGGTAGAGTTAGGGTTAGGTTTAGGTTTAGGTTTTAGGTTAGAGTTACGTTTAGTGTTTCTGTCAGTGTTTAGGTTAGGGTTAGGGAAACTGTTAGGGTTTGAGTTAGGGTTAGAGATAGGTGTAGTCTTAGGGTTAGGGTTACGGTTTGAGTAGTGTTAGGGTTTGGGTTTGGGTAATGCTTACAGTTAGGGTTAGGTTTGTTGTTAGGACTAGGGTTAGGGTTAATGTTAGGGTTAGGAATAGGTTTATAATCAGTGTTATGGTAAGGGTTAGTTTTAGGGTTAGTTTGGGATTAGTGTTAGGAAGAGGGTTAGGGTCAGGGTTAGGGATAGGGTTAGTTTTAAATTTAGTGTTAGGTTTACGTTTAGGGTTTGGTTCAGGGTTAGGGTTAGGGTTACGTTTAGAGACAGAGTTAGCGTTAGGTCTATGGTTAGGGATTAGGTTTAGGGTTAGGGTTAGGGTTAGGTTTAGGGTTAGGTTAGGGTTAGGGATAGGTTTAGGGTTAGCGTTAGGGTTAGGGTTAGGGTTTGGGTTATGGTTAGGGTTAGGTTTAGAGTCTGGGTTAGGGTTTGGGTAAGGGTTAGGTTTCCGATTAGGGTAGCGTCAGTGTGAGGGTTGGGGTTTGAGTTAGATTTGAGGTTTGATTAAGGGTTCGGTTTAGGGTCAGGGTTAGTTTAAGGGTTAGGGTTAGGGTTAGGGCTAGGGTTAGGTTAGGGTTAGAGTTGGGGTTAGAGTTCGGATTCGTTTTAGGATTGGGGTAATGTCAGTGTAAGGGTTAGGTTTAGATGTAGGTTTAGGGTTAGGGTTAGGTTTAGAGTGAGAGTGTTAGGGTCGGGTTAGGGTTAGGGTAATGGTTAGGTTAAGGGTTATGGATCAGGTTAGGGTTAGGGTAAGAGTTAGGGTTAGGGTTAGGGTTAGAGTTAGTGTTAGGATTAGGGTTAGGGTTAGGTTTAGGGTTAGATGTAATCTTAGGGTTAGTTTTTTGTTAAGGCTTAGGTTTAGGGTTAAGTTTCGGGTTAGGGTTAGGATTACTGTAACGTCTGCATTATGGTGAGGGTTAGTGTGGGGTTAGGGTTAGGGTTAGGGTTAGAGTTAGCATAAGGTTTAGGGTTAGGGTTAGGGTTAGAGTTCGGATTATGTTTAGGATTGGGGTAATGTCAGTGTAAGGGTAAGATTATGGGTTAGGGTTGAGGTTAGGTTTAGGTTTAGGGTAAAGGTTAGGGTTAGGGTTAGCTTTAGGATTGGGGTAATGTCAATGTAAGTGTTAGTTTAAGGGTTAGCGTTAGGGTTAGGGCTGGAGTTGGGCTTAGAGTTTGGGTTAGAGTTAGGGTTGGGTTAGGGTTAGGGTAATGGTTAGGTTAAGGGTTAGGGATAAGGTTAAGCTTAGGGTTAGGGTTAGGTTTAGGGTTAGTGTTTGGGTTAAAGTTAGGTTTAGTGTTAGGGTTAGGGTTAGGGTTAGGGTTAGGGTTAGGGTTAGGGTTAGGGTTAGAGTGGGTGTTAGGGTTTGGGTTATGGTTAGGGTTAGAGATTGTTTTCGGGGTAGGGTTATGTTTTGGTTTAGGGTTAGGGTTAGGGTTATAGTTGGGGTTAGAGTTAGAATTCGGTTTAGGATTGGGTTAATGTCCGTGTAAGGGTTAGGTTCAGGTGTAGGTTTAGGGTTAGTGTTAGGTTTAGAGTGAGGGTTATTGTTAGGGTTGGGTTAGGGTTAGGGTAATGGTTAGGTTAAGGGTTATGGATCGGGTTTGGTTTAGGGTTAGGGTAAGGGTTAGGGTTAGGGTTCTGGTTTGGTTTAGGGTTAGGGTTAGGTTTTGGGTTAGTGTTAGGTTTAGTGGTAGGGTCAGGGTTTAGGGTTAGGTTTAGGGTAACTGTTAGAGCTAGAGTAAGTGCTAGCGAAATGTTTATGGTTACGTTTAGTTTTACGGATAGGGTAGTTTATGGTTAGTGTTTGGGCAAATGTTAGGGTTAGGGTTATGGTTAGGGTTAGGGTTGGGGTTAGTATTAGGGTTAATATCAGTTTAAGTCTTAGGGTTAGGGTTTGTGTTAGGGTTAGGTTAGGTTAGGTTAAGGGTTGGGGTTAGGGTTTCGGTTAGTGTTTGGGTTAAAATAAGGTTAAGGGTTAAGGTTTGGAATAGATTAAGAGTTAGGTATAGCAATAGGGTTAGGGTTAGTTTTAGGGTAAGGTTTCGGTTTAGGTTTAGGGCTTGGGTTAGGGTTAGGTTTAGGGTTGGGGTTAGGGTTAGGGTTAGGGTTAGGGTTAGGGTTAGTGTTAGTGATAGGGTTAGGGTTAAGGTTAGGGTTAGGGTTAGGGTTTAGAGTTAGGTTAAGGGCTAGTGTAAGGGTTAGTGTTTTGGTTAGGGTTAGGGTTAGGGTTAGGGTTAGGGTTAGGGTTAGGGTTAGGGTTAGGGTTAGGGTTAGGGTTAGGGTTAGGGTTAGGGTTAGGTTTAGTGTTAGGGTTAGGGTTACGGATAGGGTTGCGGTTAAGGTTAGGGTTCGGTTTAGAGTTAGGGTTTGGGTTAGGGTTAGAGTTAGGGTTAGTTTTAGTTCTAGGGCTAGTGTTAGGGTTATGTTAAGGGTTAGGGTAAGGGATAGTGTTAGGGTTAGGTTTGGGGTTAGGGATAGTGTTAGGGTTAGTTTTGGGGTTAGGGTTAGGGTTAGGGTTAGGGGTGTGGTTCGGTTTAGAATTTGGGTTAGGATTAGGTTTGGGTTAGGGTTAGGGTAATGGTTAGGTTAAGGGTTAAGGGTAGAGTTAGGGTTAGGTTTAGGTTTAGGTTTTAGGTTAGAGTTACGTTTAGTGTTTCTGTCAGTGTTTAGGTTAGGGTTAGGGAAACTGTTAGGGTTTGAGTTAGGGTTAGAGATAGGTGTAGTCTTAGGGTTAGGGTTACGGTTTGAGTAGTGTTAGGGTTTGGGTTTGGGTAATGCTTACAGTTAGGGTTAGGTTTGTTGTTAGGACTATGGTTAAGGTTAATGTTAGGGTTAGGAATAGGTTTATAATCAGTGTTATGGTAAGGGTTAGTTTTAGGGTTAGTTTGGGATTAGTGTTAGGAAGAGGGTTAGGGTCAGGGTTAGGGATAGGGTTAGTTTTAAATTTAGTGTTAGGTTTACGTTTAGGGTTTGGTTCAGGGTTAGGGTTAGGGTTAGGTTTAGAGACAGAGTTAGCGTTAGGTCTATGGTTAGGGATTAGGTTTAGGGTTAGGGTTAGGGTTAGGTTTAGGGTTAGGTTAGGGTTAGGGATAGGTTTAGGGTTAGCGTTAGGGTTAGGGTTAGGGTTTGGGTTATGGTTAGGGTTAGGTTTAGAGTCTGGGTTAGGGTTTGGGTAAGGGTTAGGTTTCCGATTAGGGTAGCGTCAGTGTGAGGGTTGGGGTTTGAGTTAGATTTGAGGTTTGATTAAGGGTTCGGTTTAGGGTCAGGGTTAGTTTAAGGGTTAGGGTTAGGGTTAGGGCTAGGGTTAGGTTAGGGTTAGAGTTGGGGTTAGAGTTCGGATTCGTTTTAGGATTGGGGTAATGTCAGTGTAAGGGTTAGGTTTAGATGTAGGTTTAGGGTTAGGGTTAGGTTTAGAGTGAGAGTGTTAGGGTCGGGTTAGGGTTAGGGTAATGGTTAGGTTAAGGGTTATGGATCAGGTTAGGGTTAGGGTAAGAGTTAGGGTTAGGGTTAGGGTTAGAGTTAGTGTTAGGGTTAGGGTTAGGGTTAGGTTTAGGGTTAGATGTAATCTTAGGGTTAGTTTTTTGTTAAGGCTTAGGTTTAGGGTTAAGTTTCGGGTTAGGGTTAGGATTACTGTAACGTCTGCATTATGGTGAGGGTTAGTGTGGGGTTAGGGTTAGGGTTAGGGTTAGAGTTAGCATAAGGTTTAGGGTTAGGGTTAGGGTTAGAGTTCGGATTATGTTTAGGATTGGGGTAATGTCAGTGTAAGGGTAAGATTATGGGTTAGGGTTGAGGTTAGGTTTAGGTTTAGGGTAAAGGTTAGAGTTAGGGTTAGCTTTAGGATTGGGGTAATGTCAATGTAAGTGTTAGTTTAAGGGTTAGGGTTAGGGTTAGGGCTAGAGTTGGACTTAGAGTTTGGGTTAGAGTTAGGGTTGGGTTAGGGTTAGGGTAATGGTTATGTTAAGGGTTAGGGATAAGGTTAAGCTTAGGGTTAGTGTTAGGGTTAGGGTTAGTGTTTGGGTTAAAGTTAGGTTTAGTGTTAGGTTTAGTGTTAGGGTTAGAGTGAGTGTTAGGGTTTGGGTTATGGTTAGGGTTAGAGATTGGTTTCGAGGTAGGGGTAGGTTTTGGTTTAGGGTTAGGGTTAGGTTTATAGTTTGGGTTAGAGTTAGAATTTGGTTTAGGATTGGTGTAATGTCCGTGTAAGGGTTAGGTTCAGGTGTAGGTTTAGGGTTAGTGTTAGGTTTAGAGTGAGGGTTATTGTTAGGGTTGGGTTAGGGTTAGGGTTAGCATAAGGTTTAGGGTAAGGGTTAGGGTTAGGGTTAGAGTTCGGATTATTTTTAGGATTGGGGTAATGTCAGTGTAAGGGTAAGATTATGGGTTAGGGTTGAGGTTAGGTTTAGGTTTAGGATAAGGGCTAGAGTTAGGGTTAGCTTTAGGATTGGGGCAATGTCAATGTAAGTGTTAGTTTAAGGGTTAGGGTTAGGGTTAGGTCTTGAGTTGGGCTTAGAGTTAGGGTTAGAGTTAGGGTTGGGTTAGGGTTAGGGTAATGGTTAGGTTAAGGGTTAGGGATAAGGTTAAGCTTAGGGTTAGGGTTAGGGTTAGGGTTAGGGTTAGGGTTAGGGTTAGGGTTAGTGTTTGGGTTAAAGTTAGGTTTAGTGTTAGGGTTAGGGTTAGGGTTAGGGTTAGAGTGGGTGTTAGGGTTTGGGTTATGGTTAGGGTTAGTGATTGGTTTCTAGGTAGGGTTACATTTTGGTTTAGGGTTAGGGTTAGGATTATAGTTGGGGTTAGAGTTAGAATTCAGTTTAGGATTGGGTTAATGTCCGTGTAAGGGTTAGGTTCAGGTGTAGGTTTAGGGTTAGTGTTAGGTTTAGAGTGAGGGTTATTGTTAGGGTTGGGTTAGGGTTAGGGTAATGGTTAGGTTAAGGGTTATGGATCGGGTTAGGTTTAGGGTTAGGGTAAGGGTTAGGGTTAGGGTTCTGGTTTGGTTTAGGGTTAGGGTTAGGTTTTGGGTTAGTGTTAGGTTTAGTGGTAGGGTCAGGGTTTAGGGTTAGGTTTAGGGTAACTGTTAGAGCTAGAGTAAATGTTAGGGATAGGTTTAGGGTTACGTTTAGTTTTACGGATAGGGTAGTTTATGGTTAGTGTTTGGGGAAATGTTAAGGTTAGGGTTAGGGTTATGGTTAGGGTTAGGGTTGGGGTTAGTATGAGGGTTAATGTCAGTTTAAGTCTTAGGGTTAGGGTTTGTGTTAGGGTTAGGGTTAGGTTAGGTTAAGGGTTAGGGTTAGGGTTTCGGTTAGTGTTTGGGTTAAAATAAGGTTAAGGGTTAGGGTTTGGAATAGATTAAGGGTTAGGTATAGCAATAGGGTTAGGGTTAGTTTTAGGGTAAGGTTTCGGTTTAGGTTTAGGGCTTGGGTTAGGGTTAGGTTTAGGGTTGGGGTTAGGGTTAGGGTTAGGGTTAGGGTTAGGGTTAGGGTTAGGGTTAGGGTTAGGGTTAGGGTTAGTGTTAGTGATAGGGTTAGGGTTAAGGTTAGGGTTAGGGTTAGGGTTTAGATTTAGGTTAAGGGCTAGTGTAAGGGTTAGTGTTTTGGTTAGGGTTAGGGTTAGGGTTAGGGTTAGGGTTAGGGGTGAGGTTAGGTTTAGAATTTGGGTTAGGATTAGGTTTGGGTTAGGGTTAGGGTAATGGTTAGGTTAAGGGTTAGGGGCAGAGTTAGGGTTAGGTTTAGGTTTATTTTTTAGGTTTGAGTTATGTTTAGTGTTTCTGTCAGTGTTTAGGTTAGGGTTAGGGAAACTGTTAGGGTTTGAGTTAGGGTTAGAGATAGGTGTAGTTTTAGGGTTAGGGTTACGGTTTGAGTAGTGTTAGGGTTTGGGTTTGGGTAATGCTTACAGTTAGGGTTAGGTTTGTTGTTAGGACTAGGGTTAGGGTGAATGTTAGGGTTAGGAATAGGTTTATAGTTGGTGTTATGGTAAGGGTTAGTTTTAGGGTTAGTTTGGGATTAGTGTTAGGAAGAGGGTTAGGGTCAGGGTTAGGGATAGGGTTAGTTTTAAATTTAGTGTTAGGTTTACGTTTAGGGTTTGGTTCAGGGTTAGGGTTAGGGTTAGGTTTAGAGACAGAGTTAGCGTTAGGTCTATGGTTAGGGATTAGGTTTAGGGTTAGGGTTTGGGTTAGGGTTAGGTTAGGTTTAGGTTTAGGTTTCGGGTTAGGGTTAGGGTTAGGGTTTGGGTTATGGTTAGGGTTAGGTTTAGAGTCTGGGTTAGGGTTTGGGTAAGGGTTAGGGTTCCGATTAGGGTAGCGTCAGTGTGAGGGTTGGGGTTTGAGTTAGATTTGAGGTTTGATTTAGGGTTCGGTTTAGGGTCAGGGTTAATTTAAGGGTTAGGGTTAGGGTTAGGGTTAGGGCTAGGGTTAGGTTAGGGTTAGAGTTGGGGTTAGAGTTAGGATTTGTTTTAGGATTGGGGTAATGTCAGTGTAAGGGTTAGGTTTAGATGTAGGTTTAGGGTTAGGGTTAGGTTTAGAGTGAGAGTGTTAGGGTCGGGTTAGGGTTAGGGTAATGGTAAGGTTAAGGGTTATGGATCAGGTTAGGGTTAGGGTAAGAGTTAGGGTTAGGGTTAGGGTTAGAGTTAGTGTTAGGATTAGGGTTAGGGTTAGGTTTAGGGTTAGATGTAATCTTAGGGTTAGTTTTTTGTTAAGGCTTAGGTTTAGGGTTAGGTTTCGAGTTAGGGTTAGGATTACTGTAACGTCTGTGTTATGGTGAGGGTTAGTGTGGGGTTAGGGTTAGGGTTAGGGTTAGGGTTAGGGTTAGAGTTAGCATAAGGTTTAGGGTTAGGGTTAGGGTTAGGGTTAGGGTTAGAGTTCGGATTATGTTTAGGATTGGGGTAATGTCAGTGTAAGGGTGAGATTATGGGTTAGGGTTGAGGTTAGGTTTAGGTTTAGGGTAAAGGTTAGAGTTAGGGTTAGCTTTAGGATTGGGGTAATGTCAATGTAAGTGTTAGTTTAAGGGTTAGGGTTAGGGTTAGGGCTAGGGTTGGTCTTAGAGTTTGGGTTAGATTTAGGGTTGGGTTAGGGTTAGGGTAATGGTTAGGTTAAGGGTTAGGGATAAGGTTAAGCTTAGGGTTATGGTTAGGGTTAGGGTTAGGGTTAGGTTTAGGGTTAGGGTTAGGGTTAGGGTTAGGTTTAGGGTTAGGGTTAGGGTTAGGGTTAGGGTTAGGGTTAGTGTTTGGGTTAAAGTTAGGTTTAGTGTTAGGGTTAGGGTTAGGGTTAGGGTTAGGGTTAGAGTGAGTGTTAGGGTTTGGGTTATGGTTAGGGTTAGAGATTGTTTTCGAGGTAGGGTTAGGTTTTGGTTTAGGGTTAGGGTTAGGGTTATAGTTGGGGTTAGAGTTAGAATTTGGTTTAGGATTGGTGTAATGTCCGTGCAAGGGTTAGGTTCAGGTGTAGGTTTAGGGTTAGTGTTAGGTTTAGAATGAGGGTTATTGTTAGGGTTGGGTTAGGGTTAGGGTAATGGTTAGGTTAAGGGTTATGGATCGGGTTAGGTTTAGGGTTAGGGTAAGGGTTAGGGTTAGGGTTCTGGTTTGGTTTAGGGTTAGGGCTAGGTTTTGGGTTAGTGTTAGATTTAGTGGTAGGGTCAGGGTTTAGGGTTAGGTTTAGGGTAACTGTTTGAGCTAGAGTAAGTGTTAGCGACAGGTTTAGGGTTACGTTTAGTTTTACGGATAGGGTAGTTTATGGTTATTGTTTGGGCAAATGTTAAGGTTAGGGTTAGGGTTATGGTTAGGGTTAGGGTTAGGGTTGGGGTTAGTATTAGGGTTAATGTCAGTTTAAGTCTTAGGGTTAGGGTTTGTGTTAGGGTTAGGGTTAGGTTAGCTTAAGGGTTTAGGGTTAGGGTTTCGGTTAGTGTTTGGGTTAAAATAAGGTTAAGGGTTAGGGTTTGGAATAGATTAAGGGTTAGGTATAGCAATAGGGTTAGGATTAGTTTTAGGGTAAGGTTTCGATTTAGGTTTAGGGCTTGGGTTAGGGTTAGGTTTAGGGTTGGGGTTAGGGTCAGGGTTAGGGTTAGGGTTAGGGTTAGTGTTAGTGATAGGGTTAGGGTTAAGGTTAGGGTTAGGGTTAGGGTTTAGAGTTAGGTTAAGGGCTAGTGTAAGGGTTAGTGTTTTGGTTAGGGTTAGGGTTAGGGTTAGGGTTAGGGTTAGGGTTAGGGGTGAGGTTAGGTTTAGAATTTGGGTTAGGATTAGGTTTGGGTTAGGGTTAGGGTAATGGTTAGGTTAAGGGTTAGGGGCAGAGTTAGGGTTAGGTTTAGGTTTATTTTTTAGGTTTGAGTTATGTTTAGTGTTTCTGTCAGTGTTTAGGTTAGGGTTAGGGAAACTGTTAGGGTTTGAGTTAGGGTTAGAGATAGGTGTAGTTTTAGGGTTAGGGTTACGGTTTGAGTAGTGTTAGGGTTTGGGTTTGGGTAATGCTTACAGTTAGGGTTAGGTTTGTTGTTAGGACTAGGGTTAGGGTGAATGTTAGGGTTAGGAATAGGTTTATAGTTGGTGTTATGGTAAGGGTTAGTTTTAGGGTTAGTTTGGGATTAGTGTTAGGAAGAGGGTTAGGGTCAGGGTTAGGGATAGGGTTAGTTTTAAATTTAGTGTTAGGTTTACGTTTAGGGTTTGGTTCAGGGTTAGGGTTAGGGTTAGGTTTAGAGACAGAGTTAGCGTTAGGTCTATGGTTAGGGATTAGGTTTAGGGTCAGGGTTTGGGTTAGGGTTAGGTTAGGTTTAGGGTTAGGTTTAGAATTAGGGTTAGGGTTAGGGTTAGGGTTAGGGTTAGGGTTAGGGTTAGGGTTAGGGTTAGTGTTTGGGTTAAAGTTAGGTTTAGTGTTAGGGTTAGGGTTAGGGTTATGGTTAGGGTTAGAGTGAGTGTTAGGGTTTGGGTTATGGTTAGGGTTAGAGATTGTTTTCGAGGTAGGGTTAGGTTTTGGTTTAGGGTTAGGGTTAGGGTTATAGTTGGGGTTAGAGTTAGAATTTGGTTTAGGATTGGTGTAATGTCCGTGCAAGGGTTAGGTTCAGGTGTAGGTTTAGGGTTAGTGTTAGGTTTAGAATGAGGGTTATTGTTAGGGTTGGGTTAGGGTTAGGGTAATGGTTAGGTTAAGGGTTATGGATTGGGTTTGGTTTAGGGTTAGGGTAAGGGTTAGGGTTAGGGTTCTGGTTTGGTTTAGGGTTAGGGCTAGGTTTTGGGTTAGTGTTAGATTTAGTGGTAGGGTCAGGGTTTAGGGTTAGGTTTAGGGTAACTGTTAGAGCTAGAGTAAGTGTTAGCGACAGGTTTAGGTTTACGTTTAGTTTTACGGATAGGGTAGTTTATGGTTAGTGTTTGGGCAAATGTTAAGGTTAGGGTTAGGGTTATGGTTATGGTTAGGGTTAGGGTTGGGGTTAGTATGAGGGTTAATGTCAGTTTAAGTCTTAGGGTTAGGGTGTGTGTTAGGGTTAGGGTTAGGTTAGGTTAAGGGTTAGGGTTAGGGTTTCGGTTAGTGTTTGGGTTAAAATAAGGTTAAGGGTTAGGGTTTGGAATAGATTAAGGGTTAGGTATAGCAATAGGGTTAGGGTTAGTTTTAGGGTAAGGTTTCGGTTTAGGTTTAGGGCTTGGGTTAGGGTTAGGTTTAGGGTTGGGGTTAGGGTTAGGGTTAGGGTTAGGGTTAGGGTTAGGGTTAGTGTTAGTGATAGGGTTAGGGTTAAGGTTAGGGTTAGGGTTAGGGTTTAGAGTTAGGTTAAGGGCTAGTGTAAGGGTTAGTGTTTTGGTTAGGGTTAGGGTTAGGGTTAGGGTTAGGGTTAGGGTTAGGGTTAGGGTTAGGGGTGAGGTTAGGTTTAGAATTTGGGTTAGGATTAGGTTTGGGTTAGGGTTAGGGTAATGGTTAGGTTAATGGTTAGGGGCAGAGTTAGGGTTAGGTTTAGGTTTAGGTTTTAGGTTAGAGTTACGTTTAGTGTTTCTGTCAGTGTTTAGGTTAGGGTTAGGGAAACTGTTAGGGTTTGAGTTAGGGTTAGAGATAGGTGTAGTCTTAGGGTTAGGGTTACGGTTTGAGTAGTGTTAGGGTTTGGGTTTGGGTAATGCTTACAGTTAGGGTTAGGTTTGTTGTTAGGACTAGGGTTAGGGTTAATGTTAGGGTTAGGAATAGGTTTATAGTTGGTGTTATGGTAAGGGTTAGTTTTAGGGTTAGTTCGGGATTAGTGTTAGGAAGAGGGTTAGGGTCAGGGTTAGGGATAGGGTTAGTTTTAAATTTAGTGTTAGGTTTACGTTTAGGGTTTGGTTCAGGGTTAGGGTTAGGGTTAGGGTTAGGTTAGGTTTAGGGTTAGGTTTAGGGTTAGGGTTAGGGTTAGGGTTTGGGTTATGGTTAGGGTTAGGTTTAGAGCCTGGGTTAGGGTTTGGGTAAGGGTTAGGGTTCCGATTAGGGTAGCGTCAGTGTGAGGGTTGGGGTTTGAGTTAGATTTGAGGTTTGATTAAGGGTTTGGTTTAGGGTCAGGGTTAGTTTAAGGGTTAGGGTTAGGGTTAGGGCTAGGGTTAGGTTAGGGTTAGAGTTGGGGTTAGAGTTAGGATTTGTTTTAGGATTGGGGTAATGTCAGTGTAAGGGTTAGGTTTAGATGTAGGTTTAGGGTTAGTGTTAGGTTTAGGGTGAGAGTGTTAGGGTCGGGTTAGGGTTAGGGTAATGGTTAGGTTAAGGGTTATGGATCAGGTTAGGGTTAGGGTAAGAGTTAGGGTTAGGGTTAGGGTATAGAGTTAGTGTTAGGATTAGGGTTAGGGTTAGGTTTAGGGTTAGATGTAATCTTAGGGTTAGTTTTTTGTTAAGGCTTAGGTTTAGGGTTAGGTTTCGAGTTAGGGTTAGGATTACTGTAACGTCTGCGTTATGGTGAGGGTTAGTGTGGGGTTAGGGTTAGGGTTAGGGTTAGGGTTAGGGTTAGCATAAGGTTTAGGGTTAGGGTTAGGGTTAGGGTTAGGGTTAGAGTTTGGATTATGTTTAGGATTGGGGTAATGTCAGTGTAAGGGTAAGATTATGGGTTAGGGTTGAGGTTAGGTTTAGGTTTAGGGTAAAGGTTAGAGTTAGGGTTAGCTTTAGGATTGGGGTAATGTCAATGTAAGTGTTAGTTTAAGGGTTAGGGTTAGGGTTAGGGCTAGAGTTGGGCTTAGAGTTAGGGTTAGATTTAGGGTTGGGTTAGGGTTAGGGTAATGGTTATGTTAAGGGTTAGGGATAAGGTTAAGCTTAGGGTTATGGTTAGGGTTAGGGTTAGGGTTAGGGTTAGGGTTAGGGTTAGGGTTAGTGTTTGGGTTAAAGTTAGGTTTAGTGTTAGGTTTAGGGTTATTGTTATGGTTAGGGTTAGAGTGAGTGTTAGGGTTTGGGTTATGGTTAGGGTTAGAGATTGTTTTCGAGGTAGGGTTAGTTTTTGGTTTAGGGTTAGGGTTAGGGTTATAGTTGGGGTTAGAGTTAGAATTTGGTTTAGGATTGGTGTAATGTCCGTGCAAGGGTTAGGTTCAGGTGTAGGTTTAGGGTAGCGTTAGGTTTAGAGTGAGGGTTATTGTTAGGGTTGGGTTAGGGTTAGGGTAATGGTTAGGTTAAGGGTTATGGATCGGGTTAGGTTTAGGGTTAGGGTAAGGGTTAGGGTTAGGGTTCTGGTTTGGTTTAGGGTTAGGGCTAGGTTTTGGGTTAGTGTTAGATTTAGTGGTAGGGTCAGGGTTTAGGGTTAGGTTTAGGGTAACTGTTAGAGCTAGAGTAAGTGTTAGCGACAGGTTTAGGGTTACGTTTAGTTTTACAGATAGGGTAGTTTATGGTTAGTGTTTGGGCAAATGTTAAGGTTAGGGTTAGGGTTATGGTTAGGGTTAGGGTTAGGGTTGGGGTTAGTATTAGGGTTAACGTCAGTTTAAGTCTTAGGGTTAGGGTTTGTGTTAGGGTTAGGGTTAGGTTAGCTTAAGGGTTTAGGTTTAGGGTTTCGGTTAGTGTTTGGGTTGAAATAAGGTTAAGGGTTAGGGTTTGGAATAGATTAAGGGTCAGGTATAGCAATAGGGCTAGGGTTAGTTTTAGGGTAAGGTTTCGGTTTAGGTTTAGGGCTTGGGTTAGGGTTAGGTTTAGAGTTTGGGTTAGGGTTAGGGTTAGGGTTAGGGTTAGGGTTAGGGTTAGGGTTAGGGTTAGGGTTAGGGTTTGGGTTAGGGTTAGTGTTAGTGATAGGGTTAGGGTTAAGGTTAGGGTTAGGGTTAGGGTTTAGAGTTAGGTTAAGGGCTAGTGTAAGGGTTAGTGTTTTGGTTAGGGTTAGGGTTAGGGTTAGGGTTAGGGTTAGGGTTAGGGTTAGGGTTAGGGTTAGGGTTAGGGTTAGGGTTAGGGTTAGGGTTAGGGTTAGGGTTAGGGTTAGGGTTAGGGTTAGGGTTAGGGTTAGGTTTAGGGTTAGGGTTAGGGTTACGGATAGGGTTGCGGTTAAGGTTAGGGTTAGGTTTAGAGTTAGGGTTTGGGTTAGGCTTAGAGTTAGTGTTAGTTTTAGGGCTAGGGCTAGTGTTCGGGTTTTGTTAAGGGTTAGAGTAAGGGATAGTGTTAGGGTTAGGTTTGGGGTTAGGTTTAGGGTTAGGGGTAGGGGTGAGGTTAGGTTTAGAATTTGGGTTAGGATTAGGTTTGGGTTAGGGTTAGGGTAATGGTTAGGTTAAGGGTTAGGTGTAGATTTAGGGTTAGGTTTAGGTTTAGGTTTTAGGTTAGAGTTACGTTTAGTGTTTCTGTCAGTGTTTAAGTTAGGGTTAGGGAAACTGTTAGGGTTTGAGTTAGGGTTAGAGATAGGTGTAGTTTTAGGGTTAGGGTTACGGTTTGAGTAGTGTTAGGGTTTGGGTTTGGGTAATGCTTACAGTTAGGGTTAGGTTTGTTGTTAGGACTAGGGTTAGGGTTAATGTTAGGGTTAGGAATAGGTTTATAGTCAGTGTTATGGTAAGGCTTAGTTTTAGGGTTAGTTTGGGATTAGTGTTAGGAAGAGGGTTAGGGTCAGGGTTAGGGATAGGGTTAGTTTTAAATTTAGTGTTAGGTTTACGTTTAGGGTTTGGTTCAGGGTTAGGGTTAGGGTTAGGTTTAGAGACAGAGTTAGCATTAGGTCTATGGTTAGGGATTAGGTTTATGGTTAGGGTTAGGGTTAGGGTTAGGTTAGGGTTAGGGTTAGGTTTAGGGTTAGCGTTAGGGTTAGGGTTAGGGTTTGGGTTATGGTTAGGGTTAGGTTTAGAGTCTGGGTTAGGGTTTGAGTAAGGGTTAGGTTTCGGATTAGGGTAGCTTCAGTGTGAGGGTTGGGGTTTGAGTTAGATCTGAGGTTTGATTAAGGGTTCGGTTTAGGGTCAGGGTTAGTTTAAGGGTTAGAATTAGGGTTAGGGCTAGGGTTAGGTTAGGGTTAGAGTTGGGGTTAGAGTTCGGATTCGTTTTAGGATTGGGGTAATGTCAGTGTAAGGGTTAGGTTTAGATGTAGGTTTAGGGTTAGGGTTAGGTTTAGAGTGAGTGTTAGTGTTAGGGTCGGGTTAGGGTTAGGGTAATGGTTAGGTTAAGGGTTATGGATCAGGTTAGGGTTAGGGTAAGAGTTAGGGTTAGGGTTAGGGTTAGAGTTAGTGTTAGGATTAGGGTTAGGGTTAGGTTTAGGGTTAGGTGTAATCTTAGGTTTAGTTTTTTGTTAAGGCTTAGGTTTAGGGTTAGGTTTCGGGTTAGGGTTAGGATTACTGTAACGTCTGCATTATGGTGAGGGTTAGTGTGGGGTTAGGGTTAGGGTTAGGGTTAGCATAAGGTTTAGGGTTAGGGTTAGGGTTAGTGTTAGAGTTCGGATTATGTTTAGGATTGGGGTAATGTCAGTGTAAGGGTAAGATTATGGGTTAGGGTTGAGGTTAGGTTTAGGTTTAGGGTAAAGGTTAGAGTTAGGGTTAGCTTTAGGACTGGGGTAATGTCAATGTAAGTGTTAGTTTAAGGGTTAGGGTTAGGGTTAGGGCTAGAGTTGGGCTTAGAGTTAGGGTTAGAGTTAGGGTTGGGTTAGGGTTAGGGTAATGGTTAGGTTAAGGGTTAGGGATAAGGTTAAGCTTAGGGTTAGGGTCAGGGTTAGGGTTAGTGTTTGGGTTAAAGTTAGGTTTAGTGTTAGGGTTAGGGTTAGTGTTAGAGTGGGTGTTAGGGTTTGGGTTATGGTTAGGGTTAGAGATTGGTTTCGAGGTAGGGTTACTTTTTGGTTTAGGGTTAGGGTTAGGGTTATAGTTGGGGTTAGAGTTAGAATTCGGTTTAGGATTGGGTTAATGTCCGTGTAAGGGTTAGGTTCAGGTGTAGGTTTAGGGTTAGTGTTAGGTTTAGAGTGAGGGTTATTGTTAGGGTCGGGTTAGGGTTAGGGTAATGGTTAGGTTAAGGGTTATGGATCAGGTTAGGGTTAGGGTAAGAGTTAGGGTTAGGGTTAGGGTTAGGGTTAGGGTTAGGCTTAGTGTTAGTGATAGGGTTAGGGTTAAGGTTAGGGTTAGGGTTTGGGTTTAGGGTTAGGTTAAGAGTTAGTATAAGGTTTAGGGTTTGGGTTAGGGTTAGGGTTAAGGTTACGGATAGGGTTTCGGTTAAGGTTAGGGTTAGGTTTAGGTTTAGGGTTAGGGTTAGAGTTAGGGTTAGTTTTAGGGTTAGGGCTAGTGTTAGGGTTATGTTAAGGGTTAGGGTAAGGGATAGTGTTAGGGTTAGGTTTGGGGTTAGGGTTAGGGTTAGGGTTAGGGGTGAGGTTAGGTTTAGAGTTTGGGTTAGGATTAGGTTTGGGTTAGGGTTATGGTAATGGTTAGGTTAAGGGTTAGGGATAGAGTTAGGGTTAGATTTAGATTTTGGTTTTAGGTTAGAGTTACGTTTAGTGTTTCTGTCAGTGTTTAGGTTAGGGTTAGGGAAACTGTTAGGGTTTGAGTTAGGGTTAGAGATAGGTGTATTTTTAGGGTTAGGGTTACGGTTTGAGAAGTGTTAGGGTTTGGGTTTGGGTAATGCTTACAGTTAGGGTTAGGTTTGTTGTTAGGGCTAGGGTTAGGGTTAATGTTAGGGTTAGGAATAGGTTTATAGTTAGTGTTATGGTAAGGGTTAGTTTTAGGGTTAGTTTGGGATTAGTGTTAGGAAGAGGGTTAGGGTCAGGGTTAGGGATAGGGTTAGTTTTATATTTAGTGTTAGGTTTACGTTTAGGGTTTGGTTCAGGGTTAGGGTTAGGGTTAGGTTTAGAGACAGAGTTAGCGTTAGGTCTATGGTTAGGGTTGGGTTTAGGGTTAGGGTTAGGGTTAGGTTTAGGGTTAGGTTAGGGTTAGGGTTAGGTTTAGGGTTAGCGTTAGGGTTAGGTTTAGGGTTTGGGTTATGGTTAGGGTTAGGTTTAGAGTCTGGGTTAGGGTTTGGGTAAGGGTTAGGTTTCGGGTTAGGGTAGCGTCAGTGTGAGGGTTGGGGTTTGAGTTAGATTTGGAGTTTGATTTAGGGTTCGGGTTAGGGTCAGGGTCAGTTTAAGGGTTAGGGTTAGGGTTAGGGCTAGGGTTAGGTTAGGTTTAGAGTTGGGGTTAGAGTGAGGATTCGTTTTAGGATTGGGGTAATGTCAGTGTAAGGGTTAGGTTTAGATGTAGGTTTAGGGTTAGGGTTAGGTTTAGAGTGAGAGTGTTAGGGTCGGGTTAGGGTTAGGGTAATGGTTAGGTTAAGGGTTATGGATCGGGTTAGGGTTAGAGTAAGAGTTAGGGTTAGGATTAGGGTTAAATTAATGTTAGGATTAGGGTTAGGGTTAGGGTTAGGGTTAGGGTTAGATGTAATCTTAGGGTTAGGTTTTTGTTAAGGCTTAGGTTTAGGGTTAGGTTTTGGTTTAGGGTTAGGATTACTGTAACGTCTGTGTTAGTGTGAGGGTTTGTGTGGGGTTAGGGTTAGGGTTAGCATAAGGTTTAGGGTTAGGGTTAGGGTTAGATTTCGGCTTATGTTTAGGATTGGGGTAATGTCAGTGTAAGGGTAAGGTTATGGGTTAGGGTTGAGGTTAGGTTTAGGTTTAGGGTAAGGGTTAGATTTAGGGTTAGCTTTAGGATTGGGGTAATGTCAATGTAAGTGTTAGTTTAAGGGTTAGTGTTAGGGTTAGGGTTAGTGTTTGGGCTAGGGTTGGGCTTAGAGTTAGGGTTAGAGTTAGGGTTGGGTTAGGGTTAGGGTAATGGTTAGGTTAAGGGTTAGGGATAGGGTTAAGCTTAGGGTTATGGTTAGGGTTAGGGTTAGTGTTAGGGGTAGGGTTAGGGTTAGTGTTTGGTTTAAAGTTAGGTTTAGTGTTAGGGTTAGGGTTAGGGCTAGGGTTAGGGTTGGGTTTAGGGTTGGTGTTAGAGTTTGGGTTAGGGTTAGAGTTAGGTTTCGGGTTAGATATAGGGTAAGGTTTAGAGTTAGGGTTAGCTTTAGGATTAGGGTAATTTCAGTGTAAGTCTTTGTTACAGGGATAGGGTTAGGGTTAGGGTTGGGCTTAGAGTTAAGGTTGGGTTAGGGTTAGGGTAATGGTTAGGTTAAGGGTTAGGGATAGGGTTAGGCTTAGGGTTAGGGTTATGGTTATGTTTAGGGTTAGGGTTAGTGTTTGGGTTAAAGTTAGGTTTAGTGTTAGGTTCAGGGTTTAGGCTTGGGTTTAGGCTTAGTTTTATCGTAACTTTTAGGGTTAGAGTTAAGGATAGAGTTAGGGTTAGGGTTAGGGTCAGGATCAGGGTCGTGTCCGTGTTAGGGTTAGGGTTTGTTTGGGGTTAGGGTTACGGTTAGGGTTATTGTTATCGTTTGGTTTAGGTATATGTTTATGGTTAGGGTTAGGTTTAGGTTTTGGGTTAGGTTTAGGGTTAGAGGTAGTTTTGGGATTGGGGTTTGGGTTAGGGTTAGGATTAGGGTTAGAGGTAAGGTTAGTGTGGGTTTTTGTTAAGGCTTCGGTTTAGGGTTAGTTTTCGGGATAGGGTTAGGATTACTGTAGCATCAGTGTTAGGGTGAGGTTTAGTGTGGGTTTGGGGTTAGGGTTAAGGTTAGGGTTGACATTAGGGTTTTGGTTTGGGTTATGGTTAGGGTTAGGTTTAGAGTCATGTTTAGGGTTTGGGTACGGGTTAGGTTTCGTATTAGGGTAGTGCCAGTGTGAGGGTTGGGTTTGGGTTAGGTTTAGGGTTTGGTTTAGGGTTAGGGTTTGGGTTATGGCTTGGGTTAGGGTTACATTTATAGTTGGGGTTAGAGTTAGGATTCGGTTTAGGACTGGGGTAACGTCAGTGTAAGGGTTAGGTTTAGGTGTAGGTTTAGGGTTAGGGTCAGGTTTAGAGTGTGGGTTAGTGTTAGGGTTGGGTTAGGGTTAGGGTAATGGTTAGGTTAAGGGTTATGGATCAGGTTAGAGTTATGGTTAGGGTAAGGTTTAGGGTTAGGGTTAGGGTTTGTTTTCAGGTTAGGGTTAGGTTTTGGGTTAGTGTTTGGTTTAGTGGTAGGGACAGGTTTTAGGGCTAGGTTTAGTGTTAGTGTTAGAGATAGGTTTAGGGTTAGGTTTGGGTTTACGGATAGGGTAGTTTATGGTTAGTGTTTGGGCAAAGGTTAAGGTTAGGGTTGGAGTTGGGGTTAGTATTAGGGTTAATGTCAGTTTAAGTCTTACGGTTAGGGTCTGTGTCAGGGTTTGGGTTAGGTTTAGGGTTTGGGTTAAGGTTAGGGTTAAAATTAGGTTAAGGGTTAGGGTTTGGGATAGATTAAGGGTTAGGTATAGCAATAGGGTTAGGGTTAGTTTTAGGGTAAGGTTTCGGTTTCGGTTTAGGGCTTGGGTTAGGTTTAGTTTAGGTTTAGGGTTAGGTTTAGGGTTAGGTTTAGGCTTAGTTTTAGCGTTAGGTTGAGGGGTAAGGTTTCTGTTAGGGTTTATGGTTAGGTTAGGGGTTAAGGTAAGGGTTAGTGTTAGGGTTCGGGTTAGGGTTAGGGTTAGGGTTAGGGAAAGGGTTACGGTTAAGGTTAGGGTTAGGTTTAGGGTTAGGGTTAGGATTAGGGTTAGAGTTACGGTTAGTTTTAGGGTTAGGGCTAGTGTTAGCGTTATGTTAAGGGTTAGGGTAAGGGTTAGTGTTAGGGTTAGGTTTGGGGTTGGGGTTAGGGTTAGGGTTAGGGTTAGGGTTAGGGGTGAGGTTAGGTTTAGAGTTAGGTTTAGGATTAGGTTTGAGTTAGGGTTAGGGTAATGGTTAGGTTAAGGGTTAGGGATAGAGTTAGGGTTAGGGTTAGGTTTAGGTTTTAGGTTAGAGTTAAGTTTAGTGTTTCAGTCAGTGTTTAGGTTAGGGTTAGGGAAACTGTTAGGGTTTGAGTTAGGGTTAGAGATAGGTGTAGTCTTAGGGTTAGGGTTACGGTTTGAGTAGTGTTAGGGTTTGGGTTTGGGTAATGCTTACAGTTAGGGTTAGGGTTATTTTTAGGGCTAGGGTTAGGGTTAATGTTAGGGTTAGGAATAGGTTTATAGTTAGTGCTATGGTAAGTGCTAGTTGTAGGGTTAGTTCGGGATTAGTGTTAGGAAGAGTGTTAGGGTCGAGGTTAGGGATAGGGTTAGTTTTAAATTTAGTGTTAGGTTTACGTTTAGGGTTTGGTTCAGGGTTAGGGTTAGGGTTAGGTTTAGTGACAATGTTAACGTTAGGTCTATGGTTAGGTTTAGGGTTAGGGTTAGGGTTAGGTTTAGGGTTAGGTTAGGGTTAGGGTTAGGGTTAGTGTTAGGGTTTGGGTTATGGTTAGGGTTATAGTTGGGGTTAGAGTTAGGATTCGTTTTAAGATTGGGGTAATGTCAGTGTAAGTGTTAGGTTTAGGTGTAGGTTTAGTGTTAGGTTTAGGTTTAGAGTGAGTGTTAGTGTTAGGGTCGGGTTAGGGTTAGGGTAATGGTTAGGTTGAGGGTTATGGATCTGGTTAGGGTTAGTGTAATGTTTAGGGTTAGGGTTTGTTTTGGGGTTAGGGTTTGGTTTATGTTTAGGTTTAGGTTTTGTGTTAGTGTTAAGTTTAGTGGTAGGGTCAGGGTTTAAGATCAGTTTTAGGGTAACTGTTCGGGTTGTATTTAGTATTAAAGACAGGTTTAGGGTTAGGTTTACGGTTAGTGTTAGGGTTAGGTGTAGGGTCAGTGTTAGGGATAGGGTTACTTTTAAGTTTAGGGTTAAGTTGAGGGTTAGGGTTAAGGTTAGGGTTAGAGTTAGGGTTAGTTTTAGTGTTAGGGTTAGTGTTAAGGTTATGTTAAGGGTTAGGATAAGGGTTATTGTTGGGGTTAGGTTTGCGTTTAGGGTTAGGATTAGGGTTAGGGTTAGGTTTATGGTTAGGGTTAGGTTAAGGGTTAGGGATAGAGTTGGGTTTAGGGTTAGGTTTAGGTATTAGGTAAGAGTTACGTTTATTGTTTTGGTCAGTGTTTAGGTTAGGGTTAGGGAAACTGTTAGGGTTTGAGTTAGGGTTAGAGATAGGTGTAGTCTTAGGGTTAGGGTTACGTTTAGAGTAATGTTACGGTTTGGGTTTGGGTAATGCTTGCAGTTAGGGTTAGGGTTATTGTTTGGGCTAGGGTTAGGGTTAATATTAGGGTTAGGAATAGGTTTATAGTTAGTGTTGTGGTAAGGGTAAGTTTTAGGGTTAGGGATATGTTTATGGTTAGGGTAATGTTAGGGTTCGTATTTGGGTAAGCTTTACCTTTAGGTTTAGGGCTCTTGTAAGGTTTGGGCTTACAGCTAGGGTTAAGGTTAGGGTTAGGGTGGAGTTAGAGTTAATGTTAGTGTTAGGGTTAGGGTTAGGGTTGGGTTTTGTGTTAGGGTTAGGGTTAGAGTTAGGGTTTGAGTTAGGGTTAGGGGTACGGTCAGGATCATGGTCGCGCCCGTGCTAGGGTTAGTGCTCGTGTGGGGTTAGGGTTACCGTTAGGATTATTGTTGCCGTTGGGTTTTGGTTTAGGTTTATGGTTAGGGTTTGGTTTATGTTTTGGGTTAGAGTTAGGGTTAGGGTTAGGTTTAGGGTTATGTTTAGGTTTAGGTTTAGGGTTAGGGTTAGTGTTAGCGTTAGGGTTAGTGTTAAGGTTAGTGTTAGGGTGAGGGTTTACTTTTAGCTTAAGGAGTAGGGTAAGGGTTAGTGTTAGGGTTAGGTTTAGGGTTAGTGTTAGGGATAGGGTTACGGTTAAGGTTGGGGTTAGTTTTAGGGTTAGGTTTAGGGTTAGAGTTGGGGTTAGTTTTAGGGATAGGTTTAGTGTTAGGGTTATGTTAAGGGTTCGGGTAAGGGTTAGTTTTAGGGTTAGGTTTGGGGTTAGGGTTAGGGTTAGTGTTGGGGTTAGTTTTAGGGTTAGGGCTAGTCTTAGGGTTATGTTAAGGGTTAGGTTAAGGGCCAGTGTTAGGGTCAGGTTTGGGGTTAGGGTTAGGGTTAGGTTTAGGGGTGAGTTTATGTTTAGAGTTAGGGTTAGAATTAGGGTTGTGTTAGGGTTAGGGTAATGGTTAGGTTAATGGTTAGGGATAGAGTTACGGTTATGGTTAGGTTTTAGTTTAGAGTTACGTTTAGTGTTTCGGTGAGTGTTTAGGTTAGGGTTAGGGAAACTGTTAGGGTTTGAGTTAGGGTTAGAGATAGGTGTAGTTTTAGGGTTAGGGTTACGGTTTGAGTAGTGTTAGGGTTTGGGTTTGTGTAATGCTTACAGTTAGGGTTAGGGTTATTGTTAGGGCTAGGTTTAGGGTTAATGTTAGGGTTAGGAATAGGTTTATAGTTAGTGTTATGGTAAGGGTTAGTTTTAGGGTTAGTTCGGGATTAGTGTTAGGAAGAGGGTTAGGGTCAGGGTTAGGGATAGGGTTAGGTTTAAATTTAGTGTTAGGGTTAAGTTTAGGGTTTTGTTCAGAGTTAGGGTAAGGGTTAGGGTTAGGGTTAGGGTTAGGATTAGGTTTAAATTTAGCGATAGGGCTAGGGTTAGGTCTATGAATAGGGTTAGGGTTAGAGTTTTGTTAGGTTTTTGTTAAGGGTTACGTTTAGAATTTGGTTTAGGGTTAGGATTAGGATTAGGGCAGCGTCAGTGTCAGGGTGATCGTTAGCGCGGGATTAGGGCTTGGGTTAGGGTTAGCGTTAGGGTTAGGTTTAGGTTTAGGGTCTGGGTTAGGGTGCGGGTTAGGTTTAGGTTTTGGATTATTGTAGCATCTGTGTGAGCGTTGGGGTTTGGGATAGGTTTAAGGTTAGGTTTATTGTTAGGGTTAGGGCTAGTTTAAGGGTTAGGTTTAGGGTTATGGTTAGTGTTAGGGTTAGGGTTATGGTTAGGGTTAGGGTTAGTGTTAGGGTTAGTGTCAGGGTTTAGTGTTAGGTTTATGGTAACTGTTAGGGTTAGGTTTAGACTTAGGGTTAGGTTTAGGGTTAGAGTTAGTTTTAGCGTTAGGGATAGGTTTATGGTTATTGTACTGTTAGGGTTCGTATTTGAGCAAGTGTTACCATTAGGTTTAGGGTTCTTGTAAGGTTTAGGTTTACAGCTAGGGTTAAGGTTAGGGTTTGGGTTGGGTTAGAGTTAGGTTTAGTGTTCGGGTTTGCTTTAGGGTTGGGGTTAGGTTTAGTGTTAGTGTTAAGGTTTGGGTTAGGTTTAGGGTTAGGTTTAGGGTTAGGGTTAGGGTTAGGGTTAGGGTTAGGGTTGGGGTTAAGGTTAGAGTTAGGTTTCGGGGTAGGGTTAGGGTAAGTGTTGGAGTTAGGATTAGGTTTAGGATTGAGGTGATGTCAGTGTAAGGGTAAAGTAAAGGGTTAGTTTTACTGTTAGGTTTAGGGTTAGATTTAGGGTAAGGGTTAGAGTTAGGGTTAGCTTTAGGATTGGGGTAATGTCAATGTAAGTGTTAGTTTAATGGATAGGGTTAGGGTTAGGGTTGGGCTTAGTGTTAGGGTTAGAGTTAGGGTTGGGTTAGGGTTAGGGTAATGGTTAGGGTAAGGGTTAGGGATAGGGTTAGGTTTAGGGTTAGTGTTATGGTCAGTGTTAGGATTAGTGTTTGGGTTAAAGTTATGTTTAGTGTTTGGGTCAGGGTTTAGGCTTAGGTTTAGAGTAACTGTTAGGGTTAGAGTTAGGGTTTGAATTAGGGTTAGGGGTGATGTCAGGATCAGGGTCGCGTCTGTGCTAGGGTTAGGGTTCATGTGGGGTTAGGGTTACGGTTAGGGTTATTGTTATCCTTGGGTTTAGGTTTATGTTTATGGTTAGGGTTAGGTTTAGGTTTTGGGTTAGAGTTACCGTTAGGGTTAGGTTTAGGGTTAGGTTTAGGTTTAGGTTTAATGTTAGGGTTAGTGTTAGCCTTAGGGTTAGTGTTAAGGTTAGGGTTAGGGTGAGGTTTTAGTTTTAGCTTAAGGTTTAGGGTAAGGGTTAGTGTTAGGGTTAGGTTTAGGTTTAGTGTTCGGGATAGGGTTGCGGTTAAGGTTAGGGTTAGGTTTAGGGTTAGGTTTCGGGTTAGCTTTAGGTTTCGCGATAGAGTTAGCATTAGGTCTATGGTTAGGGTTAGGGTTAGGTTTAGGTTAGGGTTAGGTTTAAGGTTAGCGATAGGGTTATGGTTAGGTCTATGGATAGGGTTAGGGTTAGAGTTTGGTTAGGTTTTTGTTAATGGTCACATTTAAGGTTTGGTTTAGGGTTATGGTTAGGATAATGGCATCGTCAGTGTCAGGGTGAGCGTTAGCGTGGGATTAGGGTTAGGGTTAGAGCTAGCGTTAGGTTTAGGTTCAGGTTTATGATTAGGGCTAGATTTAGGGTCTGGTTTAGGGTGCGGGTTAGGTTTAGGTTTTGGATTAGGGTAGCATCAGTGTGAGGGTTGGGGTTCGGGATAGGTTTAGGGTTAGGTTTAGTGTTAGTGTTAGTGTTAGTTTAAGGGTTAGGGTTATGGTTAGTGTTAGGGTTAGGGTTATGTTTAGGGATAGGGTTAGTGTTAGGGTTAGTGTCAGGGTTTAGTGTTAGGTTTATGGTAACTGTTAGGGTTAGGTTTAGACTTAGGGTTAGGTTTAGGGTTAGAATTAGTTTTAGTGTTAGGGATAGGTTTATGGGCAAGGTAATGTTAGGGTTCGTATTCGGGTAAGCGTTACCTTTAGGTTTAGGGTTCTTGTAAGGTTTAGGTTTACAGCTAGGGTTAAGGTTAGGGTTAGGGTGGGGTTAGGGTTCGGGTTAGTGTTAGGGTTTGCATTAGGGTTGGGGTTAGGTTTAGTGTTAGGGCTAGGGTTAGGGTTAGGGTTAGTTTAGGGTTGGGGTTAGGGTTAGAGTTAGGGTTCGGGTTAGTGTTAGGGTAGGGATTAGATTTAAGGTTAGCTTTAGGATTGGGGTAATGTCAGTGTAAGTGTTAGTTAAAGCGTTAGGGTTAGGGATAGGGTTGGGTTTAGGGTTAGGGTTATGGTTAGGATTAGGGTTAGTGTTTGTGTTAAAGCTAGGTTTAGTGTTAGGGTCAAGGTTTAGGCTTAGGGTTGCGTAACTGTTAGGGTTAGTGTTAGGGTTAGAGTTAGGGTTAGGGGTAGGGTCAGGATCAGGGTCGCGTCCGTGTTAGGGTTAAGGTTCGTGTGGTGTTAGGGTTACGGTTAGGGTTATTGTTATCGTTGGGTTTAGGTTTAGGTTTATTTTTAGGGCTAGGTTTAGGTTTTGGGTTTGGGTTAGGGTTACATTTAGGTTTAGGATTAGGGTTAGGATTAGGGTTAGGGTAAGGGTTAGGGTTAGGTTTAGGGTTAAGGTTAGTGTTAGAGTTTGGGTTAGGTTAATGTTAGGGTTTGGGTTAGGTTAGGATTAGGGTTAGAGGTAAGTTTAGGGTTAGGTTTTTGTTAAGGCTTAGGTTTAGGATTAGGTTTCGGGTTAGGGTTAGGATTACTGTAGCATCAGTTTTAGGGTGAGGGTGAGTGTGGGTTTAGGGTTAGGGTTAAGGTTTGTGTTAGCGTTGGGGTTTTGGTTTGGGTTATGGTTAGGTTAAGGTTTAGAGCCTGGGTTAGGGTTTGGGTACGGGTTAGGTTTCGGATTAGGGCAGCGTTAGTGTGAGGGTTGGTTTTTGGGTTGAGTTTAGGGTTTGTTTTAGGGTTAGGGTTTGGATCAGTTTTAGGCTTAGGGTTAGGGTTATGACTTGGGTTAGGGTTAGGGTTATAGTTGGGGTTAGAGTTGGGATTCGGTTTAGGATTGGGGTAATGTCAGTGTAAGGGTTGTTTTCAGGTGTAGGTTTTGGGTTAGGGTTAGGTTTAAAGTGAGGGTTAGTGTTAGGGTTGGGTTAGGGTTATGGTAATGGTTAGGTTAAGGGTTATGGATCAGGTTAGGTTTAGGGTAAGGGTTAGGTTTAGGGTTAGGTTTAGGTTTAGGTTTAGGCTTAGGTTTAGGGTTTGGCTTAGGTTTTGAGTTAGTGATTGGTTTAGTGGTAGGGTCAGGGTTTAGGCTTAGGGTTAGGGTAACTGTTAGCGTTAGTGTTAGAGATAGGTTTAGGGTTAGGTTTAGGTTTACAGATAGGGTAGTGTTATGGTTAGTGTTTGGGCAAAGGTTACGGTTAGGCTTAGGGTTATGGTCAGGGCTAGTGTTGGCTTGGGTTAGGGTTAGGATTAGTTTAAGGGTTAGGGTTAGGGTTATGGTTTGGGTTAGGGCTAATGTTAGGGTTAGTGTCAGGGTTTAGTGTTAGGTTTATGGTAACAGTTAGGGTTAGGGTTAGGATTAGTTTAAGGGTTAGGGTTAGGGTTATGGTTTGGGTTAGGGCTAATGTTAGGGTTAGTGTCAGGGTTTAGTGTTAGGTTTATGGTAACTGTTAGGGTTAGGTTTAGGCTTAGGGTTAGGTTTAGATTTAGAGTTAGTTTTAGGTTTAGGGATAGGTGTATGGTTAGGGTAGTGTTAGGGTTTGTGTTTGGGTAAGCGTTACCTTTAGGTTTAGGGTTCTTGTAGGGTTTAGGTTTACAGCCAGGGTTAAGGTTAGGGTTAGGGTGGGGTTAGGGTTCGGGTTAGTGTTAGTGTTTGCTTTAGGGTTGGGGTTAGGCTTATTGTTAGGGTTAGGATTAGGGCTAGGGTTAGGTTTAGGTTTAGGGTTAGGGTTAATGTTAGTGTTAGAGTTAGGGTTAGGATTAGGGTTAGGTTTAGGGTTACATTTAGGGTTAGGGTTAGGGTTAGGGTTAGGGTAAGGGTTGGAATTAGGATTAGGTTTAGGATTGAGGTGATGTCAGTGTAAGGGTAAAGTTAAGGGTTAGCGTTAGGTTTAGGTTTAGGGTAAGGGTTAGAGTTAGGGTTAGCTTTAGGATTTGGTAATGTCAATGTAAGTGTTAGTTTAATGGATAGGGTTAGGGTTAGGGCTGGGGTTAGAGTTAGGGTTAGAGTTAGGGTTGGGTTAGGGTTAGGGTAATGGTTAGGTTAAGGGTTAGGGTTAGGGTTAGGTTTAGGATTAGGGTTATGGTTAGGGTTAGGATTAGTGTTTGGGTTGAAGTTATGTTTAGTGTTAGGGTCAGGGTTTAGGTTTAGGGTAACTGTTAGGGTTAGAGTTAGGGTTTGAGTTAGGGTTAGGGGTAAGGTCAGGATCAATGTCCCATCCGTGCTAGGGTTAGTGTTCGTGTGGGGTTAGGTTTACCGTTCGGGTTATTGTTATCGTTGCATTTAGGTTTAGGTTTATGGTTAGGGTTAGGCTTAGGTTTTGGGTTGGAGTTAGGGTTAGGGTTAGGTTTAGGGCTAGGGTTAGGTTTAGGTTTAGTGTTAGGGTTAGTGTTAGAGTTAGGGTTAGGTTTAGGGTTAGGGTGTGGGTGAGGGTTAGGGTTAGGGTTAGGGTTAGGATTAGGATTAGGTTAGGGTTAGGGTTTGGTTTAGGGTTAGGATTATGGTTAGAGGTAAGATTAGGGTTAGGTTTTTGTTAAGGCTTTGGTTTAGGGTTTGGGTACCGGTTATGGTTAGGATTTCTGTAGCGTCAGTGTTAGGGCGAGGGTTAGTGTGGGTTTAGGGTTAGGGTTAACGTTAGAGTTAGCTTTAGGGTTTTGGTTCGGGTTATTTTTAGGGTTAGGTTTAGAGTCTGGGTTAGGGTTTGGGTATGGGTTAGGTTTCGGATTAGGGTAGCGTCAGTGTGAGTGCTGGGGTTTGGGTTAGGTTTAGGGTTTGGTTTAGGGCTAGGGTTTTGGTCAGTTTTAGGGTTAGGGTTAGGTTTATGGCTTTGGTTAGGGTTTGGGTTATAGTTGGGGTTAGAGTCAGGATTCGGTTTAGGATTGGGGTAATGTCAGTGAAAGGGTTAGGTTTAGGTGTAGGTTTAGGCTTAGGGTTAGGTTTAGAGTGGGGGTTAGTGTTAGGGTTGGGTTAGGGTTAGGGTAATGGTTAGGTTAAGGGTTATGGATCAGGTTAGAGTTAGGGTTAGGTTTTGAGTTAGTGTTAGGTTTAGTGGTTGGGTCAGGGTTTAGGGTTAGGGTTAGGGTAACTGTTAGGGTTAGAGTTAGTGTTAGACATAGGTTTAGGGTTAGGTTTAGGTTTACAGATTGGGTAGTGTTGTGGTTAGTGTTTGGGCGAAGGTTACGGTTAGGGTTAGGGTTATGGTTAGGGCTAGTGTTTGTTAGGGTTAGGGTTAGTTTAAGGGTTAGGGTTAGGGTTAGGGTTATGGTTAGTGTTAGGTTTAGGGTTATAGTTAGCGTCTGGGCTAGTATTAGTGTTAGTGTTAGTGTCAGGGTTTAGTGTTAGGTTTATGGTAACTGTTAGGGTTAGGTTTAGGGTTAGGGTTAAGTTTAGGGTTAGAGTTAGTTTTAGGGTTAGGGATTGGTTTATGGATATGGTAGTGTTAGGGTTTGTGTTTGGGCAAGTGTTACCTTTAGGTTTAGGGTTCTTGTAAGGTTTAGGTTTACAGCTAGGGTTAATGTTAGGTTTAGGGTGTGGTTAGGGTTAGGGTTAGGGTTAGTGTTTGCTTTAGGGTTGGGGTTAGGTTTAGTGTTAGGGTTAGGGTTAGGGTTAGGGTTAGGGTTAGGGTTAGGGTTCGGGTTAGTGTTAGGGTTCGGGTTAGGGTTAGGGTAAGGATTGGAGCTAGGATTATGTTTAGGATTGAGGTGATGTCAGTGTAAGGGTTAAGTTAGGGCTTAGGGTTAGCTTTAGGATTTGACTTAGGGTTAGGGTTAGGGTAAGGGTTACAGTTTTGTTTATCTTTAGGATTGGGGTAATGTCAATGTAAGTGTTAGTTTAATGGATAGGGTTAGGGTTAGGGTTGGGCTTAGAGTTAGGGTTAGAGTTGGGGTTGGGTTAGGGTTAGGGTAATGGTTAGGTTAAGGGTTGGGGATAGGTTTAGGTTTAGGGTTAGGGTTATGGTCCGTGTTGGGATTCGTGTTTGGGTTTAAGTTATGTTTAGTGTTCGGGTCAGGGTTTAGGCTTAGGGTTAGGGTAACTGTTTGAGTTAGAGTTAGGGTTTGAGTTAGGGTTAGGGTAAGGGTTGGAATTAGGATTATGTTTAGGATTGAGGTGATGTCAGTGTAAGGGTAAAGTTAAGGTTTAGGGTTAGGTTTAGCGTAAGGGTTAGAGTTAGGGTTAGCTTTAGGATTGGGGTAATGTCAATGTAAGTGTTAGTTTAATGGATAGGGTTAGGGTTAGGGCTGGTCTTAAAGTTAGGGTTTGGTTAGGGTTAGGGTAAAGGTTAGGTTAAGGGTTTGGGATAGGGTTAGACTGAGAGTTAGGGTTATTGTTAGGGTTAGGGTTAGGGTTAGTGTTTGGGTTAAAGTTAGGTTTAGTGTTAGGGTCTGGGTTTAGGCTTAGGGTTAGGGTAACTGTTAGGGTTAGAGTTAGGGTTAGAGTTAGGTTTGGGGGTAGGGTCAGGATTAGGGTCGCGTCCGTGTTAGTGTTAGGGCTCGTGTGGGGTTAGGGTTATGGTTAGGGTTATTGCTATCCTTGGGTTTAGGTTTAGGTTTATGGTTAGGGTTAGGATTAGGCTTTGGGTTAGGGTTTGGGTTAGGGTTAGGTTTAGGATTAGGGTAGCGTCAGTGTGAGGGTTGTGGTTTGGGTTAGGTTTAGGGTTTGGTTTAGGGTTAGGGTTTGGGTCAGTTTTAGGGTTAGAGTTAGGGTTGTGGTAACTGTTAGGGTTAGAGTTAGTGTTAGAGATAGGTTTAGGGTTAGGTTTAGGTTTATGGATAGGGTAGTGTTATGGTTAGTTTTTGGGCAAAGGTTACGGTTAGGGTTAGGGTTATGGTTAAGGCTAGTGCTGGCTTGGGTTTGGGTTAGCGTTAGTGTTAGGTTTGCTTTGAGGTTGGGGTCAGGTTGAGTGTTAGGTTTACGGTTAGGGCTAGAGTTAGGGTTAGGGTTAGGGTTAGGGTTGGGTTTAGAGTTAGGGTTAGGGTTAGGGTTAGGGTAAGGGTTGGAATTAGGATTAGGTTTAGGATTGAGGTGATGTCAGTGTAAGGGTAAAGTTAAGGGTTAGCGTTAGGTTTAGGTTTAGGGTAGGGGTTAGAGTTAGGGTTAGCTTTAGGATTTGGTAATGTCAATGTAAGTGTTAGTTTAATGGATAGGGTTAGGGTTAGGGCTGGGCTTAGAGTTAGGGTTAGAGTTAGGGTTGGGTTAGGGTTAGGGTAATGGTTAGGTTAAGGGTTAGGGTTAGGGTTAGGTTTAGGATTAGGGTTATGGTTAGGGTTAGGATTAGTGTTTGGGTTGAAGTTATGTTTAGTGTTAGGGTCAGGGTTTAGGTTTAGGGTTAGGGTAACTGTTAGGGTTAGAGTTAAGGTTTGAGTTAGGGTTAGGGGTAAGGTCAGGATCAATGTCCCATCCGTGCTAGGGTTAGGGTTCGTGTGGGGTTATGGCTACCGTTCGGGTTATTGTTATCGTTGCGTTTAGGTTTAGGTTTATGGTTAGGGTTAGGCTTAGGTTTTGGGTTGGAGTTAGGGTTAGGGTTAGGTTTAGGGCTAGGGTTAGGTTTAGGTTTAGTGTTAGGGTTAGTGTTAGAGTTAGGGTTAGGTTTAGGGTTAGGGTGTGGGTGAGGGTTAGGGTTAGGGATTGGGTTAGTTTAGGGTTAGGGTTTGGTTTAGGGTTAGGATTATGGTTAGAGGTAAGATTAGGGTTAGGTTTTTGTTAAGGCTTAGGTTTAGGGTTTGTGTACCGGTTATGGTTAGGATTACTGTAGCGTCAGTGTTAGGGTGAGGGTTAGTGTGGGTTTAGGGTTAGGGTTAACGTTAGGGTTAGCGTTAGGGTTTTGGTTTGGGTTATGGTTAGGGTTAGGTTTAGACCCTGGGTTAGGGTTTGGGTACTGGTTAGGTTTCGGATTAGGGTAGCGTCAGTGTGAGGTTTGGGGTTTGGGTTAGGTTTAGGGTTTGGTTTAGGGCTAGGTTTTGGGTCAGTTTTAGGGTTAGGGTTAGGTTTATGGCTTGGGTTAGGGTTAGGGTTCGAGTTGGGTTTAGAGTCAGGATTCGGTTTAGGATTGGGGTAATGTCAGTGTAAGGGTTAGGTTTAGGTGTAGGTTTAGGCTTAGGGTTAGGTTTAGAGTGGGGGTTAGTGTTAGGGTTGGGTTAGGGTAATGGTTAGGTTAAGGGTTATGGATCAGGTTAGGGTTAGGGTAAGGGTTAGGTTTGGGGTTAGGGTTAGGGCTAGGTTTAGGCTTAGGTTTAGGGTTAGGGTTAGGTTTTGAGTTAGTGTTAGGTTTAGTGGTAGGGTCAGGGTTTAGGGTTAGGGTTAGGGTAACTGTTAGTGTTAGATTTAGTGTTAGACATAGGTTTAGGTTTAGGTTTAGGTTTACGGATTGGGTAGTGTTATGGTTAGTGTTTGGGCAAAGGTTACGGTTAAGGTTAGGGTTATGGTTAGGGCTAGTGTTGGTAAGGGTTAGGGTTAGGGTTAGTTTAAGGGTTAGGGTTATGGTTAGTGTTAGGGTTAGAGTTATAGTTAGGGTTAGGGCTAGTGTTAGGGTTAGTGTCAGGGTTTAGTGTTAGGTTTATGATAACTGTTAGGCTTAGGTTTAGGCTTAGGGTTAGGTTTAGGGTTAGAGTTAGTTTTAGGTTTAGGGTAGGTGTATGGTTAGTGTAGTGTTAGGGTTTGTGTTTGGGTAAGCGCTACCTTTAGGTTTAGGATTCTTGTAGGGTTTAGGTTTACAGCTATGGTTAAGGTTAGGGTTAGGGTGGGGTTAGTGTTAGGGTTAGTGTTAGTGTTTGCTTTAGGGTTGGGTTTAGGTTTAGTGTTAGGGTTAGCGTTAGGGCTAGTGTTAGGGTTAGGGTTAGGGTTCGGGTTAGTGTTAGGGTTGGGGTTAGGGTTAGAGTTAGGGTTAAGGTTAGGGTTAGGGTAAGGGTTGGAGTTAGGATTAGGTGTAGGATTGAGGTGATGTCAGTGTAAGGGTAAAGTTAAGGCTTAGATTTAGTGTTAGGATTAGGGTTAGGGTTAGGGTTAGGTTTAGGGTTAGAGGTAAGGTTAGGGTTAGTTTTTTCTCAAGGCTTTGGGTTAGAGTTAGGTTTCGGGTTAGGGTTAGGATTACTGTAGCATCAGTGTTAGGGTGAGGGTTAGTGTGGGTTTAGGGTTAGGGTTAAGGTTAGTGTTAACTTTAGGGTTTTGGTTTGGGTTACGGTTAAGGTTAGGTTTAGAGTCATGGTTAGGGTTTGGGTACGGGTTACGTTTCGGATTAGGGTAGTGTCAGTGTGAGGGTTGGTTTTTGGGTTAAGTTTAGGGTTTGGTTTAGGGTTAGGGTTTGGGTCAGTTTTAGGGTTAGGGTTAGGGTTATGGCTTGGGTTAGGGTTAGGGTTCGAGTTGGGGTTAGAGTTAGGATTCGGTTTAGGACTGGGGTAATGTCAGTGTAAGGGTTAGGTTTAGGTGTAAGTTTAGGATTAGGGTTAGGTTAGGGTTAGAGTTAGTTTTAGGGTTAGGGATAGGTTTATGGTTAGGGTAGTGTTAGGGTTTGTGTTTGGGTAAGCTTTACCTTTAGATTTATGGTTCTTGTAAGGTTTAGGTTTACAGTCAGGGTTAAGGTTAGGGTTAGGGTGGGGTTAGGGTTCGGGTTAGTGTTAGGGTTTGCATTAGGGTTGGGGTTAGGTTTAGTGTTAGGGTTTGGGTTAGGGCTAGGGTTAGGATTAGGGTTAGGGTTAGGGTTGGGGTTAGGGTTTGAGTTAGGGTTAGGGTTAGGGGTAGGGTAAGGGTTGGAATTAGGATTAGGTTTAGGATTGAGGTGATGTCAGTGTAAGGGTAAAGTTAAGGGTTAGGGTTAGGGTTAGGTTTAGGTTTAGGGTAAGGGTTAGATTTAGGGTTAGCTTTAGGATTGGGGTAATGTCAATGTAAGTGTTAGTTTAATGGATAGGGTTACGGTTAGGGCTGGGCTTAGAGTTAGATTTGGGTAGGGTTAGTGTAATGGTTAGGTTAAGGGTTAGGGATAGGGTTAGGCTTAGGCTTAGGGTTATGGTTAGGGTTAGGGTTAGGATTAGTGTTTGGGTTAAAGTTATGTTTAGTGTTAGGGTCAGGGTTTAGGCTTAGGGTTAGGGTAACTGTTAGAGTTAGAGTTAGGGTTTGAGTAAAGGTAAGGGGTAAGGTCAGGATCAGGATCGCATCCGTGTTAGGGGTAGTGTTTGTGTGGGGTTAGGGTTGCGGTTAGGGTTATTGTTATCGTTGGGTTTAGGTTTAGGTTTATGGTTAGGGTTAGGTTTAGGTTTTGGGTTAGGGTTAGGGTTAGGGTTTAGTTATAGGTTAAGGAGTAGGCTAAGGGTTAGTGTTAGGGTTAGGGTTAGGGTTAGGGTTTAGTTATAGGTTAAGGAGTAGGCTAAGGGCTAGTGTTAGGGTTAGGGTTAGGGTTAGGGTTAGTGTTAGCGATAGGGTTATGGTTAATATTAGGGTTATGTTTAGGGTTAGGTTTAGGGTTAGGGTTGGGGTTACTTTTAGGGTTAGGGCTAGTGTTAGGGTTAGGTTAAGGGTTAGGGTAAGATTTAGTCTTAGGGTTAGGTTTGGGGTTAGGTTTATGGTTAGGGTTAGGGTTAGGGTTAGGGTTAGGGTTAGAGTTGGGGTTAGTTTTAGGGTTCGGGCTAGTCTTAGGGTTACGTTAAGGGTTAGGGTAAGTGTTAGTGTTAGGGTCAGGTTTGGGGTTGGGGTTAGGGTTAGGTTTAGGTTTAAGGGTGAGGTTAGGTTTAGAGTTAGGGTTGGAATTAGGGTTGGGTTAGGGTTAGGGTAATTCTTATGTTAAGGGTTAGGGATAGAGTTAGGGTTAGGGTTAGAGTTAGGTTTTAGTTTAGAGTTACGTTTAGTGTTTCGGTCAGTGTTTAGGGTAGGGTTAGGGAAACTGTTAGGGTTTGAGTTAGGGTTAAAGATAGGTGTAGTCTTAGGGTTAGGGTTACGGTTAGAGTAGTGTTGGGGTTTGGGTTTGGGTAATGCTTACAGTTAGGGTTAGGTTTGTTGTTAGGGGTAGGGTTCGGGTTAGGGTTAGGAATAGGTTTATAGTTAGTGTTATGGTATGGGTTAGTTTTAGGGTTAGTTTTGGATTAGTGTTTGGAAGAGGGTTAGGGTCAGGGTTAGGGATAGGGTTAGGTTATATTTAGTGTTAGGGTTACATTTAGGGTTTGGTTCAAGGTTAGGGTTAGGGTTAGGGTTAGTGTTAGGTTTAGCGATAGAGTTAGCATTAGGTCTATGGTTAGGGTTAGTGTTAGGTTTAGGTTTAGTGTTAGTGCGGGGTTAGGGTTAGGGTGAGAGTTAGGGTTAGTGTTAGAGAAAGGGTTTGTGTTTGGTTTCATGTTAGGTTTAGATGTAGGTTTAGGGTTAGGTTTAGGTTTAGGCTTCGGGTTTGGGTTGGGATTATCGATTGGGTTAGGGTTAGGATTTGGGTTGGGTTTAGGGTTAGGTTTAGGGTTAGTGTTAGGGTTAGGTTTAGAGTTAGTGTTAGGGTTAGGTTTAGGTTTTTGGTTAATTTAGGTTTAGATTTAGGATTAGGGTTAGGGTTAGGTTCAGGGTTAGGGTCAGGTTTAGGGTCCGTGTTAGGGTTTAGCTAATGGTTAGGGTAAGGGTTAGTGTTAGGGTCAGGTTTGGGGTTAGTTTTAGGGTTTGCGTAAGGGGTAGGTTAAGGGTTAGGGTTAGGGTTAGAGTTAGGGTTATGGAAACGGTTAGGATTAGGCTTAGGTTTAGGGTTAGGCTTAGTTTTAGGGTTAGGTTAAGGGTTTGGGTTAGGGTTAGGTTTACGGTTAGGGTTAGTGTAGGGTTATGGTTAGGGTTAGGGTTAGGTTTAGGGTAAGGATTAGGGTTAGTTTTAGGGTTTGGGTAAGGGGTAGGTTAAGGGTTAGGGTTAGGGTTAGAGTTAGGGTTATGGTAACGGTTAGGGTTAGACTTAGGTTTAGGGTCAGTTTTTGGGTTAGGTCTAGGGTTAGGGTTAGTGTTAGTGTTTGGGTTAGGGTTAGGTTTGGCTTAGAGTTAGGATTAGGGGGGTTAGGGTTAGGGTTGGTGTTAGGGTTAGGGTTAGGGTTAGGGTTAGGTTTAGTTTAAGGGTTAGGGTTATGGTTAGGTTTAGAGTTAGGGTTAGAGTTAGGGTTGGGTTTGGGTTAGGGTAATGGTTAGGTAAAGGGTTATGGGTAAGATTAGATTTAGCGTTACGTTTAGGGTTAGGGTTGGAGTTAGGGTTAGGGTTAGGGTTAGGGTTAGATTCTAGGTTTAGGTTTATGGTTAGGGTTAGGTGTGGTGTTGGTTTTAGGGTTAGGGTTATGGTTGGCGTTAGGGTTAGGTTTAATGTTGGTTTAACTCTTACGGTTACGGTTAGGTTTTTGTTTGGGGGTTTTATTAGGGTTAGGTTAGGGTTAGGGTTTGTGTTATGTTGAGTCTTAGGGCTAGGGTTAGGTTTAGTGTTTCGTTTAGGGTTAGATTAAGGGCTAGGTTTATGTTTAGGGTTAGGGTAAGGTTTAGGGTCAGGTTTAGGGTTTGTGTTAGTTTTAGGTTTAGGGTTATATTTAGGGTTAGGTTTAGGGTTAGGTTTAGTGCTACGGTTAGGGTTTAGTTTAGAGTTAGGTTTAGGTTTAGGATTAGGTTTAGATTTAGGGTTAGGGTTATGGCTAGTTTTAGGGCTCGGGTTGGGTTTAGGTTTAGGGTTAGGTTAGGGTTAGGTTTAGGATTATGTTTAGGGTTAGGGTTAGGGTTAGAGTTAGGTTTAGTGTTAGGGTCCGGGTTTGGGGATAGGGTTATGGTAACTGTTAGGGTAGAGTTAGTTTTAAATTTAGGATTAGGTTTAGGGTTATGGTTACGGTTAGGGTAGTGTTACGGTCAGGGTTTCGGAAATGGTTACGGGTTGGTTTAGGGTTATTGTTAGGGCTAGGGTTATGGCTAGGGTTAGTGTTAGGAATAGGTTTAGGGTTAGGGTTAAGGTTATGGTTAGGGTTAGGTTTAGGTTTAGGGGTAGGGTTAGGGTTAGGGTTAGGTTTAGGATCAGCCATTAAGGTTAGGGTTAGGGTTAGGGTTAGGGTTAGTGTTAGGTTTAGGGTTAGGTTTAGGTTTTGGTTTAGGTTAGGGTTAGGTTTAGGGTTAGGTTTAGCGTTAGGGTTAGGGTTAGGGTTAAGTTCAGGGTGGCGTCAGTGTTAGTGTTAATGTTAGTGGTAGGGTTAGGGTTAGGTTTAGGTTTTGGTTTAGGTTAGGGTTAGGTTTAGGGTTAGGTTTAGCGTTAGGGTTAGGGTTAGGGTTAAGTTCAGGGTGGCGTCAGTGTTAGTGTTAATGTTAGTGGTAGGGTTAGGGTTAGGTAAGGTTCAGGGTTAGGTTTAGGGTTAAGTTTTGAGTTTGGGTTAGGTTTGGGGCATGGGTAAGTGTTGGGGTTAGTGTTAGGGTTAGGTTAAGGGTTAGTTTTAGGATTAGGGTTTGGTTTAGGGTTAGGGTTAGGGTTAGGTTTAGGGTTAGGGGTTGGGTTAGGGTTAGGGTTAGGTTTAGGGCTAGTACCTGGGTTAGGTTAAATAAGTAATTAAGCATTGTTGAGCTGTTTTTCTAGGGTTAGTAATGTAAGGAAGGAACTGTTGCTGAGCTGTTGTTCTAAGGTAAGTAAAGTTAGCAAATAAGTGTTGCTAAGCTGTTTTTCTAAGGGAAATTATGTAAGTAAAGAACTGTTTCTGTTCTGTTCTATGTTAATTAAGTAAAGAGTTGTTGCTAAGCTGTTGTTCTACGGTAAGTAAAGTAAGTAAAGAAGTGTTGCAAACTGTTGTTCTAAGGTAAGTACAGTAAGTAAGGAATTGCTGAGCTGTTCTAAGGTAGTGAGTATAGAAGTGTTGTTAAGCTGCTGTTCTAAGGTAAGGAAAGTAAAGAAGTTTTGCTATCTGCTCTTCTATGATAAGTAATGTAAGTAAAGAATTGTTGCTGAGCTATTGTTCGAAGGTAAGAAAAAATAAAGTAAGTAAGTAAAGAAGTGTTGCTGAGGTGTTCTAAGGTAAGTATGTAAAAGTAAAGTAAGTAAATAAAGAAGTGTTGCTGAGCTGTTGTTCTAAGGTAAGTAAAGAAAGTAAAGAGGTTTTGCTGAGCTGCGGTTCTAAGGTAAGTATGTAAATGTAATGTAAGTAAGTAAAGAAATGCTGCTGATCTGTTGTTCTAAGGTAACAAAGTAAAAGTAAAGTAAATAAGTAAATAAGTGTTGCTGAGCTGTTGTTCTAAGGTAAGTAAAGTAAGGAAGGATGTGTTGCTGAGCTGTGGCTCTAAGGTAAGTAAATTAAGTAAATAAGTGTTGCTGAGCTGTTCTAGGGTATGTAATGCAAGTGTAGAAGTGTTGCTAAGGTGTTGTTCTAAGGTAAGTAAAGTAACTAAAGAATTGTTGCTGAGCTGTTCGAAGGTAAGTAAAGAAGGTAAGGAACTGTTGCTGAGGTGTTCTTAGGTAACTAAACTAAACAAAGAAGTGTTGCTGAGATGTTGTTCAAGGGTAACTAAGTAAAAGTAAAGTAAAGTAAGTAAGTAAATAGGTGCTGCTGAGCTGCTGTTCTGAGGTAAGTAAAGCAAGTAAAGAAGTGTTGCTAAGCTGCGGTTCTAAGTTAAGTAAAGTAAGTAAAGAATTGTTTCTGAGCTGTTCTAAGTAAAGCAAGTAAAGATGTCTTGCTAAGCTGAACTTCTAACATAAATAAAGTAAGTAAAATTACTGCTGAGCTGTTGTTGTAAGTAAAACCAAAGCAAGTTAGAAAAGAAGTGTTGCTGAGCTGTTGTTCTAAGGCAAGCAAAAGTAAAGTAAGTAAAGAAGTGCTGCCGAACTGTTGTTTTAAGATAAGTAAGTATAGAAATCTTGCTAAGCTGTTCTTCTAAGGTAAGTAAACCTAATGCTAAGCAAATCCTAACCCTAAACATAACCCTAAACCTAAACCTAACCCTAACCCTAAACGCAACGCTAACCCTAAACCTAACCCTAACCCTAACCCTGAAACTAACCCTAAACTATATCTAACCCATACCATAATGCTAACCCTAACCCTAAACCTAATTTTAACGCTAACCCTAAACCTAACCCTAACTCCAACGCTAACCCTAACCCTAAACATTACACTTAACCTAACCCTAAACCTAACTCCACCCCTAAACCTAATAATAACACTAACCCTAGAACCTAACCCTAACCCTAACCCTAACTCTAACCCTAAACCTAACCATAACCCTAACACTAACCCTATCCATAACTCTTAACCTAACCATTACCCTAACCCTAACCAAACCCTACCTCTAAACCGAACCCTAACCAAACCCTAAACCTAACCCTAACCCTAACCCTAACCCTAACCCTAACCCTAACCCTAACCCTAACCCTAATCCTAACCCTAACCCGAACCCTAGCACTAACCCTAACCCTAAACCTAACCCTAATACTAACCCCAACTCTAACCCAAACCTAACCCTAGCTCTAACCCTAACCCTATCAATAACCCTAACCCTAACCCAAACCTTAACACTTAACCTAAACCTAACACTTATACTAACCCTAAACCCACACTAACCCTCAAATTAACAGTGACGCTACCCTAAACCTAACCCTATCCCGAAACCAAACCCTAAACCTAAGCCTTAATAAAAACCTAACCCTAACCCTACCGCAAACCCTAACCCTAACCTTAAATCTAACTCTAGCACTAACCCAAACACTCACCCTAACCCTAACCCCGCACTAAACCTAACCCTAAACCTAAATCTAACTCTAACATTAACCGTAACCGTAACCCTAACCTTAACCCTAAACATAACCCTAAACATAACCCTAAACGTAAACCTAACCCTAACACTAACCCTAAACCTAACCCTAACACTAACCCAAAATCTAACCCTAACCCTAACCCTAACCCTAAACCTAACCCTTAACCTAACACTTAACCATAACCATAAACCTAACTCCACCCCTAACCCTAACCCTAACACAAACCCTAGAATCTAACCCTAAACCTAACCCTAACTCTAACCCTAACCCTAACCGTAACCTTAACCCTAACCCTATCCATAACCCTTAACCTAACCATTACCCTAACCCTAACCAAACCCTAACTCTAAACCAAACCCTAACCCTAACCCTAACCCTAGCCCTAACCCTAATGCTGAAACTGACCCTAGCCCTAACCCTAACCCCAAACCTAACCCCAACCGTAGCCCTAACCCCAAATCTAACCCTAAACCTAACCCATACCCCAAACCTCAAGCTGACGCCACCCGAATGTGAAACCTAACACTAATCCAAACCCTAACCCAGACCATAAACCCAACCCTAACCCAAACGCTACCCCTACCCCCACACTAACCCTCACCTAACACTGACGATACCCTAATCCTAGCCTTATCCCGAAACCTAACCCTAAACCTAAGCTGTAGGCAGCCAGGGCTTGGCGGTCGGAAGATGTCGCGCTGTAACGAAAAGACAGAGCCCCTCCCCAGATCTTAGCTCGAGACGTAAGCAGACGGATGTGACGTTGCAAACCAAAGCTATATAATGCGGTGTCACTCTGCAATAAACGCCATTTGCTGTCCACCACATTGGTGTCTGCGTGCTAATGGACCCCGCGATCGCGAGTAGGTGATTGCCTGTGCCGACCCTAAACCAGGCCACCGTGCCTCAGAGAGGCAGCAAGTGGTGCCGAAACCCGGGAATCTCGCCTGGAGTGGCGTGCGGCGGCCGGAGCGGCGGGTCCAGCCCAGCGGGGAGGACGCTCCCAGACCTTCAGGGACGATGGAGGCCCTTGTGAAGGTTGTATCAGAATGGGGTATTGATTGTAAACCTAAAGATTTTACTCTCGCCGTTGCGAGACTTTTGCAGATTGGGGTCATTGACCAGGCGGTGGATATTCTCCACCCAGAAGTGTGGGCTAAATGCACCACAGCATTAGCCGAGGAGACGATGTCCTCGGGTTGTGGGAAATATCTTAAGTTGTGGGGGAAAGTTAAACAAGCTCTGCAAAAGGCCATGCAGGAGCGGGATATCTGGAGGGTGGCGAGGGACTGTCTGTCGGTTACCCCCAAATTGGGAGTTGGGGAAGCCACGCAGACTCCGCGCCCACCAGATGATGGCACTTTTACCGAGTCTAAAGACTCGCGGGAGGGCGCTATACCTCCCAATTCCCAGAACCCCGACCCGCTTGCGGAGGGACAAAACCGCGTAAAATCCTTCTGGGGCGGGTTTGCTGAAGAGGCCAGGAGTGCCGCGGAGAAATCAGAGCCCAAAGACGCCTGGGCTGGACCACCGCCCTATGCGCCCCAAGATAGCGCCGAGCGGCTGGGGGAAGGGCGGGGCAAACACGCCCCATGCGGGAACAAGGAGGAAGCGCTAGCACTAACAAGCACGGATAAACCGGAAGGGGAGGGAAGCGCGAGTACGGGGCGGACAGCCAATCAGAACGACTGTCCGGAAATATGCCCTTGTAAGGCACACGCCCCCCCCACTAACAGGCGGGGCGAGCAGAGAGGCGGGGGGAAGCCCGCCTGCAAGGGAAGCGGGCGGGGCCGGACCCCGAGTAACAGGCGGGGCGAGTCAAGGGGGGGGAAAGGCCCGCCTGCAAGGGGGGTGGGCGGGGTCGGAGTGAAGAAAAAGCACGGCCCCCCCCCCCTTGCGGAGCCTGCAAGGGAAAAGGGCAGAGCCAGAGTCCGAGAAGTAGGTGGGGCCGGAGCCCAATCAAAAAGCAATTCGTATAAGTCTATTAAACCAGATCTTCAGAATAAAACTAACGAAAATTGTGAGTTTTTGTCCATAGGACCACATCATCGGACACCCCCACAGCCTGTACACTCTGATACCAAGCGTCCCGTCCACTCCAAAGCCGAGCATTTGGTCCAAGCCTGAGAATTCTACACCAGCAGAATTCAGACAGCGGCAAATTAGCATCCGTGGGAGGGGGCGGTAATACCTTTGTGTGATTCTTATTCTGATATCTTGCACCATATTAATTTACTGTGTCTTAAACCAGCACTACAAAAAGACTGCTACAGGGCTATATTCTTTGTCAACTGAACACATACAAAAGATACAGCTCTCCTTAACCAAGTACTACAGCCTGCCCTCAGATACATCTCCTTCAAGGGAATTTATGTGAGATTCAACATCTCATTGCTAGGATTTTTGCCTTGAGAACTCACTGCTTTAACAGGTGAAATACACAAACCAACCCTAGACACTAATGCAAGTGACGTGCTTGCCTTCCAGAGCACACGCTTCTGGAAGTCCTTCAAGAAGCAGACCCATTCTCTTCTTTCAGAAAATCTTCATGCAAAGAATAGCTTCATCTGCGTGTCCTAATCATAAATAAAATAAAATAAGCCAGCCATAAAGGCTAGATTAATATTAGGTTTGGACATGTTGCTATTACTATTTGGAGAGCCACAGAGACCAACACACAGCACTCTCACATACACACACAAGCCTTTCCACTAGTTAGAAAGGATTTTCTCCTGCAAAAGATTTGTAGAAAGAACAACGTTCAGACAAGAGGAAGGGGAGTTAAAACCCAGCCTCCTATATGCTAATAAATAAACTGCTCTATTGCAAGATTCAGATCAAAGGTTTAAAAAGGCAAAATTATGCTACTATTAGAGAATATCAAAATATTACTGTTATCATCACAAGTGGCATATATGCAAAATACAGTCGCACAATAATGCCTACGCAGATAGAGAGCAACACTAAGTCTGCCGACTAAAAGTGAACGATATACCTATTTTAGTTTTCTGTCTAGTCTTTTGGCATTTGTGTGATTCTTATTCTGGGGAGTAGGATGATTTGTACACAAAATTCATTGATTAAGTGTAAATATTTGTGAAAACACAGACTGTTAATCCTGTTTTGGAACATACCCACTTGGCGTTCTTAGCAGGAACTAACCAACTACTTGTTTGTGGTATTGTTTTGTTTGCATAAAGATGTTTTTTCCCTTCTGGAATCTGTCCTATGCATCTCCCTTTCCCTGTCACTTGACCGAGGGAGATCCCTTGAGTATTATTTTGCTAATTACAGTCCGTCGGATTGTTCCCTATAGTATGGTCAGGCAGACTATCAACCGCAATTGCTTCGCAATAGGGTGGCATAACACTATAACAAAGCCAATAGTGCTTAGTCAAAATTGGGTGAGCTTGTTTGAATCATTGAAAAGTGGCTTTGAGAACGTACCCATTTAGTGTCACCTTTTAGTATTTATTGTAAAGACAAAATAAGGCAAGTATATTGTGTTTTTATAGTCTTGTTGTGATATTTATATACTAAAAGCTAAATACATATAAGTATGTTTATGTTTTTGACTGGCCCTTGTAAACCTTTCATAGACGCAGGCCATTCCTTCCAATGCAGGCTGGCCACCTGCATTGGAACGAGTGTGCATTTCTGCCAGTTTAGAAGCCCAAGCCTCATGCAATGTGAGGGAGGCAGAGCCTCTGCGGGGACGCCCGCTGAGATTGAGCCTGCCACCCTGCACTGTGATGATGCTGCTCGGAGCTGGTTTCTTGATTGTCTTCACAGGATCATTGCACTGCGTTTTGTATGTGTGACCATGTAATGGGCGTAATGATTGTCTGCGTTTTGTGTTTCACATGTTGTAGTTGTGTGGAGTGTGTTTGTGGGATCCCATGAATGTGTGTGTGTGTGTGTCGGTTGAGGGCAGACAGTGTTCTGTGTATTTTTTGTTATTGGGTTAATGTAAAAGTTTTTAATGGGTAGCAGATTAACGTTTTAGGCAAGAAAGGGTTAATGCAGAGGTGCTGCTGCCGACAGGGATTTATGGCATGGGGGAAGGGATATATTTGTGTTCTACCTACAGGTCTATGGAGGCTGCCTGCAGAATTTCTCAAGCCTTGCCATGAGCTGGACAGATAAGCGGAAAAAACCAATGCCTTAGCTACAGGAGCTTGAATGTGTGTGTATATAAAGTAGCTCTTATTAAAGGCTGTGATTTTGTGTATAACACTGCCTGTACTTACTAGCCAGTTGCTAATAAGAAAACACGCTACTGTTAATGTAAATCTGTACATGCCTTACCATAGTAGTGACTTGTTACTGAATAAAGCAGATGAACCTCTGCACTGACAAGGTGCCACGACTCCTACCACAGTCAAGGGCAAGACTGGGTTGGCCTCTGTGTTTGCCACCAAGAAGAACCTTTAGCTCCGCTGCTGGCTGCAACCCAGCAGGCGTTGAGTGGTGGAGACACATGCCATGCCAGACCTTGATGTGAGGGATGGCCTCTCCTGTTATCAGAGAACTATACAGGAGAGAAAGGCAGGTCAAGCAGCCTGTGGTTAGCATATATTGGAGATACGATCTAGTCCGAATCCTCTGCTCAAGTAAGGTTGCCTAAAACAGGTAATACATAAAAAAAAAAAAAAAAAAAAAAAGGGGAAATGTAGAGATTCTCTTCAAACAGTAGAAAACTTTTAAATTTATCTAGTTTTGATTTTCTTTCTACAGTACAGCATTTATGACATCTGACACCTGGTTAAAGGTATTCGAATGATTTTGGTAGTAATCTTGACCATAGTTATGATTATACCTTGTATTTTGCAACGTATTCGTGGTGTGATTGAAATCCTGGTAAAACAGCTTTGGCTCATGGATGACTTCTTGTTAGAGAATGGACATATGCCTGCTCTGAATGAAAGCAAATATGTGCTGCTGGCCATGTAGCAGGGGTAACTCCTGGTTACCTCTGTGCAGCCGACGGTGGAAAAGAAGCAACTCCCAGACATTTAATGAAACAAGAATGCAGGCCTGGAAGATAAAAAGCAGCTAAGATAAGAAGCTTGCTGAATTGGACTGTAAATTTCGCTTGTTTGCAAAAACTACACTTTAGGTTCTCACGAGTGCAAAAGTCACAAGTACCCTCAGAATGGGCCTCCCTCCTTACAGTGCGATGACGCTGTTTGGAGCAAGTTTTTTGATTTTACAGGGTCATCATACCTCCTTCTTCTGTTTTATAGGTTGTGTGGAACCTCGTTATAGTACCTCACTTATAGTGCCTTAGGTTTTCTATTCAAGGTTTCTTACATATGTTTCCTAAGATTGCTACAAAGTGTGTTCCAGTTTGTCATACCTATTTTTTTAGATTAGTATATCTTAGGTAATTCACTTAAGCATAGAGGGGGGGGGAAATGTAGGCAGCCAGGGCTTGGCGGTCGGAAGATGTCGTGCTGTAACGAAAAGACAGAGCCCCTCCCCAGATCTTAGCTCGAGACGTAAGCAGACGGATGTGACGTTGCAAACCAAAGCTATATAATGCGGTGTCACTCTGCAATAAACGCCATTTGCCGTGCACCACATTGGTGTCTGCGTGCTAATGGACCCCGCGATCGCGAGTAGGTGATTGCCTGTGCAGACCCTAAACCAGGCCACCGTGGCTCAGAGAGGCAGCACTAAGCCTTAAAAACAACCTAACCCTAACCCTAATTCTAACGCTAACCCTAACCTTAACTCTAATCCTAACCCTAACCCTAACCCTAACCCTAACACTAACCCTAACACTAAACCTAACCCTAATCCTTACCCTAACTCTAACCCAAACCTAACCCTAACCTTAACTCTAACCCTAACCCTATTGACGACCCTAACCATAACCCAAACCCTAACACTAACCCTAACCCCACACTAACAATCAAACTAACACTGACAATACCCTAATCCTAACACTATCCCGAAACCTAACACTAAACCTAAGCCTTAACAAAAACAAAACCCTAAACCTACCGCTAACCCGAACCCTAACCTTAAATCTAACTCTAGCACTAACCCTAACACTCACCCTAAACCTAACCCCGCACTAACCCTAACCCTAACACTAACCCTAACCCTAACCTTAACACTAACCATAGCCCTAAACCTAAACTAAACCCTAACCCGAACCCTAAACCTAACCCTAACACTAACTCTAAACCTAACCCTAAAACTAACCCTAAACCTAACCCTAAACCTAAACCAAACCCTAACCCTAACCCTATCGATAATCCCAAACCAAACCCTAAGCCTAAACCTAAACCTAACCCAAACCCTAAATCTAATCCTAACACAAAACCAAACACAAACCCTATCCCTAACGCTAACCCTAACACTCACCCTAACCCCGCAGTAACCCTAAACCTAAACCTAACACTAATCCTAACGCTAACCCTAAACCTAACACTAACCCTGACCCTAAACCTAACCTTAACCCTAACGCTAATGCTAACCCTAACCCTAGCACTAATAGTAACCCTAACCCTAACCATAACCGTTACCCATACCTAACCCTAACAATACCCTAACCGTAACCCTAACAGTACCCTAAACGTAACCCTAACCCTAAGCCTAATCCTATCTCTAACTCTAACTCTCAGACTAACAGTTACCCTAACCCTAACCCTAAACCCTGACCCTAACATTAAACATTAAATTAACATAAACACTAACCCTAACACTAAATCTAACCCGAACCCTGACATATAACCTAACCATTACATAAACCCAAACACAACCCTAACCCTAACCCGAACTCTAAACCTAAGCCTAACCCTAACTCCAACCATAACCCGAACCCTGACCCATAACCTAACCATTACCTGAACATAAACCCAACCATTACCCTAACCCTAACTCTAAATCTAAGCCTAACCCTAACTCTAACCCTAACCCTAACCCTAACCCTAACCCAAACCTAAACCTCACCCTAACCCTTACCCTAAAGCTAACCCCAACCCCAACCCTAAACGTAACCATAAATCTAAACCAAATCTAACCCTTAACCTAACCCTAACCCTTAACCTAAACCAAGCCCCAACACTTAACCTAACCGTAACCCTAACCCTAACCCTAACCCTAAACCAAACCCTAAACCTAACCCTAACACTAAATCTAACCCTAACTTTATCTCTAACGCTAACCCTAAACCTCTCCCTCACTCTAACCCCGCACTAACACTAAACCTGGCCCTAACCCTAGCCTTAAATCTGCCCCTAACACTAACCCTAACCCTAACACTAACCCTAACCCTAAACATATTCCTAACACTAACCCTAGCCCTAAACCTAGCCCTAACAATAACCCTAAAACTAACCGTAATCATTTCCCAAACCCTAACCGTAACACTACCCTAACCGTAACCCTAACCCTAAACCTAATCCTAAATTTAAAACTAAATCTAACCCTAACAGTTACCATAACCCTATCCCCAAACCCGGAACCTAACCTAAACCTAACTCGAACCCTAACACTAACCATAATCCTAAACCTAAATGTAACCTAACACTAACCCGAACCCCAACCCAAGCCCTAAAACTAACCATAACCCTAAACCCAACCCTAAACCTAACATTAAATATAACCCTAAGCCTAACTCTAATCCAAACCCTAAACCTGACCCTAAACCTTACCCTAACCCTAAACCTAAACCTAGACCTTAACCTAACCCTAAACCAAACACTAAACCTAACCATAGCCCTAACCCTAACCATAACACTAACCCCAACCCTAACCTAACCCTAATAAAACCCCCAAACCAAAACCGAACCGTAACCGTAAGAGTTAAACTAACATTAAACCTAACCCTAACGCCAACCGTAACCCTAAACCTAAACATAACACCACCCCTAACCCGAACCATAAACCTAACAATAGAACCTAACCCTAACCTTAACCCTAACCATAACTCTAACCCTAAACCTAAACGTAACGCTAAATCTAATTGCACCCATAACCCTTAACCTAACCATCACCCTAACCCTAACCCAACCCTAACTCTAAACCCAACTCTAAACCTAACCATAACCCTAAACCTTAACCTAAACCTAACCCTAAACTTAACACTAACCATAACCCTAACCCTAATCTTAACTCTAAGCCAAACCTAACCCAAACCCTAACCCTAACACTAACCCTAACCCTAGACGTAACCCAAAACCTAACCCTAAACCTAAGCTTAAATCTAACCTTTACCATAACCCTAACTCTAACCCTAACACTAACACTAACCCTAACCCTCAACCTACCCCTTACCCAAACCCTAAAACTAATAATTATCCTTACCTTAAACCTAACTCTAACCCTAAACACAACCCTTCACTAACCCTAACCCTAACCCTAACCCTAACCCTAACCCTAAACCTAACCCTAACCCTAACCCTAACCCTAACCCTAACCCTAACCCTAACCCTAACCCTAACCCTAACCCTAACCCTAACCCTAAACCTGACACTAGCCCTAACACTTAACCATAACCATAAACCTAACTCCACCCCTAACCCTAACCCTAACACAAACCCTAGAATCTAACCCTAAACCTAACCCTAACTCTAACCCTAACCCTAACCGTAACCTTAACCCTAACCCTAACCCTATCCATAACCCTTAACCTAACCATTACCCTAACCCTAACTAAACCCTAACTCTAAACCGAACCCTAACCCTAACCCTAACCCTAGCCCTAACCCAAATGCTGAAACTGACCCTAGCCCTGACCCTAACTCCAAACCTAACTCCAACCGTAACCCTAACCCCAAATCTAACCCTAAACCTAACCCATACCCCAAACCTCAAGCTGACTCCACCCGAATGTGAAACCTAACACTAATCCAAACCCTAACCCAGACCATAAACCCAACCCTAACCCAAACGCTACCCCTACCCCCACAATAACCTTCACCTAACACTGACGATACCCTAATCCTAGCCTCATCCCGAAACCTAACCCTAAACCTAAGCCTTAACAACAACCTAACCCTAATTCTAACGCTAACCCAAACCTTAACTCTAACCCTAACCCTAACCCTAACCCTAACCCTAACACTAACCCTAGCCCTAAACCCAACCCTAATCCTTACCCTAACACTAACCCAAACCTAACCCTAACCTTAGCTCTAACCCTAACCCTATCGACGACCCTAACCATAACCCAAACCCTAACACTAACCCTAACCCCACACGAACAAACTAACACTGACAATACCCTAATCCTAACACTATCCCGAAACCTAACCCTAAACCTAAGCCTTAACAAAAACAAAAACCTAAACCTACCGCTAACCCAAAACCTAACCTTAAATCTAACTCTAGTACTAACCCTAACACACACCCTAACCCTAACCCCGCACTAAACCTAACCCTAACACTAACCCTAACCCTAACCTTAACCCTAACCATAACCCTAAACCTAAACTAAACCCTAACCCTAACCCCAAACCTAACCCTAGCACTAACTTTAAACCTAACCCTAACACTAACCCTAAACCTAACCCCAAAAATAAACCAAACCCTAACCCTAACCCTATCGATAATCCCAAACCAAAACCTAAGCCTAAACCTAAACCTAACCCAAACCCTAAATCTAATCCTAACACGAAACCTAACGCAAACCCTATCTCTAACGCTAACCCTAACCCTCACCCTAACCCCGAACTAACGCTAAACCTAAACCTAACACTAACCCTAACGCTAACCCTAAACCTAACACTAACCCTGACCCTAAACCTAACCCTAACCCTAAAACTAACGCTAACCCTAACCCTAGCAATAATAATAACCCTAACCCTAACCATAACCCTTAACCATACCTAACCCTAACAATACCCTAACCGTAACCCTAACAGTACCCTAAACGTAACCCTAAGCCTAAGCCTAATCCTATCTCTAACTCTAACTCTCAGCCTAACAGTTACCCTAACCCTAAGCCTAAGCCTTATCCTATCTCTAACTCTAACTCTCAGCCTAACAGTTACCCTAACCCTAACCCTAAACCCTGACCCTAACATTAAAAATTAAATTAACCCAAACACTAACCCTAACCCTAACACTAAACCTACCCCGAACCCTGAAATATAACTTAACCATTACTTAAACCCAAAACCAACCCTAACCCTAACCCGGACTCTAAATCTAAGCCTAACCCTAACTATAACCCTAACCCTAACCCTAAACCTAACCCGAACCCTGACCCAAAAACTAACCATTACCTAAACATAAACCCAACCCTTACCCTAACCCTAACTCTAAACCAAAGCCTAACCCTAACTCTAACCCTAAACCTAAACCTAACCCAAACCCTAACCCTCACCTTAACCATAAACCAAACCCTAACCCTAACCTAAACTTCACCCTAAGTCTTACCCTAAAGCTAAAATCAACCCCAACCCTAAACGTAACCATAAATCTAAACCAAATCTAACCCTTAACCGAACCCTAACCCTTAACCTAAACCAAGCCCGAAAACTTAATCTAACCGTAACCGTAACCCTAACCCTAACCCTAAACCAAACCCTAAACCTAACCCTAACACTAAATCTAACCCTAACTCTAACCCTAACGCTAACCCTAACCCTCTCCCTCACTCTAACCCCGCACTAACACTAAACCTGGCCCTAACCCTAGCCTTAAATCTACCCCTAAACCTAACCCTAACCCTAACCCTAACCCAAACCCTAACCCTAAACCTAACCCTAACACAAACCCTAAACCTGACCCTAAACCTTACCCTAACCCTACACCTAAACCTAGCCCTTAACCTAACCCTAAACCAAACACTAACCCTAACCCTAGCCCTAACCCTAACCATAACGCTAACCCTAATCCTACCATAACCCTAACCCAACCCCCAAACCAAAACCTAACCGTAACCGTAAGACTTAAACTAGCATTAACCCTAACCCTAATGCCAATCCTAACCCTAAACCTAAACCTAACACCACCCCTAACCCGAACCATAAACCTAACCCAAGAACATAACCCTAACCCTAACCCTAATTCTAACCCGAACCCTAACCGTAACGCTATATCTAATCGTATCCATAACCTTTAACATAACCATTACCCTATCCCTAACCCAACCCTAACTCTTACCCTAACTCTAAACCTAACCATAACCCTAACCCTTAACCTAAACATAATCTTAACCCTAACACTAACCCTAACCCTAACCTAACCCTAACCCTAACCCTAACTCTAAGCCAAACCAAACCCTAACCCTAACCCAAATGCTAACCCTAACCCTAGCTCTTACCCAAAACCTAAGCCTAAACCTAAGCCTAACCCTAACCTTTACCATAACCCTAACACTAACCCTAACCCTAACACTAAAACTACCCTTTCCCAAAACCTAAAACTAACACTAATCCTTACCCTAAACCTGACCCTAACCCTAAACATAACCCTACACTAACCCTAACAGTAAACCTAACCCTAACCCTAACCCTTAAACTAACGCTAAACCTACGCCTAACCCTAACTGTTTACATAACCCTAACTCTAACCCTAACCTTAACCCTTAACCTAACCCTTACCCAAACCCTAAAACTAACCCTAATCCTTACCCTAAACTTAACCCTAACCCTAACAATAACCCTAACCCAAACCCTAACACTAACCCCAAACCTGACCCTAACACTAAACCTTACCCTAACCATTAACTAAACCATAACACTAGCCCTAACCCTAACACAGAACCTAAACCTAACCCTAACACTAACCTTAATCCTAACCCTAACCCTAACCCTAACGCTAACCCTAACCCTAAACCTAACCCTAGCCCAAAACCTAAACCTAAACCTAAACTTAACCTAAACCCTAACCCTAACCCTAACCTTAACCCTAACCATAACCCTAAACCTAAACTAAACCCTAACCCTAACCCTAAACCTAACCCTAACACTAACCCTAAACCTAACCCTAAACCTAAACCAAACTCTAATCCTAACCCTATAAATAATCCCAAACCAAACCCTAAGCCTAAACCTAAACCTAACCCAAACCCTAAATCTAATCCTAACACGAATCTTAACACAAACCCTATCTCAACACTAACCCTAACCCTCACCCTAACCCTAACCCCGCACTAACCCTAACGCAAAACCTAAATCTAACCCTAACCCTAACCGTAACCGTAAACCTAACCTTAACCCTAAATATAACCCCAAACGTAAACCTAACCCTAACACTAACACTAAACCTAAACCTAACACTAACCCAAAACCTAACACAAACTCTAACCGTAACCCTATCGATAATCCCAACCCAACCCCTAACCCTAAATCTAAACCTAACCCAAACCCTAAACCTTACCCTAACACTAAACCTAACCCAACCCAATCTGTAACGCTAACCCTAACCGACACCCTAACCCTAACCCCGCACTAACCCTAACCCTAAGCACAACACTAACCCTAAACATAACACTAACCCTGACCCTAACCCTAACCCTAACCCTAAACCTGACCCTAAACCTAACACTTAACCATAACCATAAACCTAACTCCACCCCTAACCCTAACCCTAACACTAACCCTAGAATCTAACCCTAAACCTAACCCTAACACTAACCCTAAACCCAAACCTATTCCTAACACTAACCCTAGCCCTAACCCTAGCCCTAACAATAACCCTAAACCTAACCCTAACCATTTCCCAAACCCTAACCCTAACACTACACTAACCGTAACCCTAACCCTAAACCTAATCCTAAATTTAAAACTAACTCTAACCCTAACAGTTAACATAACCCTATCCCCAAACCCGGACCCTAACACTAAACCTAACTCCAACCATAAACCTAACCCTAACCATAATCCTAAACCTAACCCTAAACCTAACCCTAAACCTAACCCTAACCCGAACCCCAACCCGAGCCCTAAAACTAACCATAGCCCTAACCCTAAACCTAAACCCAACCCTAAACCTAACCCTAACTCTAAAGTTAACCCTAACCATAGCACTAAACCTAACCCTAAACCTAACCCTAAATATAACCCTAAACCTAACCCTAACCCAAACCCAAAACCTGACCCTAAACCTTACCCTAACCCTAAACCTAAACCTAGCCCTTAACCTAACCCTAAACCAAACACTAATCCTAACACAAGCCCTAACCCTAACCATAACACTAACCCCAACCTTAACCTAACCCTAACCCAACCCCCAAACCAAAACCTAACCGTAACCGTAAGAGTTAAACTAACATTAAAACTAACCCAAATGCCAAGCGTAAACCTAACCATAAACCTAACCCTAACCCTAACCCTAACACTAACCCTAACCCTAGACCTAACCCAAAACCTAACCCCAAACCTAAGCCTAACCCTAACCTTTACCATAACCCTAACTCTAACCCTAACCCTAACCCTAACCCTAACCATAACCCTAACCCTAACCCTACACCTGACCCTAAACCTAACATTTAACCATAACCATAAACCTAACTCCACCCCGAACCGTAACCCTAACACTAACCCTAGAATCTAACCCTAAACCTAACCCTAACTCTAACCCTAACCCTAACCGTAACCTTAACCCTAACCCTATCCATAACCCTTAACCTAACCATTACCCTAACCCAAACCAAACCCTAACCCTAAACCGAACACTAACCCTAACCCTAACCCTAGCCCTAACCCTAATGCTGAAACTGACCCTAGCCCTAACCCTAACCCCAAACCTAACCCCAACCGTAACCCTAACCCCAAATCTAACCTAACCCTAACCCTAACCCTAGCCCTAACCCTAATGCTGAAACTGACCCTAGCCCTAACCCTAACCCCAAACCTAACCCCAACCGTAACCCTAACCCCAAATCTAACCCTAAACCTAACCCATACCCGAAACCTCAAGCTGACGCCACCCAAATGTGAAACCTAACACTAATCCAAACCCTAACCCAGACCATAAACCCAACCCTAACCCAAACGCTACCGCTACCCCACACTAACCCTCACCTAACACTGACGATACCCTAATCCCAGCCTTATCCCGAAACCTAAACCTAAACCTAATCCTTAACAACAACCTACCCCTAACCCTAATTCTAACGCTAGCCCTAACCCTAACCCTAATCCTAACCCTAACCCTAACCCTAACCCTTACCCTAAAAATAACACTAACCCTAAACCTAACCCTAACCCTAACTCTAACGCTAACCCTAACCCTAGCACTAATAATAACCCTAACCCTAACCATAACCCTTACCCATACCTAACCCTAACAATACCCTAACCGTAACCCTAACAGTACCCTAAACGTACCCCTAACCCTAAGCCTAATCTTATCTCTAACTCTAACTCTCAGCCTAACAGTTACCCTAACCCTAACCCTAAACCCTGACCCTAACATTAAACCTTAATTTAACCCAAACCATAACCCTAAACCTAACACTAAACCTAACCCGAACCCTGACATGTAACCTAACCATTACTTAAAAAAAACCTAACCCTAACCCGAACCCGAACTCTAAACCTAAGCCTAACTCTAACCTGAACCCTAACCCTAACCCTAAACCTAACCCGAACCCTGACCCATAACCTAACCATTACCTAAACATAAACCCAACCTTACCTTAACCCTAATTCTAAACCAAAGCCTAACACTAACTCTAAACCTAACCCTAACCCCAACCCTAACCATAAATCTAACCCTAACCCTAACCTAAACCTCACCCTAAGACTTACCCTAAAGCTAACCCCAACCCCAAGCCTAAACGTCACCATAAATCTAAACCAAATCTAACACTTAACCTAACCCTAACCCTTAACCTAAACCAAGCCCCAACACTTAACCTAACAGTAACCCTAACCCTAACCCTAACCCTAACCCTAAACCAAACCCTAAACCTAAACCTAACACTAAATCTAACCCTAACTCTATCTTTAACGCTAACCCTAACCCTCTCCCTCACACTAACCCCGCACTAACACTAAACCTGGCCCTAACCCTAGCCTTAAATCTACTCCTAAACCTAACCCTAACCCTAAAACTAACCCTAACACTAAACCTATTCCGAACACTAACCCTAGCCCTAACCCTAGCCTTAACAATAACCCTAAACCTAACTGTAACCATTTCCCAAACCCTAACCCTAACACTGAACTAACCGTAACCCTAACCCTAAACCTAATCCTAAATATAAAACTAACTCTAACCCTAACAGTTGCCATAACCCTATCCCCAAACCCGGACCCTAACACTAAAACTAACTTTAACCCTAACCCTAACCATAATCCTAAACCTAAACCTAAACCTAACCCAAAACCTAACCCTAACCCGAACCCCAACCCGAGCCCTAAAACTAACCATAACCCTAACCCTAAAACTAAACCTAATCCTAAACCTAACACTAACTCCAAACTTAACCCTAACCGTAGCACTAAACCTAACCCTAAACCTAACCCTAAATATAACCCTAAACCTAACCCTAACCCAAACCCAAAACCTGACCCTAAACCTTACCCTAACCCTAAACCTAAACCTAGCCATTAACCTAACCCTAAACCAAACACTAACCCTAACCCTAGCCCTAACCCTAAACTTAACACTAACCCCAACCCTAACCTAACCCTAACCCAACCCCCAAACCAAAACCTAACCGTAACCGTAAGAGTTAAACTAACATTAACCCTAGCCCTAACGCCAACCGTAACCCTAACCCTAAACCTAACCCTAACCCTAACCCTAACCCTAACCCTAACCCTAACCCTAACCCTAACCCTAACCCTAACCATAAACCTAACCCTAGAACCTAAACCTAACCCTAACCCGAACCCTAACTCTAACCCTAACCCTAAACGTAACGCTAAATCTAATCATATCCATAACCCTTAACCTAACCATTACCCTAACCCTAACCCTACCCTAACTCTAACCCTAACTCTAAACCTAACCATAACCCTAACCCTTAACCTAAACATAATCCTAACCCTAACACCAACCCTAACTCTAACCTAACCCTAACCCTAACTCTAAGCCCAACCTAACCCTAACCCTAACCCTAACCCTAACACTAACCCTTACCCTAGCTCTAACTCAAAACCTAACCCTAAACCTAAGCCTATCCCTAACCTTTACCATAACCCTAACTCTAACCCTAACCCTAACCCTTAAACAACCCTTTACCCAAACCCTAAAACTAACACTAATCCTGACCCTAAACCTAATCCTAACCCTAAACATAAACCTACACTAACCCTAACAGTAAACCTAACCCTAACCCTAACCCTTAAGCTAACGCTAAACCTACGCCTAACCCTAACTGTTTCCATAACCCTAACTCTAACCCTAACCTTAACCCTTAACCTACCCCTTACCCAAACCCTAAAACTAACCCTAATCCTTGCCCTAAACCTAACCCTAACCCTAACCCTAACCATAACCCTAACCCAAAACCTAACACTAACCCCAAACCTGAACCTAACACTAACCCTTACCCTAACCATTAACTAAAAAATAACACTAGCCCTAACCCTAACACGGACCCTAAACCTAACCCTAACCCTAATCCTAGCCCTAACCCTAGCCATAACACTAACCAAAACCCTAACCTAACCCTAACCCAGCCCCCAAACCAAAACCGAACCGTAACCGTAAGAGCTAAACAAACATTAAACCTAACCCTAACGCCAACCGTAACCCTAACCCAAAACCTAACCCTAACCCTAACCCTAAACCTAACCCAAACCCTAACCAAAACCTAAACTTAACCTAAACCCTAACCCTAACCTTAACTCTAACCATAAACCTAAACCTAAACTAAACCCTAACCCTAAACCTAACCCTAACACTAACCCTAAACCTAACCCTAAACCTAAACCAAACCCTAATCCTAACCCTATAGATAATCCCAAACCAAACCCTAAGCCTAAACCTAAACCTAACCCAAACCCTAAATCTAATCCTAACACGAAACCTAACACAAACCCTATCTCTAACACTAAACATAACCCTCACCCTAACCCTAACCCCGCACTAACCCTAACCCAAAACCTAAATCTAACTCTAACCCTAACAATAACCCTAATCCTAACCTTAACCCTAAACACAACCCTAAACGTAAACCTAACCCTAACACTAACCCTAAACCCAACCCTAACACTAACGCAAAACCTAATCCAAACTCTAACCCTAACCCTATCGATAATCCCAAACCAACCCCTAACCCTAAATTTAAACCTAACCCAAACCCTAAACCTTACCCTAACACTAAACCTAGCGCAACCCAATCTGTAACGCTAACCCTAAACCACACCCTAACCCTAACCCCGCACTAACCTGAACCCTAAACCTAAGCCTTACTCTAACCCTAAACATAACACTAACCCTGACCCTAAACCTAACCCTAACCCTAACCCTAAACCTGACCCTAAACCTAACACTTAACCATAACCATAAACCTAACTCCACCCCTAACCCTAACCCTAACACTAACAGTAGAATCTAACCCTACACCTAACCCTAACTCTAACCCTACCCCTAAACCTATTCCTAACACTAACCCTAGCTCTAAACCTAGCCCTAACAATAACCCTAAACCTAACCGTAACCATTTCCCAAACCCTAACCCTAACACTACCCTAACCCTAAACCTAAACCTAGCCCTTAACCTAACCCTAAACCAAACACTAACCCTAACCCTAGCCCTAACCCTAACCATAACACTAACCCCAACCCTAACCTAACCCTAACCCAACCCAAAAACCAAAACCTAACCGTAACCGTAAGAGTTAAACTAACATTAAACCTAACCCTAACGCCAAACGTAACCCTAAACCTAAACCTAACACCACCTCTAACCCTAACCATAAACCTAACCCCAACCCTAACCCTAACTCCAAACCTAACCCTAACCGTAACGCTAAATCTAATCATATCCATAACCCTTAAGCTAACCATTACCCTAAACCTAATTCAACCCTAACTCTAACCCTAACTCTAAACCTAACCATAACCCTAACCCTTAACCTAAACATAATCTTAACCATAACACTAACCTTAACCCTAACCTAACCCTAACCCTAACCCTAACTCTAAGCCAAACCTAACCCTAACCCTAACCCTAACACTAACCCTAACCCTAGACCTAACCCAAAACCTAACCCCAAACCTAAGCCTAACCCTAACCTTTACCATAACCCTAACTCTAACCCTAACCCAACCCTAAACCTACCCCTTACTCAAACCCTAAAACTAACCCTAATCCTTACCCTAAACCTAACCCTAACCCTAAACATAACCCTACACTAACCCTAACAGTAAACCTAACCCTAACCCTAAACCTTAACCTAACCCTAAACCTAAGCCTAACCCTAACCATTTCCATAACCCTAACTCTAACCCTAACCCTAACCCTTAACCAACTCCTTACCCAAACACCAAAACTAACCCTAATCCTTACCCTAAACCTAACCCTAACCCTAAACATAACCCTACACTAACCCTAACAGTAAACCTAACCCTAACCCTAACCCTTAACCTAACCCTAAACCTAAGCCTAAACCTAAACATTTCCATAACCCTAACTCTAACCCTAACCCTAACCCTTAACCAACCCCTTACCCAAACACTAAAACTAACACTAATCCTTACCCTAAACATAACCCTAACCCTAACCCTAACCATAACCCTAACACTAACACTAACCCCAACACTAACCCCAAACCTGACCCTAACACTAACCCTTACCCTAACCATTAACTAAAGCATAACACTACCTCTAACGCTAACACGGACCCTAAACCTAACCCTAAACCTAACCCTAATCCTAACCCTAATCCTAACCCTAACCCTAACCCTAACCCTAACACTAACCATAACCCTAACACTAAACCTAAACCTAACTTAAACTCTAACCCTAACCATAACCCTAAACCTAAACTAAACCCTAACCCAAAACCTAAACCTAACCCTAACACTAACTCTAAACCTAACCCTAACACTAACCCTAAACCGAAACCAAACCCTAGCCATAACCCTATAGATAATCCCAACCCAAACCCTAAGCCTAAACCTAAACCTAACCCAAACCCTAAATCTAATCCTAACACGAAACCTAACAAAAACCCTATCTCTAACGCTAACCCTAACCGTCACCCTAACCCTAACCCCACACTATCCCTAACCCAAAACCTAAATCTAACTCTAACCCTAACTGTAACCGCAACCCTAACCTTAATCCTAAACATAACCCTAAACGTAAAGCTAACCCTAATACTAACACTAAACCTAACCCTAACACTAATCCAAAACCTAACCCAAACCCAAACCCTAACCCTATTGATAATCCCAACCCAACACCTAACCCTAACCCTAAACCTAACCCAAACCCTAAACCTTAACCTAACACTAAACCTAACACAACCCAATCTGTAACGCTAACCCTAACCCACACCCTAACCCTAACCCAGCACTAACCCTAAACCTAACCCTAACCCTAAGCCTAACACTAACACTAACCCTAAACATAACACTAACCCTAACCCTAACACTAACCCTAACCCTAACCCTAACCCTAACCCTAACCCTAACCCTAACCCTAACCCTAACCCTAACCCTAACCCTAACCCTAACCCTAACCCTAACCCTAACCCTAACCCTAACCCTAACCCTAACCCTAACCCTACACCTGACCCTAAACCTAACATTTAACCATAACCATAAACCTAACTCCACCCCGAACCGTAACCCTAACACTAACCCTAGAATCTAACCCTAAACCTAACCCTAACTCTAACCCTAACCCTAACCGTAACCTTAACCCTAACCCTATCCATAACCCTTAACCTAACCATTACCCTAACCCAAACCAAACCCTAACCCTAAACCGAACACTAACCCTAACCCTAACCCTAGCCCTAACCCTAATGCTGAAACTGACCCTAGCCCTAACCCTAACCCCAAACCTAACCCCAACCGTAACCCTGACCCCAAATCTAACCTAAACCTAACCCTAACCCTAGCCCTAACCCTAATGCTGAAACTGACCCTAGCCCTAACCCTAACCCCAAACCTAACCCCAACCGTAACCCTAACCCCAAATCTAACCCTAAACCTAACCCATACCCCAAACCTCAAGCTGACGCCACCCAAATGTGAAACCTAACACTAATCCAAACCCTAACCCAGACCATAAACCCAACCCTAACCCAAACGCTACCGCTACCCCCACACTAACCCTCACCTAACACTGACGATACCCTAATCCCAGCCTTATCCCGAAACCTAACCCTAAACCTAAGCCTTAACAACAACCTACCACTAACCCTAATTCTAACGCTAGCCCTAACCCTAACCCTAATCCTAACCCGAACCCTAACCCTAACCCTTACCCTAAAAATAACACTAACCCTAAACCTAACCCTAACCCAAACCCAAAACCTGACCCTAAACCTTACCCTAACCCTAAACCTAAACCTAGCCATTAACCTAACCCTAAACCAAACCCTAACCCTAACCTAAACCTAACCCAACCCCCAAACCAAAACCTAACCGTAACCGTAAGAGTTAAACTAACATTAAACCTAACCCTAACGCCAACCCTAACCCTATACCTAAACCCAACACCTCCCCTAACCCTAACCACAAACCTAACCCTAGAACCTAACCCTAACCCTAACTCTAAACCTAACCCTAAACGTAACGCTAAATCTAATCGTATCCATAACCCTCAACCTAACCATTACCCTAACACTAACCCAACCCTAACTCTAACCCTAACTCTAACCCTAACCATAACCCTAACCCTTAACCTAACCCTACCCCATCCCTAAATATAACCCTAACCCTAACACTAACCCAAACCCTAAACCTGACCCTAAACCTTACCCTAAACCTAAACCTAAACCTAGCCCTTAACCTAACCCTAAACCAAACACTAACCCTAACCCTAGCCCTAACCCTAGCCGTAACACTAACCCCAACCCTAACCTAACCCTAACCCAACCCCCAAACCAAAACCTAACCGTAACCGTAAGAGTTAAACTAACATTAAACCTAACCCTAAAGCCAACCGTAAACCTAACCCTAAACCTAACCCTAAACCTAACCCTAAACCTAACCCTAACCATAAACCTAACCCTAGAACCTAAACCTAACCCTAACTCGAACCCTAACTCTAATCCTAACCCTAAACGTAACGCTAAATGTAATCGTATCCATAACCCTTAAAATAACTATTACCCTAACCCTAACCCTACCCTAACTCTAACCCTAACTCTAAACCTAACCCTAACCCTAACCCTTAACCTAAACATAACCCAAACCCAAACACCAACCCTAACCCTAACCTAACCCTAACCCTAACTCTAAGCCCAACCTAACCCTAACCCTAACCCTAACCCTAACCCTAACCCTAACCCTAACCCTAACCCTAACACTAACCCTTACCCTAGCTCTAACCCAAAACCTGACCCTAAACCTAACCCTTAAGCTAACGCTAAACCTACGCCTAACCCTAACTGTTTCCATAACCCCAACTCTAACCCTAAACTTAACCCTTAACCTACCCCTTACCCAAACCCTAAAACTAATCCTAATCCTTACCCTAACCCTAACCCTAACCATAACACTAACCCAAAACCTAACACTAACCCCAAACCTGAACCTAACACTAACCCTTACCCTAACCATTAACTAAACCATAACACTAGCCCTAACCCTAACACGGACCCTAAACCTAAACCTAACCCTAATCCTAGCCCTAACCCTAGCCATAACACTAACCAAAACCCTAACCTAACCCCAACCCAGCCCCCAAAACAAAACCGAACTGTAACCGTAAGAGTTAAACTAACATTAAACCTAACCCTAAGGCCAACCGTAACCCTAACCCAAAACCTAACGCTAACCCGAACCCTAACCCTAACCCAAACCCTAACCAAAACCTAAACTTAACCTAAACCCTAACCCTAACCTTAACTCTAACCATAAACCTAAACCTAAACTAAACCCTAACCCTAAACCTAACCCTAACACAAACACTTAAACTGACCCTCACCCCAACCCCAACAACAAACCTAAACCTAATCCTAACCCTAACCCCAAATCTAACCCTAAAGTTAACCCAGACACCAACCCTCACGCAGACGCCACCCGAATGTGAAACCTAACCCTAATCCAAACCCTAACCCAGACCCTAAACCTAACCCTAAACCAAATGCTAACCCTAACCCCACACTAACCCTCACCTAACACTGATGATACCCTAATCCTAACATTATCCCGAAACCTAACCCTAAACCTAAGCCTTACCAACAACCTAACCTAACCCCACCTCTAACAATAAACCTAAAGCTAACCCTAATCCTAACACTAACCCAAACACAAGCCCTAACCCTAAGCCTAACCCTAACCCTAACCCTAACCCTAACTCTAAGCGAAACCTAATCCTAACCCTAAACTTAACACAAACCCTAAACCTAGCCCTAACCCAAAACCTAACCCTAAACCTAAGCCTATCCCTAACCTTTTCCATAACCCTAACTCTAACCCTAAACCTAACCCTTAACCTACCCCTTACTCAAACCCTAAAACTAACCCTAATCCTTACCCTAAACCTAACCCTAACAATAACCATAACCCTACACTAACCCTAACAGTAAACCCAACACTAACCCTAACCCTTAACCTAACCCTAAACCTAAGCCTAACCCTAACTGTTTCCATAACCCTAACTCTAATCCTAACCCTAACTCTTAACCTACCCCTTACCTAAACCCTAAAACTAACCCTAATCCTTACCCTAACCCTAACCCTAACCCTTAACCTACCCCTTACCTAAACCCTAAAATTAACCCTAATCCTTACCCTAACCCTAACCCTAACCCTAACCCTAACCCTAACCATAACCCTAACCCTAACCCTAACACTAAACCCAATCCTAACCCTAACACAAACCCTTACCCTAACCATTAACTAAACCATAAACCTAACCCTATCCCTGACACGGACCCTAAACCTAACCCTAACCCTAACCCGAATCCTAACCCTAACCCTAACCCTAACCCTAAACCTAACCCTAACCTTAACCCTAACCCTAACCTTAACCCTAACCCTAACCCTAAACCTAAACTAAACCCTAACCCAAACCCTAAACCTAACCCTAACACTAACCCTAAACCTAACCCTAAACCTAACCCTAAACCTAACCCAAACAATAACCCTAACCCTCTCGATAATCGCGACCCAAACCCTAAGCCGAAACCTAAACCTACCCCAAACCCTAAATCTTATCCTAACACGAAACCTAACACAAACCCTATCTCTAACGCTAACCCTAACCCCGCACTAACCCTAAACCTAAACCTAACACTAACCCTAACGCTAACCCTAAACCTAACACTAACCCTGACCCTAAACCTAACCCTAACCCTAACACTAACGCTAACCCTAACCCTAGCACTAATAGTAACCCTAACCCTAACCATAACCGTTACCCATACCTAACCCTAAGAATATCCTAACCGTAACACTGACCCTAAGCCTAATCCTATCTCTAACTCTAACTCTAAGCCAAACAGTTACCCTAACACTAACCCTAAACCCTGTCCCTAATATTTAACCGCAATTTTACCCAAACCCTTACCCTAAACCTAACACTAAACCTAACCCGAACCCTGACATATAACCTATACCATTACCTAAACCCAAACCCAACCCTAAACCTAACCCGAACTCTAAACCTAAGCCTAACCCTAACTCTAACCCTAACCCAAACCCTAACCCTAACCCTAACCCTAACCCTAAACCTAACCTGAACACTGACCCATAACCTAACCATTACCTAAACATAAACCCAACCCTTACCATAAGTCTAACTCTAAATCTAAGCCTAACCCTAACCTTGACCCTAACCCTAACCCTAACCCTAACCCTAACCCTAACCCTCACCCTAACCATAAACCTAACCCTAACCCAAACCTAAAACTCACCCTAAGTCTTACCCTAAAGCTAAAATCAACCCCAACCCTAAACGTAACCATAAATCTAAACCAAATCTAACCCTTAACCTAACCCTAACCCTAACCCTTAACCTAAACAAAGCCCCAACACTTAACCTAACCGTAACCGTAACCCTAACCCTAACCCTAAACCAAATCCTAAACCTAACCCTAACACTAAGTCTAACCCTAACTCTAACCCTAACGCTAACCCTAACCCTCTCCCTAACTCTAACCCCAACCCCGCACTAACACTAAACCTGGCCCTAACCCTAGCCCTAAATCTACCCCTAAACCTAATCCTAACCCTAACACTAACCCTAACCCTAAACCTATTCCTAACACTAACCCTAGCCCTAACCCTAGCATGAACAATAACCCTAACCCTAACTGTAACCATTTCCCAAACCCTAAACCTAACCCTACACTAACCGTAACCCCAACACTAACCCTAATCCTAAATCTAAAACTAACTCTAACCCTAACAGTCACCATAACCGTATTCCTAAACCCGGACCCTAACACTAACCCTAAATCTAACTCTAACTCTAACCCTAACCCTAACCCTAACCCTCACACTAAACCTAAACCAAACCCTAAACCGAACCCTAACCCAAACCCTAACCCTAACCCTAAATCTAACCATAACCCTAACCCTAAACCTAAACCTACCCCTAAACTTAACCCTAACCGTAGCACTAACCCTAACACCAACGCTAACCCTAAACATAACCCTAAACCTAACCCTAACCCAAAACCTAAACCTGACCTTAACCATACCCTAACCCTATACCTAGCCCTTAACCTAACCCTAAATCAAACACTAACACTAACCCTAGACCTAACCCTAAACCTAACACTAACCCTAACACTAAACCTATTCCAAACACTAACCCTAGCCCTAAACATAGCCCTAACAATAACCCTAACCCTAACTATAACCATTTCCCAAATCCTTATCCTAACACTACCCTAACCGTAACCCTAACCCTAATCCGAAATCTAAAACTGACTCTAACCCTAACAGTTACCATAACCCTATCCCTAAACCCGGAACCTAACAATAAACCTAACTCTAAACCAAACCCTAACCGGAACCGTAACCGTAACCGTAACCCTAACCCTAACCCTAACCCTAAACCTAACCTTAACCCTAACCCTAACACTAACCCTAACCCTAACCCTAACCCTAACCCTAACCCTAACCCTAACCCTAACCCTAAACCAAACCCTAACCCAAACCCTAACCCTAACCCAAAAACTAACCATAACCCTAACCCTAACCCTAATCCTAACCCTAAACCCTAAACTTAACCCTAACCGTAACCCTAACCCTAACCCAAACCCTAAACCTGACCCTAAACCTTACCCTAACCCTAACCCTATACCTAGCCCTTAACCTAACCCTAAACCAAACACTAACCGTAACCCTAGCCCTAACCCTAACCATAACACGAACCCCAACCCTAACCTAACCCTAACCTAACACCCAAACCAAAACCTAACCGCAACCATAAGAGTTAAACTAACATTAACCCTAACCCTAACGCCAACCCTAACCCTAACCCTAAACCTAACACTTAACCTAACCCTAAACCTAACTCCACCCTTAACCCTAACGATAAACCTAACCCTAGAACCTAACCCTAACCTTAACCCTAACTCTAACCCTAACCCTAACCGTAACGCTAAACCTATATCGTATCCATAACCCTTAACCTAACCATTACCCTAACCCTAGCCCAACCCAAACTCTAACCCTAACTCTAAACATAACTATAACCCTAACCCTTAACCTAAACATAACCCTAACCCTAACCCTAACCCTAACCCTAACCCTAACCCTAACCCTAACCCTAACACTTAAACTGACCCTCACCCCAACCCCAACAACAAACCTAAACCTAATCCTAACCCTAACCCCAAATCTAACCCTAAAGTTAACCCAGACACCAACCCTCACGCAGACGCCACCCGAATGTGAAACCTAACCCTAATCCAAACCCTAACCCAGACCCTAAACCTAACCCTAAACCAAATGCTAACCCTAACCCCACACTAACCCTCACCTAACACTGATGATACCCTAATCCTAACATTATCCCGAAACCTAACCCTAAACCTAAGCCTTACCAACAACCTAACCTAACCCCACCTCTAACAATAAACCTAAAGCTAACCCTAATCCTAACGCTAACCCAAACACAAGCCCTAACCCTAAGCCTAACCCTAACCCTAACCCTAACCCTAACTCTAAGCGAAACCTAATCCTAACCCTAACCTTAACACTAACCCTAAACCTAGCCCTAACCCAAAACCTAACCCTAAACCTAAGCATATCCCTAACCTTTTCCATAACCCTAACTCTAATCCTAACCCGAACTCTTAACCTACCCCTTACCTAAACCCTAAAACTAACCCTAATCCTTACCCTAAACCTAACCCTAACCCTAACCCTAACCATAACCCTAACCCTAACCCTAACTCTAAGCGAAACCTAATCCTAACCCTAAACCTAACACTAACCCTAAACCTAGCCCTAACCCAAAACCTAACCGTAAACCTAAGCCTATACCTAACCTTTTCCATAACCCTAACTCTAACCCTAAACCTAACCCTTAACCTACCCCTTACTCAAACCCTAAAACTAGCCCTAACCCTTACCCTAAACCTAACCCTAACCCTAACCATAACCCTACACTAACCCTAACAGTAAACCCAACACTAACCCTAACCCTTAACCTAACCCTAAACCTAAGCCTAACTCTAACTGTTTCCATAACCCTAACTCTAATCCTAACCCTAACTCTTAACCTACCCCTTACCTAAACCCTAAAACTAACCCTAATCCTTACCCTAACCCTAACCCTAACCCTAACCCTAACCCTAACCCTAACCCTAACCCTAACCCTAACCCTAACCCTAACCCTAACCCTAACCCTAACCCTAACCCTAACCCTAACCCTAACCCTAACCATAACCCTAACCCTAACCCTAACACTAACCCCAATCCTAACCCTAACACAAACCCTTACCCTAACCATTAACTAAACCATAACACTAACCCTATCCCTGACACGGACCCTAAACCTAACCCTAACCCTAACCCTAATCCTAACCCTAACCATAATCCTAACCCTAACCCTAACCCTAAACCTAACCCTAATCCTAACCCTAACCCTAACCTTAACCCTAACCCTAACCCTAAACCTAAACTAAACCTAACCCAAACCCTAAACCTAACCCTAACACTAACCCTAAACCTAACCCTAAACCTAACCCAAACAATAACCCTAACCCTCTCGATAATCGCGACCCAAACCCTAAGCCGAAACCTAAACCTACCCCAAACCCTAAATCTTATCCTAACACGAAACCTAACACAAACCCTATCTCTAACGCTAACCCTAACCCCGCACTAACCCTAAACCTAAACCTAACACTAACCCTAACGCTAACCCTAAACCTAACACTAACCCTGACCCTAAACCTAACCCTAACCCTAACACTAACGCTAACCCTAACCCTAGCACTAATAGTAACCCTAACCCTAACCATAACCGTTACCCATACCTAACCCTAAGAATATCCTAACCGTAACACTGACCCTAAGCCTAATCCTATCTCTAACTCTAACTCTAAGCCAAACAGTTACCCTAACACTAACCCTAAACCCTGTCCCTAATATTTAACCGCAATTTTACCCAAACCCTTACCCTAAACCTAACACTAAACCTAACCCGAACCCTGACATATAACCTATACCATTACCTAAACCCAAACCCAACCCTAAACCTAACCCGAACTCTAAACCTAAGCCTAAACCTAACTCTAACCCTAACCCAAACCCTAACCCTAACCCTAACCCTAACCCTAACCCTAAACCTAACCTGAACACTGACCCATAACCTAACCATTACCTAAACATAAACCCAACCCTTACCATAAGTCTAACTCTAAATCTAAGCCTAACCCTAACCTTGACCCTAACCCTAACCCTAACCCTAACCCTAACCCTCACCCTAACCATAAACCTAACCCTAACCCAAACCTAAAACTCACCCTAAGTCTTACCCTAAAGCTAAAATCAACCCCAACCCTAAACATAACCATAAATCTAAACCAAATCTAACCCTTAACCTAACCCTAACCCTAACCCTTAACCTAAACAAAGCCCCAACACTTAACCTAACCGTAACCGTAACCCTAACCCTAACCCTAAACCAAATCCTAAACCTAACCCTAACACTAAGTCTAACCCTAACTCTAACCCTAACGCTAACCCTAACCCTCTCCCTAACTCTAACCCCAACCCCGCACTAACACTAAACCTGGCCCTAACCCTAGCCCTAAATCTACCCCTAAACCTAATCCTAACCCTAACACTAACCCTAACCCTAAACCTATTCCTAACACTAACCCTAGCCCTAACCCTAGCATGAACAATAACCCTAACCCTAACTGTAACCATTTCCCAAACCCTAAACCTAACCCTACACTAACCGTAACCCCAACACTAACCCTAATCCTAAATCTAAAACTAACTCTAACCCTAACAGTTACCATAACCGTATTCCTAAACCCGGACCCTAACACTAACCCTAAATCTAACTCTAACCCTAACCCTAACCCTAACCCTCACACTAAACCTAAACCAAACCCTAAACCGAACCCTAACCCAAACCCTAACACTAACCCTAAATCTAACCATAACCCTAACCCTAAACCTAAACCTACCCCTAAACTTAACCCTAACCGTAGCACTAACCCTAACACCAACGCTAACCCTAAACATAACCCTAAACCTAACCCTAACCCAAAACCTAAACCTGACCTTAACCATACCCTAACCCTATACCTAGCCCTTAACCTAACCCTAAATCAAACACTAACACTAACCCTAGACCTAACCCTAAACCTAACACTAACCCTAACACTAAACCTATTCCTAACACTAACCCTAGCCCTAAACATAGCCCTAACAATAACCCTAACCCTAACTATAACCATTTCCCAAATCCTTATCCTAACACTACCCTAACCGTAACCCTAACCCTAATCCGAAATCTAACACTGACTCTAACCCTAACAGTTACCATAACCCTATCCCTAAACCCGGAACCTAACAATAAACCTAACTCTAAACCAAACCCTAACCGTAACCGTAACCGTAACCGTAACCCTAACCCTAAGCCTAACCCTAAACCTAACCTTAACCCTAACCCTAACCCTAACCCTAACCCTAACCCTAACCCTAACCCTAACCCTAACCCTAACCCTAACCCTAACCCTAACCCTAACCCTAAACCAAACCCTAACCCAAACCCTAACCCTAACCCAAAAACTAACCATAACCCTAACCCTAACCCTAATCCTAACCCTAAACCCTAAACTTAACCCTAACCGTAACCCTAACCCTAACCCAAACCCTAAACCTGACCCTAAACCTTACCCTAACCCTAACCCTATACCTAGCCCTTAACCTAACCCTAAACCAAACATTAACCGTAACCCTAGCCCTAACCCTAACCATAACACGAACCCCAACCCTAACCTAACCCTAACCTAACACCCAAACCAAAACCTAACCGCAACCATAAGAGTTAAACTAACATTAACCCTAACCCTAACGCCAACCCTAACCCTAACCCTAAACCTAACACTTAACCTAACCCTAAACCTAACTCCACCCTTAACCCTAACGATAAACCTAACCCTAGAACCTAACCCTAACCTTAACCCTAACTCTAACCCTAACCCTAACCGTAACGCTGAACCTATATCGTATCCATAACCCTTAACCTAACCATTACCTTAACCCTAGCCCAACCCAAACTCTAACCCTAACTCTAAACATAACTATAACCCTAACCCTTAACCTAAACATAACCCTAACCCTAACCCTAACCCTAACCCTAACCCTAACACTTAAACTGACCCTCACCCCAACCCCAACAACAAACCTAAACCTAATCCTAACCCTAACCCCAAATCTAACCCTAAAGTTAACCCAGACACCAACCCTCACGCAGACGCCACCCGAATGTGAAACCTAACCCTAATCCAAACCCTAACCCAGACCCTAAACCTAACCCTAAACCAAATGCTAACCCTAACCCCACACTAACCCTCACCTAACACTGATGATACCCTAATCCTAACATTATCCCGAAACCTAACCCTAAACCTAAGCCTTACCAACAACCTAACCTAACCCTACCTCTAAAAATAAACCTAAAGCTAACCCTAATCCTAACGCTAACCCAAACACAAGCCCTAACCCTAAGCCTAACCCTAACCCTAACCCTAACCCTAACTCTAAGCGAAACCTAATCCTAACCCTAACCTTAACACTAACCCTAAACCTAGCCCTAACCCAAAACCTGACCCTAAACCTAAGCATATCCCTAACCTTTTCCATAACCCTAACTCTAATCCTAACCCGAACTCTTAACCTACCCCTTACCTAAACCCTAAAACTAACCCTAATCCTTACCCTAAACCTAACCCTAACCCTAACCCTAACCATAACCCTAACCCTAACCCTAACTCTAAGCGAAACCTAATCCTAACCCTAAACCTAACACTAACCCTAAACCTAGCCCTAACCCAAAACCTAACCGTAAACCTAAGCCTATACCTAACCTTTTCCATAACCCTAACTCTAACCCTAAACCTAACCCTTAACCTACCCCTTACTCAAACCCTAAAACTAGCCCTAACCCTTACCCTAAACCTAACCCTAACCCTAACCATAACCCTACACTAACCCTAACAGTAAACCCAACACTAACCCTAACCCTTAACCTAACCCTAAACCTAAGCCTAACCCTAACTGTTTCCATAACCCTAGCTCTAATCCTAACCCTAACTCTTAACCTACCCCTTACCTAAACCCTAAAACTAACCCAAATCCTTACCCTAACCCTAACCCTAACCCTAACCCTAACCCTAACCCTAACCCTAACCCTAACCCTAACCCTAACCCTAACCATAACCCTAACCCTAACCCTAACACTAACCCCAATCCTAACCCTAACACAAACCCTTACCCTAACCATTAACTAAACCATAACACTAACCCTATCCCTGACACGGACCCTAAACCTAACCCTAACCCTAACCCTAATCCTAACCCTAACCATAACCCTAACCCTAACCCTAACCCTAAACCTAACCCTAATCCTAACCCTAACCCTAACCTTAACCCTAACCCTAACCCTAAACCTAAACTAAACCCTAACCCAAACCCTAAACCTAACCCTAACACTAACCCTAAACCTAACCCTAAACCTAACCCAAACAATAACCCTAACCCTCTCGATAATCGCGACCCAAACCCTAAGCCGAAACCTAAACCTACCCCAAACCCTAAATCTTATCCTAACACGAAACCTAACACAAACCCTATCTCTAACGCTAACCCTAACCCCGCACTAACCCTAAACCTAAACCTAACACTAACCCTAACGCTAACCCTAAACCTAACACTAACCCTGACCCTAAACCTAACCCTAACCCTAACACTAACGCTAACCCTAACCCTAGCACTAATAGTAACCCTAACCCTAACCATAACCGTTACCCATACCTAACCCTAAGAATATCCTAACCGTAACACTGACCCTAAGCCTAATCCTATCTCTAACTCTAACTCTAAGCCAAACAGTTACCCTAACACTAACCCTAAACCCTGTCCCTAATATTTAACCGCAATTTTACCCAAACCCTTACCCTAAACCTAACACTAAACCTAACCCGAACCCTGACATATAACCTATACCATTACCTAAACCCAAACCCAACCCTAAACCTAACCCGAACTCTAAACCTAAGCCTAAACCTAACTCTAACCCTAACCCAAACCCTAACCCTAACCCTAACCCTAACCCTAACCCTAAACCTAACCTGAACACTGACCCATAACCTAACCATTACCTAAACATAAACCCAACCCTTACCATAAGTCTAACTCTAAATCTAAGCCTAACCCTAACCTTGACCCTAACCCTAACCCTAACCCTAACCCTAACCCTCACCCTAACCATAAACCTAACCCTAACCCAAACCTAAAACTCACCCTAAGTCTTACCCTAAAGCTAAAATCAACCCCAACCCTAAACATAACCATAAATCTAAACCAAATCTAACCCTTAACCTAACCCTAACCCTAACCCTTAACCTAAACAAAGCCCCAACACTTAACCTAACCGTAACCGTAACCCTAACCCTAACCCTAAACCAAATCCTAAACCTAACCCTAACACTAAGTCTAACCCTAACTCTAACCCTAACGCTAACCCTAACCCTCTCCCTAACTCTAACCCCAACCCCGCACTAACACTAAACCTGGCCCTAACCCTAGCCCTAAATCTACCCCTAAACCTAATCCTAACCCTAACACTAACCCTAACCCTAAACCTATTCCTAACACTAACCCTAGCCCTAACCCTAGCATGAACAATAACCCTAACCCTAACTGTAACCATTTCCCAAACCCTAAACCTAACCCTACACTAACCGTAACCCCAACACTAACCCTAATCCTAAATCTAAAACTAACTCTAACCCTAACAGTTACCATAACCGTATTCCTAAACCCGGACCCTAACACTAACCCTAAATCTAACTCTAACCCTAACCCTAACCCTAACCCTCACACTAAACCTAAACCAAACCCTAAACCGAACCCTAACCCAAACCCTAACACTAACCCTAAATCTAACCATAACCCTAACCCTAAACCTAAACCTACCCCTAAACTTAACCCTAACCGTAGCACTAACCCTAACACCAACGCTAACCCTAAACATAACCCTAAACCTAACCCTAACCCAAAACCTAAACCTGACCTTAACCATACCCTAACCCTATACCTAGCCCTTAACCTAACCCTAAATCAAACACTAACACTAACCCTAGACCTAACCCTAAACCTAACACTAACCCTAACACTAAACCTATTCCTAACACTAACCCTAGCCCTAAACATAGCCCTAACAATAACCCTAACCCTAACTATAACCATTTCCCAAATCCTTATCCTAACACTACCCTAACCGTAACCCTAACCCTAATCCGAAATCTAAAACTGACTCTAACCCTAACAGTTACCATAACCCTATCCCTAAACCCGGAACCTAACAATAAACCTAACTCTAAACCAAACCCTAACCGTAACCGTAACCGTAACCGTAACCGTAACCCTAACCCTAACCCTAACCCTAAACCTAACCTTAACCCTAACCCTAACCCTAACCCTAACCCTAACCCTAACCCTAACCCTAACCCTAACCCTAACCCTAACCCTAACCCTAACCCTAACACTAAACCAAACCCTAACCCAAACCCTAACCCTAACCCAAAAACTAACCATAACCCTAACCCTAACCCTAATCCTAACCCTAAACCCTAAACTTAACCCTAACCGTAACCCTAACCCTAACCCAAACCCTAAACCTGACCCTAAACCTTACCCTAACCCTAACCCTATACCTAGCCCTTAACCTAACCCTAAACCAAACACTAACCGTAACCCTAGCCCTAACCCTAACCATAACACGAACCCCAACCCTAACCTAACCCTAACCTAACACCCAAACCAAAACCTAACCGCAACCGTAAGAGTTAAACTAACATTAACCCTAACCCTAACGCCAACCCTAACCCTAACGCCAACCCTAACCCTAACCCTAAACCTAACACTTAACCTAACCCTAAACCTAACTCCACCCTTAACCCTAACGATAAACCTAACCCTAGAACCTAACCCTAACCTTAACCCTAACTCTAACCCTAACCCTAACCGTAACGCTAAACCTATATCGTATCCATAACCCTTAACCTAACCATTACCTTAACCCTAGCCCAACCCAAACTCTAACCCTAACTCTAAACATAACTATAACCCTAACCCTTAACCTAAACATAACCCTAACCCTAACCCTAACCCTAACCCTAACCCTAACCCTAACCCTAACCCTAACCCTAACACTTAAACTGACCCTCACCCCAACCCCAACAACAAACCTAAACCTAATCCTAACCCTAACCCCAAATCTAACCCTAAAGTTAACCCAGACACCAACCCTCACGCAGACGCCACCCGAATGTGAAACCTAACCCTAATCCAAACCCTAACCCAGACCCTAAACCTAACCCTAAACCAAATGCTAACCCTAACCCCACACTAACCCTCACCTAACACTGATGATACCCTAATCCTAACATTATCCCGAAACCTAACCCTAAACCTAAGCCTTACCAACAACCTAACCTAACCCTACCTCTAACAATAAACCTAAAGCTAACCCTAATCCTAACGCTAACCCAAACACAAGCCCTAACCCTAAGCCTAACCCTAACCCTAACCCTAACCCTAACCCTAACTCTAAGCGAAACCTAATCCTAACCCTAACCTTAACACTAACCCTAAACCTAGCCCTAACCCAAAACCTGACCCTAAACCTAAGCATATCCCTAACCTTTTCCATAACCCTAACTCTAATCCTAACCCGAACTCTTAACCTACCCCTTACCTAAACCCTAAAACTAACCCTAATCCTTACCCTAAACCTAACCCTAACCCTAACCCTAACCATAACCCTAACCCTAACCCTAACTCTAAGCGAAACCTAATCCTAACCCTAAACCTAACACTAACCCTAAACCTAGCCCTAACCCAAAACCTAACCGTAAACCTAAGCCTATACCTAACCTTTTCCATAACCCTAACTCTAACCCTTAACCTACCCCTTACTCAAACCCTAAAACTAGCCCTAACCCTTACCCTAAACCTAACCCTAACCCTAACCATAACCCTACACTAACCCTAACAGTAAACCCAACACTAACCCTAACCCTTAACCTAACCCTAAACCTAAGCCTAACCCTAAATGTTTCCATAACCCTAGCTCTAATCCTAACCCTAACTCTTAACCTACCCCTTACCTAAACCCTAAAACTAACCCAAATCCTTACCCTAACCCTAACCCTAACCCTAACCCTAACCCTAACCCTAACCCTAACCCTAACCCTAACCCTAACCCTAACCCTAACCATAACCCTAACCCTAACCCTAACACTAACCCCAATCCTAACCCTAACACAAACCCTTACCCTAACCATTAACTAAACCATAACACTAACCCTATCCCTGACACGGACCCTAAACCTAACCCTAACCCTAACCCTAATCCTAACCCTAACCATAACCCTAACCCTAACCCTAACCCTAACCCTAACCCTAACCTTAACCCTAACCCTAACCTTAACCCTAACCCTAACCCTAAACCTAAACTAAACCCTAACCCAAACCCTAAACCTAACCCTAACACTAACCCTAAACCTAACCCTAAACCTAACCCAAACAATAACCCTAACCCTCTCGATAATCGCGACCCAAACCCTAAGCCGAAACCTAAACCTACCCCAAACCCTAAATCTTATCCTAACACGAAACCTAACACAAACCCTATCTCTAACGCTAACCCTAACCCCGCACTAACCCTAAACCTAAACCTAACACTAACCCTAACGCTAACCCTAAACCTAACACTAACCCTGACCCTAAACCTAACCCTAACCCTAACACTAACGCTAACCCTAACCCTAGCACTAATAGTAACCCTAACCCTAACCATAACCGTTACCCATACCTAACCCTAAGAATATCCTAACCGTAACACTGACCCTAAGCCTAATCCTATCTCTAACTCTAACTCTAAGCCAAACAGTTACCCTAACACTAACCCTAAACCCTGTCCCTAATATTTAACCGCAATTTTACCCAAACCCTTACCCTAAACCTAACACTAAACCTAACCCGAACCCTGACATATAACCTATACCATTACCTAAACCCAAACCCAACCCTAAACCTAACCCGAACTCTAAACCTAAGCCTAACCCTAACTCTAACCCTAACCCAAACCCTAACCCTAACCCTAACCCTAACCCTAAACCTAACCTGAACACTGACCCATAACCTAACCATTACCTAAACATAAACCCAACCCTTACCATAAGTCTAACTCTAAATCTAAGCCTAACCCTAACCTTGACCCTAACCCTAACCCTAACCCTAACCCTAACCCTCACCCTAACCATAAACCTAACCCTAACCCAAACCTAAAACTCACCCTAAGTCTTACCCTAAAGCTAAAATCAACCCCAAACCTAAACGTAACCATAAATCTAAACCAAATCTAACCCTTAACCTAACCCTAACCCTAACCCTTAACCTAAACAAAGCCCCAACACTTAACCTAACCGTAACCGTAACCCTAACCCTAACCATAAACCAAATCCTAAACCTAACCCTAACACTAAGTCTAACCCTAACTCTAACCCTAACGCTAACCCTAACCCTCTCCCTAACTCTAACCCCAACCCCGCACTAACACTAAACCTGGCCCTAACCCTAGCCCTAAATCTACCCCTAAACCTAATCCTAACCCTAACACTAACCCTAACCCTAAACCTATTCCTAACACTAACCCTAGCCCTAACCCTAGCATGAACAATAACCCTAACCCTAACTGTAACCATTTCCCAAACCCTAAACCTAACCCTACACTAACCGTAACCCCAACACTAACCCTAATCCTAAATCTAAAACTAACTCTAACCCTAACAGTTACCATAACCGTATTCCTAAACCCGGACCCTAACACTAACCCTAAATCTAACTCTAACCCTAACCCTAACCCTAACCCTCACACTAAACCTAAACCAAACCCTAAACCGAACCCTAACCCAAACCCTAACCCTAACCCTAAATCTAACCATAACCCTAACCCTAAACCTAAACCTACCCCTAAACTTAACCCTAACCGTAGCACTAACCCTAACACCAACGCTAACCCTAAACATAACCCTAAACCTAACCCTAACCCAAAACCTAAACCTGACCTTAACCATACCCTAACCCTATACCTAGCCCTTAACCTAACCCTAAATCAAACACTAACACTAACCCTAGACCTAACCCTAAACCTAACACTAACCCTAACACTAAACCTATTCCAAACACTAACCCTAGCCCTAAACATAGCCCTAACAATAACCCTAACCCTAACTATAACCATTTCCCAAATCCTTATCCTAACACTACCCTAACCGTAACCCTAACCCTAATCCGAAATCTGAAACTGACTCTAACCCTAACAGTTACCATAACCCTATCCCTAAACCCGGAACCTAACAATAAACCTAACTCTAAACCAAACCCTAACCGTAACCGTAACCGTAACCGTAACCCTAACCCTAACCCTAACCCTAAACCTAACCTTAACCCTAACCCTAACACTAACCCTAACCCTAACCCTAACCCTAACCCTAACCCTAACCCTAACCCTAACCCTAAACCAAACCCTAACCCAAACCCTAACCCTAACCCAAAAACTAACCATAACCCTAACCCTAACCCTAATCCTAACCCTAAACCCTAAACTTAACCCTAACCGTAACCCTAACCCTAACCCAAACCCTAAACCTGACCCTAAACCTTACCCTAACCCTAACCCTATACCTAGCCCTTAACCTAACCCTAAACCAAACACTAACCGTAACCCTAGCCCTAACCCTAACCATAACACGAACCCCAACCCTAACCTAACCCTAACCTAACACCCAAACCAAAACCTAACCGCAACCATAAGAGTTAAACTAACATTAACCCTAACCCTAACGCCAACCCTAACCCTAACCCTAAACCTAACACTTAACCTAACCCTAAACCTAACTCCACCCTTAACCCTAACGATAAACCTAACCCTAGAACCTAACCCTAACCTTAACCCTAACTCTAACCCTAACCCTAACCGTAACGCTGAACCTATATCGTATCCATAACCCTTAACCTAACCATTACCTTAACCCTAGCCCAACCCAAACTCTAACCCTAACTCTAAACATAACTATAACCCTAACCCTTAACCTAAACATAACCCTAACCCTAACCCTAACCCTAACCCTAACCCTAACCCTAACCCTAACCCTAACCCTAACACTTAAACTGACCCTCACCCCAACCCCAACAACAAACCTAAACCTAATCCTAACCCTAACCCCAAATCTAACCCTAAAGTTAACCCAGACACCAACCCTCACGCAGACGCCACCCGAATGTGAAACCTAACCCTAATCCAAACCCTAACCCAGACCCTAAACCTAACCCTAAACCAAATGCTAACCCTAACCCCACACTAACCCTCACCTAACACTAATGATACCCTAATCCTAACATTATCCCGAAACCTAACCCTAAACCTAAGCCTTACCAACAACCTAACCTAACCCTACCTCTAACAATAAACCTAAAGCTAACCCTAATCCTAACGCTAACCCAAACACAAGCCCTAACCCTAAGCCTAACCCTAACCCTAACCCTAACCCTAACTCTAAGCGAAACCTAATCCTAACCCTAACCTTAACACTAACCCTAAACCTAGCCCTAACCCAAAACCTGACCCTAAACCTAAGCATATCCCTAACCTTTTCCATAACCCTAACTCTAATCCTAACCCGAACTCTTAACCTACCCCTTACCTAAACCCTAAAACTAACCCTAATCCTTACCCTAAACCTAACCCTAACCCTAACCCTAACCATAACCCTAACCCTAAACCTAACTCTAAGCGAAACCTAATCCTAACCCTAAACCTAACACTAACCCTAAACCTAGCCCTAACCCAAAACCTAACCGTAAACCTAAGCCTATACCTAACCTTTTCCATAACCCTAACTCTAACCCTAAACCTAACCCTTAACCTACCCCTTACTCAAACCCTAAAACTAGCCCTAACCCTTACCCTAAACCTAACCCTAACCCTAACCATAACCCTACACTAACCCTAACAGTAAACCCAACACTAACCCTAACCCTTAACCTAACCCTAAACCTAAGCCTAACTCTAACTGTTTCCATAACCCTAACTCTAATCCTAACCCTAACTCTTAACCTACCCCTTACCTAAACCCTAAAACTAACCCTAATCCTTACCCTAACCCTAACCCTAACCCTAACCCTAACCCTAACCCTAACCCTAACCCTAACCCGAACCCTAACCCTAACCCTAACCCTAACCCTAACCCTAACCATAACCCTAACCCTAACCCTAACACTAACCCCAATCCTAACCCTAACACAAACCCTTACCCTAACCATTAACTAAACCATAACACTAACCCTATCCCTGACACGGACCCTAAACCTAACCCTAACCCTAACCCTAATCCTAACCCTAACCATAACCCTAACCCTAACCCTAACCCTAAACCTAACCCTAATCCTAACCCTAACCCTAACCTTAACCCTAACCCTAACCCTAAACCTAAACTAAACCCTAACCCAAACCCTAAACCTAACCCTAACACTAACCCTAAACCTAACCCTAAACCTAACCCAAACAATAACCCTAACCCTCTCGATAATCGCGACCCAAACCCTAAGCCGAAACCTAAACCTACCCCAAACCCTAAATCTTATCCTAACACGAAACCTAACACAAACCCTATCTCTAACGCTAACCCTAACCCCGCACTAACCCTAAACCTAAACCTAACACTAACCCTAACGCTAACCCTAAACCTAACACTAACCCTGACCCTAAACCTAACCCTAACCCTAACACTAACGCTAACCCTAACCCTAGTACTAATAGTAACCCTAACCCTAACCATAACCGTTACCCATACCTAACCCTAAGAATATCCTAACCGTAACACTGACCCTAAGCCTAATCCTATCTCTAACTCTAACTCTAAGCCAAACAGTTACCCTAACACTAACCCTAAACCCTGTCCCTAATATTTAACCGCAATTTTACCCAAACCCTTACCCTAAACCTAACACTAAACCTAACCCGAACCCTGACATATAACCTATACCATTACCTAAACCCAAACCCAACCCTAAACCTAACCCGAACTCTAAACCTAAGCCTAACCCTAACTCTAACCCTAACCCAAACCCTAACCCTAACCCTAACCCTAACCCTAAACCTAACCTGAACACTGACCCATAACCTAACCATTACCTAAACATAAACCCAACCCTTACCATAAGTCTAACTCTAAATCTAAGCCTAACCCTAACCTTGACCCTAACCCTAACCCTAACCCTAACCCTAACCCTCACCCTAACCCTAACCCTCACCCTAACCATAAACCTAACCCTAACCCAAACCTAAAACTCACCCTAAGTCTTACCCTAAAGCTAAAATCAACCCCAACCCTAAACGTAACCATAAATCTAAACCAAATCTAACCCTTAACCTAACCCTAACCCTAACCCTTAACCTAAACAAAGCCCCAACACTTAACCTAACCGTAACCGTAACCCTAACCCTAACCATAAACCAAATCCTAAACCTAACCCTAACACTAAGTCTAACCCTAACTCTAACCCTAACGCTAACCCTAACCCTCTCCCTAACTCTAACCCCAACCCCGCACTAACACTAAACCTGGCCCTAACCCTAGCCCTAAATCTACCCCTAAACCTAATCCTAACCCTAACACTAACCCTAACCCTAAACCTATTCCTAACACTAACCCTAGCCCTAACCCTAGCATGAACAATAACCCTAACCCTAACTGTAACCATTTCCCAAACCCTAAACCTAACCCTACACTAACCGTAACCCCAACACTAACCCTAATCCTAAATCTAAAACTAACTCTAACCCTAACAGTTACCATAACCGTATTCCTAAACCCGGACCCTAACACTAACCCTAAATCTAACTCTAACCCTAACATTAACCCTAACCCTCACACTAAACCTAAACCAAACCCTAAACCGAACCCTAACCCAAACCCTAACACTAACCCTAAATCTAACCATAACCCTAACCCTAAACCTAAACCTACCCCTAAACTTAACCCTAACCGTAGCACTAACCCTAACACCAACGCTAACCCTAAACATAACCCTAAACCTAACCCTAACCCAAAACCTAAACCTGACCTTAACCATACCCTAACCCTATACCTAGCCCTTAACCTAACCCTAAATCAAACACTAACACTAACCCTAGACCTAACCCTAAACCTAACACTAACCCTAACACTAAACCTATTCCTAACACTAACCCTAGCCCTAAACATAGCCCTAACAATAACCCTAACCCTAACTATAACCATTTCCCAAATCCTTATCCTAACACTACCCTAACCGTAACCCTAACCCTAATCCGAAATCTAAAACTGACTCTAACCCTAACAGTTACCATAACCCTATCCCTAAACCCGGAACCTAACAATAAACCTAACTCTAAACCAAACCCTAACCGTAACCGTAACCGTAACCCTAACCCTAACCCTAACCCTAAACCTAACCTTAACCCTAACCCTAACACTAACCCTAACCCTAACCCTAACCCTAACCCTAACCCTAACCCTAACCCTAACCCTAAACCAAACCCTAACCCAAACCCTAACCCTAACCCAAAAACTAACCATAACCCTAACCCTAACCCTAATCCTAAACCTAAACCCTAAACTTAACCCTAACCGTAACCCTAACCCTAACCCAAACCCTAAACCTGACCCTAAACCTTACCCTAACCCTAACCCTATACCTAGCCCTTAACCTAACCCTAAACCAAACACTAACCGTAACCCTAGCCCTAACCCTAACCATAACACGAACCCCAACCCTAACCTAACCCTAACCTAACACCCAAACCAAAACCTAACCGCAACCGTAAGAGTTAAACTAACATTAACCCTAACCCTAATGCCAACCCTAACCCTAACCCTAAACCTAACACTTAACCTAACCCTAAACCTAACTCCACCCTTAACCCTAACGATAAACCTAACCCTAGAACCTAACCCTAACCTTAACCCTAACTCTAACCCTAACCCTAACCGTAACGCTGAACCTATATCGTATCCATAACCCTTAACCTAACCATTACCTTAACCCTAGCCCAACCCAAACTCTAACCCTAACTCTAAACATAACTATAACCCTAACCCTTAACCTAACCCTAACCCTAACCCTAACCCTAACCCTAACCCTAACCCTAACCCTAACACTTAAACTGACCCTCACCCCAACCCCAACAACAAACCTAAACCTAATCCTAACCCGAACCCCAAATCTAACCCTAAAGTTAACCCAGACACCAACCCTCACGCAGACGCCACCCGAATGTGAAACCTAACCCTAATCCAAACCCTAACCCAGACCCTAAACCTAACCCTAAACCAAATGCTAACCCTAACCCCACACTAACCCTCACCTAACACTGATGATACCCTAATCCTAACATTATCCCGAAACCTAACCCTAAACCTAAGCCTTACCAACAACCTAACCTAACCCTACCTCTAACAATAAACCTAAAGCTAACCCTAATCCTAACGCTAACCCAAACACAAGCCCTAACCCTAAGCCTAACCCTAACCCTAACCCTAACCCTAACTCTAAGCGAAACCTAATCCTAACCCTAACCTTAACACTAACCCTAAACCTAGCCCTAACCCAAAACCTGACCCTAAACCTAAGCATATCCCTAACCTTTTCCATAACCCTAACTCTAATCCTAACCCGAACTCTTAACCTACCCCTTACCTAAACCCTAAAACTAACCCTAATCCTTACCCTAAACCTAACCCTAACCCTAACCCAAACCATAACCCTAACCCTAACCCTAACTCTAAGCGAAACCTAATCCTAACCCTAAACCTAACACTAACCCTAAACCTAGCCCTAACCCAAAACCTAACCGTAAACCTAAGCCTATACCTAACCTTTTCCATAACCCTAACTCTAACCCTAAACCTAACCCTTAACCTACCCCTTACTCAAACCCTAAAACTAGCCCTAACCCTTACCCTAAACCTAACCCTAACCCTAACCATAACCCTACACTAACCCTAACAGTAAACCCAACACTAACCCTAACCCTTAACCTAACCCTAAACCTAAGCCTAACCCTAACTGTTTCCATAACCCTAACTCTAATCCTAACCCTAACTCTTAACCTACCCCTTACCTAAACCCTAAAACTAACCCTAATCCTTACCCTAACCCTAACCCTAACCCTAACCCTAACCCTAACCCTAACCCTAACCCTAACCCTAACCCTAACCCTAACCCTAACCCTAACCCTAACCCTAACCCTAACCCTAACCCTAACCCTAACCCTAACCATAACCCTAACCCTAACCCTAACACTAACCCCAATCCTAACCCTAACACAAACCCTTACCCTAACCATTAACTAAACCATAACACTAACCCTATCCCTGACACGGACCCTAAACCTAACCCTAACCCTAACCCTAATCCTAACCCTAACCATAACCCTAACCCTAACCCTAACCCTAAACCTAACCCTAATCCTAACCCTAACCCTAACCTTAACCCTAACCCTAACCCTAAACCTAAACTAAACCCTAACCCAAACCCTAAACCTAACCCTAACACTAACCCTAAACCTAACCCTAAACCTAACCCAAACAATAACCCTAACCCTCTCGATAATCGCGACCCAAACCCTAAGCCGAAACCTAAACCTACCCCAAACCCTAAATCTTATCCTAACACGAAACCTAACACAAACCCTATCTCTAACGCTAACCCTAACCCCGCACTAACCCTAAACCTAAACCTAACACTAACCCTAACGCTAACCCTAAACCTAACACTAACCCTGACCCTAAACCTAACCCTAACCCTAACACTAACGCTAACCCTAACCCTAGCACTAATAGTAACCCTAACCCTAACCATAACCGTTACCCATACCTAACCCTAAGAATATCCTAACCGTAACACTGACCCTAAGCCTAATCCTATCTCTAACTCTAACTCTAAGCCAAACAGTTACCCTAACACTAACCCTAAACCCTGTCCCTAATATTTAACCGCAATTTTACCCAAACCCTTACCCTAAACCTAACACTAAACCTAACCCGAACCCTGACATATAACCTATACCATTACCTAAACCCAAACCCAACCCTAAACCTAACCCGAACTCTAAACCTAAGCCTAACCCTAACTCTAACCCTAACCCAAACCCTAACCCTAACCCTAACCCTAACCCTAACCCTAAACCTAACCTGAACACTGACCCATAACCTAACCATTACCTAAACATAAACCCAACCCTTACCATAAGTCTAACTCTAAATCTAAGCCTAACCCTAACCTTGACCCTAACCCTAACCCTAACCCTAACCCTAACCCTAACCCTCACCCTAACCATAAACCTAACCCTAACCCAAACCTAAAACTCACCCTAAGTCTTACCCTAAAGCTAAAATCAACCCCAACCCTAAACATAACCATAAATCTAAACCAAATCTAACCCTTAACCTAACCCTAACCCTAACCCTTAACCTAAACAAAGCCCCAACACTTAACCTAACCGTAACCGTAACCCTAACCCTAACCCTAAACCAAATCCTAAACCTAACCCTAACACTAAGTCTAACCCTAACTCTAACCCTAACGCTAACCCTAACCCTCTCCCTAACTCTAACCCCAACCCCGCACTAACACTAAACCTGGCCCTAACCCTAGCCCTAAATCTACCCCTAAACCTAATCCTAACCCTAACACTAACCCTAACCCTAAACCTATTCCTAACACTAACCCTAGCCCTAACCCTAGCATGAACAATAACCCTAACCCTAACTGTAACCATTTCCCAAACCCTAAACCTAACCCTACACTAACCGTAACCCCAACACTAACCCTAATCCTAAATCTAAAACTAACTCTAACCTAACAGTTACCATAACCGTATTCCTAAACCCGGACCCTAACACTAACCCTAAATCTAACTCTAACTCTAACCCTAACCCTAACCCTAACCCTCACACTAAACCTAAACCAAACCCTAAACCGAACCCTAACCCAAACCCTAACCCTAACCCTAAATCTAACCATAACCCTAACCCTAAACCTAAACCTACCCCTAAACTTAACCCTAACCGTAGCACTAACCCTAACACCAACGCTAACCCTAAACATAACCCTAAACCTAACCCTAACCCAAAACCTAAACCTGACCTTAACCATACCCTAACCCTATACCTAGCCCTTAACCTAACCCTAAATCAAACACTAACACTAACCCTAGACCTAACCCTAAACCTAACACTAACCCTAACACTAAACCTATTCCAAACACTAACCCTAGCCCTAAACATAGCCCTAACAATAACCCTAACCCTAACTATAACCATTTCCCAAATCCTTATCCTAACACTACCCTAACCGTAACCCTAACCCTAATCCGAAATCTAAAACTGACTCTAACCCTAACAGTTACCATAACCCTATCCCTAAACCCGGAACCTAACAATAAACCTAACTCTAAACCAAACCCTAACCGTAACCGTAACCGTAACCGTAACCCTAACCCTAAGCCTAACCCTAAACCTAACCTTAACCCTAACCCTAACACTAACCCTAACCCTAACCCTAACCCTAACCCTAACCCTAACCCTAACCCTAACCCTAACCCTAACCCTAACCCTAACCCTAAACCAAACCCTAACCCAAACCCTAACCCTAACCCAAAAACTAACCATAACCCTAACCCTAACCCTAATCCTAACCCTAAACCCTAAACTTAACCCTAACCGTAACCCTAACCCTAACCCAAACCCTAAACCTGACCCTAAACCTTACCCTAACCCTAACCCTATACCTAGCCCTTAACCTAACCCTAAACCAAACATTAACCGTAACCCTAGCCCTAACCCTAACCATAACACGAACCCCAACCCTAACCTAACCCTAACCTAACACCCAAACCAAAACCTAACCGCAACCATAAGAGTTAAACTAACATTAACCCTAACCCTAACGCCAACCCTAACCCTAACCCTAAACCTAACACTTAACCTAACCCTAAACCTAACTCCACCCTTAACCCTAACGATAAACCTAACCCTAGAACCTAACCCTAACCTTAACCCTAACGATAAACCTAACCCTAGAACCTAACCCTAACCTTAACCCTAACTCTAACCCTAACCCTAACCGTAACGCTGAACCTATATCGTATCCATAACCCTTAACCTAACCATTACCTTAACCCTAGCCCAACCCAAACTCTAACCCTAACTCTAAACATAACTATAACCCTAACCCTTAACCTAAACATAACCCTAACCCTAACCCTAACCCTAACCCTAACCCTAACCCTAACACTTAAACTGACCCTCACCCCAACCCCAACAACAAACCTAAACCTAATCCTAACCCTAACCCCAAATCTAACCCTAAAGTTAACCCAGACACCAACCCTCATGCAGACGCCACCCGAATGTGAAACCTAACCCTAATCCAAACCCTAACCCAGACCCTAAACCTAACCCTAAACCAAATGCTAACCCTAACCCCACACTAACCCTCACCTAACACTGATGATACCCTAATCCTAACATTATCCCGAAACCTAACCCTAAACCTAAGCCTTACCAACAACCTAACCTAACCCTACCTCTAACAATAAACCTAAAGCTAACCCTAATCCTAACGCTAACCCAAACACAAGCCCTAACCCTAAGCCTAACGCTAACCCTAACCCTAACCCTAACTCTAAGCGAAACCTAATCCTAACCCTAACCTTAACACTAACCCTAAACCTAGCCCTAACCCAAAACCTGACCCTAAACCTAAGCATATCCCTAACCTTTTCCATAACCCTAACTCTAATCCTAACCCGAACTCTTAACCTACCCCTTACCTAAACCCTAAAACTAACCCTAATCCTTACCCTAAACCTAACCCTAACCCTAACCCTAACCATAACCCTAACCCTAACCCTAACTCTAAGCGAAACCTAATCCTAACCCTAAACCTAACACTAACCCTAAACCTAGCCCTAACCCAAAACCTAACCGTAAACCTAAGCCTATACCTAACCTTTTCCATAACCCTAACTCTAACCCTAAACCTAACCCTTAACCTACCCCTTACTCAAACCCTAAAACTAGCCCTAACCCTTACCCTAAACCTAACCCTAACCCTAACCATAACCCTACACTAACCCTAACAGTAAACCCAACACTAACCCTAACCCTTAACCTAACCCTAAACCTAAGCCTAACCCTAACTGTTTCCATAACCCTAACTCTAATCCTAACCCTAACTCTTAACCTACCCCTTACCTAAACCCTAAAACTAACCCTAATCCTTACCCTAACCCTAACCCTAACCCTAACCCTAACCCTAACCCTAACCCTAACCCTAACCCTAACCCTAACCCTAACCCTAACCCTAACCATAACCCTAACCCTAACCCTAACACTAACCCCAATCCTAACCCTAACACAAACCCTTACCCTAACCATTAACTAAACCATAACACTAACCCTATCCCTGACACGGACCCTAAACCTAACCCTAACCCTAACCCTAATCCTAACCCTAACCATAACCCTAACCCTAACCCTAACCCTAAACCTAACCCTAACCTTAACCCTAACCCTAACCTTAACCCTAACCCTAACCCTAAACCTAAACTAAACCCTAACCCAAACCCTAAACCTAACCCTAACACTAACCCTAAACCTAACCCTAAACCTAACCCAAACAATAACCCTAACCCTCTCGATAATCGCGACCCAAACCCTAAGCCGAAACCTAAACCTACCCCAAACCCTAAATCTTATCCTAACACGAAACCTAACACAAACCCTATCTCTAACGCTAACCCTAACCCCGCACTAACCCTAAACCTAAACCTAACACTAACCCTAACGCTAACCCTAAACCTAACACTAACCCTGACCCTAAACCTAACCCTAACCCTAACACTAACGCTAACCCTAACCCTAGCACTAATAGTAACCCTAACCCTAACCATAACCGTTACCCATACCTAACCCTAAGAATATCCTAACCGTAACACTGACCCTAAGCCTAATCCTATCTCTAACTCTAACTCTAAGCCAAACAGTTACCCTAACACTAACCCTAAACCCTGTCCCTAATATTTAACCGCAATTTTACCCAAACCCTTACCCTAAACCTAACACTAAACCTAACCCGAACCCTGACATATAACCTATACCATTACCTAAACCCAAACCCAACCCTAAACCTAACCCGAACTCTAAACCTAAGCCTAACCCTAACTCTAACCCTAACCCAAACCCTAACCCTAACCCTAACCCTAACCCTAAACCTAACCTGAACACTGACCCATAACCTAACCATTACCTAAACATAAACCCAACCCTTACCATAAGTCTAACTCTAAATCTAAGCCTAACCCTAACCTTGACCCTAACCCTAACCCTAACCCTAACCCTAACCCTCACCCTAACCCTAACCCTCACCCTAACCATAAACCTAACCCTAACCCAAACCTAAAACTCACCCTAAGTCTTACCCTAAAGCTAAAATCAACCCCAACCCTAAACGTAACCATAAATCTAAACCAAATCTAACCCTTAACCTAACCCTAACCCTAACCCTTAACCTAAACAAAGCCCCAACACTTAACCTAACCGTAACCGTAACCCTAACCCTAACCCTAAACCAAATCCTAAACCTAACCCTAACACTAAGTCTAACCCTAACTCTAACCCTAACGCTAACCCTAACCCTCTCCCTAACTCTAACCCCAACCCCGCACTAACACTAAACCTGGCCCTAACCCTAGCCCTAAATCTACCCCTAAACCTAATCCTAACCCTAACACTAACCCTAACCCTAAACCTATTCCTAACACTAACCCTAGCCCTAACCCTAGCATGAACAATAACCCTAACCCTAACTGTAACCATTTCCCAAACCCTAAACCTAACCCTACACTAACCGTAACCCCAACACTAACCCTAATCCTAAATCTAAAACTAACTCTAACCCTAACAGTTACCATAACCGTATTCCTAAACCCGGACCCTAACACTAACCCTAAATCTAACTCTAACCCTAACCCTAACCCTAACCCTCACACTAAACCTAAACCAAACCCTAAACCGAACCCTAACCCAAACCCTAACCCTAACCCTAAATCTAACCATAACCCTAACCCTAAACCTAAACCTACCCCTAAACTTAACCCTAACCGTAGCACTAACCCTAACACCAACGCTAACCCTAAACATAACCCTAAACCTAACCCTAACCCAAAACCTAAACCTGACCTTAACCATACCCTAACCCTATACCTAGCCCTTAACCTAACCCTAAATCAAACACTAACACTAACCCTAGACCTAACCCTAAACCTAACACTAACCCTAACACTAAACCTATTCCTAACACTAACCCTAGCCCTAAACATAGCCCTAACAATAACCCTAACCCTAACTATAACCATTTCCCAAATCCTTATCCTAACACTACCCTAACCGTAACCCTAACCCTAATCCGAAATCTAAAACTGACTCTAACCCTAACAGTTACCATAACCCTATCCCTAAACCCGGAACCTAACAATAAACCTAACTCTAAACCAAACCCTAACCGTAACCGTAACCGTAACCGTAACCGTAACCCTAACCCTAACCCTAACCCTAAACCTAACCTTAACCCTAACCCTAACACTAACCCTAACCCTAACCCTAACCCTAACCCTAACCCTAACCCTAACCCTAACCCTAACCCTAACCCTAAACCAAACCCTAACCCAAACCCTAACCCTAACCCAAAAACTAACCATAACCCTAACCCTAACCCTAATCCTAACCCTAAACCCTAAACTTAACCCTAACCGTAACCCTAACCCTAACCCAAACCCTAAACCTGACCCTAAACCTTACCCTAACCCTAACCCTATACCTAGCCCTTAACCTAACCCTAAACCAAACACTAACCGTAACCCTAGCCCTAACCCTAACCATAACACGAACCCCAACCCTAACCTAACCCTAACCTAACACCCAAACCAAAACCTAACCGCAACCATAAGAGTTAAACTAACATTAACCCTAACCCTAACGCCAACCCTAACCCTAACCCTAAACCTAACACTTAACCTAACCCTAAACCTAACTCCACCCTTAACCCTAACGATAAACCTAACCCTAGAACCTAACCCTAACCTTAACCCTAACTCTAACCCTAACCCTAACCGTAACGCTAAACCTATATCGTATCCATAACCCTTAACCTAACCATTACCCTAACCCTAGCCCAACCCAAACTCTAACCCTAACTCTAAACATAACTATAACCCTAACCCTAAACCTAAACTAAACCCTAACCCAAACCCTAAACCTAACCCTAACACTAACCCTAAACCTAACCCTAAACCTAACCCAAACAATAACCCTAACCCTCTCGATAATCGCGACCCAAACCCTAAGCCGAAACCTGAACCTACCCCAAACCCTAAATCTTATCCTAACACGAAACCTAACACAAACCCTATCTCTAACGCTAACCCTAACCCCGCACTAACCCTAAACCTAAACCTAACACTAACCCTAACGCTAACCCTAAACCTAACACTAACCCTGACCCTAAACCTAACCCTAACCCTAACACTAACGCTAACCCTAACCCTAGCACTAATAGTAACCCTAACCCTAACCATAACCGTTACCCATACCTAACCCTAAGAATATCCTAACCGTAACACTGACCCTAAGCCTAATCCTATCTCTAACTCTAACTCTAAGCCAAACAGTTACCCTAACACTAACCCTAAACCCTGTCCCTAATATTTAACCGCAATTTTACCCAAACCCTTACCCTAAACCTAACACTAAACCTAACCCGAACCCTGACATATAACCTATACCATTACCTAAACCCAAACCCAACCCTAAACCTAACCCGAACTCTAAACCTAAGCCTAACCCTAACTCTAACCCTAACCCAAACCCTAACCCTAACCCTAACCCTAACCCTAAACCTAACCTGAACACTGACCCATAACCTAACCATTACCTAAACATAAACCCAACCCTTACCATAAGTCTAACTCTAAATCTAAGCCTAACCCTAACCTTGACCCTAACCCTAACCCTAACCCTAACCCTAACCCTCACCCTAACCCTAACCCTCACCCTAACCATAAACCTAACCCTAACCCAAACCTAAAACTCACCCTAAGTCTTACCCTAAAGCTAAAATCAACCCCAACCCTAAACGTAACCATAAATCTAAACCAAATCTAACCCTTAACCTAACCCTAACCCTAACCCTTAACCTAAACAAAGCCCCAACACTTAACCTAACCGTAACCGTAACCCTAACCCTAACCCTAAACCAAATCCTAAACCTAACCCTAACACTAAGTCTAACCCTAACTCTAACCCTAACGCTAACCCTAACCCTCTCCCTAACTCTAACCCCAACCCCGCACTAACACTAAACCTGGCCCTAACCCTAGCCCTAAATCTACCCCTAAACCTAATCCTAACCCTAACACTAACCCTAACCCTAAACCTATTCCTAACACTAACCCTAGCCCTAACCCTAGCATGAACAATAACCCTAACCCTAACTGTAACCATTTCCCAAACCCTAAACCTAACCCTACACTAACCGTAACCCCAACACTAACCCTAATCCTAAATCTAAAACTAACTCTAACCCTAACAGTTACCATAACCGTATTCCTAAACCCGGACCCTAACACTAACCCTAAATCTAACTCTAACCCTAACCCTAACCCTAACCCTCACACTAAACCTAAACCAAACCCTAAACCGAACCCTAACCCAAACCCTAACCCTAACCCTAAATCTAACCATAACCCTAACCCTAAACCTAAACCTACCCCTAAACTTAACCCTAACCGTAGCACTAACCCTAACACCAACGCTAACCCTAAACATAACCCTAAACCTAACCCTAACCCAAAACCTAAACCTGACCTTAACCATACCCTAACCCTATACCTAGCCCTTAACCTAACCCTAAATCAAACACTAACACTAACCCTAGACCTAACCCTAAACCTAACACTAACCCTAACACTAAACCTATTCCTAACACTAACCCTAGCCCTAAACATAGCCCTAACAATAACCCTAACCCTAACTATAACCATTTCCCAAATCCTTATCCTAACACTACCCTAACCGTAACCCTAACCCTAATCCGAAATCTAAAACTGACTCTAACCCTAACAGTTACCATAACCCTATCCCTAAACCCGGAACCTAACAATAAACCTAACTCTAAACCAAACCCTAACCGTAACCGTAACCGTAACCGTAACCGTAACCCTAACCCTAACCCTAACCCTAAACCTAACCTTAACCCTAACCCTAACACTAACCCTAACCCTAACCCTAACCCTAACCCTAACCCTAACCCTAACCCTAACCCTAACCCTAACCCTAAACCAAACCCTAACCCAAACCCTAACCCTAACCCAAAAACTAACCATAACCCTAACCCTAACCCTAATCCTAACCCTAAACCCTAAACTTAACCCTAACCGTAACCCTAACCCTAACCCAAACCCTAAACCTGACCCTAAACCTTACCCTAACCCTAACCCTATACCTAGCCCTTAACCTAACCCTAAACCAAACACTAACCGTAACCCTAGCCCTAACCCTAACCATAACACGAACCCCAACCCTAACCTAACCCTAACCTAACACCCAAACCAAAACCTAACCGCAACCATAAGAGTTAAACTAACATTAACCCTAACCCTAACGCCAACCCTAACCCTAACCCTAAACCTAACACTTAACCTAACCCTAAACCTAACTCCACCCTTAACCCTAACGATAAACCTAACCCTAGAACCTAACCCTAACCTTAACCCTAACTCTAACCCTAACCCTAACCGTAACGCTAAACCTATATCGTATCCATAACCCTTAACCTAACCATTACCCTAACCCTAGCCCAACCCAAACTCTAACCCTAACTCTAAACATAACTATAACCCTAACCCTTAACCTAAACATAACCCTAACCCTAACCCTAACCCTAACCCTAACCCTAACCCTAACACTTAAACTGACCCTCACCCCAACCCCAACAACAAACCTAAACCTAATCCTAACCCTAACCCCAAATCTAACCCTAAAGTTAACCCAGACACCAACCCTCACGCAGACGCCACCCGAATGTGAAACCTAACCCTAATCCAAACCCTAACCCAGACCCTAAACCTAACCCTAAACCAAATGCTAACCCTAACCCCACACTAACCCTCACCTAACACTGATGATACCCTAATCCTAACATTATCCCAAAACCTAACCCTAAACCTAAGCCTTACCAACAACCTAACCTAACCCTACCTCTAACAATAAACCTAAAGCTAACCCTAATCCTAACGCTAACCCAAACACAAGCCCTAACCCTAAGCCTAACCCTAACCCTAACCCTAACCCTAACTCTAAGCGAAACCTAATCCTAACCCTAACCTTAACACAAACCCTAAACCTAGCCCTAACCCAAAACCTCACCCTAAACCTAAGCATATCCCTAACCTTTTCCATAACCCTAACTCTAATCCTAACCCGAACTCTTAACCTACCCCTTACCTAAACCCTAAAACTAACCCTAATCCTTACCCTAAACCTAACCCTAACCCTAACCCTAACCATAACCCTAACCCTAACCCTAACTCTAAGCGAAACCTAATCCTAACCCTAAACCTAACACTAACCCTAAACCTAGCCCTAACCCAAAACCTAACCGTAAACCTAAGCCTATACCTAACCTTTTCCATAACCCTAACTCTAACCCTAAACCTAACCCTTAACCTACCCCTTACTCAAACCCTAAAACTAGCCCTAACCCTTACCCTAAACCTAACCCTAACCCTAACCATAACCCTACACTAACCCTAACAGTAAACACAACACTAACCCTAACCCTTAACCTAACCCTAAACCTAAGCCTAACCCTAACTGTTTCCATAACCCTAACTCTAATCCTAACCCTAACTCTTAACCTACCCCTTACCTAAACCCTAAAACTAACCCTAATCCTTACCCTAACCCTAACCCTAACCCTAACCCTAACCCTAACCCTAACCCTAACCCTAACCCTAACCCTAACCCTAACCCTAACCCTAACCCTAACCATAACCCTAACCCTAACCCTAACACTAACCCCAATCCTAAACCTAACACAAACCCTTACCCTAACCATTAACTAAACCATAACACTAACCCTATCCCTGACACGGACCCTAAACCTAAACCAAAACCCTAACCCTAATCCTAACCCTAACCATAAACCTAACCCTAACCCGAACCCTAAACCTAACCCTAACCTTAACCCTAACCCTAACCTTAACCCTAACCCTAACCCTAAACCTAAACTAAACCCTAACCCAAACCCTAAACCTAACCCTAACCCTAACCCTAACCCTAACCCTCACCCTAACCATAAACCTAACCCTAACCCAAACCTAAAACTCACCCTAAGTCTTACCCTAAAGCTAAAATCAACCCCAACCCTAAACGTAACCATAAATCTAAACCAAATCTAACCCTTAACCTAACCCTAACCCTAACCCTTAACCTAAACAAAGCCCCAACACTTAACCTAACCGTAACCGTAACCCTAACCCTAACCCTAAACCAAATCCTAAACCTAACCCTAACACTAAGTCTAACCCTAACTCTAACCCTAACGCTAACCCTAACCCTCTCCCTAACTCTAACCCCAACCCCGCACTAACACTAAACCTGGCCCTAACCCTAGCCCTAAATCTACCCCTAAACCTAATCCTAACCCTAACACTAACCCTAACCCTAAACCTATTCCTAACACTAACCCTAGCCCTAACCCTAGCATGAACAATAACCCTAACCCTAACTGTAACCATTTCCCAAACCCTAAACCTAACCCTACACTAACCGTAACCCCAACACTAACCCTAATCCTAAATCTAAAACTAACTCTAACCCTAACAGTTACCATAACCATATTCCTAAACCCGGACCCTAACACTAACCCTAAATCTAACTCTAACCCTAACCCTAACCCTAACCCTCACACTAAACCTAAACCAAACCCTAAACCGAACCCTAACCCAAACCCTAACCCTAACCCTAAATCTAACCATAACCCTAACCCTAAACCTAAACCTACCCCTAAACTTAACCCTAACCGTAGCACTAACCCTAACACCAACGCTAACCCTAAACATAACCCTAAACCTAACCCTAACCCAAAACCTAAACCTGACCTTAACCATACCCTAACCCTATACCTAGCCCTTAACCTAACCCTAAATCAAACACTAACACTAACCCTAGACCTAACCCTAAACCTAACACTAACCCTAACACTAAACCTATTCCTAACACTAACCCTAGCCCTAAACATAGCCCTAACAATAACCCTAACCCTAACTATAACCATTTCCCAAATCCTTATCCTAACACTACCCTAACCGTAACCCTAACCCTAATCCGAAATCTAAAACTGACTCTAACCCTAACAGTTACCATAACCCTATCCCTAAACCCGGAACCTAACAATAAACCTAACTCTAAACCAAACCCTAACCGTAACCGTAACCGTAACCGTAACCCTAACCCTAACCCTAACCCTAAACCTAACCTTAACCCTAACCCTAACCCTAACCCTAACCCTAACCCTAACCCTAACCCTAACCCTAACCCTAACCCTAACCCTAAACCAAACCCTAACCCAAACCCTAACCCTAACCCAAAAACTAACCATAACCCTAACCCTAACCCTAATCCTAACCCTAAACCCTAAACTTAACCCTAACCGTAACCCTAACCCTAACCGTAACCCTAAACCTGACCCTAAACCTTACCCTAACCCTAACCCTATACCTAGCCCTTAACCTAACCCTAAACCAAACACTAACCGTAACCCTAGCCCTAACCCTAACCATAACACGAACCCCAACCCTAACCTAACCCTAACCTAACACCCAAACCAAAACCTAACCGCAACCATAAGAGTTAAACTAACATTAACCCTAACCCTAACGCCAACCCTAACCCTAACCCTAAACCTAACACTTAACCTAACCCTAAACCTAACTCCACCCTTAACCCTAACGATAAACCTAACCCTAGAACCTAACCCTAACCTTAACCCTAACTCTAACCCTAACCCTAACCGTAACGCTGAACCTATATCGTATCCATAACCCTTAACCTAACCATTACCTTAACCCTAGCCCAACCCAAACTCTAACCCTAACTCTAAACATAACTATAACCCTAACCCTTAACCTAACCCTAACCCTAACCCTAACCCTAACCCTAACCCTAACCCTAACCCTAACCCTAACACTTAAACTGACCCTCACCCCAACCCCAACAACAAACCTAAACCTAATCCTAACCCTAACCCCAAATCTAACCCTAAAGTTAACCCAGACACCAACCCTCACGCAGACGCCACCCGAATGTGAAACATAACCCTAATCCAAACCCTAACCCAGACCCTAAACCTAACCCTAAACCAAATGCTAACCCTAACCCCACACTAACCCTCACCTAACACTGATGATACCCTAATCCTAACATTATCCCGAAACCTAACCCTAAACCTAAGCCTTACCAACAACCTAACCTAACCCCACCTCTAACAATAAACCTAAAGCTAACCCTAATCCTAACGCTAACCCAAACACAAGCCCTAACCCTAAGCCTAACGCTAACCCTAACCCTAACCCTAACTCTAAGCGAAACCTAATCCTAACCCTAAACTTAACACAAACCCTAAACCTAGCCCTAACCCAAAACCTAACCCTAAACCTAAGCATATCCCTAAACTTTTCCATAACCCTAACTCTAACCCTAAACCTAACCCTTAACCTACCCCTTACTCAAACCCTAAAACTAACCCTAATTCTTACCCTAAACCTAACCCTAACAATAACCATAACCCTACACTAACCCTAACAGTAAACCCAACACTAACCCTAACCCTTAACCTAACCCTAAACCTAAGCCTAACCCTAACTGTTTCCATAACCCTAACTCTAATCCCAACCCTAACTCTTAACCTACCCCTTACCTAAACCCTAAAACTAACCCTAATCCTTACCCTAACCCTAACCCTAACCCTAACCCTAACCCTAACCCTAACCATAACCCTAACCCTAACCCTAACACTAAACCCAATCCTAACCCTAACACAAACCCTTACCCTAACCATTAACTAAACCATAACACTAACCCTATCCCTGACACGGACCCTAAACCTAACCCTAACCCTAACCCTAATCCTAACCCTAACCCTAACCCTAACCCTAAACCTAACCCTAACCTTAACCCTAACCCTAACCTTAACCCTAACCCTAACCCTAAACCTAAACTAAACCCTAACCCAAACCCTAAACCTAACCCTAACACTAACCCTAAACCTAACCCTAAACCTAACCCTAAACCTAACCCAAACAATAACCCTAACCCTCTCGATAATCGCGACCCAAACCCTAAGCCGAAACCTAAACCTACCCCAAACCCTAAATCTTATCCTAACACGAAACCTAACACAAACCCTATCTCTAACGCTAACCCTAACCCCGCACTAACCCTAAACCTAAACCTAACACTAACCCTAACGCTAACCCTAAACCTAACACTAACCCTGACCCTAAACCTAACCCTAACCCTAACACTAACGCTAACCCTAACCCTAGCACTAATAGTAACCCTAACCCTAACCATAACCGTTACCCATACCTAACCCTAAGAATATCCTAACCGTAACACTGACCCTAAGCCTAATCCTATCTCTAACTCTAACTCTAAGCCAAACAGTTACCCTAACACTAACCCTAAACCCTGTCCCTAATATTTAACCGCAATTTTACCCAAACCCTTACCCTAAACCTAACACTAAACCTAACCCGAACCCTGACATATAACCTATACCATTACCTAAACCCAAACCCAACCCTAAACCTAACCCGAACTCTAAACCTAAGCCTAACCCTAACTCTAACCCTAACCCAAACCCTAACCCTAACCCTAACCCTAACCCTAAACCTAACCTGAACACTGACCCATAACCTAACCATTACCTAAACATAAACCCAACCCTTACCATAAGTCGAACTCTAAATCTAAGCCTAACCCTAACCTTGACCCTAACCCTAACCCTAACCCTAACCCTAACCCTCACCCTAACCATAAACCTAACCCTAACCCAAACCTAAATCTCACCCTAAGTCTTACCCTAAAGCTAAAATCAACCCCAACCCTAAACGTAACCATAAATCTAAACCAAATCTAACCCTTAACCTAACCCTAACCCTAACCCTTAACCTAAACAAAGGCCCAACACTTAACCTAACCGTAACCCTAACCCTAACCCTAACCCTAAACCAAATCCTAAACCTAACCCTAACACTAAGTCTAACCCTAACTCTAACCCTAATGCTAACCCTAACCCTCTCCCTAACTCTAACCCCAACCCCGCACTAACACTAAACCTGGCCCTAACCCTAGCCCTAAATCTACCCCTAAACCTAATCCTAAACCTAACACTAACCCTAACCCTAAACCTATTCCTAACACTAACCCTAGCCCTAACCCTAGCATGAACAATAACCCTAACCCTAACTGTAACCATTTCCCAAACCCTAAACCTAACCCTACACTAACCGTAACCCCAACACTAACCCTAATCTGAAATCTAAAACTAACTCTAACCCTAACAGTTACCATAACCGTATTCCTAAACCCGGACCCTAACACTAACCCTAAATCTAACTCTAACCCTAACCCTAACCCTAACCCTCACACTAAACCTAAACCAAACCCTAACCCAAACCCTAACCCTAACCCTAAATCTAACCATAACCCAAACCCTAAACCTAAACCTACCCCTAAACTTAACCCTAACCGTAGCACTAACCCTAACACTAACCCTAACCCTAAACATAACCCTAAACCTAACCCTAACCCAAAACCTAAACCTGACCTTAACCATACCCTAACCCTATACCTAGCCCTTAACATAACCCTAATTCAAAAACTAACACTAACCCTAGACCTAACCCTAAACCTAACACTAACCCTAACACTAAACCTATTCCTAACACTAACCCTAGCCCTAAACATAGCCCTAACAATAACCCTAACCCTAACTATAACCATTTCCCAAATCCTTATCCTAACACTACCCTAACCGTAACCCTAACCCTAATCCGAAATCTAAAACTGACTCTAACCCTAACAGTTACCATAACCCTATCCCTAAACCCGGAACCTAACAATAAACCTAACTCTAAACCAAACCCTAACCGTAACCGTAACCGTAACCGTAACCGTAACCCTAACCCTAACCCTAACCCTAAACCTAACCTTAACCCTAACCCTAACACTAACCCTAACCCTAACCCTAACCCTAACCCTAACCCTAACCCTAACCCTAACCCTAACCCTAACCCTAAACCAAACCCTAACCCAAACCCTAACCCTAACCCAAAAACTAACCATAACCCTAACCCTAACCCTAATCCTAACCCTAAACCCTAAACTTAACCCTAACCGTAACCCTAACCCTAACCCAAACCCTAAACCTGACCCTAAACCTTACCCTAACCCTAACCCTATACCTAGCCCTTAACCTAACCCTAAACCAAACACTAACCGTAACCCTAGCCCTAACCCTAACCATAACACGAACCCCAACCCTAACCTAACCCTAACCTAACACCCAAACCAAAACCTAACCGCAACCATAAGAGTTAAACTAACATTAACCCTAACCCTAACGCCAACCCTAACCCTAACCCTAAACCTAACACTTAACCTAACCCTAAACCTAACTCCACCCTTAACCCTAACGATAAACCTAACCCTAGAACCTAACCCTAACCTTAACCCTAACTCTAACCCTAACCCTAACCGTAACGCTAAACCTATATCGTATCCATAACCCTTAACCTAACCATTACCCTAACCCTAGCCCAACCCAAACTCTAACCCTAACTCTAAACATAACTATAACCCTAACCCTTAACCTAAACATAACCCTAACCCTAACCCTAACCCTAACCCTAACCCTAACCCTAACCCTAACCCTAACCCTAACACTTAAACTGACCCTCACCCCAACCCCAACAACAAACCTAAACCTAATCCTAACCCTAACCCCAAATCTAACCCTAAAGTTAACCCAGACACCAACCCTCACGCAGACGCCACCCGAATGTGAAACCTAACCCTAATCCAAACCCTAACCCAGACCCTAAACCTAACCCTAAACCAAATGCTAACCCTAACCCCACACTAACCCTCACCTAACACTGATGATACCCTAATCCTAACATTATCCCAAAACCTAACCCTAAACCTAAGCCTTACCAACAACCTAACCTAACCCTACCTCTAACAATAAACCTAAAGCTAACCCTAATCCTAACGCTAACCCAAACACAAGCCCTAACCCTAAGCCTAACCCTAACCCTAACCCTAACCCTAACTCTAAGCGAAACCTAATCCTAACCCTAACCTTAACACTAACCCTAAACCTAGCCCTAACCCAAAACCTGACCCTAAACCTAAGCATATCCCTAACCTTTTCCATAACCCTAACTCTAATCCTAACCCGAACTCTTAACCTACCCCTTACCTAAACCCTAAAACTAACCCTAATCCTTACCCTAAACCTAACCCTAACCCTAACCCTAACCATAACCCTAACCCTAACCCTAACTCTAAGCGAAACCTAATCCTAACCCTAAACCTAACACTAACCCTAAACCTAGCCCTAACCCAAAACCTAACCGTAAACCTAAGCCTATACCTAACCTTTTCCATAACCCTAACTCTAACCCTAAACCTAACCCTTAACCTACCCCTTACTCAAACCCTAAAACTAGCCCTAACCCTTACCCTAAACCTAACCCTAACCCTAACCATAACCCTACACTAACCCTAACAGTAAACACAACACTAACCCTAACCCTTAACCTAACCCTAAACCTAAGCCTAACCCTAACTGTTTCCATAACCCTAACTCTAATCCTAACCCTAACTCTTAACCTACCCCTTACCTAAACCCTAAAACTAACCCTAATCCTTACCCTAACCCTAACCCTAACCCTAACCCTAACCCTAACCCTAACCCTAACCCTAACCCTAACCCTAACCCTAACCCTAACCCTAACCATAACCCTAACCCTAACCCTAACACTAACCCCAATCCTAAACCTAACACAAACCCTTACCCTAACCATTAACTAAACCATAACACTAACCCTATCCCTGACACGGACCCTAAACCTAAACCAAAACCCTAACCCTAATCCTAACCCTAACCATAAACCTAACCCTAACCCGAACCCTAAACCTAACCCTAACCTTAACCCTAACCCTAACCTTAACCCTAACCCTAACCCTAAACCTAAACTAAACCCTAACCCAAACCCTAAACCTAACCCTAACCCTAACCCTAACCCTAACCCTCACCCTAACCATAAACCTAACCCTAACCCAAACCTAAAACTCACCCTAAGTCTTACCCTAAAGCTAAAATCAACCCCAACCCTAAACGTAACCATAAATCTAAACCAAATCTAACCCTTAACCTAACCCTAACCCTAACCCTTAACCTAAACAAAGCCCCAACACTTAACCTAACCGTAACCGTAACCCTAACCCTAACCCTAAACCAAATCCTAAACCTAACCCTAACACTAAGTCTAACCCTAACTCTAACCCTAACGCTAACCCTAACCCTCTCCCTAACTCTAACCCCAACCCCGCACTAACACTAAACCTGGCCCTAACCCTAGCCCTAAATCTACCCCTAAACCTAATCCTAACCCTAACACTAACCCTAACCCTAAACCTATTCCTAACACTAACCCTAGCCCTAACCCTAGCATGAACAATAACCCTAACCCTAACTGTAACCATTTCCCAAACCCTAAACCTAACCCTACACTAACCGTAACCCCAACACTAACCCTAATCCTAAATCTAAAACTAACTCTAACCCTAACAGTTACCATAACCATATTCCTAAACCCGGACCCTAACACTAACCCTAAATCTAACTCTAACCCTAACCCTAACCCTAACCCTCACACTAAACCTAAACCAAACCCTAAACCGAACCCTAACCCAAACCCTAACCCTAACCCTAAATCTAACCATAACCCTAACCCTAAACCTAAACCTACCCCTAAACTTAACCCTAACCGTAGCACTAACCCTAACACCAACGCTAACCCTAAACATAACCCTAAACCTAACCCTAACCCAAAACCTAAACCTGACCTTAACCATACCCTAACCCTATACCTAGCCCTTAACCTAACCCTAAATCAAACACTAACACTAACCCTAGACCTAACCCTAAACCTAACACTAACCCTAACACTAAACCTATTCCTAACACTAACCCTAGCCCTAAACATAGCCCTAACAATAACCCTAACCCTAACTATAACCATTTCCCAAATCCTTATCCTAACACTACCCTAACCGTAACCCTAACCCTAATCCGAAATCTAAAACTGACTCTAACCCTAACAGTTACCATAACCCTATCCCTAAACCCGGAACCTAACAATAAACCTAACTCTAAACCAAACCCTAACCGTAACCGTAACCGTAACCGTAACCCTAACCCTAACCCTAACCCTAAACCTAACCTTAACCCTAACCCTAACCCTAACCCTAACCCTAACCCTAACCCTAACCCTAACCCTAACCCTAACCCTAACCCTAAACCAAACCCTAACCCAAACCCTAACCCTAACCCAAAAACTAACCATAACCCTAACCCTAACCCTAATCCTAACCCTAAACCCTAAACTTAACCCTAACCGTAACCCTAACCCTAACCGTAACCCTAAACCTGACCCTAAACCTTACCCTAACCCTAACCCTATACCTAGCCCTTAACCTAACCCTAAACCAAACACTAACCGTAACCCTAGCCCTAACCCTAACCATAACACGAACCCCAACCCTAACCTAACCCTAACCTAACACCCAAACCAAAACCTAACCGCAACCATAAGAGTTAAACTAACATTAACCCTAACCCTAACGCCAACCCTAACCCTAACCCTAAACCTAACACTTAACCTAACCCTAAACCTAACTCCACCCTTAACCCTAACGATAAACCTAACCCTAGAACCTAACCCTAACCTTAACCCTAACTCTAACCCTAACCCTAACCGTAACGCTGAACCTATATCGTATCCATAACCCTTAACCTAACCATTACCTTAACCCTAGCCCAACCCAAACTCTAACCCTAACTCTAAACATAACTATAACCCTAACCCTTAACCTAACCCTAACCCTAACCCTAACCCTAACCCTAACCCTAACCCTAACCCTAACCCTAACCCTAACCCTAACACTTAAACTGACCCTCACCCCAACCCCAACAACAAACCTAAACCTAATCCTAACCCTAACCCCAAATCTAACCCTAAAGTTAACCCAGACACCAACCCTCACGCAGACGCCACCCGAATGTGAAACATAACCCTAATCCAAACCCTAACCCAGACCCTAAACCTAACCCTAAACCAAATGCTAACCCTAACCCCACACTAACCCTCACCTAACACTGATGATACCCTAATCCTAACATTATCCCGAAACCTAACCCTAAACCTAAGCCTTACCAACAACCTAACCTAACCCCACCTCTAACAATAAACCTAAAGCTAACCCTAATCCTAACGCTAACCCAAACACAAGCCCTAACCCTAAGCCTAACGCTAACCCTAACCCTAACCCTAACTCTAAGCGAAACCTAATCCTAACCCTAAACTTAACACAAACCCTAAACCTAGCCCTAACCCAAAACCTAACCCTAAACCTAAGCATATCCCTAAACTTTTCCATAACCCTAACTCTAACCCTAAACCTAACCCTTAACCTACCCCTTACTCAAACCCTAAAACTAACCCTAATCCTTACCCTAAACCTAACCCTAACAATAACCATAACCCTACACTAACCCTAACAGTAAACCCAACACTAACCCTAACCCTTAACCTAACCCTAAACCTAAGCCTAACCCTAACTGTTTCCATAACCCTAACTCTAATCCCAACCCTAACTCTTAACCTACCCCTTACCTAAACCCTAAAACTAACCCTAATCCTTACCCTAACCCTAACCCTAACCCTAACCCTAACCCTAACCATAACCCTAACCCTAACCCTAACACTAAACCCAATCCTAACCCTAACACAAACCCTTACCCTAACCATTAACTAAACCATAACACTAACCCTATCCCTGACACGGACCCTAAACCTAACCCTAACCCTAACCCTAATCCTAACCCTAACCCTAACCCTAACCCTAAACCTAACCCTAACCTTAACCCTAACCCTAACCTTAACCCTAACCCTAACCCTAAACCTAAACTAAACCCTAACCCAAACCCTAAACCTAACCCTAACACTAACCCTAAACCTAACCCTAAACCTAACCCTAAACCTAACCCAAACAATAACCCTAACCCTCTCGATAATCGCGACCCAAACCCTAAGCCGAAACCTAAACCTACCCCAAACCCTAAATCTTATCCTAACACGAAACCTAACACAAACCCTATCTCTAACGCTAACCCTAACCCCGCACTAACCCTAAACCTAAACCTAACACTAACCCTAACGCTAACCCTAAACCTAACACTAACCCTGACCCTAAACCTAACCCTAACCCTAACACTAACGCTAACCCTAACCCTAGCACTAATAGTAACCCTAACCCTAACCATAACCGTTACCCATACCTAACCCTAAGAATATCCTAACCGTAACACTGACCCTAAGCCTAATCCTATCTCTAACTCTAACTCTAAGCCAAACAGTTACCCTAACACTAACCCTAAACCCTGTCCCTAATATTTAACCGCAATTTTACCCAAACCCTTACCCTAAACCTAACACTAAACCTAACCCGAACCCTGACATATAACCTATACCATTACCTAAACCCAAACCCAACCCTAAACCTAACCCGAACTCTAAACCTAAGCCTAACCCTAACTCTAACCCTAACCCAAACCCTAACCCTAACCCTAACCCTAACCCTAAACCTAACCTGAACACTGACCCATAACCTAACCATTACCTAAACATAAACCCAACCCTTACCATAAGTCGAACTCTAAATCTAAGCCTAACCCTAACCTTGACCCTAACCCTAACCCTAACCCTAACCCTAACCCTCACCCTAACCATAAACCTAACCCTAACCCAAACCTAAATCTCACCCTAAGTCTTACCCTAAAGCTAAAATCAACCCCAACCCTAAACGTAACCATAAATCTAAACCAAATCTAACCCTTAACCTAACCCTAACCCTAACCCTTAACCTAAACAAAGGCCCAACACTTAACCTAACCGTAACCCTAACCCTAACCCTAACCCTAAACCAAATCCTAAACCTAACCCTAACACTAAGTCTAACCCTAACTCTAACCCTAATGCTAACCCTAACCCTCTCCCTAACTCTAACCCCAACCCCGCACTAACACTAAACCTGGCCCTAACCCTAGCCCTAAATCTACCCCTAAACCTAATCCTAAACCTAACACTAACCCTAACCCTAAACCTATTCCTAACACTAACCCTAGCCCTAACCCTAGCATGAACAATAACCCTAACCCTAACTGTAACCATTTCCCAAACCCTAAACCTAACCCTACACTAACCGTAACCCCAACACTAACCCTAATCTGAAATCTAAAACTAACTCTAACCCTAACAGTTACCATAACCGTATTCCTAAACCCGGACCCTAACACTAACCCTAAATCTAACTCTAACCCTAACCCTAACCCTAACCCTCACACTAAACCTAAACCAAACCCTAAACCAAACCCTAACCCAAACCCTAACCCTAAACCTAAATCTAACCATAACCCAAACCCTAAACCTAAACCTACCCCTAAACTTAACCCTAACCGTAGCACTAACCCTAACACTAACCCTAACCCTAAACATAACCCTAAACCTAACCCTAACCCAAAACCTAAACCTGACCTTAACCATACCCTAACCCTATACCTAGCCCTTAACATAACCCTAATTCAAAAACTAACACTAACCCTAGACCTAACCCTAAACCTAACACTAACCCTAACACTAAACCTATTCCTAACACTAACCCTAGACCTAAACATAGCCCTAACAATAACCCTAACCCTAACTATAACCATTTCCCAAATCCTTATCCTAACACTACCCTAACCGTAACCCTAACCCTAATCCGAAATCTAAAACTGACTCTAACGCTAACAGTTACCATAACCCTATCCCTAAACCCGGAACCTAACAATAAACCTAACTCTAAACCAAACCCTAACCGTAACCGTAACCGTAACCGTAACCCTAACCCTAACCCTAACCCTAACCCTAACCTTAACCCTAACCCTAACCCTAACCCTAACCCTAACCCTAACCCTAACCCTAACACTAACCCTAACCCTAAACCAAACCCTAACCCAAACCCTAACCCTAACCCAAAAACTAACCATAACCCTAACCCTAACCCTAATCCTAACCCTAAACCCTAAACTTAACCCTAACCGTAGCACTAACCCTAACCGTAACCCTAACCCTAACCCAAACCCTAAACCTGACCCTAAACCTTACCCTAACCCTAACCCTATACCTAGCCCTTAACCTAACCCTAAACCAAACACTAACCGTAACCCTAGCCCTAACCCTAACCATAACACGAACCCCAACCCTAACCTAACCCTAACCTTACACCCAAACTAAAACCTAACCGCAACCGTAAGAGTTAAACTAACATTAACCCTAACCCTAACGCCAACCCTAACCCTAACCCTAAACCTAACACTTAACCTAACCCTAAACCTAACTCCACCCTTAACCCTAACGATAAACCTAACCCTAGAACCTAACCCTAACCTTAACCCTAACTCTAACCCTAACCCTAACCGTAACGCTAAACCTATATCGTATCCATAACCCTTAACCTAACCATTACCATAACCCTAGCCCAACCCAAACTCTAACCCTAACTCTAAACATAACTATAACCCTAACCCTTAACCTAAACATAACCCTAACCCTAACCCTAACACTTAAACTGACCCTCACCCCAACCCCAACAACAAACCTAAACCTAATCCTAACCCTAACCCCAAATCTAACCCTAAAGTTAACCCAGACACCAACCCTCACGCAGACGCCACCCGAATGTGAAACCTAACCCTAATCCAAACCCTAACCCAGACCCTAAACCTAACCCTAAACCAAATGCTAACCCTAACCCCACACTAACCCTCACCTAACACTGATGATACCCTAATCCTAACATTATCCCGAAACCTAACCCTAAACCTAAGCCTTACCAACAACCTAACCTAACCCTACCTCTAACAATAAACCTAAAGCTAACCCTAATCCTAACGCTAACCCAAACACAAGCCCTAACCCTAAGCCTAACCCTAACCCTAACCCTAACCCTAACCCTAACCCTAACTCTAAGCGAAACCTAATCCTAACCCTAACCTTAACACTAACCCTAAACCTAGCCCTAACCCAAAACCTGACCCTAAACCTAAGCATATCCCTAACCTTTTCCATAACCCTAACTCTAATCCTAACCCGAACTCTTAACCTACCCCTTACCTAAACCCTAAAACTAACCCTAATCCTTACCCTAAACCTAACCCTAACCCTAACCCTAACCATAACCCTAACCCTAACCCTAACTCTAAGCGAAACCTAATCCTAACCCTAAACCTAACACTAACCCTAAACCTAGCCCTAACCCAAAACCTAACCGTAAACCTAAGCCTATACCTAACCTTTTCCATAACCCTAACTCTAACCCTAAACCTAACCCTTAACCTACCCCTTACTTAAACCCTAAAACTAACCCTAATCCTTACCCTAACCCTAACCCTAACCCTAACCCTAACCCTAACCCTAACCCTAACCCTAACCCTAACCCTAACCCTAACCCTAACCCTAACCCTAACCCTAACCCTAACCCTAACCCTAACCATAACCCTAACCCTAACCCTAACACTAACCCCAATCCTAACCCTAACACAAACCCTTACCCTAAACATTAACTAAACCATAACACTAACCCTATCCCTGACACGGAACCTAAACCTAACCCTGACCCTAACCCTAATCCTAACCCTAACCATAACCCTAACCCTAACCCTAACCCTAAACCTAACCCTAACCTTAACCCTAACCCTAACCTTAACCCTAACCCTAACCCTAAACCTAAACTAAACCCTAACCCAAACCCTAAACCTAACCCTAACACTAACCCTAAACCTAACCCTAAACCTAACCCTAAACCTAACCCAAACAATAACCCTAACCCTCTCGATAATCGCGACCCAAACCCTAAGCCGAAACCTAAACCTACCCCAAACCCTAAATCTTATCCTAACACGAAACCTAACACAAACCCTATCTCTAACGCTAACCCTAACCCCGCACTAACCCTAAACCTCAACCTAACACTAACACTAACGCTAACCCTAAACCTAACACTAACCCTGACCCTAAACCTAACCCTAACCCTAACACTAACGCTAACCCTAACCCTAGCACTAATAGTAACCCTAACCCTAACCATAACCGTTACCCATACCTAACCCTAAGAATATCCTAACCGTAACACTGACCCTAAGCCTAATCCTATCTCTAACTCTAACTCTAAGCCAAACAGTTACCCTAACACTAACCCTAAACCCTGTCCCTAATATTTAACCGCAATTTTACCCAAACCCTTACCCTAAACCTAACACTAAACCTAACCCGAACCCTGACATATAACCTATACCATTACCTAAACCCAAACCCAACCCTAAACCTAACCCGAACTCTAAACCTAAGCCTAACCCTAACTCTAACCCTAACCCAAACCCTAACCCTAACCCTAACCCTAACCCTAAACCTAACCTGAACACTGACCCATAACCTAACCATTACCTAAACATAAACCCAACCCTTACCATAAGTCGAACTCTAAATCTAAGCCTAACCCTAACCTTGACCCTAACCCTAACCCTAACCCTAACCCTAACCCTCACCCTAACCATAAACCTAACCCTAACCCAAACCTAAATCTCACCCTAAGTCTTACCCTAAAGCTAAAATCAACCCCAACCCTAAACGTAACCATAAATCTAAACCAAATCTAACCCTTAACCTAACCCTAACCCTAACCCTTAACCTAAACAAAGGCCCAACACTTAACCTAACCGTAACCCTAACCCTAACCCTAACCCTAAACCAAATCCTAAACCTAACCCTAACACTAAGTCTAACCCTAACTCTAACCCTAATGCTAACCCTAACCCTCTCCCTAACTCTAACCCCAACCCCGCACTAACACTAAACCTGGCCCTAACCCTAGCCCTAAATCTACCCCTAAACCTAATCCTAAACCTAACACTAACCCTAACCCTAAACCTATTCCTAACACTAACCCTAGCCCTAACCCTAGCATGAACAATAACCCTAACCCTAACTGTAACCATTTCCCAAACCCTAAACCTAACCCTACACTAACCGTAACCCCAACACTAACCCTAATCCGAAATCTAAAACTAACTCTAACCCTAACAGTTACCATAACCGTATTCCTAAACCCGGACCCTAACACTAACCCTAAATCTAACTCTAACCCTAACCCTAACCCTAACCCTCACACTAAACCTAAACCAAACCCTAAACCAAACCCTAACCCAAACCCTAACCCTAACCCTAAATCTAACCATAACCCAAACCCTAAACCTAAACCTACCCCTAAACTTAACCCTAACCGTAGCACTAACCCTAACACTAACCCTAACCCTAAACATAACCCTAAACCTAACCCTAACCCAAAACCTAAACCTGACCTTAACCATACCCTAACCCTATACCTAGCCCTTAACATAACCCTAATTCAAAAACTAACACTAACCCTAGACCTAACCCTAAACCTAACACTAACCCTAACACTAAACCTATTCCTAACACTAACCCTAGACCTAAACATAGCCCTAACAATAACCCTAACCCTAACTATAACCATTTCCCAAATCCTTATCCTAACACTACCCTAACCGTAACCCTAACCCTAATCCGAAATCTAAAACTGACTCTAACCCTAACAGTTACCATAACCCTATCCCTAAACCCGGAACCTAACAATAAACCTAACTCTAAACCAAACCCTAACCGTAACCGTAACCGTAACCGTAACCCTAACCCTAACCCTAACCCTAACCCTAACCTTAACCCTAACCCTAACCCTAACCCTAACCCGAACCCGAAACCTAACCCTAACCCTAACCCTAACCCTAACCCTAACCCTAAACCAAACCCTAACCCAAACCCTAACCCTAACCCTAAAACTAACCATAACCCTAACCCTAAACCTAATCCTTACCCTAAACCCTAAACTTAACCCTAACCGTAGCACTAACCCTAACCGTAACCCTAACCCTAACCCAAACCCTAAACCTGACCCTAAACCTTACCCTAACCCTAACCCTATACCTAGCCCTTAACCTAACCCTAAACCAAACACTAACCGTAACCCTAGCCCTAACCCTAACCATAACACGAACCCCAACCCTAACCTAACCCTAACCTAACACCCAAACCAAAACCTAACCGCAACCATAAGAGTTAAACTAACATTAACCCTAACCCTAACGCCAACCCTAACCCTAACCCTAAACCTAACACTTAACCTAACCCTAAACCTAACTCCACCCTTAACCCTAACGATAAACCTAACCCTAGAACCTAACCCTAACCTTAACCCTAACTCTAACCCTAACCCTAACCGTAACGCTGAACCTATATCGTATCCATAACCCTTAACCTAACCATTACCTTAACCCTAGCCCAACCCAAACTCTAACCCTAACTCTAAACATAACTATAACCCTAACCCTTAACCTAACCCTAACCCTAACCCTAACCCTAACCCTAACCCTAACCCTAACCCTAACACTTAAACTGACCCTCACCCCAACCCCAACAACAAACCTAAACCTAATCCTAACCCTAACCCCAAATCTAACCCTAAAGTTAACCCAGACACCAACCCTCACGCAGATGCCACCCGAATGTGAAACCTAACCCTAATCCAAACCCTAACCCAGACCCTAAACCTAACCCTAAACCAAATGCTAACCCTAACCCCACACTAACCCTCACCTAACACTGATGATACCCTAATCCTAACATTATCCCAAAACCTAACCCTAAACCTAAGCCTTACCAACAACCTAACCTAACCCTACCTCTAACAATAAACCTAAAGCTAACCCTAATCCTAACGCTAACCCAAACACAAGCCCTAACCCTAAGCCTAACCCTAACCCTAACCCTAACTCTAAGCGAAACCTAATCCTAACCCTAACCTTAACACTAACCCTAAACCTAGCCCTAACCCAAAACCTAACCCTAACCTAAGCCTATCCCTAACCTTTTCCATAACCCTAACTCTAATCCTAACCCTAACTCTTAACCTACCCCTTACCTAAACCCTAAAACTAACCCTAATCCTTACCCTAAACCTAACCCTAACCCTAACCCTAACCATAACCCTAACCATAACCCTAACACTAAACCCAATCCTAACCCTAACACTAACCCTTACCCTAGCCATTAACTAAACCATAACACTAACCCTATCCCTGACACGGACCCTAAACCTAACCCTAACCCTAACCCGAATCCTAACCCTAACCATAACCCTAACCCTAACCCTAACCCTAAACCTAACCATAACCTTAACCCTAACCTTAACCCTAACCATAACCCTAAACCTAAACTAAACCCTAACCCAAACCCTAAACCAATAGCTAACACTAACTCTAAACCTAACCCTAACACTAACCCTAAACCTAACCCTAAACCTAACCCAAACAATAACCCTAACCCTCTCGATAATCGCGACCCAAACCCTAAGCCGAAACCTAAACCTACCCCAAACCCTAAATCTTATCCTAACACGAAACCTAACACAAACCCTATCTCTAACGCTAACCCTAACCCCGCACTAACCCTAAACCTAAACCTAACACTAACCCAAATGCTAACCCTAAACCTAACACTAACCCTGACCCTAAACCTAACCCTAACCCTAACACTAACGCTAACCCTAACCCTAGCACTAATAGTAACCCTAACCCTAACCGTAACCCTAACCCATACCTAACCCTAAGAATATCCTAACCGTAACACTAACCCTAAGCCTAATCCTATCTCTAACTCTATCTCTAAGCCAAACCGTTACCCTAACCCTAACCCTAAACCCTGTCCCTAATATTTAACCGCAATTTTACCCAAACCCTTACCCTAAACCTAACACTAAACCTAACCCGAACCCTGACATATAACCTATACCAATACCTAAACCCAAACCCAACCCTAAACCTAGCCCGAACTCTAAACCTAAGCCTAACCCTAACTCTAACCCTAACCCAAACCCTAACCCTAACCCTAACCCAAAACCTAACCTGAACACTGACCCATAACCTAACCATTGCCTAAACATAAACAAAACCCTTACCATAAGTCGAACTCTAAATCTAAGCCTAACCCTAACCTTGACCCTAACCCTAACCCTAAACCTAACCCTCACCCTAACCATAAACCTAACCCTAACCCAAACCTAAACCTCACCCTATACCTTACCGTAAAGCTAACATCAACCCCAACCCTAAACGTAACCATAAATCTAAACCAAATCTAACCCTTAACCTAACCCTAACCCTAACCCTTAACCTAAACAAAGCCCCAGCACTTAACCTAGCCGTAACCCTAACCCTAACCCTAACCCTAAACCAAATCCTAAACCTAACCCTAACACTAAGCCTAAACCTAACTCCAACCCTAACGCTAACCCTAACCCTCTCCCTAACTCTAACCCCAACACCGCACTAACACTAAACCTGGCCCTAACCCTAGCCCTAAAACTACCCCTAAAACTAACACTAACCCTAGCACTAACCCTAACCCTAAACCTACTCCTAACACTAACCCTAGCCATAAACCTAGCCCTAACAATAACCCTAACCCTAATTGTAACCATTTCCCAAACCCTAACCCGAACCTTACCCTAACCGTGACCCCAACACTAAGCCTAATCCTAAATCTAAAACTGACTCTAACCCTAACAGTTACCATAAGTGCATTCCTAAACCCGGACCCTAACACTAACCCTAACTCTAACCCGAACCCTAAACCTAACCCTAACCCTAACCCTAACCCTAACCCTCACACTAAACCTAAACCAAACCCTAAACCGAACCCTAACCCGAACACTAACCCTAACCCTAAATCTAACCATAACCCTAACCCTAAACCTAAAACTAACCCTACACTTAACCCTAACCGTAGCACTAACCATAACACTAACCCTAACCCTAAACATAACCTAACTCTTACCCTAACCCAAACCCTAAACCTGGCCCTAAACCTTACCCTAACCCTAACTCTAAACCTAGCCCTTAACCTGACCCTAAACCAAACACTAACCCTAACCCTAGCCCTAACCCTAACCATGACACTAACCCTAACCCTAACCTAACCCTAACCCAATCACCAAACCAAAACCTAACCGCAACCGTAAGAGTTAAACTAACATTAACCCTAACCCTAACGCCAACCCTAACCCTAACCCTAAACCTAACACTTAACCTAACCCTAAACCTAACTCCACCCATAACCTTAACCCTAAACCTAACCCTGGAACCTAAACCTAACCCTAACCCTAACCGTAACGCTAAATCTTACCATATCCATAATCCTTAACCTAACCATTACCCTAACCCTAACCCAACCCAAACTCTAACCCTAACTCTAAACCTAACCATAACCCAAACCCATAACCTAAACATAACCCTAACCCTAACACTAACCCTAACCCTAACCCTAACCCTAATACCTAAACTGACCCTCACCCCAACCCCAACAACAAACCTAACCCTAATCCTAACCCTAACCCCAAATCTAACCCTAAACCTAACCCAGACACCAACCCTCACGCTGACGCCACCCGAATGTGAAACCTAGCCCTAATCCAAACCCTAACCCAGACTCTAAACCTAAACCTAAAACAAATGCTAACCCTAACCCCACACTAACCCTCCCCTAACACTGATGATACCCTAATCCTAACATTATCCCGAAACCTAACCCTAAACCTAAGCCTTACCAACAACCTAAACCTAAACCTACCTCTAAAAATAAACCTAACGCTAACCATAATCCTAACGCTAACCCAAACACAAGCCCTAACCCTAAGCCTAACCCTAACCCTAACCCTAACCCTAACTCTAAGCGAAACCTAATCCTAACCCTAACCTTAACACTAACCCTAACCCTAGCCCTAACCCAAAACCTAACCCAAAACATAAGCCTAACCCTAACATTTACCATAACCCTAACTCTAACCCTAAACCTAACCCTTAACCTTCCCCTTACTCAAACCCTAAAACTAACCCTAATCCTTACCCTAAACCTAACCCTAACCCTAACCTTAACCATAACCCTAACCGTAACCCTTACAATAACCCCAATCCTGACCCTAACACTAAACCTTACCCTAACCATTAATTAAACCATAACACTAACCCTATCCCTAACACGGACCCTAAACCTAACCCTAACCCTAACCCTAACCCTAACCCTAACCCTAACCCCAATCCTAACCCTAAACCTAACCCTAACCTTAACCATAACCCTAACCTTAACCCTAAACATAACTCAAAACCTAAACTAAAATCTAACCCAAACCCTAAACCAATAGCTAACACTAACTCTAAACCTAAGCCTAACCATAACCCTAACCCTAACCCTAAACCTAAACCAAACCCTAACCCTAACCCTATCGATAATCCCAAACCAAACCCTAAGCCTAAACCTAAACCTAACCCAAACCCTAAATCTAATCCTAACACTAAACCTAATACAAACCCTATCTGTAACGCAAACCCTAACCCTAACCCCGCACTAACCCTAAACCTAAACCTAACACTAACCCTAATGCAAACCCTAAACCTAACACAAACCCTGACCCTAAACCTAACCCTAACACTAACACTAACGCTTACCCTAACCCTAGCACTAATAATAACCCTAACCCTAACCGTAACCCTTACCCATACCTAATCCTAACAATACCCTAACCGTAACCCTAACACTACCCTAAACGTAAACTTAACCCTAAGCCTAAACGTAACGCTAAATCTAATCGTATCCATAAACCTTAACCTAAACATTACCCTAACACTAACCCTAAACCCAGGCCATAACATTAAACCGTAATTTAACCCAAACCCTAAACCTAAACCTAACACTAAACCTAACCCGAACCCTGACATATAACCTATACCATTACCTAAACTCAAACCCAAACCTAAACCTGACCCGAACTCTGAACATAAGCCTAACCCTAACTCTAACCCTAACCCGAACACTAACCCTTACCCTAAACCTAACCCGAACCCTGACCCATAACCTAACCATTACCTAAACATAAACCCAAACCTTACCCTAAACCTAACTCTAAACCTAAGCCTAAACCTAACTCTAAACCTAAGCCTAAACCTAACTCTAACCGTAACCCTAACCCAAACCCTAACCATAAACCTAACCCTAACCCAAACCTAAACCTTACCCCAAGCCTTACCCTAAAGAAAACCCCAAACACAACCCTAAACATAACCACAAATCTAAACCAAATCTAACCCTAAACCTAACCCTAACACTAAATCTAACCCTAACTCTATCCCTAATGATAACCTTAACGCTCAACCTAACTCTAACCCCGCATTAACATTAAACCTGGCCCTAACCCTAGCCCTAAATCTACCCCTAAACCTAACCATAACCCTAACATTAACCCTAACCCTAAACCTATTAATAACACTAACCCTAGCCCTAACCCTAGCTCTAACGATTACCCTAAACCTAACCGTAACCATTTTCCAAACCCTAAACCTAACACTACCCTAACCGTAACCCTAAAACTAACCCTAATCCCAAATCTAAAACTAACTCTAACCCTAACAATTACCATAACCCTATCCCTAAACCCGGACCCTAACAGTAACCTAACCCTAATCTTAACCCTAACCCTAACACTAACCCTAACCCTAACCCTAAACCTAACCCTAACCTTAACCCTAACCCTAACCTTAAACCTAACCATAACCCTAAACCTAAAATAAACCCTAACCCTAACCCGAAACCTAACCCTAACACTAACTCTAAACCTAGCCCTAACACTAACCCTAAACCTAAACTAAACCCTAACCCTAACCCCAACCCCAAACCTAACCCTAACACTAACTCTAAACCTAAGCCTAACACTAACCCTAAACCTTACTCTAAGCCTAAACCAAACCCTAACCCAAACCCTATCGATAATCCCAACCCAAACCCTAAGCCTAAACCTAAACCTAACCCAAACCCGAAATCTAATCCTAAAACGAAACCTAACACAAACCCTATCTCTAACGCTAACCCTAACCCTCACCCTGACCCTAACCCCGCACTAACCCTAAACCTAAACCTAACACTAACCCTAATGCTAACCCTAAACCTAACACAAACCCTGACCCTAAACCTAACCCTAGCCCTAACACTAACGCTAACCCTAACCCTAACCCTAGCACTAATAATAACCCTAACCCTAACCGTAACCCTTACCCATACCTAACCCTAACAATACCCTAACCGTAACCCTAACACTACCCTAAACGTAACCCTAACCCTAAGCCTAATCCTATCTCTAACTCTAACTCTCAGCCTAACAGTTACCCTAACCCTTATCGTAAACACTGACCCAAACATTAAACCTTAATTTAAACCGAACCATAACCCTAAACCTAACACTAAACCTAACCCGAAACCTGACATATAACCTAACCACTACCTAAACCCAAATCCAACCCTGACCCTAACCCGAACTGTAAACCTAAGCCTAATCCTAACTCTAACCCTAAAGCGAACCCTAACCCTAACCCTAAACCTAACCCGAACCCTGACCCATAAACTAACCATTACCTAAACATAAACCCAACCCTTACCCTAAACCTTACTGTAAAGCTAAGCCTAACCCGAACTCTAACCCTAACCCTAAACCTACCCATACACCTAACCCTAACCCAAACCTAAAACTCACCCTAAGCCTTACCCTAAAGCTAACCCCAACCAAAACCCTAAATCTAAACCAAATCTAACCCTTAACCTAAACCAAGCCCCAACACTTAACCTAACCGTAACCGTAACCCTAACCCTAACCCTAAACCACACCCTAAACCTAACCCTAACACTAAATCTAGCCCTAACTCTATCCCTAACGCTAACCCTAAAACTCTCCCTCACTATAACCCCGCACTAAAACTAAACCTGGCCCGAAACCTAGATCTATATCTACCCCTAAACATAACCCTACCCCTAACAATAACCCTAACCCTAAACCTATTCCTAACACTAACCCTAGCCCTAACTCTAGCCCTAATAATAACCCTAAACCTAACAGTAACCATTTCCCAAACCCTAACCGTAACACTACCCTAATCGTAACCCTAAACCTAATCCTAAATCTAAAACTAACTCTAACCTTAACAGTTACCATAACCCTATCCCAAAAACCGGACACTAACACAATGCCTAAATCAAACCCTAAACCTAACCCTAACCCTAACCCTAACCCTAACCCTAACCCTAACCCTAACCCTAACCCTAACCCTAACCCTAACCCTAACCCTAAACCTAACTCCAACCCTAACCCTAACCCTAACCCTAACCCTTACCCGAACCCTAAACCGAACCCTAACTCGATCCCTAACCCTAACCCTAAAACTAACCATAACCCTAACCCTAACCCTAAAACTAACACTAACCTTAAACTTAACCCTAACTTTAGCACTAACCCTAACCCTAACCCTAACCATAACCCTAAACCTAACCCTAACCCAAACCCTAAACCTGACCCTAAACCTTACCCTAACCCTAAACCTAAACCTAGACCTTAACCTAACCCTAAACCAAACACTAACCCTAAACCTAGCCCTAACCCAAACCATAACACTAACCCTAACCCTAACCTAAGCCTAACCCAATCCCCAAACCAAAACCTAACCGTAACCGTAAGACTTAAACTAGCATTAACCTTAACCCTAACGCCAACCGTAACCCTAACCCGAAACCTAACACTTAACCTAACCCTAAACCTAACTCCACCCCTAACCCTAACCATAACCCTAACCCTAGCACCTAACCCTAATCCTAACCCTAACCCTAACTCTAACCCTAACCCTAACCGTAACGCTAAATCTGATCGTATCCATAACCCTTAACCTAACCATTATCCTAACCCTAACCCAACCCTAACTCTAACCCTAACTCTAAACCTAACCATAACCCTAACCCTTTACCTAAACCTCACCCTAACCCTAACACTAACTCTAACCCTAACCCTAACCCTAACACTAACTCTTAAACTGTCCCTAATACCAACCCTAACAACAAACCTAAACCTAATCCTAACCTTAACCCCAAATCTAAACCTAAACCTAACCCAGACACCAACCCTCACGCTGATGCCACCCGAATGTGAAACCTAACTCTAATCCAAACCCTAACCCAGACCCTAAACCTAACCCTAAAACTAACGCTAACCCTACTCCCACACTAACCATCACCTAACACGGACGATACCCTAATCCTAACCGTATCCCGAAACCTAACCCAAAACCTAAGCCATAACAACAACCTAAACCTAACCCTATCTCTAACAATCAACCTAACCCTAACCCGAAACCTAACCCTAACCCTAACCCTAATCCTAACTCTAAGCCAAACCTAACCCTAACCCTAACCCAAACCATAACACTAACCATAACCCTAACCCTAACTCTAACCCTAACCCAAGCCCTAACTATGACCCTAACACTAACCCTAACTCTTTCACAAACCCTAAACCTGCCACCACACAAACCGTAACCCTAACCCTAAACCTAAACCTAACCCTAAACCAAACCCTAACCCTCATCCTAACCCTAACCCTAACACTAACCCTAACACTAAACCTAACCCTTAACCTAACCCTAAGGCTAACCCTGACCCTTAACCTAAACCTACCACTATCCATATCCCTAACCCTAACACTAACACTGACCATAACCCTAAACCTAACCATAACACTAGCCCTAACCCTGACGCTGAGATTACACCAATCCTAAACCTAACCCTAATCCTAGCCCTAACCCAAACCCTAAACCTAACCCTAATATTAACCCTAACCCTAACCCTAACTGTAACCCTAACCCTAACCCTAACCCTATACCCGCACAAATCCTAACCCTAACCCTCACCCTCACCCTAACACTAACCCTAACCCAACTCTAACCCTAACCCTAAAGCTAACATTAACCCTTAACCTAAGCCTTACACTAGAACCAACCCTAACCCTAAGCCTAACCCTAAACCTTAACCTAACACAAACACTAACCCTAACACTTACCATTGCTCTAACCCGAACTCTAAACCTAAACCTAAACCTGAACCTTAACCTAACCCTAACACTAACCTTAACCTTAACATTAACCCTAACACATACGCCACCCTAATACTAAACCTAAACGTAACCCTAACGCTAACCCAAACCCTAAACCTATCCTAACCATAACCCTAACAGTTAACCTGACCCTTACCTAAACCTAAAACTGACCCTTAACTTTACCCTAACCCTAAACCTAAACCTAACACAACCCCTACCCTACCCGCAAGACTTACCCTAACCCTAATCGTAAACCTAAACCTTAATCTAACCCTAACCATAACCCTAAACCTAACACTAAACCTAAACCTAAACCTAACCCAAACCCAATATCTAACGCAAACCCTTACACTAAACCGAACCCAAACACTCAACCTAAACCTAAACCTAACCCACAACCTAACCCTTAACCTAACCCTAACCCTAACCCTAAACCTAACCCTAACCCTAATACTTCACCTAACCCTAAACCTAAACCTAACCAAAACTCTAACGCTAACCGTGACACTTTACAAGAAACCTAAACCGAACCCTTAACCTAACCCTAACCCTAACCATAAAACCTAACCATAACCCAAAACGTAACCCTAACCCTAACCCTAACCCTAACACAAACCCCAACCATAACCCTTAACCTAACCGTTACCTAACCCTAAACCAAACCCAAACCCTAACCCTAACTCTAATCCTAATCCTAAACCTAACTCCAACCCGAATCCTAACCCTAACCCAAACCATAAAGCAAGCCCTAACCCTAACCATAACGCAAACACTAACCCTAACCCTAACACTGACATTAACCCATTCATAAACATAACCCTAACCCTAACCCAACAGCACACCTTAAACCTAACCCTAATCCGAAACCTAACCCTAACCCTAACCCTAACCCTAACCCTAACCCTAACCCTAACCCTAACCCTAACCCTAACCCGAACCCTAACCCTAACCCTAACCCTAACCCTAACTCTAACCCTAACCCTAACCCTAACCCTAACCCTAACCATAACCCTAACCCTAACCCTAACCCTAACACTAACCCTAACCCTAACTCTAAACCTAACCCAAATCCTAACCCTTAACCTAATCCTAACCATAACTCTAACCCTAACGCAGACCCAAACCTAATCCTAAATCTAACCCTAACCCTAATTAAGCCCTAACCCTAACCCAAACCAAACCTAACCCTGACCACAAACCTAATCCTAACCCCAACACTAACCCTGACACCACCACTGACGCTACTCTGATACTAACCCTAACACGAACCCTAACCCTAACCCTTAACCTAACCCTAACCCTAACCCTAACCATACACCTAACCCTAACCCAAAACGTAACCCTAACCCTAACCCTAACACAAACCCCAACCCTGGCCCTTTACCTAACCGTTACCTAACCCTTAACCAAACCCTAACCCTAACCCTAAGCCTAAACCTAACACTAAACCTAACCCTAACCCTTACACTAACCATAACACTAACCCTAATTCTAATCCTTACCCCAACAATAACCCTAAACCTAACGCTAAAAAAAAACACTTAAACAAACCCTAACAATAGCCCAAACCCTAACCCTAACCCTAACCCTAACACAAAACCTAAAACAAAAACTAACCCTAAACCTAACCCTAATCCAAAGACTGATGCCATCCTAATCCTGAACTAAAACACAAACCTAAAGCTAACCCAAACCCTAAACCTAACCCTTACCCTGACACTAACCCTAACCCAAACCCAAGCCCTAACTATGACCCTAACGCTAACCCTAACTCTTACACAAACCCTAACCCTACCACCACCCTAACCGTAACCCTAACCCTAACCCTAAACCTAACCCTAACCCTCACCCTAACCCTAACACTAACCCTAACACTAAACCTAACCCTTAACCTAACCCTAAGGCTAACCCTAACCCTTAACCTAAACCTAACAATATCCATATCCCTAACCTTAACACTAACCCTAACCATAACGCTAAACCTAACCATAACACTAACCCTAACCCTGACGCTGAGATTACACCAATCCTAAAACTGACCCTAATCCTAACCCTAACCCAAACCCTAAACCTAACCCTAATACAAACACTAACCCTAACTGTAAACCTAACCCTAACCCTCACCCTAACCCTATAGCCGCACAAATCCTGACCCTAACCCTAACCCTAACCCTAAACCTACCCTAACCCTAACCCTAACGCTAACAATAACCCTTAACCAAAGACTTACACTAGAACCAACCCTAACCCTAAGCCTAACCCTAAACCTTAACCTAACACAAACACTAACCCTAACACTTACCATTGCCCTAACCCTAACCCTAACCCTAACTCTAACCCTAAACCTAACCCTGAACCTTAACCTAACCCTAACACTAACCTTAACCCTAACATTAACCCTAACACTGATGCCACCCTAATCCTAAACCTAAACGTAACCCTAACACTAACCCAAAACCTAAACCCACCCCTAACCATAACCCTAACAGCAAACCTGACCCTTACCTAAACCTAAAACTGACCCTCAACCTTACCCTAACCCTACCCCTACCCTACCCTTAAACCTTACTCTAACGCTAACCGTAAACCTAAACCTTAATCTAACCCTAACCATAACCTTAAACCTAACACTAACCCTAAACCTAACACTAACCCAAACCCTACATCTAACGCTAACCCTTACACTAAACCTAACACACACCCGAAACCTAAACCTAAACCTAACCAAAACCCTAACACTTAACCTAACCCTAACCCTAAAACAAACCCTAACCCTAATACTTAACCTAACCCTAACACTTAACCTAACCCTAACCCTAACCCTAACCCTAAACCTAAACCTAAACCTAAGCCTAACCCTTATCTTAACACTGACTCTATCTTATTCCAAAACCAAACCCTAACCCAAACCCTGAATCAAACCTGGAACCTAACGCTAACTATAACCCTAGCCCCAAACCTAACCCTAACGCTAAACCTATCCCGAACTCCGCACTAACCCTCACCCTAATTCTGATGCTACCCAAATCCTACCCCGAACCCTAACTCTAACCCTAACCCTGACATTAACCCAAACCCTAACCATAACACGAACCCTAACCCAAACCATAAACCTAACACTTAAACTAACAGTTATCTAACCCTAACCCAACTCTAAACCGAACCCTAACCCTAACCCCAGCCTTTACACTAACCCTAAACCTAACCCTTACCCAAACGCTAACCCTAACACTACCCAAACCGTAAACCCAATCCAAAACCTAAACCTAAACCTAACCCTAATCCTAACGCTAACCGTAACCCTAACACGAACCCTAACCCTAACCCTTAACCTTACCCAAACCCTAAACCTAACCCTAAACCAAATACCAGTCCTACCTCTTTTTGTGTGGGAACAGAGGCCAATCGTTCTTGCTGTGCAAACTGGGCTGCAGGCGAAAGGGAGTAATTTAGTTGTGGGAATACAATGGATGTTTTGATGAGAAAGGAAAGAGAGACAGCAAAGTGGTTGGCTCTGTTACATAGCTTGCTGTGCGCAAAAGAGATCCAGCAGCATCTTTCTGTCCTGTCTCATTTTGTGTGGGAACAGAGGCCAAGCGTTCGTGCTGTGCAAACTGGGCTGCAGGCGAATGGGTGCAACTCAGCAGTTGGAATACAAGCGATGCTCAGATGAGAAAGCAAAGAGAGACAGCAATGCGGAAGCCACTGTTACATAACTTGCTGTGCGCAGAAGAGACACAGCAGCATCTTTCTGTCCTACCTCTTTTTGTGTGGGAACAGAGGCCAATGGTTCGTCCTGTGCAAATTGGGCCGCAGACGAACGGAAGCACCTCAGCTGTTGGAAGACAATCACTGCTCAGATGAGAAAGGAAAGAGAGAGAGCAATGGGGATGGCTCTGTTACATAGCTTGCTGTGTGCTGAAGAGATCCAGCAGCATCTTTCAGTCCTGTCTCACTTTGTGTGGGAAGAGAGGCCAATCGCTCGTGCTGTGCAAACTGGGCTGCAGGCGAAAGGGAGCACCTCAGAAGTGGAAATACAACGGACGTTTTGATGAGAAAGGAAAGAGAGACATCAATCTGGATGGCCCTGTTACATAGCTTGCTGTGCACGGAAGAGATCCAGCAGCATTTTTCAGTCCTACCACTTTTTGTGTGGGAACAGAGGCCAATCGTTCTTGCTGTGCAAACTGGGCTGCAGGCGAAAGGGAGCACCTCAGACGTGTTAATACTATCGATGCTCAGATGAGATAGCAAAGAAAGACTGCAATGCGGGTGGCACCGTTCCATAGCTTTCTGTGTGAAGAAGAGATCCAGTGGCAACCTTCAGTCCTACCTCTTTTTGTTTGGGAACAGAGGCCAATCGTTCGTGTTGTGCAAGCTGGCCTGCGGGCGAATGGGAGCACCTCAGCAGTTGGAATACGATCGATGCTCAGATGAGAAAGCAAAGAGAGACAGCAATGTGGATGGCACCATTACGTAGCTTGCTGTGCGCTGAAGAGATCCAGCAGCATCTTTATGTCCTGCCTCTTTTTGTGTGGGAACAGAGGCAAATAGTTTGTGCTCCACAAACTGGCCTGCAGGCAAACAGGAGTACCTGAGCTGTTGGAATACAATCCATGCTCAGATGAGAAAGGAAAGAGACACAGCAATGCTTAAGGCACTGTTACATAGCTTGCTGTGCGCAGAAGAGATCCAGCAGCATCTTTCTGACCTGCCTCTTTTTGTGTGGGAACAGAGGCCAATAGTTCTTGCTGTGCAAGCTGCCCTGCAGGCGAATGGGAGCACCTCAGCTGCTAGAAAACAATGGATGCTCAGATGAGAAAGCAAAGAGAGACAGCAATGCGGATGTCAGCGTTACATAGCTTGCTGAGCACTGAAGAGATCCAGCAGCATCTTTCAGTCCTACCTCTTTTTGTGTGGGAACTGAGGCGAGTTGTTCGTGCTGTACTAACTGGCCTGCAGGCGAATGGGAGCACCTCAGAAGTGGGCATACAATGAACGTTTTGATGAGAAAGGAAAGAGAGACATCAATGTGGATGGCTCTGTTGCATAGCTTGTTGTGCACGGAAGAGATCCAGCACCATCTTTCTGTCCTACCTCTTTATGTGTGGGAACAGAAGCCAATCGTTCGTGCTGTGCGAACTGGGATGCAGGCGAATGGGAGCAATTTACAAGTGGGAATACAATGGGCGTTTTGATGACAAAGGAAAGAAAGACAGCAATGTGGATGGCACAGGTACGTAGCTTGCTGTGCACAGAAGAGATCCAGCACCATCTTTCAGTCCTACCTCTTTTTGTGTGGGAACAGAGGCCAATCATTCGTGCTCCACAAAATGGTCTGCAGGAGAATGGGAGCACCTCAGCAGTTGGAATACAATCGATGATCAGATGAGAAAAGAAAGAGAGACAGCAATGTGGATGGCACCGTTACATAGCTTGCTGTGCGCTGAAGAGATCCAGCAGTATCTTTCAGTCCTGCCTCTTTTTGTGTGGGAATTGAGGCCAATCGTTCCTACTGCGCAAACTGGGCTGTAGGCGAATGGGAGCACCTCAGCAGTTGGAATACGATCGATGCTCAGATGAGAAAGCAAAGAGAGACAGCAATGTGGATGGCACCATTACGTAGCTTGCTGTGCGCTGAAGAGATCCAGCAGCATCTTTATGTCCTGCCTCTTTTTGTGTGGGAACAGAGGCAAATAGTTTGTGCTCCACAAACTGGCCTGCAGGCGAACAGGAGTACCTGAGCTGTTGGAATACAATCCATGCTCAGATGAGAAAGGAAAGAGACACAGCAATGCTTAAGGCACTGTTACATAGCTTGCTGTGCGCAGAAGAGATCCAGCAGCATCTTTCTGACCTGCCTCTTTTTGTGTGGGAACAGAGGCCAATAGTTCCTGCTGTGCAAGCTGCCCTGCAGGCGAATGGGAGCACCTCAGCTGCTAGAAAACAATGGATGCTCAGATGAGAAAGCAAAGAGAGACAGCAATGCGGATGTCAGCGTTACATAGCTTGCTGAGCACTGAAGAGATCCAGCAGCATCTTTCAGTCCTACCTCTTTTTGTGTGGGAACTGAGGCGAGTTGTTCGTGCTGTACTAACTGGCCTGCAGGCGAATGGGAGCACCTCAGAAGTGGGCATACAATGAACGTTTTGATGAGAAAGGAAAGAGAGACATCAATGTGGATGGCTCTGTTACATAGCTTGTTGTGCACGGAAGAGATCCAGCACCATCTTTCTGTCCTACCTCTTTATGTGTGGGAACAGAAGCCAATCGTTCGTGCTGTGCGAACTGGGATGCAGGCGAATGGGAGCAATTTACAAGTGGGAATACAATGGGCGTTTTGATGACAAAGGAAGGAAAGACAGCAATGTGGATGGCACAGGTACGTAGCTTGCTGTGCACAGAAGAGATCCAGCACCATCTTTCAGTCCTACCTCTTTTTGTGTGGGAACAGAGGCCAATCATTCGTGCTCCACAAAATGGTCTGCAGGAGAATGGGAGCACCTCAGCAGTTGGAATACAATCGATGATCAGATGAGAAAAGAAAGAGAGACAGCAATGTGGATGGCACCGTTACATAGCTTGCTGTGCGCTGAAGAGATCCAGCAGTATCTTTCAGTCCTGCCTCTTTTTGTGTGGGAATTGAGGCCAATCGTTCCTACTGCGCAAACTGGGCTGTAGGCGAATGGGAGCACCTCAGCAGTTGGAATACGATCGATGCTCAGATGAGAAAGCAAAGAGAGACAGCAATGTGGATGGCACCATTACGTAGCTTGCTGTGCGCTGAAGAGATCCAGCAGCATCTTTATGTCCTGCCTCTTTTTGTGTGGGAACAGAGGCAAATAGTTTGTGCTCCACAAACTGGCCTGCAGGCAAACAGGAGTACCTGAGCTGTTGGAATACAATCCATGCTCAGATGAGAAAGGAAAGAGACACAGCAATGCTTAAGGCACTGTTACATAGCTTGCTGTGCGCAGAAGAGATCCAGCAGCATCTTTCTGACCTGCCTCTTTTTGTGTGGGAACAGAGGCCAATAGTTCTTGCTGTGCAAGCTGCCCTGCAGGCGAATGGGAGCACCTCAGCTGCTAGAAAACAATGGATGCTCAGATGAGAAAGCAAAGAGAGACAGCAATGCGGATGTCAGCGTTACATAGCTTGCTGAGCACTGAAGAGATCCAGCAGCATCTTTCAGTCCTACCTCTTTTTGTGTGGGAACTGAGGCGAGTTGTTCGTGCTGTACTAACTGGCCTGCAGGCGAATGGGAGCACCTCAGAAGTGGGCATACAATGAACGTTTTGATGAGAAAGGAAAGAGAGACATCAATGTGGATGGCTCTGTTGCATAGCTTGTTGTGCACGGAAGAGATCCAGCACCATCTTTCTGTCCTACCTCTTTATGTGTGGGAACAGAAGCCAATCGTTCGTGCTGTGCGAACTGGGATGCAGGCGAATGGGAGCAATTTACAAGTGGGAATACAATGGGCGTTTTGATGACAAAGGAAAGAAAGACAGCAATGTGGATGGCACAGGTACGTAGCTTGCTGTGCACAGAAGAGATCCAGCACCATCTTTCAGTCCTACCTCTTTTTGTGTGGGAACAGAGGCCAATCATTCGTGCTCCACAAAATGGTCTGCAGGAGAATGGGAGCACCTCAGCAGTTGGAATACAATCGATGATCAGATGAGAAAAGAAAGAGAGACAGCAATGTGGATGGCACCGTTACATAGCTTGCTGTGCGCTGAAGAGATCCAGCAGTATCTTTCAGTCCTGCCTCTTTTTGTGTGGGAATTGAGGCCAATCGTTCCTACTGCGCAAACTGGGCTGTAGGCGAATGGGAGCACCTCAGCAGTTGGAATACGATCGATGCTCAGATGAGAAAGCAAAGAGAGACAGCAATGTGGATGGCACCATTACGTAGCTTGCTGTGCGCTGAAGAGATCCAGCAGCATCTTTATGTCCTGCCTCTTTTTGTGTGGGAACAGAGGCAAATAGTTTGTGCTCCACAAACTGGCCTGCAGGCGAACAGGAGTACCTGAGCTGTTGGAATACAATCCATGCTCAGATGAGAAAGGAAAGAGACACAGCAATGCTTAAGGCACTGTTACATAGCTTGCTGTGCGCAGAAGAGATCCAGCAGCATCTTTCTGACCTGCCTCTTTTTGTGTGGGAACAGAGGCCAATAGTTCCTGCTGTGCAAGCTGCCCTGCAGGCGAATGGGAGCACCTCAGCTGCTAGAAAACAATGGATGCTCAGATGAGAAAGCAAAGAGAGACAGCAATGCGGATGTCAGCGTTACATAGCTTGCTGAGCACTGAAGAGATCCAGCAGCATCTTTCAGTCCTACCTCTTTTTGTGTGGGAACTGAGGCGAGTTGTTCGTGCTGTACTAACTGGCCTGCAGGCGAATGGGAGCACCTCAGAAGTGGGCATACAATGAACGTTTTGATGAGAAAGGAAAGAGAGACATCAATGTGGATGGCTCTGTTACATAGCTTGTTGTGCACGGAAGAGATCCAGCACCATCTTTCTGTCCTACCTCTTTATGTGTGGGAACAGAAGCCAATCGTTCGTGCTGTGCGAACTGGGATGCAGGCGAATGGGAGCAATTTACAAGTGGGAATACAATGGGCGTTTTGATGACAAAGGAAAGAAAGACAGCAATGTGGATGGCACAGGTACGTAGCTTGCTGTGCACAGAAGAGATCCAGCACCATCTTTCAGTCCTACCTCTTTTTGTGTGGGAACAGAGGCCAATCATTCGTGCTCCACAAAATGGTCTGCAGGAGAATGGGAGCACCTCAGCAGTTGGAATACAATCGATGATCAGATGAGAAAAGAAAGAGAGACAGCAATGTGGATGGCACCGTTACATAGCTTGCTGTGCGCTGAAGAGATCCAGCAGTATCTTTCAGTCCTGCCTCTTTTTGTGTGGGAATTGAGGCCAATCGTTCCTACTGCGCAAACTGGGCTGTAGGCGAATGGGAGCACCTCAGCAGTTGGAATACGATCGATGCTCAGATGAGAAAGCAAAGAGAGACAGCAATGTGGATGGCACCATTACGTAGCTTGCTGTGCGCTGAAGAGATCCAGCAGCATCTTTATGTCCTGCCTCTTTTTGTGTGGGAACAGAGGCAAATAGTTTGTGCTCCACAAACTGGCCTGCAGGCAAACAGGAGTACCTGAGCTGTTGGAATACAATCCATGCTCAGATGAGAAAGGAAAGAGACACAGCAATGCTTAAGGCACTGTTACATAGCTTGCTGTGCGCAGAAGAGATCCAGCAGCATCTTTCTGACCTGCCTCTTTTTGTGTGGGAACAGAGGCCAATAGTTCTTGCTGTGCAAGCTGCCCTGCAGGCGAATGGGAGCACCTCAGCTGCTAGAAAACAATGGATGCTCAGATGAGAAAGCAAAGAGAGACAGCAATGCGGATGTCAGCGTTACATAGCTTGCTGAGCACTGAAGAGATCCAGCAGCATCTTTCAGTCCTACCTCTTTTTGTGTGGGAACTGAGGCGAGTTGTTCGTGCTGTACTAACTGGCCTGCAGGCGAATGGGAGCACCTCAGAAGTGGGCATACAATGAACGTTTTGATGAGAAAGGAAAGAGAGACATCAATGTGGATGGCTCTGTTGCATAGCTTGTTGTGCACGGAAGAGATCCAGCACCATCTTTCTGTCCTACCTCTTTATGTGTGGGAACAGAAGCCAATCGTTCGTGCTGTGCGAACTGGGATGCAGGCGAATGGGAGCAATTTACAAGTGGGAATACAATGGGCGTTTTGATGACAAAGGAAAGAAAGACAGCAATGTGGATGGCACAGGTACGTAGCTTGCTGTGCACGGAAGAGATCCAGCACCATCTTTCAGTCCTACCTCTTTTTGTGTGGGAACAGAGGCCAATCATTCGTGCTCCACAAAATGGTCTGCAGGAGAATGGGAGCACCTCAGCAGTTGGAATACAATCGATGATCAGATGAGAAAAGAAAGAGAGACAGCAATGTGGATGGCACCGTTACATAGCTTGCTGTGCGCTGAAGAGATCCAGCAGTATCTTTCAGTCCTGCCTCTTTTTGTGTGGGAATTGAGGCCAATCGTTCCTACTGCGCAAACTGGGCTGTAGGCGAATGGGAGCACCTCAGCAGTTGGAATACGATCGATGCTCAGATGAGAAAGCAAAGAGAGACAGCAATGTGGATGGCACCATTACGTAGCTTGCTGTGCGCTGAAGAGATCCAGCAGCATCTTTATGTCCTGCCTCTTTTTGTGTGGGAACAGAGGCAAATAGTTTGTGCTCCACAAACTGGCCTGCAGGCGAACAGGAGTACCTGAGCTGTTGGAATACAATCCATGCTCAGATGAGAAAGGAAAGAGACACAGCAATGCTTAAGGCACTGTTACATAGCTTGCTGTGCGCAGAAGAGATCCAGCAGCATCTTTCTGACCTGCCTCTTTTTGTGTGGGAACAGAGGCCAATAGTTCCTGCTGTGCAAGCTGCCCTGCAGGCGAATGGGAGCACCTCAGCTGCTAGAAAACAATGGATGCTCAGATGAGAAAGCAAAGAGAGACAGCAATGCGGATGTCAGCGTTACATAGCTTGCTGAGCACTGAAGAGATCCAGCAGCATCTTTCAGTCCTACCTCTTTTTGTGTGGGAACTGAGGCGAGTTGTTCGTGCTGTACTAACTGGCCTGCAGGCGAATGGGAGCACCTCAGAAGTGGGCATACAATGAACGTTTTGATGAGAAAGGAAAGAGAGACATCAATGTGGATGGCTCTGTTACATAGCTTGTTGTGCACGGAAGAGATCCAGCACCATCTTTCTGTCCTACCTCTTTATGTGTGGGAACAGAAGCCAATCGTTCGTGCTGTGCGAACTGGGATGCAGGCGAATGGGAGCAATTTACAAGTGGGAATACAATGGGCGTTTTGATGACAAAGGAAAGAAAGACAGCAATGTGGATGGCACAGGTACGTAGCTTGCTGTGCACAGAAGAGATCCAGCACCATCTTTCAGTCCTACCTCTTTTTGTGTGGGAACAGAGGCCAATCATTCGTGCTCCACAAAATGGTCTGCAGGAGAATGGGAGCACCTCAGCAGTTGGAATACAATCGATGATCAGATGAGAAAAGAAAGAGAGACAGCAATGTGGATGGCACCGTTACATAGCTTGCTGTGCGCTGAAGAGATCCAGCAGTATCTTTCAGTCCTGCCTCTTTTTGTGTGGGAATTGAGGCCAATCGTTCCTACTGCGCAAACTGGGCTGTAGGCGAATGGGAGCACCTCAGCAGTTGGAATACGATCGATGCTCAGATGAGAAAGCAAAGAGAGACAGCAATGTGGATGGCACCATTACGTAGCTTGCTGTGCGCTGAAGAGATCCAGCAGCATCTTTATGTCCTGCCTCTTTTTGTGTGGGAACAGAGGCAAATAGTTTGTGCTCCACAAACTGGCCTGCAGGCGAACAGGAGTACCTGAGCTGTTGGAATACAATCCATGCTCAGATGAGAAAGGAAAGAGACACAGCAATGCTTAAGGCACTGTTACATAGCTTGCTGTGCGCAGAAGAGATCCAGCAGCATCTTTCTGACCTGCCTCTTTTTGTGTGGGAACAGAGGCCAATAGTTCCTGCTGTGCAAGCTGCCCTGCAGGCGAATGGGAGCACCTCAGCTGCTAGAAAACAATGGATGCTCAGATGAGAAAGCAAAGAGAGACAGCAATGCGGATGTCAGCGTTACATAGCTTGCTGAGCACTGAAGAGATCCAGCAGCATCTTTCAGTCCTACCTCTTTTTGTGTGGGAACTGAGGCGAGTTGTTCGTGCTGTACTAACTGGCCTGCAGGCGAATGGGAGCACCTCAGAAGTGGGCATACAATGAACGTTTTGATGAGAAAGGAAAGAGAGACATCAATGTGGATGGCTCTGTTACATAGCTTGTTGTGCACGGAAGAGATCCAGCACCATCTTTCTGTCCTACCTCTTTATGTGTGGGAACAGAAGCCAATCGTTCGTGCTGTGCGAACTGGGATGCAGGCGAATGGGAGCAATTTACAAGTGGGAATACAATGGGCGTTTTGATGACAAAGGAAAGAAAGACAGCAATGTGGATGGCACAGGTACGTAGCTTGCTGTGCACAGAAGAGATCCAGCACCATCTTTCAGTCCTACCTCTTTTTGTGTGGGAACAGAGGCCAATCATTCGTGCTCCACAAAATGGTCTGCAGGAGAATGGGAGCACCTCAGCAGTTGGAATACAATCGATGATCAGATGAGAAAAGAAAGAGAGACAGCAATGTGGATGGCACCGTTACATAGCTTGCTGTGCGCTGAAGAGATCCAGCAGTATCTTTCAGTCCTGCCTCTTTTTGTGTGGGAATTGAGGCCAATCGTTCCTACTGCGCAAACTGGGCTGTAGGCGAATGGGAGCACCTCAGCAGTTGGAATACGATCGATGCTCAGATGAGAAAGCAAAGAGAGACAGCAATGTGGATGGCACCATTACGTAGCTTGCTGTGCGCTGAAGAGATCCAGCAGCATCTTTATGTCCTGCCTCTTTTTGTGTGGGAACAGAGGCAAATAGTTTGTGCTCCACAAACTGGCCTGCAGGCAAACAGGAGTACCTGAGCTGTTGGAATACAATCCATGCTCAGATGAGAAAGGAAAGAGACACAGCAATGCTTAAGGCACTGTTACATAGCTTGCTGTGCGCAGAAGAGATCCAGCAGCATCTTTCTGACCTGCCTCTTTTTGTGTGGGAACAGAGGCCAATAGTTCTTGCTGTGCAAGCTGCCCTGCAGGCGAATGGGAGCACCTCAGCTGCTAGAAAACAATGGATGCTCAGATGAGAAAGCAAAGAGAGACAGCAATGCGGATGTCAGCGTTACATAGCTTGCTGAGCACTGAAGAGATCCAGCAGCATCTTTCAGTCCTACCTCTTTTTGTGTGGGAACTGAGGCGAGTTGTTCGTGCTGTACTAACTGGCCTGCAGGCGAATGGGAGCACCTCAGAAGTGGGCATACAATGAACGTTTTGATGAGAAAGGAAAGAGAGACATCAATGTGGATGGCTCTGTTGCATAGCTTGTTGTGCACGGAAGAGATCCAGCACCATCTTTCTGTCCTACCTCTTTATGTGTGGGAACAGAAGCCAATCGTTCGTGCTGTGCGAACTGGGATGCAGGCGAATGGGAGCAATTTACAAGTGGGAATACAATGGGCGTTTTGATGACAAAGGAAAGAAAGACAGCAATGTGGATGGCACAGGTACGTAGCTTGCTGTGCACGGAAGAGATCCAGCACCATCTTTCAGTCCTACCTCTTTTTGTGTGGGAACAGAGGCCAATCATTCGTGCTCCACAAAATGGTCTGCAGGAGAATGGGAGCACCTCAGCAGTTGGAATACAATCGATGATCAGATGAGAAAAGAAAGAGAGACAGCAATGTGGATGGCACCGTTACATAGCTTGCTGTGCGCTGAAGAGATCCAGCAGTATCTTTCAGTCCTGCCTCTTTTTGTGTGGGAATTGAGGCCAATCGTTCCTACTGCGCAAACTGGGCTGTAGGCGAATGGGAGCACCTCAGCAGTTGGAATACGATCGATGCTCAGATGAGAAAGCAAAGAGAGACAGCAATGTGGATGGCACCATTACGTAGCTTGCTGTGCGCTGAAGAGATCCAGCAGCATCTTTATGTCCTGCCTCTTTTTGTGTGGGAACAGAGGCAAATAGTTTGTGCTCCACAAACTGGCCTGCAGGCGAACAGGAGTACCTGAGCTGTTGGAATACAATCCATGCTCAGATGAGAAAGGAAAGAGACACAGCAATGCTTAAGGCACTGTTACATAGCTTGCTGTGCGCAGAAGAGATCCAGCAGCATCTTTCTGACCTGCCTCTTTTTGTGTGGGAACAGAGGCCAATAGTTCCTGCTGTGCAAGCTGCCCTGCAGGCGAATGGGAGCACCTCAGCTGCTAGAAAACAATGGATGCTCAGATGAGAAAGCAAAGAGAGACAGCAATGCGGATGTCAGCGTTACATAGCTTGCTGAGCACTGAAGAGATCCAGCAGCATCTTTCAGTCCTACCTCTTTTTGTGTGGGAACTGAGGCGAGTTGTTCGTGCTGTACTAACTGGCCTGCAGGCGAATGGGAGCACCTCAGAAGTGGGCATACAATGAACGTTTTGATGAGAAAGGAAAGAGAGACATCAATGTGGATGGCTCTGTTACATAGCTTGTTGTGCACGGAAGAGATCCAGCACCATCTTTCTGTCCTACCTCTTTATGTGTGGGAACAGAAGCCAATCGTTCGTGCTGTGCGAACTGGGATGCAGGCGAATGGGAGCAATTTACAAGTGGGAATACAATGGGCGTTTTGATGACAAAGGAAAGAAAGACAGCAATGTGGATGGCACAGGTACGTAGCTTGCTGTGCACAGAAGAGATCCAGCACCATCTTTCAGTCCTACCTCTTTTTGTGTGGGAACAGAGGCCAATCATTCGTGCTCCACAAAATGGTCTGCAGGAGAATGGGAGCACCTCAGCAGTTGGAATACAATCGATGATCAGATGAGAAAAGAAAGAGAGACAGCAATGTGGATGGCACCGTTACATAGCTTGCTGTGCGCTGAAGAGATCCAGCAGTATCTTTCAGTCCTGCCTCTTTTTGTGTGGGAATTGAGGCCAATCGTTCCTACTGCGCAAACTGGGCTGTAGGCGAATGGGAGCACCTCAGCAGTTGGAATACGATCGATGCTCAGATGAGAAAGCAAAGAGAGACAGCAATGTGGATGGCACCATTACGTAGCTTGCTGTGCGCTGAAGAGATCCAGCAGCATCTTTATGTCCTGCCTCTTTTTGTGTGGGAACAGAGGCAAATAGTTTGTGCTCCACAAACTGGCCTGCAGGCAAACAGGAGTACCTGAGCTGTTGGAATACAATCCATGCTCAGATGAGAAAGGAAAGAGACACAGCAATGCTTAAGGCACTGTTACATAGCTTGCTGTGCGCAGAAGAGATCCAGCAGCATCTTTCTGACCTGCCTCTTTTTGTGTGGGAACAGAGGCCAATAGTTCTTGCTGTGCAAGCTGCCCTGCAGGCGAATGGGAGCACCTCAGCTGCTAGAAAACAATGGATGCTCAGATGAGAAAGCAAAGAGAGACAGCAATGCGGATGTCAGCGTTACATAGCTTGCTGAGCACTGAAGAGATCCAGCAGCATCTTTCAGTCCTACCTCTTTTTGTGTGGGAACTGAGGCGAGTTGTTCGTGCTGTACTAACTGGCCTGCAGGCGAATGGGAGCACCTCAGAAGTGGGCATACAATGAACGTTTTGATGAGAAAGGAAAGAGAGACATCAATGTGGATGGCTCTGTTACATAGCTTGTTGTGCACGGAAGAGATCCAGCACCATCTTTCTGTCCTACCTCTTTATGTGTGGGAACAGAAGCCAATCGTTCGTGCTGTGCGAACTGGGATGCAGGCGAATGGGAGCAATTTACAAGTGGGAATACAATGGGCGTTTTGATGACAAAGGAAAGAAAGACAGCAATGTGGATGGCACAGGTACGTAGCTTGCTGTGCACAGAAGAGATCCAGCACCATCTTTCAGTCCTACCTCTTTTTGTGTGGGAACAGAGGCCAATCATTCGTGCTCCACAAAATGGTCTGCAGGAGAATGGGAGCACCTCAGCAGTTGGAATACAATCGATGATCAGATGAGAAAAGAAAGAGAGACAGCAATGTGGATGGCACCGTTACATAGCTTGCTGTGCGCTGAAGAGATCCAGCAGTATCTTTCAGTCCTGCCTCTTTTTGTGTGGGAATTGAGGCCAATCGTTCCTACTGCGCAAACTGGGCTGTAGGCGAATGGGAGCACCTCAGCAGTTGGAATACGATCGATGCTCAGATGAGAAAGCAAAGAGAGACAGCAATGTGGATGGCACCATTACGTAGCTTGCTGTGCGCTGAAGAGATCCAGCAGCATCTTTATGTCCTGCCTCTTTTTGTGTGGGAACAGAGGCAAATAGTTTGTGCTCCACAAACTGGCCTGCAGGCAAACAGGAGTACCTGAGCTGTTGGAATACAATCCATGCTCAGATGAGAAAGGAAAGAGACACAGCAATGCTTAAGGCACTGTTACATAGCTTGCTGTGCGCAGAAGAGATCCAGCAGCATCTTTCTGACCTGCCTCTTTTTGTGTGGGAACAGAGGCCAATAGTTCTTGCTGTGCAAGCTGCCCTGCAGGCGAATGGGAGCACCTCAGCTGCTAGAAAACAATGGATGCTCAGATGAGAAAGCAAAGAGAGACAGCAATGCGGATGTCAGCGTTACATAGCTTGCTGAGCACTGAAGAGATCCAGCAGCATCTTTCAGTCCTACCTCTTTTTGTGTGGGAACTGAGGCGTGTTGTTCGTGCTGTACTAACTGGCCTGCAGGCGAATGGGAGCACCTCAGAAGTGGGCATACAATGAACGTTTTGATGAGAAAGGAAAGAGAGACATCAATGTGGATGGCTCTGTTACATAGCTTGTTGTGCACGGAAGAGATCCAGCACCATCTTTCTGTCCTACCTCTTTATGTGTGGGAACAGAAGCCAATCGTTCGTGCTGTGCGAACTGGGATGCAGGCGAATGGGAGCAATTTACAAGTGGGAATACAATGGGCGTTTTGATGACAAAGGAAAGAAAGACAGCAATGTGGATGGCACAGGTACGTAGCTTGCTGTGCACGGAAGAGATCCAGCACCATCTTTCAGTCCTACCTCTTTTTGTGTGGGAACAGAGGCCAATCATTCGTGCTCCACAAAATGGTCTGCAGGAGAATGGGAGCACCTCAGCAGTTGGAATACAATCGATGATCAGATGAGAAAAGAAAGAGAGACAGCAATGTGGATGGCACCGTTACATAGCTTGCTGTGCGCTGAAGAGATCCAGCAGTATCTTTCAGTCCTGCCTCTTTTTGTGTGGGAATTGAGGCCAATCGTTCCTACTGCGCAAACTGGGCTGTAGGCGAATGGGAGCACCTCAGCAGTTGGAATACGATCGATGCTCAGATGAGAAAGCAAAGAGAGACAGCAATGCGGATGGCACCATTACGTAGCTTGCTGTGCGCTGAAGAGATCCAGCAGCATCTTTATGTCCTGCCTCTTTTTGTGTGGGAACAGAGGCAAATAGTTTGTGCTCCACAAACTGGCCTGCAGGCAAACAGGAGTACCTGAGCTGTTGGAATACAATCCATGCTCAGATGAGAAAGGAAAGAGACACAGCAATGCTTAAGGCACTGTTACATAGCTTGCTGTGCGCAGAAGAGATCCAGCAGCATCTTTCTGACCTGCCTCTTTTTGTGTGGGAACAGAGGCCAATAGTTCTTGCTGTGCAAGCTGCCCTGCAGGCGAATGGGAGCACCTCAGCTGCTAGAAAACAATGGATGCTCAGATGAGAAAGCAAAGAGAGACAGCAATGCGGATGTCAGCGTTACATAGCTTGCTGAGCACTGAAGAGATCCAGCAGCATCTTTCAGTCCTACCTCTTTTTGTGTGGGAACTGAGGCGAGTTGTTCGTGCTGTACTAACTGGCCTGCAGGCGAATGGGAGCACCTCAGAAGTGGGCATACAATGAACGTTTTGATGAGAAAGGAAAGAGAGACATCAATGTGGATGGCTCTGTTACATAGCTTGTTGTGCACGGAAGAGATCCAGCACCATCTTTCTGTCCTACCTCTTTATGTGTGGGAACAGAAGCCAATCGTTCGTGCTGTGCGAACTGGGATGCAGGCGAATGGGAGCAATTTACAAGTGGGAATACAATGGGCGTTTTGATGACAAAGGAAGGAAAGACAGCAATGTGGATGGCACAGGTACGTAGCTTGCTGTGCACAGAAGAGATCCAGCACCATCTTTCAGTCCTACCTCTTTTTGTGTGGGAACAGAGGCCAATCATTCGTGCTCCACAAAATGGTCTGCAGGAGAATGGGAGCACCTCAGCAGTTGGAATACAATCGATGATCAGATGAGAAAAGAAAGAGAGACAGCAATGTGGATGGCACCGTTACATAGCTTGCTGTGCGCTGAAGAGATCCAGCAGTATCTTTCAGTCCTGCCTCTTTTTGTGTGGGAATTGAGGCCAATCGTTCCTACTGCGCAAACTGGGCTGTAGGCGAATGGGAGCACCTCAGCAGTTGGAATACGATCGATGCTCAGATGAGAAAGCAAAGAGAGACAGCAATGTGGATGGCACCATTACGTAGCTTGCTGTGCGCTGAAGAGATCCAGCAGCATCTTTATGTCCTGCCTCTTTTTGTGTGGGAACAGAGGCAAATAGTTTGTGCTCCACAAACTGGCCTGCAGGCAAACAGGAGTACCTGAGCTGTTGGAATACAATCCATGCTCAGATGAGAAAGGAAAGAGACACAGCAATGCTTAAGGCACTGTTACATAGCTTGCTGTGCGCAGAAGAGATCCAGCAGCATCTTTCTGACCTGCCTCTTTTTGTGTGGGAACAGAGGCCAATAGTTCTTGCTGTGCAAGCTGCCCTGCAGGCGAATGGGAGCACCTCAGCTGCTAGAAAACAATGGATGCTCAGATGAGAAAGCAAAGAGAGACAGCAATGCGGATGTCAGCGTTACATAGCTTGCTGAGCACTGAAGAGATCCAGCAGCATCTTTCAGTCCTACCTCTTTTTGTGTGGGAACTGAGGCGAGTTGTTCGTGCTGTACTAACTGGCCTGCAGGCGAATGGGAGCACCTCAGAAGTGGGCATACAATGAACGTTTTGATGAGAAAGGAAAGAGAGACATCAATGTGGATGGCTCTGTTACATAGCTTGTTGTGCACGGAAGAGATCCAGCACCATCTTTCTGTCCTACCTCTTTATGTGTGGGAACAGAAGCCAATCGTTCGTGCTGTGCGAACTGGGATGCAGGCGAATGGGAGCAATTTACAAGTGGGAATACAATGGGCGTTTTGATGACAAAGGAAGGAAAGACAGCAATGTGGATGGCACAGGTACGTAGCTTGCTGTGCACGGAAGAGATCCAGCACCATCTTTCAGTCCTACCTCTTTTTGTGTGGGAACAGAGGCCAATCATTCGTGCTCCACAAAATGGTCTGCAGGAGAATGGGAGCACCTCAGCAGTTGGAATACAATCGATGATCAGATGAGAAAAGAAAGAGAGACAGCAATGTGGATGGCACCGTTACATAGCTTGCTGTGCGCTGAAGAGATCCAGCAGTATCTTTCAGTCCTGCCTCTTTTTGTGTGGGAATTGAGGCCAATCGTTCCTACTGCGCAAACTGGGCTGTAGGCGAATGGGAGCACCTCAGCAGTTGGAATACGATCGATGCTCAGATGAGAAAGCAAAGAGAGACAGCAATGTGGATGGCACCATTACGTAGCTTGCTGTGCGCTGAAGAGATCCAGCAGCATCTTTATGTCCTGCCTCTTTTTGTGTGGGAACAGAGGCAAATAGTTTGTGCTCCACAAACTGGCCTGCAGGCAAACAGGAGTACCTGAGCTGTTGGAATACAATCCATGCTCAGATGAGAAAGGAAAGAGACACAGCAATGCTTAAGGCACTGTTACATAGCTTGCTGTGCACAGAAGAGATCCAGCAGCATCTTTCTGACCTGCCTCTTTTTGTGTGGGAACAGAGGCCAATAGTTCTTGCTGTGCAAGCTGCCCTGCAGGCGAATGGGAGCACCTCAGCTGCTAGAAAACGATGGATGCTCAGATGAGAAAGCAAAGAGAGACAGCAATGCGGATGTCAGCGTTACATAGCTTGCTGAGCACTGAAGAGATCCAGCAGCATCTTTCAGTCCTACCTCTTTTTGTGTGGGAACTGAGGCGAGTTGTTCGTGCTGTACTAACTGGCCTGCAGGCGAATGGGAGCACCTCAGAAGTGGGCATACAATGAACGTTTTGATGAGAAAGGAAAGAGAGACATCAATGTGGATGGCTCTGTTACATAGCTTGTTGTGCACGGAAGAGATCCAGCACCATCTTTCTGTCCTACCTCTTTATGTGTGGGAACAGAAGCCAATCGTTCGTGCTGTGCGAACTGGGATGCAGGCGAATGGGAGCAATTTACAAGTGGGAATACAATGGGCGTTTTGATGACAAAGGAAAGAAAGACAGCAATGTGGATGGCACAGGTACGTAGCTTGCTGTGCACGGAAGAGATCCAGCACCATCTTTCAGTCCTACCTCTTTTTGTGTGGGAACAGAGGCCAATCATTCGTGCTCCACAAAATGGTCTGCAGGAGAATGGGAGCACCTCAGCAGTTGGAATACAATCGATGATCAGATGAGAAAAGAAAGAGAGACAGCAATGTGGATGGCACCGTTACATAGCTTGCTGTGCGCTGAAGAGATCCAGCAGTATCTTTCAGTCCTGCCTCTTTTTGTGTGGGAATTGAGGCCAATCGTTCCTGGTGCGCAAACTGGGCTGCAGGCGAATGGGAGCACCTCAGCAGTTTAAATGCAATCGATGCTCAGATGAGAAAGCAAAGAGAGACAGCAATGCGGATGGCACCGTTACATAGCTTGCTGTGCGCAGAAGAGATCAAGCAACATCTTTTTGTCCTGATGCTTTTTTTGTGGGAACAGAGGTCAGTCGTTCCTGCTCCGGAAACCGGACTGCATGCCAAGAGAAGCACCTGAGAAGTGGGAATACAATCGATGCTTATATGAGAATGCAAAGAGAGACAGCAATGCGGATGGCACTGTTACATAGCTTGCTGTGCACAGAAGAATTCCAGCAGAATCTTCAGTCCTACCTCTATTTCTGTGGGAACAGAGGCTATTCGGTCGTGCTCTGCAAGCCGGACTGCAGGCGCAAGGGAGCACCTCAGAAGTTGGAATACAATTGACGTTTTGATGAGAAAGGAAAGAGAGACAGCAAAGTGGTTGTCTCTGTTACATAGCTTGCTGTGCGCAAAAGAGATCCAGCAGCATCTTTCTGTCCTGTCTCATTTTTTGTGGGAACAGAGACCAATAGTTTTTGCTGCGCAAACTGGCCTGCAGGCGAATGGAAACACCTCAGAATTGGGAATTCAATGGATGTTTTGATGAGAAAGGAAAGAGATACAGCAATGTGGATGGCAATGTTACATAGCTTGTTGTGCGCAGAAGAGATCCAACAACTACCTTCAGTCCTGCCTCTTTTTGTGAGGGAACAGAGGTCAATCGTTCGTGCTCCGCAAACTGTGGTGTAGGCGAATGGGAGCTCCTGGCCAGTTGGAATACAATAGATGCTCAGATGAGAATGGAAAGAGAGACAGCAATGTGGATGGCACTGTTACATAGCTTGCTGTGCACTGAAGAGATCCAGCTGCGTATTTCTGTTCTACCTCTTTTTGTGTGGGAACAGAGGCCAATCGTTCGTGCTCCGCAAACTGGGCTGCAGGCGAATGACAGCACTAACAAGTGGAAATACAATGGGCGTTTTGATGAGAAAGGAAAGAGTGACAGCAATGTGGATGGCACTATTACATAGCTTGCTGTGCACGGAAGATATCCAGCACCATCTTTCTGTCCTACCTCTTTTTCTGTGGGAACAGAGGCCAATCGTTCGTGCTCCCCAAAACGGACTGCAGGTGAATGGAGGCACCTCAGCAGCTGGAATACAATTGATGCTCAGATGAGAGTTGAAAGAGAGGCAGCAATGTGGATGGCACCTTTACATAGCTTGCTGTGCGCTGAAAAGATCCAGCACCATCTTTCAGTCCTAACTCTTTTTGTGTGGGAACAGAGGCCAATCGTTCATGCTCCACAAACTGGGCTGCAGGCGAATGGGAGCACCTGAGCAGTTGGAATACAATCGATGTTCAGATGAGAAAGGAAAGAGAGACAGCAATGCGGATGGCACCGTTACATAGCTTGAAGTGCGCTGAAGAGTTCCAACAGCATCTTTCAGTCCTGCCTCTTTTTGTGTAGGAACAGAGGCCAATCGTTCGTGCTGTGCAAACTGGGCTGCAGGCGAATGGGAGCACCTCAGCAGTTGGAATACAATCGATGCTGAGATGAGAAAGGAAAGAGAGACAGCAATGCTAATGGCACTGTTACATAGCTTGCTGTGTGCAGAAGAGATCCAGGAGCGTATTTCTGTCCTACCTCTTTTTGTGTGGGAACAGAGGCCAATCGTTCGTGCTCCAAAAACTGGTCTGCTGGCGAAAGGCAACACCACAACAGTTTTAATACAATCGATGCTCTGATGAGAAAGGAAAGAGAGACAGCAATGCGGATGGCACTGTTACATAGCTTGCTGTGCGCAGAGGAGATCCAGCAGCGTATTTCTCTCCTACCTCTTTTTGTGTGGGAACAGAGGCCTATCGTTTGTGCTGTGCAAGCTGGCCTGCATGCAAAGGTTTACACCTCAGAAGTAGGAATACAATGGACATTTTGATGAGAAAGGATAGAGTGACAGCAATGTGGATGACTCTGATACATAGCTTGCTGTGCGCTGAAGAGATTCAGCAGCATCTTTCTGCCCTGCCTCATTTTGTGTGGGAACAGAGGCCAATCGTTCGTGATCCTCAAACCGCGCAGCAGGTGAATGGGAACACCTGAGCAATTGGAATAAAATCGATGCTCAGATGAGAATGGAAAGAGAGACAGCCACGTGGATGGCATTGTTACATAGGTTGCTGTGCATGGAAGAGATCCAGCACCATCTTTCTGTCCTACCTCTTTTTGTGTGGGAAAAGAGGCCAATCGTTTTTGCGGTGCAAACTGGGATGCAGGCGAATGGGAGCACTTTCCTTGTGGGAATACAATGGTCGTTTTGATGAGAAAGGAAAGAGAGACCTCAATGTGGATAGCTCTGTTACATAGCTTTCTGTGCACAGAAGACATCCAGCAGCATGTTTCAGTACTGCGCTTTATGTGTGGGAACAGAGACCAATTGTTTGTGCTGCTCAAACTTGAATGCAGGTGAATGTTTGCACCTCAGAAGTGGAATACAATGGACGTTTTGATGAGAAAGGAAAGAGAGACAGCTATGTGGATGGCTGTGTTACATAGCATGCTGTGCGCAGAAGAGATCCAGCAGCATCTTTTAGTCCCGCCTCTTTTGGTCTGGGAGCAGAGACCAATTGTTTGTGCTCCACAAACTGGGCTGCATGCGAATGGGGGTACCTGAGCAGTTGAAATACAATCGATGCTCAGATGAGAAAAGAAAGAGAGACAGCAATGCTAATGACACTGTTACATAGCTTGCTGTGCACAGAAGAGATCCAGTAGCATCTTTCAGTCCTAACACTTTTTCTGTGGGAACAGAAACCAATGGTTCGTGCTCCGCAAACCGGACTGCAGGTGAATGGGAGCACCCGGGCAGTTGAAAAACAATTGAAACACAGATGAGAAAGCAAAGAGAGACAGCAATGTGGATGGCACTGTTACATAACTTGCTGTGCGCAGAAGAGATCCAGCAGCATCTTTCAGTCCTACCTCTTTTTGTGTGGGAACAGAGGCCAAGCGTTCGTGCTCCACAAACCGCTCTGCAACAGAATGGGAGCACCTGAGCAGCTGGAATACAATCGATGTTCAGATGAGAAAAGAAAGAGAGACAGCCATGTGGATGGCACTGTTACATAGCTTGCTGTGCGCGGAAGAGATCCAGCAGCATCTTTCTGTCCTACCTCATTTTGTGTGGGAACAGAGGCCAATCGTACGTGCTGTGCAAACTGGGCTGCAGGCGAAAGGGAGAACCTCAGCAGTTGAAATACAATGGATGCTCAGATGAGAAAGAAAAGAGAGACAGCAATGCTAATGGCACTGTTACATAGCTTGCTGTGTACAGAATAGATCCAGCACTAACTTTCAGTCCTACCTCTTTTTGTGTGGGAACAGAAGTCAATCGTTCGTGCTCCGAAAACCGGACAGCAGGCGAATGGGAGCACCTCAGAAGTGGAAATACAACGGACGTTTGCATGAGAAATTAAAGAGAGACAGCAATGTGGATGGCTCTGTTACATAGCTTGCTGTGCACTGAAGAAATCCAGCAGCATCTTTCAGTCCTACCACTTTTTCTTTGGGAATAGAGGCCAATCGTACGTGCTGTGCAAACTGGGCTGCAGGAGAATGACAGCACCTCAGAAGTGGAAATACAATGGACGTTTTGATGTGAAAAGTATGCGAGACAGCAATGTGGATGTCTCTGTTACGTAGCTTGCTGTGCACTGAAGAGATCCAGCAGCATATCTCAGTCCTACCACTTTTTATTTGGGAATACAGGGCAACCGTTTGTGCTGTGCTAACTGGCCTGCAGGCGAACAGGAGCACCTCAGAAGTGGACATACAACGCACGATTTGATGAGAAAGGAAAGAGAGACAGCAATGTGGACGGCTCTGTTGCATGGCTTGCTGTGCACCGAAGAGCGCCAGAAGCATCTTTCAGACCTGCCACTTTTTGTGTGGGAACAGAGGCCAAATGTTTGTGCTATGCAAACTGACCTGCAGGAGAACGGGAGCACCACAGAAGTGGGCATACAATGGACGTTTTGATGAGAAAGGAAAGAGAGACAGCAATGTGGATTGCTCTGTTACATAGCTTGCTGTGCGCAGAAGAGATCCAGCGGCATCTTTCAGTCCTACCTCTTTCTGTGTGGAAACTGAGGCCAAATGTTCGTGCTCCACAAACTGGCCTGCAGGCACATGGAAGCACTTGAGAAGTGGGAATACAATGGACATTTTGTTGACAAAGGAAAAGAGACAACAATGTGGATGGCTCTGTTGCATAGCTTGCTGTGCACTGAAGAGATCCAGCAGCATCTTTCAGTCCTACCTCTTTTTGTTTGGGAATAGAGGCCAAATGTTTGTGCTGTGCAAACTGACCTGCAGGCGAATGGGAGCACCTCAGTAGTGGGCCTACAACAGACGTTTTGATGAGAAAGGAAAGAGAGACAGCAATGTGGATGGCTCTGTTTACATAGCTTGCTGGGCACCGAAGAGCGCCAGAAGCATCTTTCAGACCTGCCACTTTTTGTGTGGGAACAGAGGCCAAATGTTTGTGCTATGCAAACTGACCTGCAGGAGAACGGGAGCACCTCAGAAGTGGGCATACAATGGACGTTTTGATGAGAAAGGAAAGAGAGACAGCAATGTGGATTGCTCTGTTACATAGCTTGCTGTGCACTGAAGAGATCCAGCGGCATCTTTCAGTCCTACCTCTTTCTGTGTGGGAACTGAGGCCAAATGTTCGTGCTCCACAAACTGGCCTGCAGGCACATGGAAGCACTTGAGAAGTGGGAATACAATGGACATTTTGTTGACAAAGGAAAAGAGACAGCAATGTGGATCTCTCTGTTACATAGCTTGCTGTGCACTGAAGAGATCCAGCAGCATCTTTCAGTCCTACCACTTTTTTTTTTTGGGAACAGAGGCCAAATGTTTGTGCTGTGCAAACTGGCCTGCAGGCGAATGGGAGCACCTCAGTAGTGGGCCTACAATGGACGTTTTGATGAGAAAGGAAAGAGAGACAGCAATGTGGATTGCTCTGTTATATAGCTTGCTGTGCTCAGAAGAGACCCAGCAGTATCTTTCAGTCGTACCACTTTTTGTTTGGGAACAGAGACCAATTGTTTGTGCTGTGCAAGCTGGGCTGCAGGTGAATGGGAGCACCTCAGAAGTGGAAATACAACGGACGTTTATATGAGAAAGGAAAGAGAGACAGCAATGTGGATGGCTCTGTTACATAGCTTGCTGTGCACTGAAGAGATCCAGCAGCATATCTCAGTCCTACCACTTTTTGTTTGGGAACAGAGGCCAATTGTTGGTGCTGTGCAAGCTGGGCTGCAGGGAAAAGGTAGCACATCAGAAGTGGAAATACAACGGACGTTTTGATGAGAAAGGAAAGAGAGACAGCAATGTGGATGGCTCTGTTACATAGCTTGCTGTGCGCCGAAGAGCGCCAGAAGCGTCTTTCAGTCCTACCAGTATTTGTGTGGGAACAGAGGCCAAATGTTTGTGCTATGCAACCTGACCTGCAGGAGAACGGGAGCACTTCAGAAGTGGGCATAAAATGGACGTTTTGATGAGAAATGAAAGAGAGACAGCAATGTAGATTGCTCTGTTACATAGCTTGCTGTGCGCAGAAGAGATCCAGCAGCATCTTTCAGTCCTACCTCTTTCTGTGTGCGAACAGAGGCCAATCGTTCGTGCTCCACAAACTGGCCTGCAGGCACATGGAAGCACCTTGAGAAGTGGGAATACAATGGACATTTTATTGACAAAGGAAAAGAGACAGCAATGCGGATGATTCTGTTGCATAGCTTGCTGTGCACTGAAGAGATCCAGCAGCATCTTTCAGTCCTACCACTTTTTTTTTTTGGGAACAGAGGCCAAATGTTTGTGCTGTGCAAACTGACCTGCAGGCGAATGGGAGCACCTCAGTAGTGGGCCTACAACAGACGTTTTGATGAGAAAGGAAAGAGAGACAGCAATGTGGATGGCTCTGTTTACATAGCTTGCTGGGCACCGAAGAGCGCCAGAAGCATCTTTCAGACCTGCCACTTTCTGTGTGGGAACAGAGGCCAATTGTTCGTGCTCCGCAAACTGGCCTGCAGGCACATGGGAGCACTTGAGAAGTGGGAATACAATGGTCGTTTTGTTGAAAAGGAAAGAGAGACAGCAATGTGGATGGCTCTGTTACATAGCTTGCTGTGCACGGAAGAGATCCAGCAGCATCTTTCAGTCCTACCACTCTTTGTGTGGGAACAGAGGCCAAATGTTTGTGCTGTGCAAACTGACCTTCAGGCGAATGGGAGCACCTCAGAAGTGGGTGTACAATTGATGTTTTTTTGACAAAGGAAAGAGAGACAGCAATGTGGATGTCTCTGTTACATAGCTTGCTGTGCACTGAAGAGATCCAGCAGCATCTTTCAGTCCTAACACTTTTTGTGTGAGAATAGAGGCCAATTGTTTGTGCTGTGCAAGCTGGGCTGCAGGCGAACGGGAGCACCTCAGAAGTGGGACTACAACGGACATTTTGATGGGAAAGTAAAGAGAGACAGCAATGTGGATGGCTCTGTTACATAGCTTGCTGTGCACTGAAGAGATCCAGCAGCATATCTCAGTCCTAAAACTTTTTGTTTGGGAATAGAGGTCAATTGTTTGTGCTGTGCAAACTGACCTGCAGGAGAACGGAAGCACCTCAGAAGTGGAAATACAACGGACGTTTTTTTGACAAAGTAAAGAGAGACAGCAATGTGGATGGCTCTGTTACATAGCTTGCTGTGCACTGAAGAGATCCAGCAGCATCTTTCAGTCCTAAGTCTTTTTGTTTGGGAACAGAGGCCAAATGTTTGTGCTGTGCAAACTGACCTTCAGGCGAATGAGAGCACCTCAGAAGTGGGTGCACAATTGACGTTTTGATGAGAAAGGAAAGAGAGACAGCAATGTGGATGGCTCTGTTACATAGCTTGCTGTGCACTGAAGAGATCCAGCAGCATCTTTCAGTCCGACCTCTTTCTGTGTGGTAACAGAGGCCAATCGTTCGCGCTCATCAAACTGGCCTGCAGACACATGGAAGCACTTGACAAGCGTCAATTCACTGGGCGTTTTGTTGAAAAGGAAAGAGAGACAGCAATGTGGATGGCTCTGTTACTTAGCTTGCTGTGCACTGAAGAGATCCAGCAGCATATCTCAGTTCTACCACTTTTTGTTTGGGAATCGAAGCCAATTGTTGGTGCTGTGCAAATTGCCCTGCAGCCGGATGGGTGCACCTCAGAAGTGGGAATACAACGGACATTTTGATGTGAAAGGAAAGAGAGACAGCAATGTGGATGGCTCTGTTACATAGCTTGCTGTGCACTGAAGATTTCCAGCAGCATATCTCAGCCCTACCACTTTTTGTTTGGGAACAGAGGCCAATTGTTCGTGCTCCGCAAACTGGCCTGCAGGCACATGGAAGCACTTGATAAGTGGGAATACAATGGACGTTTTGTTGACAAAGGAAAGAGAAACAGCAATGTGGATGGCTCTGTTACATAGCCTGCTGTGCACTGAAGTGATCCAGCAGCATCTTTCAGTCCTACCAGTTTTTGTTTATGAAAAGAGGCCAAATGATTCTGCTTTGCAAGCTGGGCTGCAGGCGAACGGGAGCACCTCAGAAGTGGGCATACAATGGAAGTTTTGATGAGAAAGGAAAGAGAGACAGCAATGGGGATGGCTCTGTTACATAGCTTGCTGTGCACTGATGTAATCCAGCAGCATCTTCCTGTCCTACCTCTTTCTGTGTGGGAACAGAGGCCAATCATTCGTGCTCCACAAACTGGCCTGCAGGAGAATGGGAGCACTTGAGAAGTGGGAATGCAATGGACGTTTTGTTGACAAAGGAAAGAGAGACAACAATGTGGATGGCTCTGTTACATAGCTTGCTGTGCGCAGAAGTGATCCAGCACCATCTTTCAGTCCTACCACTTTTTGTTTGGGAACAGAGGCCAAATGTTCGTGCTGTGCAAACTGGCCTGCGGACGAATGGGAGCACCACAGAAGTGGGCATACAATGGACGTTTCGATGTGAAAGGAAAGAGAGACAGCAATGTGGATGGCTCTGTTACATAGCTTGCTGTGCACTGAAGAGATCCAGCAGCATCTTTCAGTCCTACCACGTTTTGTGTGGGAACAGAGGCCAATTGTTTGTGCTGTGCATACTGGCCTGCAGGCGAATGGGAGCACCTCAGATGTGGAAATACAACGGACGTTTTGATGAGAAAGGAAAGAGAGACAGCAATGTGGACGGCTCTGTTACATAGCTTGCTGTGCACTGAAGAGATCCAGCTGCATCTTTCAGTCCTACCACTTTTTGTGGGGGAACAGAGGCCAAATGTTTGTGCTATGCTACCTGACCTGCAGGCGAATGGGAGCACCTCAGAAGTGGAAATACAATGGACGTTTTTTTGGCAAAGGGAAGAGGGACAGCAATGTGGATGGCTCTGTTACATAGCTTGCTGTGCGCAGAAGTGATCCAGCAGCATATTTCAGTCCTACCTCTTTCTGTGTGCGAACAGAGGCCAACAGATCGTGCTCCACAAACTGGCCTGCAGGCACATGGAAGCACTTGAGAAGTGGGAATACAATGGACGTTTTTTTGACAAAGGAAAGAGAGACAGCAATGTGGATGGCTCAGTTACATAGCTTCCTGTGCACTGAAGTGATCCAGCAGCATATCTCAGTCCTACCACGTTTTGTTTGGGAACAGAGGCCAAATGTTTGTGCTGTGCAAACTGGCCTGCAGGCGAATGGGAGCACCTCAGAAGTGGAAATACAACGGACGTTTACATGAGAAAGGAAAGAGAGACAGCAATGTGGATGGCTCTGTTACATAGCTTGCTGTGCGCAGAAGAGATCCAGCAGCATATCTCAGTAATACCTATTTTTGTTTGGGAACAGAGGCCAAATGTTTGTGCTGTGCAAACTGACCTGCAGGCGAATGAGAGCACCTCAGAAGTGGAAATACAACGGACGTTTACATGAGAAAGGAAAGAGAGACAGCAATGTGGACGGCTCTGTTACATAGCTTGCTGTGCACTGAAGAGATCCAGCAACATCTTTCAGTCCTACCTCTTTCTGTGTGGGAACAGAGGACAATTGTTCGTGCTCCTCAAACTGGTCTGCAGGGACATGGAAGCACTTGAGATGTGGGAATATAGTGGACGTTTTCTTGACAAAGGAAAGAGACACAGCAATGTGGACGGCTCTGTTACATAGCTTGCTGTGTACTGAAGAGATCCTGTAACATCTTTCAGTCCTACCACTTTTTGTTTGGGAACAGAGGCCAAATGTTTGTGCTGTTCAAACTGGCCTGCAGGAGAATGGGAGCACCTCAGTAGTGGAAATACAACAGACGTTTTGATGAGAAAGGAAAGAGAGACAGCAATGTGGATGTCTCTGTTACATAGCTTGCTGTGCACTGAAGAGATCCAGCAGCATATCTCAGTTCCTACCACATTTGGTTTGGGAACAGAGGCCAATTATTGGTGCTGTGCAAACTGGCCTGCAGGCGAATGGGAGCACCTCAGAAGTGGAAATACAACGGACATATTTATGTGAAAGGAAAGAGAGACAGCAATGTGGATGGCTCTGTTACATAGCTTGCTGTGCACTGAAGAGATCCAGCAGCATATCTCAGTTCCTACCACTTTTTGTTTGGGAATAGAGGCCAATTGTTTGTGCTGTGCAAACTGGGCTGCAGGCGAAAGTTTGCACCTCAGAAGTTTAAATACAACGGACGTTTTGATGAGAAAGGAAAGAGAGACAGCAATGTGGATCTCTGTATTATATAGCTTGCTGTGCGCAGAAGTGATACAGCAACATATTTCAGTCCTAAGTCTTTCTGTGTGGGAACAGAGGCCAATCGTTCGTGCTCCACAAACTGGCCTGCAGGCACATGGAAGGACTTGGGAAGTGTCAATACAATGGTCGTCTTGTTGACAAAGGAAAGAGAGACAGCAATGTGGACGGCTTTGTTACATAGCTTGCTGTGCACTGAAGATATCCAGCAGCATCTTTCTGTCCTACCACTATTAGTTTAATAACAGAGGCCAAATGTTTGTGCTGTTCAAACTGACCTTCAGGCGAATGAGAGCACCTCAGAAGTGGAAATACAACAGACGTTTTGATGAGAAAGGAAAGAGAGACAGCAATGTGGATGGCTCTGTTACATAGCTTGCTGTGCGCAGATGTGATCCAGCAGCATCTTTCAGTCCTAACTCTTTCTGTGTGGGAACAGAGGCCAATCGTTCATGCTCCAAAAACTGGCCTGCAGGCACATGGAAGCACTTGAGAAGTGGGAATACAATGGGCGTTTTGTTGACAAATTAAAGAGAGACAGCAATATGGATGGCTCTGTTACATAGCTTGCTGTGCGCAGAAGAGATCCAGCAGCATATTTCAGTCCTCCCACATTTTGTGTGTGAACAGAGGCCAAATGTTTGTGCTGTGCATACTGGCCTGCAGGCGAATGGGACCACCTCCGAAGTGGAAATACAACAGATGTTTTGATGAGAACGGAAAGAGAGACAGCAATGTGGATGGCTCTGTTACATAGCTTGCTGTGCACTGAAGAGATCCAGCAGCGTATCTCAGTCCTACCTCTTTTTGTTTAGTAATAGAGGCAAATTGTTTGTGCTGTGCAAACTGGCCTGCAGGCGAATGAGAGCACCTCAGAAGTGGAAATGAAACGGACATTTTGGGGTGAAGGGAAAGAGAGACAGCAATGTGGATGGCTCTGTTACATAGCTTGCTGTGCACTGAAGTGATCCAGTAGCATCTTTCAGTCCTACCACTATTAGTTTGGGAACAGAGGCCAAATGTTTGTGCTGTGCAAACTGGCCAGCAGGCGAAGGGGAGCACCTCAGATGTGGAAATACAATGGACGTTTACATGAGAAAGGAAAGAGAGACAGCAATGTGGATGGCTCTGTTACATAGCTTGCTGTGCGCAGAAGAGATCCAGCAGCATATCTCAGTCCTAGAATATTTGTTTGGGAATTGAGGCCAATTGTTTATGCTGTGCAAACTGACCTGCAGGAGAACGGGAGTGCCTCAGAAGTGGAAATACAACGGACATATTGTTGACAAAGAAAGATAGACAGCAATGTGGATGGCTCTGTTACATAGCTTGCTGTGCGCAGAAGAGATGCAGTAGTATCTTTCAGTCCTACCACTTTTTGTTTGGGAACAGCGACCAATGGTTCCTTCTGTGCAAATTGACCTGCAGACGAATGGGAGCACCTCAGAAGTGGAAATACAACGGACGTTTACATGAGAAAGGAAAGAGAGACAGCAATATGGATGGCTCTGTTGCATAGCTTGCTGTGCACTGAAGAGATCCAGCAGCATATCTCAGTCCTGCCACTATTTGTTTGGGAATAGAGGCCAATTGTTTGTGCTGTGCATACTGGCCTGCAGGCGAATGGGAGCAGCTTCGAAGTTGAAATACAACGTATGTTTTGATAAGAAAGGAAAGAGAGACAGCAATGTGGATGGCTCTGTTACATAGCTTGCTGTGCACTGAAGAGATCCAGCTGCATCTTTCAGTCCTACCACTCTTTGTGTGGGAACAGAGGCCAAATGTTTGTGCTATGCTACCTGACCTGCAGGCGAATGTTAGCACCTCAGAAGTGGGAATACAATGGAAGTTTTGTTGACAAAGGAAAGAGAGACAGCAATGTGGATGGCTCTGTTACACAGCTTGCTGTGCACTGAAGTGATCCAGCAGCATCTTTCAGTCCTACCACTTTTTGTTTGGGAACAGAGGCCAAATGTTTGTGCTGTGCAAGCTGGGCTGCAGGCGAATGGGAGCACCTCAGAAGTGGAAATACAACGGACGTTTTGATGAGAAAGGAAAGAGAGACAGCAATGTGGATGGCTCTGTTGCATAGCTTGCTGTGCACTGAAGAGATCCAGCAGCATCTTTCAGTCCTACCTCTTTTTGTTTGGGAATAGAGGCCAAATGTTTGTGCTGTGCAAACTGACCTTCAGGCGAATGAGAGCACCTCATAAGTGGGCGTAGAATGGAAGTTTTGATGAGAAAGGAAAGAGAGACAGCGATGTGGATGGCTCTGTTACATAGCTTGCTGTGCACTGATGAGATCCAGCAGCATATTTCAGTCCTACCTCTTTCTGTGTGGGAACAGAGGCCAAACGTTCGTGCTCATCAAAGTGGCCTGCAGGCACATGGAAGCTCTTGAGAAGTGTCAATACAATGGATGTTTTGTTGAAAAGGAAAGAGAGACAGCAATGTGGACGGCTCTGTTACATAGCTTGCTGTGCACTGAAGAGATCCAGCAGCATCTTTCAGTCCTACCACTTTTTGTGTGGGAACAGAGGCCAATTGTTTGTGCTGTGCAAACTGACCTGCAGGAGAAACGGAGCACCTCAGAAGTGGGCATACAATGGACGTTTTGATGAGAAAGGAAAGAGAGACAGCAATGTGGATGGCTCTGTTACATAGCTTGCTGTGCACTGAAGATTTCCAGCAGCATATCTCAGTCCTACGACTTTTTGTGTGGGAACAGAGTACAATTGTTTGTGCTGTGCAAACTGGCCTGCAGGAGAAACGGAGCACCTCAGAAGTGGGCATACAATGGACGTTTTGATGAGAAAGGAAAGAGAGACAGTAATGTGGATGGCTCTGTTACATAGCTTGCTGTGCACTGAAGAGATCCAGCAGCATAGCTCAGTCCTACCACTTTTTGTTTGGGAACAGAGGCCCATTGTTTGTGCTGGTCGTACTGGCATGCAGGCGAATGGGAGCACCTCAGAAGTGGAAATACAACGGACGTTTTGATGAGAATGGAAACAGAGACAGCAATGTGGATGTCTCTGTTACATAGCTTGCTGTGCACTGAAGTGATCCAGCAGCATCTTTCAGTCCTACCACTATTAGTTTGGGAACAGACTCCAAATGTTTGTGCTGTGCGAACTGGCCTGCAGGCGAAGTGGAGCACCTCAGATGTGGAAATACAATGGACGTTTTGTTGAGAAAGGAAAGAGAGACAGCAATGTGGATGGCTCTGTTTCATAGCTTGCTGTGCACTGAAGAGATCCAGCAGCATATCTCAGTCCTACCACTTTTTGTTTGGGAACAGAGGCCAATTGTTCGTTCTCCGCAAACTGGCCTGCAGGCACATGGAAGCACTTGAGAAGTGGGAATACAATGGACGTTTTGTTGACAAAGGAAAGAGAGACAGCAATGTGGATGGCTCTGTTACATAGCTTGCTGTGCACTGAAGTGATCCAGCAGCATCTTTCAGTCCTACCACTTTTTGTTTGGGAACAGAGGCCAAATGTTTGTGCTGTGCAAGCTGGGCTGCAGGCGAATGGGAGCACCTCAGAAGTGGAAATACAACGGACGTTTACATGAGAAAGGAAAGAGAGACAGCTATATGGATGGCTCTGTTACATAGATTGCTGTGCGCAGAAGTGAACCAGCAGCATGTTTCAGTCCTACCTCTTTCTCTGTGGGAACTGAGGCCAATCGTTCGTTCTCCACAAACTGGCCTGCAGGCACATGGAAGCACTAGAGAAGTTTCAATACAATGGACGTTTTGTTGACAAAGGAAAGAGACTCAGCAATGTGGATGGCTCTGTTACATAGCTTGCTGTGCACTGAAGAGATCCAGCAGCATATCTCAGTCCTACCACTTTTTGTTTGGGAATAGAGGCCAATTGTTTGTGCTGTGCATACTGGCCTGCAGGCGAATGGGAGCACCTCCGAAGTGGAAATACAACGGACGTTTTGATGAGAAAGGAAAGAGAGACAGCAATGTGGATGGCTCTGTTACATAGCTTGCTGTGCGCAGAAGTGATCCAGCACCATCTTTCAGTCCTACCTCTTTCTGTGTGGGAGCAGAGGCCAATCGTTCGTGCTACACAAACTGGTCTGCAGGGACATGGAAGCACTTGAGAAGTGGGAATACAATGGACATTTTGATGAGAAAGGAAAGAGAGACAGCAATGTGGACAGCTCTGTTACATAGCTTGCTGTGCACTGAAGAGATCCAGCAGCATATCTCAGTCCTGCCACTATTTGTTTGGGAATAGAGGCCAATTGTTTGTGCTGTGCATACTGGCCTGCAGGCGAATGGGAGCACCTTCGAAGTTGAAATACAACAGGCGTTTTGATGAGAAAGGAAAGAGAGACAGCAATGTGGATGGCTCTGTTACATAGCTTGCTGTGCACTGAAGAGATCCAGCTGCATCTTTCAGTCCTACCACTCTTTGTGTGGGAACAGAGGCCAAATGTTTGTGCTATGCTACCTGACCTGCAGGCGAATGTTAGCACCTCAGAAGTGGGAATACAATGGATGTTTTGTTGACAAAGGAAAGAGAGACAGCAATGTGGATGGCTCTGTTACATAGCTTGCTGTGCACTGAAGTGATCCAGCAGCATCTTTCAGTCCTACCACTTTTTGTTTGGGAACAGAGGCCAAATGTTTGTGCTGTGCAAGCTGGGCTGCAGGCGAATGGGAGCACCTCAGAAGTGGAAATACAATGGACGTTTACATGAGAAAGGAAAGAGAGACAGCAATGTGGATGTCTCTGTTACATAGCTTGCTGTGCACTGAAGAGATCCAGCAGCATATCTCAGTCCTACCTCTTTTTGTTTGGGAACAGAGGCCAAATGTTTGTGCTGTGCAAACTGGCCTGCAGGAGAAACGGAGCACCTCAGAAGTGGGCATACAATGGACGTTTTGATGAGAAAGGAAAGAGAGACAGCAATGTGGACGGCTCTGTTTCATAGCTTGCTGTGCACTGAAGAGATCCAGCAGCATATCTCAGTCCTACGACTTTTTGTGTGGGAACAGAGTCCAATTGTTTGTGCTGTGCAAACTGGCCTGCAGGAGAAACGGAGCACCTCAGAAGTGGGCATACAATGGACGTTTTGATGAGAAAGGAAAGAGAGACAGCAATGTGGATGGCTCTGTTACATAGCTTGCTGTGCACTGAAGAGATCCAGCAGCATAGCTCAGTCCTACCACTTTTTGTTTGGGAATAGAGGCCCATTGTTTGTGCTGGTCATACTGGCCTGCAGGCGAATGGGAGCACCTCAGAAGTGGAAATACAACGGACGTTTTGATGAGAATGGAAACAGAGACAGCAATGTGGATGTCTCTGTTACATAGCTTGCTGTGCACTGAAGTGATCCAGCAGCATCTTTCAGTCCTACCACTATTAGTTTGGGAACAGACTCCAAATGTTAGTGCTGTGCGAACTGGCCTGCAGGCAAAGTGGAGCACCTCAGATGTGGAAATACAATGGACGTTTTGTTGAGAAAGGAAAGAGAGACAGCAATGTGGATGGCTCTGTTTCATAGCTTGCTGTGCACTGAAGAGATCCAGCAGCATATCTCAGTCCTACCACTTTTTGTTTGGGAACAGAGGCCAATTGTTCGTGCTCCACAAACTGGCCTGCAGGCATATGGAAGCACTTGAGAAGTGGGAATACAATGGACGTTTTCTTGGCAAAGGAAAGAGAGACAGCAATGTGGATGGCTCTGTTACATAGCTTGCTGTGCACTGAAGTGATCCAGCAGCATCTTTCAGTCCTACCAATTTTTGTTTGGAAACAGAGGCCAAATGTTTGTGCTGTGCAAGCTGGGCTGCAGGCGAATGGGAGCACCTCAGAAGTGGAAATACAACGGACGTTTACATGAGAAAGGAAAGAGAGACAGCAATATGGATGGCTCTGTTACATAGATTGCTTTGCGCAGAAGTGAACCAGCAGCATGTTTCAGTCCTACCTCTTTCTCTGTGGGAACTGAGGCCAATCGTTCGTGCTCCAAAAACTGGCCTGCAGGCACATGGAAGCACTAGAGAAGTTTCAATACAATGGACGTTTTGTTGACAAAGGAAAGAGACACAGCAATGTGGATGGCTCTGTTACATAGCTTGCTGTGCACTGAAGAGATCCAGCAGCATATCTCAGTCCTACCACTTTTTGTTTGGGAATAGAGGCCAATTGTTTGTGCTGTGCATACTGGCCTGCAGGCGAATGGGAGCACCTCCGAAGTGGAAATACAACGGACGTTTTGATGAGAAAGGAAAGAGAGACAGCAATGTGGATGGCTCTGTTACATAGCTTGCTGTGCACTGATGAGATCCAGCAGCATATTTCAGTCCTGCCTCTTTCTGTGTGAGAACAGAGGCCAATCGTTCGTGCTCCACAAACTGGCCTGCAAGCACATGGAAGCATTTGAGATGTGGGAATACAATGGACGTTTTCTTGACAAAGGAAAGAGAGACAGCAATGTGGATGGCTCTGTTACATAGCTTGCTGTGTACTGAAGAGATCCAGCAGCATATCTCAGTCCTACCACTTTTTCTTTGGGAACAGAGGCCAAATGTTTGTGCTGTGCAAGCTGGGCTGCAGGCGAATGGGATCACCTCAGAAGTGGAAATACAACGGACGTTTACATGAGAAAGGAAAGAGAGACAGCAATGTGGATGTCTCTGTTACATAGCTTGCTGTGCACTGAAGAGATCCAGCAGCATATCTCAGTCCTACCTCTTTTTGTTTGGGAACAGAGGCCAATTGTTTGTGCTGTGCAAACTGGCCTGCAGGAGAAACGGAGCACCTCAGAAGTGGGCATACAATGGACGTTTTGATGAGAAAGGAAAGAGAGACAGCAATGTGGATGGCTCTGTTACATAGCTTGCTGTGCACTGATGAGATCCAGCAGCATATTTCAGTCCTACCTCTTTTTGTGTGGGAACAGAGGCCAAACGTTCGTGCTCATCTAACTGGCCTGCAGGCACATGGAAGCACTAGAGAAGTTTCAATACAATGGACGTTTTGTTGACAAAGGAAAGAGAGACAGCAATGTGGATGGCTCTGTTACATAGCTTGCTGTGCACTGAAGAGATCCAGCAGCATATCTCAGTTCCTACCACTTTTTGTTTGGGAATAGAGGCCAATTGTTTGTGCTGTGCATACTGGCCTGCAGGCGAATGGGAGCACCTCCGAAGTGGAAATACAACGGACGTTTTGATGAGAAAGGAAAGAGAGACAGCAATGTGGATGGCTCTGTTACATAGCTTGCTGTGCACTGAAGAGATCCAGCAGCATATTTCAGTCCTGCCTCTTTCTGTGTGGGAACAGAGGCCAATCGTTCGTGCTCCACAAACTGGCCCGCAAGCACATGGAAGCACTTGAGATGTGGGAATACAATGGACGTTTTCTTGACAAAGGAAAGAGAGACAGCAATGTGGACGGCTCTGTTACATAGCTTGCTGTGTACTGAAGAGATCCAGTAGCATCTTTCAGTCCTACCACTTTTTGTTTGGGAACAGAGGCCAAATGTTTGTGCTGTTCAAACTGGCCTGCAGGCTAGTGGGAGCAAATCAGTAGAGGAAATACAACAGACGTTTTGATGAGAAAGGAAAGAGAGACAGCAATGTGGACGGCTCTGTTACATAGTTTGCTGTGCACTGAAGAGATCAAGCAGCATATCTCAGTCCTGCCACTATTTGTTTGGGAATAGAGGCCAATTGTTTGTGCTGTGCATACTGGCCTGCAGGTGAATGGGATCAACTTCGAAGTGGAAATACAACGTACGTTTTGATAAGAAAGGAAAGAGAGACAGCAATGTGGATGGCTCTGTTACATAGCTTGCTGTGCACTGAAGTGATCCAGCAGCATCTTTCAGTCCTACCACTTTTTGTTTGGGAACAGAAGCCAAATGTTTGTGCTGTGCAAGCTGGGCTGCAGGCGAATGGGATCACCTCAGAAGTGGAAATACAATGGACGTTTACATGAGAAAGGAAAGAGAGACAGCAATGTGGATGTCTCTGTTACATAGCTTGCTGTGCACTGAAGAGATCCAGCAGCATATCTCAGTCCTACCTCTTTTTGTTTGGGAACAGAGGCCAAATGTTTGTGCTGTGCAAACTGGCCTGCAGGAGAAACGGAGCACCTCAGAAGTGGGCATACAATGGACGTTTTGATGAGAAAGGAAAGAGAGACAGCAATGTGGATGGCTCTGTTACATAGCTTGCTGTGCACTGATGAGATCCAGCAGCATATTTCAGTCCTACCTCTTTTTGTGTGGGAACAGAGGCCAAACGTTCGTGCTCATCTAACTGGCCTGCAGGCACATGGAAGCACTAGAGAAGTTTCAATACAATGGACGTTTTGTTGACAAAGGAAAGAGAGACAGCAATGTGGATGGCTCTGTTACATAGCTTGCTGTGCACTGAAGAGATATAGCAGCATATCTCAGTTCCTACCACTTTTTGTTTGGGAATAGAGGCCAATTGTTTGTGCTGTGCATACTGGCCTGCAGGCGAATGGGAGCACCTCAGAAGTGGAAATACAACGGACGTTTTGATGAGAAAGGAAAGAGAGACAGCAATGTGGATGGCTCTGTTACATAGCTTGCTGTGCACTGAAGAGATCCAGCAGCATATTTCAGTCCTGCCTCTTTCTGTGTGGGAACAGAGGCCAATCGTTCGTGCTCCACAAACTGGCCCGCAAGCACATGGAAGCACTTGAGATGTGGGAATACAATGGACGTTTTCTTGACAAAGGAAAGAGAGACAGCAATGTGGACGGCTCTGTTACATAGCTTGCTGTGTACTGAAGAGATCCAGTAGCATCTTTCAGTCCTACCATTTTTTGTTTGGGAACAGAGGCCAAATGTTTGTGCTGTTCAAACTGGCCTGCAGGCTAGTGGGAGCAAATCAGTAGAGGAAATACAACAGACGTTTTGATGAGAAAGGAAAGAGAGACAGCAATGTGGACGGCTCTGTTACATAGCTTGCTGTGCACTGAAGAGATCAAGCAGCATATCTCAGTCCTGCCACTATTTGTTTGGGAATAGAGGCCAATTGTTTGTGCTGTGCATACTGGCCTGCAGGTGAATGGGAGCACCTCAGAAGTGGAAATACAACGTACGTTTTGATAAGAAAGGAAAGAGAGACAGCAATGTGGATGGCTCTGTTACATAGCTTGCTGTGCACTGAAGAGATCCAGCAGCATATCTCAGTCCTACCACTTTTTGTTTGGGAATAGAGGCCAAATGTTTGTGCTATGCTACCTGACCTGCAGGCGAATGTTAGCACCTCAGAAGTGGAAATACAATGGACGTTTTTTTGGCAAAGGGAAGAGGGACAGCAATGTGGATGGCTCTGTTACATAGCTTGCTGTGCGCAGAAATGATCCAGCAGCATATTTCAGTCCTACCTATTCCTGTGTGCGAACAGAGGCCAAAAGATCGTGCTCCGCAAAGTGGCCTGCAGGCACATGGAAGCACTTGAGAAGTGGGAATACAATGGACGTTGTGTTGACAAAGGAAAGAGAGACAGCAATGTGGATGGCTCTGTTACATAGCTTGCTGTGCACTGAAGAGATCCAGCAGCATCTTTCAGTCCTACCACTTTTTGTGTGGGAACAGAGGCCAATTGTTTGTGCTGTGCAAACTGACCTGCAGGAGAAACGGAGCACCTCAGAAGTGGGCATACAATGGACGTTTTGATGAGAAAGGAAAGAGAGACAGCAATGTGGATGGCTCTGTTACATAGCTTGCTGTGCACTGATGAGATCCAGCAGCATATTTCAGTCCTACCTCTTTTTGTGTGGGAACAGAGGCCAAACGTTCGTGCTCATCTAACTGGCCTGCAGGCACATGGAAGCACTAGAGAAGTTTCAATACAATGGACGTTTTGTTGACAAAGGAAAGAGAGACAGCAATGTGGATGGCTCTGTTACATAGCTTGCTGTGCACTGAAGAGATATAGCAGCATATCTCAGTTCCTACCACTTTTTGTTTGGGAATAGAGGCCAATTGTTTGTGCTGTGCATACTGGCCTGCAGGCGAATGGGAGCACCTCAGAAGTGGAAATACAACGGACGTTTTGATGAGAAAGGAAAGAGAGACAGCAATGTGGATGGCTCTGTTACATAGCTTGCTGTGCACTGAAGAGATCCAGCAGCATATTTCAGTCCTGCCTCTTTCTGTGTGGGAACAGAGGCCAATCGTTCGTGCTCCACAAACTGGCCCGCAAGCACATGGAAGCACTTGAGATGTGGGAATACAATGGACGTTTTCTTGACAAAGGAAAGAGAGACAGCAATGTGGACGGCTCTGTTACATAGCTTGCTGTGTACTGAAGAGATCCAGTAGCATCTTTCAGTCCTACCATTTTTTGTTTGGGAACAGAGGCCAAATGTTTGTGCTGTTCAAACTGGCCTGCAGGCTAGTGGGAGCAAATCAGTAGAGGAAATACAACAGACGTTTTGATGAGAAAGGAAAGAGAGACAGCAATGTGGACGGCTCTGTTACATAGCTTGCTGTGCACTGAAGAGATCAAGCAGCATATCTCAGTCCTGCCACTATTTGTTTGGGAATAGAGGCCAATTGTTTGTGCTGTGCATACTGGCCTGCAGGTGAATGGGAGCACCTCAGAAGTGGAAATACAACGTACGTTTTGATAAGAAAGGAAAGAGAGACAGCAATGTGGATGGCTCTGTTACATAGCTTGCTGTGCACTGAAGAGATCCAGCAGCATATCTCAGTCCTACCACTTTTTGTTTGGGAATAGAGGCCAAATGTTTGTGCTATGCTACCTGACCTGCAGGCGAATGTTAGCACCTCAGAAGTGGAAATACAATGGACGTTTTTTTGGCAAAGGGAAGAGGGACAGCAATGTGGATGGCTCTGTTACATAGCTTGCTGTGCGCAGAAATGATCCAGCAGCATATTTCAGTCCTACCTATTCCTGTGTGCGAACAGAGGCCAAAAGATCGTGCTCCGCAAAGTGGCCTGCAGGCACATGGAAGCACTTGAGAAGTGGGAATACAATGGACGTTGTGTTGACAAAGGAAAGAGAGACAGCAATGTGGATGGCTCTGTTACATAGCTTGCTGTGCACTGAAGAGATCCAGCAGCATCTTTCAGTCCTACCACTTTTTGTGTGGGAACAGAGGCCAATTGTTTGTGCTGTGCAAACTGACCTGCAGGAGAAACGGAGCACCTCAGAAGTGGGCATACAATGGACGTTTTGATGAGAAAGGAAAGAGAGACAGCAATGTGGATGGCTCTGTTACATAGCTTGCTGTGCGCAGAAGTGATCCAGCACCATCTTTCAGTCCTACCTCCTTCTGTGTGGGAGCAGAGGCCAATCGTTCGTGCTCCACAAACTGGTCTGCAGGGACATTTAAGCACTTGAGAAGTGGGAATACAATGGACGTTTTGATGAGAAAGGAAAGAGAGACAGCAATGTGGACAGCTCTGTTACATAGCTTGCTGTGCACTGAAGAGATCCAGCAGCATATCTCAGTCCTGCCACTATTTGTTTGGGAATAGAGGCCAATTGTTTGTGCTGTGCATACTGGCCTGCAGGCGAATGCGATCACCTTCGAAGTTGAAATACAACGGACGTTTTGATGAGAAAGGAAAGAGAGACAGCAATGTGGATGGCTCTGTTACATAGCTTGCTGTGCACTGAAGAGATGCAGCTGCATCTTTCAGTCCTACCACTCTTTGTGTGGGAACAGAGGCCAAATGTTTGTGCTATGACACCTGAACTGCAGGCGAATGTTAGCACATCAGAAGTGGGAATACAATGGACGTTTTGTTGACAAAGGAAAGAGAGACAGCAATGTGGATGGCTCTGTTACATAGCTTGCTGTGCACTGACGTGATCCAGCAGCATCTTTCAGTCCTACCACTTTTTGTTTGGGAACAGAGGCCAAATGTTTGTGCTGTGTAAGCTGGGCTGCAGGCGAATGGGAGCACCTCAGAAGTGGAAATACAACGGACGTTTTGATGAGAAAGGAAAGAGAGACAGCAATGTGGATGTCTCTGTTACATAGCTTGCTGTGCACTGAAGAGATCCAGCAGCATATCTCAGTCCTACCTCTTTTTGTTTGGGAATAGAGGCCAAATGTTTGTGCTGTGCAAACTGGCCTGCAGGCGAATGGGAGCACCTCCGAAGTGGAAATACAACGGACTTTTACATGAGAAAGGAAAGTGAGACAGCAATGTGGATGTCTCTGTTACATAGCTTGCTGTGCACTGAAGAGATCCAGCAGCATATCTCAGTCCTACCTCTTTTTGTTTGGGAATAGAGGCCAATTGTTTGTGCTGTGCAAACTGGCCTGCAGGCGAATGAGAGCACCTCATAAGTGGGCATAGAATGGGCGTTTTGATGAGAAAGGAAAGAGAGACAGCAATGTGGATGGCTCTGTTACATAGCTTCCTGTGCACTGATGAGATCCAGCAGCATATTTCAGTCCTACCTCTTTCTGTGTGCGAACAGAGACCAACAGATCGTGCTCCGCAAACTGGCCGGCAGGCACATGGAAGCACTTGAGAAGTGGGAATACAATGGACGTTTTGTTGACAAAAGAAAGAGAGACAGCAATGTGGATGGCTCTGTTACATAGCTTGCTGTGCGCAGAAGAGATCCAGGAGCATCTTTCAGTCCTACCACTTTTTGTGTGGGAACAGAGGCCAATTGTTTGTGCTGTGCAAACTGACCTGCAGGAGAAACGGAGCACCTCAGAAGTGGGCATACAATGGACGTTTTGATGAGAAAGGAAAGAGAGACAGCAATGTGGATGGCTCTGTTACATAGCTTGCTGTGCACTGCTGAGATCCAGCAGCATATTTCAGTCCTACCTCTTTCTGTGTGGGAACAGAGGCCAAACTTTCGTGCTCATCTAACTGGCCTGCAGGCACATGGAAGCACTTGAGAAGTGTCAATACAATGGATGTTTTGTTGAAAAGGAAAGAGAGACAGCAATGTGGACGGCGCTGTTACATAGCTTGCTGTGCACTGAAGAGATCCAGCAGCATATCTCAGTCCTACCACTTTTTGTGTGGGAACAGAGGCCAATTGTTTGTGCTGTGCAAACTGACCTGCAGGAGAAACGGAGCACCTCAGAAGTGGAAATACAACAGAAGTTTTGATGAGAAAGGAAAGAGAGACAGCAATGTGGACGGGTCTGTTACATAGCTTGCTGTGCACTGAAGAGATCCAGCAGCATATCTCAGTCCTACCACTTTTTGTGTGGGAACAGAGTCCAATTGTTTGTGCTGTGCAAACTGGCCTGCAGGAGAAACGGAGCACCTCAGAAGTGGGCATACAATGGACGTTTTGATGAGAAAGGAAAGAGAGACAGCAATGCGGATGGCTCTGTTACATAGCTTGCTGTGCACTGAAGAGATCCAGCAGCATATCTCAGTCCTACCACTTTTTGTTTGGGAATAGAGGCCCATTGTTTGTGCTGGTCATACTGGCATGCAGGCGAATGGGAGCACCTCAGAAGTGGAAATACAACGGACGTTTTGATGAGAAAGGAAAGAGAGACAGCAATGTGGATGGCTCTGTTACATAGCTTGCTGTGCACTGAAGAGACCCAGCAGCATATTTCAGTCCAACCTCTTTCTGTGTGGGAACAGAGGCCAATCGTTCGTGCTCCTCAAACTGGCCTGCAGATACATGGAAGCACTTGAGATGTGGGAATACAGTGGACGTTTTTTTGACAAAGGAAAGAGAGACAGCAATGTGGACGGCTCTGTTACATAGCTTGCTGTGTACTGAAGAGATCCTGTAGCATCTTTCAGTCCTACCACTTTTTGTTTGGGAACAGAGGCCAAATGTTTGTGCTGTTCAAACTGGCCTGCAGGAGAATGGGAGCACCTCAGTAGTGGAAATACAACAGATGTTTTGATGAGAAAGGAAAGAGAGACAGCAATGTGGATGGCTCTGTTACATAGCTTGCTGTGCACTGAAGAGATCCAGCAGCATATCTCAATTCCTACCACTTTTGGTTTGGGAACAGAAGCCAATTATTGGTGCTGTGCAAAGTGGCCTGCAGGCGAATGGGAGCACCTCAGAAGTGGAAATACAATGGACGTTTTTTTGGCAAAGGAAAGAGAGACAGGAAAGTGGACGGCTCTGTTACATAGCTTGCTGAGCGCAGAAGTGATCCAGCAGCATATTTCAGTCCTACCTCTTTCTGTGTGCGAACAGAGTCCAATAGATCGTGCTCCGCAAAGTGGCCTGCAGGCACATGGAAGCACTTGAGAAGTGGGAATACAATGGACGTTTTCTTGACAAAGGAAAGAGAGACAGCAATGTGGATGGCTCTGTTACATAGCTTGCTGTGCACTGAAGTGATCCAGCAGAATCTTTCAGTCCTACCTCTTTTTCTCTGGGAACAGAGGCCAAATGTTTGTGCTGTGCAAGCTGGGCTGCAGGCGAAAGGGAGCACCTCAGAAGTGGAAATACAACGGAAGTTTACATGAGAAAGGAAAGAGAGACAGCAATGTGGATGTCTCTGTTACATAGCTTGCTGTGCACTGAAGAGATCCAGCAGCATATCTCAGTCCTACCTCTTTTTGTTTGGGAACAGAGGCCAAATGTTTGTGCTGTGCAAACTGGCCTGCAGGCGAAAGAGAGCACCTGAGAAGTGGGTGTACAATGGACGTTTTGATGAGAAAGGAAATAGAGACAGCAATGTGGATGGCTCTGTTACATACCTTGCTGTGCACTGATGAGATCCAGCAGCATATTTCAGTCCTACCTCTTTCTGTGTGATAACAGAGGCCAAACGTTCGTGCTCATCAAACTGGCCTGCAGGCACATGGAAGCACTTGAGAAGTGTCAATACAATGGATGTTTTGTTGAAAAGGAAAGAGAGACAGCAATGTGGACGGGTCTGTTACATAGCTTGCTGTGCACTGAAGAGATCCAGCAGCATAGCTCAGTCCTACCACTTTTTGTGTGGGAACAGAGGCCAATTGTTCGTGCTGTGCAAACTGGCCTGCAGGCGAATGGGAGCACCTCAGAAGTGGAAATACAACAGACGTTTTGATGAGAAAGGAAAGAGAGACAGCAATGTGGATGGCTCTGTTACATAGCTTGCTGTGCAGTGAAGAGATCCAGCAGCATATCTCAGCCATACCACTTTTTGTTTGGGAACAAAAGCTAGTTGTTGGTGCTGTGCAAACTGGCCTGCAGGCGAATGGGGGCACCTCAGAAGTGGGCATACAACGGACATTTTGATGAGAAAGGAAAGAGAGACAGCAATGTGGATGGCTCTGTTACATAGCTTGCTGTGCACTGAAGATTTCCAGCAGCATATCTCAGTCCTACCACTTTTTGTTTGGGAATAGAGGCCAATTGTTCGTGCTCCGCAAACTGGCCTGCAGGCACATGGAAGCACTTGAGAAGTGGGAATACAATGGACGTTTTCTTGACAAAGGAAAGAGAGACAGCAATGTGGATGGCTCTGTTACATAGCTTGCTGGGCGCAGAAGTGATCCAGCAGCATCTTTCAGACCTACCACTCTTTGTTTGGGAACAGAGGCCAAATGTTTGTGCTGTGCAAACTGGCCTGCAGGCGAATGGGAGCACCTCAGAAGTGGAAATACAACGGACATTTTGATGAGAAAGGAAAGAGAGACAGCAATGTGGATGTCTCTGTTACATAGATTGCTGTGCGCAGAAGTGAACCAGCAGCATATTTGAGTCCTACCTCTTTCTGTGTGGGAACTGAGGCCAATCGTTCGTGCTCCACAAACTGGCCTGCAGGCACATGGAAGCACTTGAGAAGTGTCAATACAATGGACGTTTTGTTGACAAAGGAAAGAGAGACAGCAATGTGGATGGCTCTGTTACATAGCTTGCTGTGCACTGAAGAGATCCAGCAGCATATCTCAGTCCTACCACTTTTTGTTTGGGAATAGAGGCCAATTGTTTGTGCTGTGCATACTGGCCTGCAGGCGAATGGGAGCACCTCAGAAGTGGAAATACAATGGACGTTTTGATGAGAAAGGAAAGAGAGACAGCAATGTGGACGGCTCTGTTACATAGCTTGCTGTGCACTGAAGAGATCCAGCAGCATCTTTCAGTCCTACCACTATTAGTTTAATAACAGAGGCCAAATGTTTGTGCTGTTCAAACTGGCCTGCAGGCGAATTGGAGCACCTCAGAAGTGGGCATACAACGGACATTTTGATGAGAAAGTAAAGAGAGACAGCAATGTGGATGGCTCTGTTACAAAGCTTGCTGTGCACTGAAGAGATCCAGCAGCATATCTCTGTTCCTAACACTTTTTGTTTGGGAATAGAGGTCAATTGTTTGTGCTGTGCAAACTGGCCTGCAGGCGAATGGGAGCACCTCAGAAGTGGAAATACAACGGACATATTTATGTGAAAAGGAAGAGAGGCAGCAATGTGGATGGCTCTGTTACATAGCTTGCTGTGCACTGAAGAGATCCAGCAGCATATCTCAGTTCCTACCACTTTTTGTTTGGGAATAGAGGCCAATTGTTTGTGCTGTGCAAACTGGCCTGCAGGCGAATGGGAGCACCTCAGAAGTGGGCATACAACGGACATTTTGATGAGAAAGTAAAGAGAGACAGCAATGTGGATGTCTCTGTTACGTAGATTGCTGTGCGCAGAAGTGAACCAGCAGCATATTTGAGTCCTAACTCTTTCTGTGTGGGAACTGAGGCCAATCGCTCGTGCTCCACAAACTGGCCTGCAGGCACATGGAAGCACTTGAGAAGTGTCAATACAATGGACGTTTTGTTGACAAAGGAAAGAGAGACAGCAATGTGGATGGCTCTGTTACATAGCTTGCTGTGTACTGAAGAGATCCAGCAGCATATCTCACTCCTACTACTTTTTGTGCGTGAACAGAGGCCAATTGTTTGTGTTGTGCAAACTGGCCTGCAGGCGAATGGGAGCACCTCAGAAGTGGAAATACAACGGACGTTTTGAGGAGAAAGGAAAGAGAGATAGCAATGTGGATGGCTCTGTTACATAGCTTGCTGTGCACTGAAGAGATCCAGCAGCATATCTCAGTCCTAGAATATTTGTTTGGGAATTGAGGCCAATTGTTTGTGCTGTGCAAACTGACCTGCAGGAGAACGGAAGCACCTCAGAAGTGGGAATACAATGGACATTTTGTTGACAAAGGAAAGAGAGACAGCAATGTGGATGGCTCTGTTACATAGCTTGCTGTGCACTGAAGAGATCCAGCAGCATATCTCAGTTCTTAACACTTTTTGTTTGGGAATAGAGGCCAATTGTTGGTGCTGTGCAAACTGGCCTGCAGGCGAAAGTTTGCACCTCAGAAGTGGAAATACAACGGATGTTTTGATGGGAAATTAAAGAGAGACAGCAATGTGGATGGCTCTGTTACATAGCTTGCCGTGCGCTGAAGTGCTCCACCACCATCTTTCAGTCCTACCTCTTTCTGTGTGGGGACAGAGGCCAATCGTTCGTGCACCACAAACTGGACTGCAGGCACATGGAAGCACTTGAGAAGTGGGAATACAAAGGACGTTTTGTTGACAAAGGAAAGAGAGTCGGCAATGTGGATGGCTCTGTTACATAGCTTGCTGTGCGCTGATGAGATCCAGCAGCATAGATCAGTCCTTCCGCTTTTTGTTTGGGAATAGAGGCCAATTGTTTGTGCTGTGCAAACTGGCCTGCAGGCGAAAGGGAGCAACTCAGAAGTGGAAATACAACGGACGTTTTGATGAGAAAAGTAAGCGAGACAGCAATGTGCATGTCTCTGTTACATAGCTTGCTGTGCACTGAAGAGATCCAGCAGCATATCTCAGTCCTACCACTTTTTGTTTGGGAATAGAGGCCAATTGTTTGTGCTGTGCAAACTGGCCTGCAGGCGAAAGGGAGCAACTCAGAAGTGGCAATACAACGGACGTTTTGATGAGAAAGGAAAGAGAGACGGCAATGTGGATGTCTCTGTTACATAGCTTGCTGTGCACTGAAGAGATCCAGCAGCATCTTTCAGTCCTACCTCTTTTTGTTTGGGAATAGAGGCCAAATGTTTGTGCTGTGCAAGCTGGGATGCAGGCGAATGGGAGCACCTCCGAAGTGGAAATACAACGGACTTTTACATGAGAAAGGAAAGTGAGACAGCAATGTGGATGTCTCTGTTACATAGCTTGCTGTGCACTGAAGAGATCCAGCAGCATATCTCAGTCCTGCCTCTTTTTGTTTGGGAATAGAGGCCAAATGTTTGTGCTGTGCAAAGTGGCCTGCAGGCGAATGGGAGCACCTCAGAAGTGGAAATACAACGGACGTTTTGATGAGAAAGGAAAGAGAGACAGCAATGTGGATGGCTCTGTTGCATAGCTTGCTGTGCACTGAAGAGATCCAGCAGCATATCTCAGTCCTACCACTTTTTGTTTGGGAATAGAGGCCAAATGTTTGTGCTGTGCAAACTGACCTTCAGGCGAATGAGAGCACCTCATAAGTGGGCGTAGAATGGGCGTTTTGATGAGAAAGGAAAGAGAGACAGCAATGTGGATGGCTCTGTTACATAGCTTCCTGTGCGCAGAAGTGATCCAGCACCATCTTTCAGTCCTACCTCTTTCTGTGTGGGAGCAGAGGCCAATCGTTCGTGCTCCACAAACTGGTCTGCAGGGACATGGAAGCACTTGAGAAGTGGGAATACAATGGACGTTTTGATGACAAAGGAAAGAGAGACAGCAATGTGGACAGCTCTGTTACATAGCTTGCTGTGCACTGAAGAGATCCAGCAGCATATCTCAGTCCTGCCACTATTTGTTTGGGAATAGAGGCCAATTGTTTGTGCTGTGCATACTGGCCTGCAGGCGAATGGGAGCACCTTCGAAGTTGAAATACAACGGACGTTTTGATGAGAAAGGAAAGAGAGACAGCAATGTGGATGGCACTGTTACATAGCTTGCTGTGCACTGAAGTGATCCAGCAGCATCTTTCAGTCCTACCACTTTTTGTTTGGGAACAGAGGCCAAATGTTTGTGCTGTGCAAGCTGGGCTGCAGGCGAATGGGAGCACCTCAGAAGTGGAAATACAACGGACGTTTTGATGAGAAAGGAAAGAGAGACAGCAATGTGGATGGCTCTGTTACATAGCTTCCTGTGCACTGAAGAGATCCAGCAGCATATTTCTGTCCTGTCTATCGTTGTGTGGGAACAGAGGCCAAATGTTTGTGCTGTGCAAACTGGCCTGCATGCGAATGGGAGCACCTCAGAAGTGGGCATACAATGGACGTTTTGATGAGAAAGGAAAGAGAGACAGCAATGTGGATGGCTCTGTTACATAGCTTGCTGTGCACTGATGAGATCCAGCAGCATATTTCAGTCCTACCTCTTTCTGTGTGGGAACAGAGGCCAAACGTTCGTGCTCATCTAACTGGCCTGCAGGCACATGGAAGCACTTGAGAAGTGTCAATACAATGGATGTTTTGTTGAAAAGGAAAGAGAGACAGCAATGTGGACGGGTCTGTTACATAGCTTGCTGTGCACTGAAGAGATCCAGCAGCATCTTTCAGTCCTACCACTTTTTGTGTGGGAACAGAGGCCAATTGTTTGTGCTGTGCAAACTGACCTGCAGGAGAAACGGAGCACCTCAGATGTGGAAATACAACGGACGTTTTGATGAGAATGGAAACAGAGACAGCAATGTGGATGGCTCTGTTACATAGCTTGCTGTGCACTGAAGAGATACAGCAGCATATTTTAGTCCAACCTCTTTCTGTGAGGGAACAGAGGCCAATCGTTCGTGCTCCTCAAACTGGCCTGCAGATACATGGAAGCACTTGAGATGTGGGAATACAGTGGACGTTTTCTTGACAAAGGAAAGAGAGACAGCAATGTGGACGGCTCTATTACATAGCTTGCTGTGTACTGAAGAGATCCAGCAGCATCTTTCAGTCCTACCACTTTTTGTGTGGGAACAGAGGCCAATTGTTCGTGCTGTGCAAACTGGCCTGCAGGAGAATGGGAGCACCTCAGTAGTGGAAATACAACAGATGTTGTGATGAGAAAGGAAAGAGAGACAGCAATGTGGATGGCTCTGTTACATAGCTTGCTGTGCACTGAAGAGATCCAGCAGCATATCTCAGTTCCTACCACTTTTGGTTTGGGAACAGAAGCCAATTATTGGTGCTGTGCAAGCTGGCCTGCAGGCGAATGGGAGCACCTCAGAAGTGGAAATACAATGGACGTTTTTTTGGCAAAGGAAAGAGAGACGGGAAAGTGGACGGCTCTGTTACATAGCTTGCTGTGCGCAGAAGTGATCCAGCAGCATATTTCAGTCCTACCTCTTTCTGTGTGCGAACAGAGTCCAATAGATCGTGCTCTGCAAAGTGGCCTGCAGGCACATGGAAGCACTTGAGAAGTGGGAATACAATGGATGTTTTGTTGACAAAGGAAAGAGAGACAGCAATGTGGATGGCTCTGTTACATAGCTTGCTACGCACTGAAGTGATCCAGCAGAGTCTTTCGGTCCTACCTCTTTTTCTCTGGGAACAGAGGCCAAATGTTTGTGCTGTGCAAGCTGGGCTGCAGGCGAAAGGGAGCACCTCAGAAGTGGAAATACAACGGACGTTTACATGAGAAAGGAAAGAGAGACAGCAATGTGGATGTCTCTGTTACATAGCTTGCTGTGCACTGAAGAGATCCAGCAGCATATCTCAGTCCTACCTCTTTTTGTTTGGGAACAGAGGCCAAATGTTTGTGCTGTGCAAACTGGCGTGCAGGCGAAAGAGAGCACCTGAGAAGTGGGCGTACAATGGACGTTTTGATGAGAAAGGAAAGAGAGACAGCAATGTGGATGGCTCTGTTACATACCTTGCTGTGCACTGATGAGATCCAGCAGCATATTTCAGTCCTACCTCTTTCTGTGTGATAACAGAGGCCAAACGTTCGTGCTCATCAAACTGGCCTGCAGGCACATGGAAGCACTTGAGAAGTGTCAATACAATGGATGTTTTGTTGAAAAGGAAAGAGAGACAGCAATGTGGACGGGTCTGTTACATAGCTTGCTGTGCACTGAAGAGATCCAGCAGCATAGCTCAGTCCTACCGCTTTTTGTGTGGGAGCAGAGGCCAATTGTTCGTGCTGTGCAAACTGGCCTGCAGAAGAATGGGAGCACCTCAGTAGTGGAAATACAACAGACGTTTTGATGAGAAAGGAAAGAGAGACAGCAATGTGGATGGCTCTGTTACATAGCTTGCTGTGCACTGAAGAGATCCAGCAGCATATCTCAGCCATACCACTTTTTGTTTGGGAACAAAAGCTAGTTGTTGGTGCTGTGCAAACTGGCCTGCAGGCGAATGGGAGCACCTCAGAAGTGGGCATACAATGGACATTTTGATGAGAAAGGAAAGAGAGACAGCAATGTGGATGGCTCTGTTACATAGCTTGCTGTGCACTGAAGATTTCCAGCAGCATATCTCAGTCCTACCACTTTTTGTTTGGGAATAGAGGCCAATTGTTTGTGCTGTGCAAACTGGCCTGCAGGCGAATGGGAGCACCTCAGAAGTGGAAATACAACGGACGTTTTGATGAGAAAGGAAAGAGAGACAGCAATGTGGATGTCTCTGTTACATAGCTTGCTGGGCGCAGAAGTGATCCAGCAGCATCTTTCAGACCTACCACTCTTTGTTTGGGAACAGAGGCCAAATGTTTGTGCTGTGCAAACTGGCCTGCAGGCGAATGGGAGCACCTCAGAAGTGGAAATACAACGGACGTTTTGATGAGAAAGGAAAGAGAGACAGCAATGTGGATGTCTCTGTTACATAGATTGCTGTGCGCAGAAGTGAACCAGCAGCATATTTGAGTCCTACCTCTTTCTGTGTGGGAACTGAGGCCAATCGCTCGTGCTCCACAAACTGGCCTGCAGGCACATGGAAGCACTTGAGAAGTGTCAATACAATGGACGTTTTGTTGACAAAGGAAAGAGAGACAGCAATGTGGATGGCTCTGTTACATAGCTTGCTGTGCACTGAAGAGATCCAGCAGCATATCTCAGTCCTACCACTTTTTGTTTGGGAATAGAGGCCAATTGTTTGTGCTGTGCAAACTGGCCTGCAGGCGAATGGGAGCACCTCCGAAGTGGAAATACAACGGACGTTTTGATGAGAAAGGAAAGAGAGACAGCAATGTGGATGGCTCTGTTACATAGCTTGCTGTGCACTGATGAGATCCAGCAGCATATTTCAGTCCTGCCTCTTTCTGTGTGGGAACAGAGGCCAATCGTTCGTGCTCCACAAACTGGCCTGCAAGCACATGGAAGCATTTGAGATGTGGGAATACAATGGACGTTTTCTTGACAAAGGAAAGAGAGACAGCAATGTGGATGGCTCTGTTACATAGCTTGCTGTGTACTGAAGAGATCCAGCAGCATCTTTCAGTCCTACCACTTTTTCTTTGGGAACAGAAGCCAAATGTTTCTGCTGTTCAAACTGGCCTGCAGGTGAAACGGAGCACCTCAGAAGTGGGCATACAATGGACGTTTTGATGAGAAAGGAAAGAGTGACAGCAATGTGGATGGCTCTGTTACATAGCTTGCGGTGCACTGAAGAGATCCAGCACCATCTTTCAGTCCTACCTCTTTCTGTGTGGGAACAGAGGCCAAACGTTCGTGCTCATCTAACTGGCCTGCAGGCACATGGAAGCACTTGAGAAGTGTCAATACAATGGATGTTTTGTTGAAAAGGAAAGAGAGACAGCAATGTGGACGGCTCTGTTACATAGCTTGCTGTGCACTGAAGAGATCCAGCAGCATCTTTCAGTCCTACCACTTTTTGTGTGGGAACAGAGGCCAATTGTTTGTGCTGTGCAAACTGACCTGCAGGAGAAACGGAGCACCTCAGATGTGGAAATACAACGGACGTTTTGATGAGAATGGAAACAGAGACAGCAATGTGGATGGCTCTGTTACATAGCTTGCTGTGCACTGAAGAGATACAGCAGCATATTTTAGTCCAACCTCTTTCTGTGAGGGAACAGAGGCCAATCGTTCGTGCTCCTCAAACTGGCCTGCAGATACATGGAAGCACTTGAGATGTGGGAATACAGTGGACGTTTTCTTGACAAAGGAAAGAGAGACAGCAATGTGGACGGCTCTATTACATAGCTTGCTGTGTACTGAAGAGATCCAGCAGCATCTTTCAGTCCTACCACTTTTTGTGTGGGAACAGAGGCCAATTGTTCGTGCTGTGCAAACTGGCCTGCAGGAGAATGGGAGCACCTCAGTAGTGGAAATACAACAGATGTTGTGATGAGAAAGGAAAGAGAGACAGCAATGTGGATGGCTCTGTTACATAGCTTGCTGTGCACTGAAGAGATCCAGCAGCATATCTCAGTTCCTACCACTTTTGGTTTGGGAACAGAAGCCAATTATTGGTGCTGTGCAAGCTGGCCTGCAGGCGAATGGGAGCACCTCAGAAGTGGAAATACAATGGACGTTTTTTTGGCAAAGGAAAGAGAGACGGGAAAGTGGACGGCTCTGTTACATAGCTTGCTGTGCGCAGAAGTGATCCAGCAGCATATTTCAGTCCTACCTCTTTCTGTGTGCGAACAGAGTCCAATAGATCGTGCTCCGCAAAGTGGCCTGCAGGCACATGGAAGCACTTGAGAAGTGGGAATACAATGGACGTTTTGTTGACAAAGGAAAGAGAGACAGCAATGTGGATGGCTCTGTTACATAGCTTGCTATGCACTGAAGTGATCCAGCAGAGTCTTTCGGTCCTACCTCTTTTTCTCTGGGAACAGAGGCCAAATGTTTGTGCTGTGCAAGCTGGGCTGCAGGCGAAAGGGAGCACCTCAGAAGTGGAAATACAACGGACGTTTACATGAGAAAGGAAAGAGAGACAGCAATGTGGATGTCTCTGTTACATAGCTTGCTGTGCACTGAAGAGATCCAGCAGCATATCTCAGTCCTACCTCTTTTTGTTTGGGAACAGAGGCCAAATGTTTGTGCTGTGCAAACTGGCGTGCAGGCGAAAGAGAGCACCTGAGAAGTGGGCGTACAATGGACGTTTTGATGAGAAAGGAAAGAGAGACAGCAATGTGGATGGCTCTGTTACATACCTTGCTGTGCACTGATGAGATCCAGCAGCATATTTCAGTCCTACCTCTTTCTGTGTGATAACAGAGGCCAAACGTTCGTGCTCATCAAACTGGCCTGCAGGCACATGGAAGCACTTGAGAAGTGTCAATACAATGGATGTTTTGTTGAAAAGGAAAGAGAGACAGCAATGTGGACGGCTCTGTTACATAGCTTGCTGTGCACTGAAGAGATCCAGCAGCATAGCTCAGTCCTACCACTTTTTGTGTGGGAACAGAGGCCAATTGTTCGTGCTGTGCAAACTGGCCTGCAGAAGAATGGGAGCACCTCAGTAGTGGAAATACAACAGACGTTTTGATGAGAAAGGAAAGAGAGACAGCAATGTGGATGGCTCTGTTACATAGCTTGCTGTGCACTGAAGAGATCCAGCAGCATATCTCAGCCATACCACTTTTTGTTTGGGAACAAAAGCTAGTTGTTGGTGCTGTGCAAACTGGCCTGCAGGCGAATGGGAGCACCTCAGAAGTGGGCATACAATGGACATTTTGATGAGAAAGGAAAGAGAGACAGCAATGTGGATGGCTCTGTTACATAGCTTGCTGTGCACTGAAGATTTCCAGCAGCATATCTCAGTCCTACCACTTTTTGTTTGGGAATAGAGGCCAATTGTTTGTGCTGTGCAAACTGGCCTGCAGGCGAATGGGAGCACCTCAGAAGTGGAAATACAACGGACGTTTTGATGAGAAAGGAAAGAGAGACAGCAATGTGGATGGCTCTGTTACATAGCTTGCTGGGCGCAGAAGTGATCCAGCAGCATCTTTCAGACCTACCACTCTTTGTTTGGGAACAGAGGCCAAATGTTTGTGCTGTGCAAACTGGCCTGCAGGCGAATGGGAGCACCTCAGAAGTGGAAATACAACGGACGTTTTGATGAGAAAGGAAAGAGAGACAGCAATGTGGATGTCTCTGTTACGTAGATTGCTGTGCGCAGAAGTGAACCAGCAGCATATTTGAGTCCTACCTCTTTCTGTGTGGGAACTGAGGCCAATCGCTCGTGCTCCACAAACTGGCCTGCAGGCACATGGAAGCACTTGAGAAGTGGAAATACAATGGACGTTTTGTTGACAAAGGAAAGAGAGACAGCAATGTGGATGGCTCTGTTACATAGCTTGCTGTGCACTGAAGAGATCCAGCAGCATATCTCAGTCCTACCACTTTTTGTTTGGGAATAGAGGCCAATTGTTTGTGCTGTGCATACTGGCCTGCAGGCGAATGGGAGCACCTCAGAAGTGGAAATACAATGGACGTTTTGATGAGAAAGGAAAGAGAGACAGCAATGTGGACGGCTCTGTTACATAGCTTGCTGTGCACTGAAGAGATCCAGCAGCATCTTTCAGTCCTACCACTGTTAGTTTAATAACAGAGGCCAAATGTTTGTGCTGTTCAAACTGGCCTGCAGGCGAATGGGAGCACCTCAGAAGTGGGCATACAACGGACATTTTGATGAGAAAGTAAAGAGAGACAGCAATGTGGATGGCTCTGTTACAAAGCTTGCTGTGCACTGAAGAGATCCAGCAGCATATCTCAGTTCCTACCTCTTTTTGTTTGGGAATAGAGGTCAATTGTTTGTGCTGTGCAAACTGGCCTGCAGGCGAATGGGAGCACCTCAGAAGTGGAAATACAACGGACATTTTTATGTGAAAAGAAAGAGAGACAGCAATGTGGATGGCTCTGTTACATAGCTTGCTGTGCACTGAAGAGATCCAGCAGCATATCTCAGTTCCTACCACTTTTTGTTTGGGAATAGAGGCCAATTGTTTGTGCTGTGCAAACTGGCCTGCAGGCGAATGGGAGCACCTCAGAAGTGGAAATACAACGGACGTTTTGATGAGAAAGGAAAGAGAGACAGCAATGTGGATGTCTCTGTTACATAGATTGCTGTGCGCAGAAGTGAACCAGCAGCATATTTGAGTCCTACCTCTTTCTGTGTGTTAACTGAGGCCAATCGTTCGTGCTCCACAAACTGGCCTGCAGGCACATGGAAGCACTTGAGAAGTGTCAATACAATGGACGTTTTGTTGACAAAGGAAAGAGAGACAGCAATGTGGATGGCTCTGTTACATAGCTTGCTGTGCACTGAAGAGATGCAGCAGCATATCTCAGTCCTACCACTTTTTCTTTGGGAATAGAGGCCAATTGTTTGTGCTGTGCATACTGGCCTGCAGGCGAATGGGCGCACCTCAGAAGTGGAAATACAATGGACGTTTTGATGAGAAAGGAAAGAGAGACAGCAATGTGGACGGCTCTGTTACATAGCTTGCTGTGCACTGAAGAGATCCAGCAGCATCTTTCAGTCCTACCACTATTTGTTTAATAACAGAGGCCAAATGTTTGTGCTGTTCAAACTGGCCTGCAGGCGAATGGGAGCACCTCAGAAGTGGGCATACAACGGACATTTTGATGAGAAAGTAAAGAGAGACAGCAATGTGGATGGCTCTGTTACATAGCTTGCTGTGCACTGAAGAGATCCAGCAGCATATCTCAGTCCTACCACTTTTTCTTTGGGAATAGAGGCCAATTGTTCGTGCTGTGCAAAGTGGCCTGCAGGCGAATGGGAGCACCTCAGTAGTGGAAATACAACAGATGTTGTGATGAGAAAGGAAAGAGAGACAGCAATGTGGATGGCTCTGTTACATAGCTTGCTGTGCACTGAAGAGATCCAGCAGCATATCTCAGTTCCTACCACTTTTGGTTTGGGAACAGAAGCCAATTATTGGTGCTGTGCAAACTGGCCTGCAGGCGAATGGGAGCACCTCAGAAGTGGAAATACAATGGACGTTTTTTTGGCAAAGGAAAGAGAGACAGGAAAGTGGACGGCTCTGTTACATAGCTTGCTGTGCGCAGAAGTGATCCAGCAGCATATTCCAGTCCTACCTCTTTCTGTGTGCGAACAGAGGCCAATAGATCGTGCTCCGCAAAGTGGCCTGCAGGCACATGGAAGCACTTGAGAAGTGGGAATACAATGGACGTTTTGTTGACAAAGGAAAGAGAGACAGCAATGTGGATGGCTCTGTTACATAGCTTGCTGTGCACTGAAGTGATCCAGCAGAGTCTTTCGGTCCTACCTCTTTTTCTCTGGGAACAGAGGCCAAATGTTTGTGCTGTGCAAGCTGGGCTGCAGGCGAAAGGGAGCACCTCAGAAGTGGAAATACAACGGACGTTTACATGAGAAAGGAAAGAGAGACAGCAATGTGGATGTCTCTGTTACATAGCTTGCTGTGCACTGAAGAGATCCAGCAGCATATCTCAGTCCTACCTCTTTTTGTTTGGGAACAGAGGCCAAATGTTTGTGCTGTGCAAACTGGCCTGCAGGCGAAAGAGAGCACCTGAGAAGTGGGCGTACAATGGACGTTTTGATGAGAAAGGAAAGAGAGACAGCAATGTGGATGTCTCTGTTACATAGATTGCTGTGCGCAGAAGTGAACCAGCAGCATATTTGAGTCCTACCTCTTTCTGTGTGGGAACTGAGGCCAATCGTTCGTGCTCCACAAACTGGCCTGCAGGCACATGGAAGCACTTGAGAAGTGTCAATACAATGGACGTTTTGTTGACAAAGGAAAGAGAGACAGCAATGTGGATGGCTCTGTTACATAGCTTGCTGTGCACTGAAGAGATCCAGCAGCATATCTCAGTCCTACCACTTTTTCTTTGGGAATAGAGGCCAATTGTTTGTGCTGTGCATACTGGCCTGCAGGCGAATGGGCGCACCTCAGAAGTGGAAATACAATGGACGTTTTGATGAGAAAGGAAAGAGAGACAGCAATGTGGACGGCTCTGTTACATAGCTTGCTGTGCACTGAAGAGATCCAGCAGCATCTTTCAGTCCTACCACTATTTGTTTAATAACAGAGGCCAAATGTTTGTGCTGTTCAAACTGGCCTGCAGGCGAATGGGAGCACCTCAGAAGTGGGCATACAACGGACATTTTGATGAGAAAGTAAAGAGAGACAGCAATGTGGATGGCTCTGTTACATAGATTGCTGTGCGCAGAAGAGATCCAGCAGCATATCTCAGTCCTACCACTTTTTGTTTGGGAATAGAGGCCAATTGTTTGTGCTCTGCATACTGGCCTGCAGGCACATGGAAGCACTTGAGATGTGGGAATACAATGGACGTTTTCTTGACAAAGGAAAGAGAGACAGCAATGTGGACGGCTCTGTTACATAGCTTGCTTTGTACTGAAGAGATCCAGCAGCATCTTTCAGTCCTACCACTTTTTGTTTGGGAACAGAGGCCAAATGTTTGTGCTGTTCAAACGGGCCTGCAGGCGAATGGGAGCAAATCAGTATCGGAAATACAACAGACGTTTTGATGAGAAAGGAAAGAGAGACAGCAATGTGGATGGCTCTGTTACATAGCTTGCGGTGCGCAGATGTGATCCAGCAGCATCTTTCAGTCCTAACTCTTTCTGTGTGGGAACAGAGGCCAATCGTTCGTGCTCCACAAACTGGCCTGCAGGCACATGGAAGTACTACAGAAGTGGGAATACAAAGGACGTTTTGTTGACAAATTAAAGAGAGACAGCAATGTGGATGTCTCTGTTACATAGCTTGCTGTGCACTGAAGAGATCCAGCAGCGTATCTCAGTCCTGCCTCTTTTTGTTTGGGGATAGAGGCCAATTGTTTTGCTGTGCAAACTGGCCTGCAGGTGAAAGGGAGCACCTCAGAAGTGGAAATACCGCAGACTATTTGATGAGAAAGGAAAGAGAGACAGCAATGTGGATGGCTCTGTTACATAGCTTGCTGTGCACTGAAGAGATCCAGCAGCATATCTCAGTCCTTCCGCTTTTTGTTTGGGAATAGAGGCCAATTGTTTGTGCTGTGCAAACTGGCCTGCAGGCGAATGGGAGCACCTCAGAAGTAGAAATACAACGGACGTTTTGAGGAGAAAGGAAAGAGAGGCAGCAATGTGGATGGCTCTGTTTCATAGCTTGCTGTGCACTGAAGAGATCCAGCAGCATAGCTCAGTCCTACCACTTTTTGATTGGGAATAGAGGCCAATTGTTTGTGCTGTGCAAACTGGCCTGCAGGCGAATGGGAGCACCTCAGAAGTGGAAATACAACGGACGTTTTGATGAGAAAGGAAAGAGAGACAGCAATGTGGATGGCTCTGTTACATAGCTTGCTGTGCACTGAAGAGATCCAGCAGCATATCTCAGTCCTAAAACTTTTTGTTTGGGAATAGAGGCCAATTGTTTGTGCTGCGCAAAGTGGCCTGCAGGCGAATGGGAGCACCTCAGAAGTGGAAATACAACGGACGATTTGATGAGAAAGGAAAGATAGAAGGCAATGTGGATGGCTCTGTTACATAGCTTGCTGTGCACTGAAGAGATCCAGCAGCATATCTCACTCCTACTACTTTTTGTGCGTGAACAGAGGCCAATTGTTTGTGTTGTGCAAACTGGCCTGCATGCGAATGGGAGCACCTCAGAAGTGGAAATACAACGGACGTTTTGAGGAGAAAGGAAAGAGAGACAGCAATGTGGATGGCTCTGTTACATAGCTTGCTGTGCACTGAAGAGATCCAGCAGCATATCTCAGTCCTAGAATATTTGTTTGGGAATTGAGGCCGATTGTTTGTGCTGTGCAAACTGACCTGCAGGAGAACGGGAGCACCTCAGAAGTGGGAATACAATGGACATTTTGTTGACAAAGTAAAGAGAGACAGCAATGTGGATGGCTCTGTTACATAGCTTGCTGTGCACTGAAGAGATCCAGCAGCATATCTCAGTTCTTAACACTTTTTGTTTGGGAATAGAGGCCAATTGTTGGTGCTGTGCAAACTGGCCTGCAGGCGAATGGGAACACCTCAGAAGTGGAAATACAACGGACTTTTTGATGAGAAAGGAGACAGCAATGTGGATGGCTCTGTTACATAGCTTGCTGTGCACTGAAGAGATCCAGTAGCATATCTCAGTCCTACCACTTTTTGTTTGGGAATAGAGGCCAATTGTTTGTGCTGTGCAAACTGGCCTTCAGGCGAAAGGGAGCACCTCAGAAGTGGAAATACAACGGGCGTTTTGATGAGAAAGGAAAGAGAGACAGCAATGTGGATGGCTCTGTTACATAGCTTGCTGTGCACTGAAGAGATCCAGCAGCATATCTCAGTCCTACCACTTTTTGTTTGGGAATAGAGGCCAATTGTTTGTGCTGTGCAAACTGGCCTGCAGGCGAATGGGAGCACCTCAGAAGTGGAAATACAACGGACGTTTTGATGAGAAAGGAAAGAGAGACAGCAATGTGGATGGCTCTGTTACATAGCTTGCTGTGCACTGAAGAGATCCAGCAGCATCTTTCAGTCTTACCACTTTTTGTTTGGGAATAGAGGCCAATTGTTTGTGCTGTGCAAACTGGCCTGCAGGCGAATGGGAGCACCTCAGAAGTGGAAATACAACGGACTTTTTGATGAGAAAGGAAAGAGAGACAGCAATGTGGATGGCTCTGTTACATAGCTTGCTGTGCACTGAAGAGATCCAGCAGGATCTTTCAGTCCTACCACTATTTGTTTGGGAATAGAGGCCAATTGTTTTGCTGTGCAAACTGGGCTGCAGGTGAAAGGGAGCACCTCAGAAGTGGAAATACAACAGACGTTTTGATGAGAAAGGAGACAGCAATGTGGATGGCTCTGTTACATAGCTTGCTGTGCACTGAAGAGATTCAGCAGCATAGCTCAGTCCTACCACTTTTTGTTTGGGAATAGAGGCCAATTGTTTGTGCTGTGCAAACTGGCCTGCAGGCGAATGGGAGCACCTCAGAAGTGGAAATACAACGGACGTTTTGATGAGAAAGGAAAGAGAGACAGCAATGTGGATGGCTCTGTTACATAGCTTGCTGTGCACTGAAGAGATCCAGCAGCATAGCTCAGTCCTACCACTTTTTGTTTGGGAATAGAGGCCAATTGTTTGTGCTGTGCAAACTGGCCTGCAGGCGAAAGGGAGCACCTCAGAAGTGGAAATACAACGGACGTTTTGATGAGAAAAGAAAGCGAGACAGCAATGTGGATGTCTCTGTTACATAGCTTGCTGTGCACTGAAGAGATCCAGTGGCATATCTCAGTCCTACCACTTTTTGTTTGCGAAGAGAGGCCAATTGTTTGTGCTGTGCAAACTGGCCTGCAGGCGAATGGGAGCACCTCAGAAGTGGAAATACAACGGACGTTTTGATGAGAAAGGAAAGAGAGACAGCAATGTGGATGGCTCTGTTACATAGCTTGCTGTGCACTGAAGAGATCCAGCAGCATATCTCAGTTCTACCACTTTTTCTTTGGGAATAGAGGCCAATTGTTTGTGCTGTGCAAACTGGCCTGCAGGCGAATGGGAGCACCTCAGAAGTGGAAATACAACGGACTTTTTGAGGAGAAAGGAAAGAGAGGCAGCAATGTGGATGGCTCTGTTTCATAGCTTGCTGTGCACTGAAGAGATCCAGCAGCATAGCTCAGTCCTACCACTTTTTGATTGGGAATAGAGGCCAATTGTTTGTGCTGTGCAAACTGGCCTGCAGGCGAATGGGAGCACCTCAGAAGTGGAAATACAACGGACGTTTTGAGGAGTAAGGAAAGATAGACAGCAATGTGGATGGCTCTGTTGCATAGCTTGCTATGCGCTGAAGAGATCCAGCAGCATATCTCAGTCCTACCACTTTTTGTTTGGTCACAGTGGCCAATTGTTTGTGCTGTGGAAAGTGGCCTGCAGGCGAATGGGAGCACCTCAGAAGTGGAAATACAACAGACGTTTTGATGGGAAAGGAAAGAGAGACAGCAATGTGGATGTCTCTGTTACATAGCTTGCTGTGCACTGAAGAGATCCAGCAGCATATCCCAGTCCTACCACTTTTTGTTTGCAAATAGGGGCCAATTGTTTGCGCTGTGCAAAGTGGCCTGCAGGCGAATGGGAGCACCTCAGAAGTGGAAATACAACGGACGTTTTGATGAGAAAGGAAAGAGAGACAGCAATGTGGATGGCTCTGTTACATAGCTTGCTGTGCACTGAAGAGATCCAGCAGCATATCTCAGTCCTACCACTTTTTGTTTGCGAAGAGAGGCCAATTGTTTGTGCTGTGCAAACTGGCCTGCAGGCGAATGGGAGCACCTCAGAAGTGGAAATACAACGGACGTTTTGATGAGAAAGGAAAGAGAGACAGCAATGTGGACGGCTCTGTTACATAGCTTGCTGTGCACTGAAGAGATCCAGCAGCATATCTCAGTCCTACCACTTTTTCTTTGGGAATAGAGGCCAATTGTTTGTGCTGTGCAAACTGGCCTGCAGGCGAATGGGAGCACCTCAGAAGTAAAAATACAACGGACGTTTTGAGGAGAAAGGAAAGAGAGGCAGCAATGTGGATGGCTCTGTTTCATAGCTTGCTGTGCACTGAAGAGATCCAGCAGCATAGCTCAGTCCTACCACTTTTTGATTGGGAATAGAGGCCAATTGTTTGTGCTGTGCAAACTGGCCTGCAGGCGAATGGGAGCACCTCAGAAGTGGAAATACAACGGACGTTTTGATGAGAAAGGAAAGAGAGACAGCAATGTGGATGGCTCTGTTACATAGCTTGCTGTGCACTGAAGAGATCCAGCAGCATATCTCAGTCCTAAAACTTTTTGTTTGGGAATAGAGGCCAAATGTTTGTGCTGTGCAAAGTGGCCTGCAGGCGAATGGGAGCACCTCAGAAGTGGAAATACAACGGACGATTTGATGAGAAAGGAAAGATAGAAGGCAATGTGGATGGCTCTGTTACATAGCTTGCTGTGCACTGAAGTGATCCAGCAGCATATCTCACTCCTACTACTTTTTGTGCGTGAACAGAGGCCAATTGTTTGTGTTGTGCAAACTGGCCTGCATGCGAATGGGAGCACCTCAGAAGTGGAAATACAACGGACGTTTTGAGGAGAAAGGAAAGAGAGACAGCAATGTGGATGGCTCTGTTACATAGCTTGCTGTGCACTGAAGAGATCCAGCAGCATATCTCAGTCCTAGAATATTTGTTTGGGAATTGAGGCCGATTGTTTGTGCTGTGCAAACTGACCTGCAGGAGAACGGGAGCACCTCAGAAGTGGGAATACAATGGACATTTTGTTGACAAAGTAAAGAGAGACAGCAATGTGGATGGCTCTGTTACATAGCTTGCTGTGCACTGAAGAGATCCAGCAGCATATCTCAGTTCTTAACACTTTTTGTTTGGGAATAGAGGCCAATTGTTGGTGCTGTGCAAACTGGCCTGCAGGCGAAAGTTTGCACCTCAGAAGTGGAAATACAACGGATGTTTTGATGGGAAATTAAAGAGAGACAGCAATGTGGATGGCTCTGTTACATAGCTTGCTGTGCGCTGAAGTGCTCCACCACCATCTTTCAGTCCTTCCTCTTTCTGTGTGGGGACAGAGGCCAATCGTTCGTACACCACAAACTGGACTGCAGGCACATGGAAGCACTTGAGAAGTGGGAATACAAAGGACGTTTTGTTGACAAAGGAAAGAGAGTCGGCAATGTGGATGGCTCTGTTACATAGCTTGCTGTGCGCTGATGAGATCCAGCAGCATAGATCAGTCCTTCCGCTTTTTGATTGGGAATAGAGGCCAATTGTTTGTGCTGTGCAAACTGGTCTGCAGGCGAAAGGGAGCACCTCAGAAGTGGAAATACAACGGACGTTTTGATGAGAAAAGAAAGCGAGACAGCAATGTGCATGTCTCTGTTACATAGCTTGCTGTGCACTGAAGAGATCCAGCAGCATATCTCAGTCCTACCACTTTTTGTTTGGGAATAGAGGCCAATTGTTTGTGCTGTGCAAACTGGCCTGCAGGCGAAAGGGAGCAACTCAGAAGTGGAAATACAACGGACGATTTGATGAGAAAGGAAAGAGAGACAGCAATGTGGATGGCTCTGTTACATAGCTTGCTGTGCACTGAAGAGATTCAGCAGCATATCTCAGTCCTACCACGTTTTGTTTGGGAATAGAGGCCAATTGTTTGTGCTGTGCAAAGTGGCCTGCAGGCGAATGGGAGCACCTCAGAAGTGGAAATACAACGGACGTTTTGATGAGAAAGGAAAGAGAGACAGCAATGTGGATGGCTCTGTTACATAGCTTGCTGTGCACTGAAGAGATGCAGCAGCATATCTCAGTCCTACCACTTTTTGTTTGGGAATAGAGGCCAATTGTTTGTGCTGTGCAAACTGGCCTGCAGGCGAAAGGGAGCACCTCAGAAGTGGAAATACAACGGACGTTTTGATGAGAAAGGAAAGAGAGACAGCAATGTGGATGGCTCTGTTACATAGCTTGCTGTGCACTGAAGAGATCCAGCAGCATATCTCAGTCCTACCACTTTTTGTTTGGGAATAGAGGCCAATTGTTTGTGCTGTGCAAACTGGCCTGCAGGCGAATGGGAGCACCTCAGAAGTGGAAATACAGCGGACGTTTTGATGAGAAAGGAAAGAGAGACAGCAATGTGGATGGCTCTGTTACATAGCTTGCTGTGCACTGAAGAGATCCAGCAGCATCTTTCAGTCTTACCACTTTTTTTTTGGGAATAGAGGCCAATTGTTTGTGCTGTGCAAACTGGCCTGCAGGCGAATGGGAGCACCTCAGAAGTGGAAATACAACGGACGATTCGATGAGAAAGGAAAGAGAGACAGCAATGTGGATGGCTCTGTTACATAGCTTGCTGTGCACTGAAGAGATCCAGCAGCATATCTCAGTCCTACCACTTTTTGTTTGGGAATAGAGGCCAATTGTTTGTGCTGTGCAAACTGGCCTGCAGACGAAAGGGAGCACCTCAGAAGTGGAAATACAGCGGACGTTTTGATGAGAAAGGAAAGAGAGACAGCAATGTGGATGGCTCTGTTACATAGCTTGCTGTGCACTGTTAGAGATCCAGTGGCATATCTCAGTCCTACCACTTTTTGTTTGGGAATAGAGGCCAATTGTTTGTGCTGTGCAAAGTGGCCTGCAGGCGAATGGGAACACCTCAGAAGTGGAAATACAGCGGACGTTTTGATGAGAAAGAGAGACAGCAATGTGGATGGCTCTGTTACATAGCTTGCTGTGCACTGAAGAGATCCAGCAGCATAGCTCAGTTCCTACCACTTTTTGTTTGGGAATCGAGGCCAATTGTTTGTGCTGCGCAAACTGGCCTGCAGGCGAAAGGGAGCACCTCAGAAGTGGAAATACAACGGACATTTTGATGTGAAAGGAAAGAGAGGCAGCAATGCGGATGGCTCTGTTACATAGCTTGCTACGCGCCGAAGAGGTCTAGCAGCATCTTTCAGTCCTACCACTTTTTGTGTGGGAACAGAGGCCAAATGTTTGTGCTGTGCAAACTGACCTGCAGGAGGACGGGAGCACCTCAGAAGTGGGCATACAATGGATGAATTCATGAGAAAGGAGAGAGAGACAGCAATGTGGATGGCTCTGTTACATAGCTTGCTGTGCGCAGAAGTGATCCAGCAGCATATTTCAGTCCTACCTCTCTCTGTGTGGGAACAGAGAACAATCGCTCGTGCTCCACAAACTGGCCTGCAGGCACATGGAAGCACTTGAGTAGTGTCAATACAATGGACGTTTTGTTGACAAAGGAAAGAGAGACAGCAATGTGGACGGCTCTGTTACATAGCTTGCTGTGCACTGAAGTGATTCAGCAGCATCTTTCAGTCCTACCACCGTTATTTTAATAAAAGAGGCCAAATGTTTGTGCTGTGCAAACTGGCCTGCAGGCGAATGGGAGCACCTCAGAAGTGGGCATACAACGGACATTTTGATGAGAAAGTAAAGAGAGACAGCAATGTGGATGGCTCTGTTACATAGCTTGCTGTGCACTGAAGAGATCCAGCAGCATATCTCAGTCCTACCACTTTTTGTTTGGGAATAGAGGCCAATTGTTTGTGCTGTGCAAACTGGCCTGCAGGCGAATGGGAGCACCTCAGAAGTGGAAATACAACGGACGTTTTGAGGAGTAAGGAAAGATAGACAGCAATGTGGATGGCTCTGTTGCATAGCTTGCTATGCGCTGAAGAGATCCAGCAGCATATCTCAGTCCTACCACTTTTTGTTTGGTCACAGTGGCCAATTGTTTGTGCTGTGGAAAGTGGCCTGCAGGCGAATGGGAGCACCTCAGAAGTGGAAATACAACAGACGTTTTGATGGGAAAGGAAAGAGAGACAGCAATGTGGATGTCTCTGTTACATAGCTTGCTGTGCACTGAAGAGATCCAGCAGCATATCCCAGTCCTACCACTTTTTGTTTGCAAATAGGGGCCAATTGTTTGCGCTGTGCAAAGTGGCCTGCAGGCGAATGGGAGCACCTCAGAAGTGGAAATACAACGGACGTTTTGATGAGAAAGGAAAGAGAGACAGCAATGTGGATGGCTCTGTTACATAGCTTGCTGTGCACTGAAGAGATCCAGCAGCATATCTCAGTCCTACCACTTTTTGTTTGCGAAGAGAGGCCAATTGTTTGTGCTGTGCAAACTGGCCTGCAGGCGAATGGGAGCACCTCAGAAGTGGAAATACAACGGACGTTTTGATGAGAAAGGAAAGAGAGACAGCAATGTGGACGGCTCTGTTACATAGCTTGCTGTGCACTGAAGAGATCCAGCAGCATATCTCAGTCCTACCACTTTTTCTTTGGGAATAGAGGCCAATTGTTTGTGCTGTGCAAACTGGCCTGCAGGCGAATGGGAGCACCTCAGAAGTAAAAATACAACGGACGTTTTGAGGAGAAAGGAAAGAGAGGCAGCAATGTGGATGGCTCTGTTTCATAGCTTGCTGTGCACTGAAGAGATCCAGCAGCATAGCTCAGTCCTACCACTTTTTGATTGGGAATAGAGGCCAATTGTTTGTGCTGTGCAAACTGGCCTGCAGGCGAATGGGAGCACCTCAGAAGTGGAAATACAACGGGCGTTTTGATGAGAAAGGAAAGAGAGACAGCAATGTGGATGGCTCTGTTACATAGCTTGCTGTGCACTGAAGAGATCCAGCAGCATATCTCAGTCCTAAAACTTTTTGTTTGGGAATAGAGGCCAAATGTTTGTGCTGTGCAAAGTGGCCTGCAGGCGAATGGGAGCACCTCAGAAGTGGAAATACAACGGACGATTTGATGAGAAAGGAAAGATAGAAGGCAATGTGGATGGCTCTGTTACATAGCTTGCTGTGCACTGAAGTGATCCAGCAGCATATCTCACTCCTACTACTTTTTGTGCGTGAACAGAGGCCAATTGTTTGTGTTGTGCAAACTGGCCTGCATGCGAATGGGAGCACCTCAGAAGTGGAAATACAACGGACGTTTTGAGGAGAAAGGAAAGAGAGACAGCAATGTGGATGGCTCTGTTACATAGCTTGCTGTGCACTGAAGAGATCCAGCAGCATATCTCAGTCCTAGAATATTTGTTTGGGAATTGAGGCCGATTGTTTGTGCTGTGCAAACTGACCTGCAGGAGAACGGGAGCACCTCAGAAGTGGGAATACAATGGACATTTTGTTGACAAAGTAAAGAGAGACAGCAATGTGGATGGCTCTGTTACATAGCTTGCTGTGCACTGAAGAGATCCAGCAGCATATCTCAGTTCTTAACACTTTTTGTTTGGGAATAGAGGCCAATTGTTTGTGCTGTGCAAACTGGCCTGCAGGCGAAAGTTTGCACCTCAGAAGTGGAAATACAACGGATGTTTTGATGGGAAATTAAAGAGAGACAGCAATGTGGATGGCTCTGTTACATAGCTTGCTGTGCGCTGAAGTGCTCCACCACCATCTTTCAGTCCTTCCTCTTTCTGTGTGGGGACAGAGGCCAATCGTTCGTACACCACAAACTGGACTGCAGGCACATGGAAGCACTTGAGAAGTGGGAATACAAAGGACGTTTTGTTGACAAAGGAAAGAGAGTCGGCAATGTGGATGGCTCTGTTACATAGCTTGCTGTGCGCTGATGAGATCCAGCAGCATAGATCAGTCCTTCCGCTTTTTGATTGGGAATAGAGGCCAATTGTTTGTGCTGTGCAAACTGGTCTGCAGGCGAAAGGGAGCACCTCAGAAGTGGAAATACAACGGACGTTTTGATGAGAAAAGAAAGCGAGACAGCAATGTGCATGTCTCTGTTACATAGCTTGCTGTGCACTGAAGAGATCCAGCAGCATATCTCAGTCCTACCACTTTTTGTTTGGGAATAGAGGCCAATTGTTTGTGCTGTGCAAACTGGCCTGCAGGCGAAAGGGAGCAACTCAGAAGTGGAAATACAACGGACGATTTGATGAGAAAGGAAAGAGAGACAGCAATGTGGATGGCTCTGTTACATAGCTTGCTGTGCACTGAAGAGATTCAGCAGCATATCTCAGTCCTACCACGTTTTGTTTGGGAATAGAGGCCAATTGTTTGTGCTGTGCAAAGTGGCCTGCAGGCGAATGGGAGCACCTCAGAAGTGGAAATACAACGGACGTTTTGATGAGAAAGGAAAGAGAGACAGCAATGTGGATGGCTCTGTTACATAGCTTGCTGTGCACTGAAGAGATGCAGCAGCATATCTCAGTCCTACCACTTTTTGTTTGGGAATAGAGGCCAATTGTTTGTGCTGTGCAAACTGGCCTGCAGGCGAATGGGAACACCTCAGAAGTGGAAATACAACGGGCGTTTTGATGAGAAAGGAAAGAGAGACAGCAATGTGGATGGCTCTGTTACATAGCTTGCTGTGCACTGAAGAGATCCAGCAGCATATCTCAGTCCTACCACTTTTTGTTTGGGAATAGAGGCCAATTGTTTGTGCTGTGCAAAGTGGCCTGCAGGCGAATGGGAGCACCTCAGAAGTGGAAATACAGCGGACGTTTTGATGAGAAAGGAAAGAGAGACAGCAATGTGGATGGCTCTGTTACATAGCTTGCTGTGCACTGAAGAGATCCAGCAGCATCTTTCAGTCTTACCACTTTTTGTTTGGGAATAGAGGCCAATTGTTTGTGCTGTGCAAACTGGCCTGCAGGCGAATGGGAGCACCTCAGAAGTGGAAATACAACGGACGTTTTGATGAGAAAGGAAGGAGAGACAGCAATGTGGATGGCTCTGTTACATAGCTTGCTGTGCACTGAAGAGATCCAGCAGGATCTTTCAGTCCTACCACTATTTGTTTGGGAATAGAGGCCAATTGTTTTGCTGTGCAAACTGGCCTGCCGGTGAAAGGGAGCACCTCAGAAGTGGAAATACAACGGACGTTTTGATGAGAAAGGAGACAGCAATGTGGATGGCTCTGTTACATGGCTTACTGTGCACTGAAGAGATCCAGCAGCATAGCTCAGTCCTACCACTTTTTGTTTGGGAATAGAGGCCAATTGTTTGTGCTGTGCAAACTGGCCTGCAGGCGAATGGGAGCACCTCAGAAGTGGAAATACAGCGGACGTTTTGATGAGAAAGGAAAGAGAGACAGCAATGTGGATGTCTCTGTTACATAGCTTGCTGTGCACTGAAGAGATCCAGCAGCATATCTCAGTCCTACCACTTTTTGTTTGGGAATAGAGGCCAATTGTTTGTGCTGTGCAAACTGGCCTGCAGGCGAAAGGGAGCACCTCAGAAGTGGAAATACAACGGACGTTTTGATGAGAAAAGAAAGCGAGACAGCAATGTGGATGTCTCTGTTACATAGCTTGCTGTGCACTGAAGAGATCCAGCAGCATATCTCAGTCCTACCACTTTTGGTTTCCGAAGAGAGGCCAATTGTTTGTGCTGTGCAAACTGGCCTGCAGGCGAATGGGAGCACCTCAGAAGTGGAAATACAACGGACGTTTTGATGAGAAAGGAAAGAGAGACAGCAATGTGGATGGCTCTGTTACATAGCTTGCTGTGCACTGAAGAGATCCAGCAGCATATCTCAGTCCTACCACTTTTGGTTTCCGAAGAGAGGCCAATTGTTTGTGCTGTGCAAACTGGCCTGCAGGCGAATGGGAGCACCTCAGAAGTGGAAATACAACGGACGATTCGATGAGAAAGGAAAGAGAGACAGCAATGTGGATGGCTCTGTTACATAGCTTGCTGTGCACTGAAGAGATCCAGCAGCATATCTCAGTCCTACCACTTTTTGTTTGGGAATAGAGGCCAATTGTTTTGCTGTGCAAACTGGCCTGCAGGTGAAAGGGAGCACCTTAGAAGCGGAAATACAACAGACGTTTTGATGAGAAAGGAAAGCGAGACAGCAATGTGGATGTCTCTGTTACATAGCTTGCTGTGCACTGAAGAGATTCAGCAGCATATCTCAGTCCTACCACTTTTTGTTTGGGAACAGAGGCCAAATGTTTGTGCTGTGCAAACTGGCCTGCAGGCGAAAGGTTGCACCTCCGAAATGGGAATACAATGGACGTTTTGATGAGAATGGAAAGAGAGACTGCAATGTGGATGGCTCTGTTACATCGCTTGCTGTGCACTGAAGAGATCCAGCAGCATATCTCAGTCCTACCACTTTTTGTTTGGGAATAGATGCCAATTGTTTGTGCTGTGCAAACTGGGCTGCAGGCGAATGGGAGCACCTCAGAAGTGGAAATACAACGGACGATTTGATGAGAAAGGAAAGAGAGACAGCAATGTGGATGGCTCTGTTACATAGCTTGCTGTGCACTGAAGAGATGCAGCCGCATATCTCAGTCCTACCACTTTTTGTTTGGGAATAGAGGCCAATTGTTTGTGCTGTGCAAACTGGCCTGCAGGCGAAAGGGAGCACCTCAGAAGTGGAAATACAACGGATGTTTTGATGAGAAAAGAAAGCGAGACAGCAATGTGGATGTCTCTGTTACATAGCTTGCTGTGCACTGAAGAGATTCAGCAGCATATCTCAGTCCTACCACTTTTTGTTTGGGAACAGAGGCCAAATGTTTGTGCTGTGCAAACTGGCCTGCAGGCGAAAGGTTGCACCTCCGAAATGGGAATACAATGGACGTTTTGATGAGAATGGAAAGAGAGACTGCAATGTGGATGGCTCTGTTACATAGCTTGCTGTGCACTGAAGAGATCCAGCAGCATATCTCAGTCCTACCACGTTTTGTTTGGGAATAGAGGCCAATTGTTTGTGCTGTGCAAACTGGCCTGCAGGCGAATGGGAGCACCTCAGAAGTGGAAATACAACGGACGATTTGATGAGAAAGGAAAGAGAGACAGCAATGTGGATGGCTCTGTTACATAGCTTGCTGTGCACTGAAGAGATGCAGCAGCATATCTCAGTCCTACCACTTTTTGTTTGGGAATAGAGGCCAATTGTTTGTGCTGTGCAAAGTGGCCTGCAGGCGAATGGGAACACCTCAGAAGTGGAAATACAGCGGACGTTTTGATGAGAAAGGAAAGAGAGACAGCAATGTGGATGGCTCTGTTACATAGCTTGCTGTGCACTGAAGAGATCCAGCAGCATAGCTCAGTTCCTACCACTTTTTGTTTGGGAATCGAGGCCAATTGTTTGTGCTGCGCAAACTGGCCTGCAGGCGAAAGGGAGCACCTCAGAAGTGGAAATACAACGGACATTTTGATGTGAAAGGAAAGAGAGGCAGCAATGCGGATGGCTCTGTTACATAGCTTGCTACGCGCCGAAGAGGTCTAGCAGCATCTTTCAGTCCTACCACTTTTTGTGTGGGAACAGAGGCCAAATGTTTGTGCTGTGCAAACTGACCTGCAGGAGGACGGGAGCACCTCAGAAGTGGGCATACAATGGATGAATTCATGAGAAAGGAGAGAGAGACAGCAATGTGGATGACTCTGTTACATAGCTTGCTGTGCGCAGAAGTGATCCAGCAGCATATTTCAGTCCTACCTCTCTCTGTGTGGGAACAGAGAACAATCGCTCGTGCTCCACAAACTGGCCTGCAGGCACATGGAAGCACTTGAGTAGTGTCAATGCAATGGACGTTTTGTTGACAAAGGAAAGAGAGACAGCAATGTGGACGGCTCTGTTACATAGCTTGCTGTGCACTGAAGTGATTCAGCAGCATCTTTCAGTCCTACCACTGTTATTTTAATAAAAGAGGCCAAATGTTTGTGCTGTGCAAACTGGCCTGCAGGCGAATGGGAGCACCTCAGAAGTGGAAATACAACAGACGTTTTGATGGGAAAGGAAAGAGAGACAGCAATGTGGATGTCTCTGTTACATAGCTTGCTGTGCACTGAAGAGATCCAGCAGCATATCCCAGTCCTACCACTTTTTGTTTGCAAATAGGGGCCAATTGTTTGCGCTGTGCAAAGTGGCCTGCAGGCGAATGGGAGCACCTCAGAAGTGGAAATACAACGGACGTTTTGATGAGAAAGGAAAGAGAGACAGCAATGTGGATGGCTCTGTTACATAGCTTGCTGTGCACTGAAGAGATCCAGCAGCATATCTCAGTCCTACCACTTTTTGTTTGCGAAGAGAGGCCAATTGTTTGTGCTGTGCAAACTGGCCTGCAGGCGAATGGGAGCACCTCAGAAGTGGAAATACAACGGACGTTTTGATGAGAAAGGAAAGAGAGACAGCAATGTGGATGGCTCTGTTACATAGCTTGCTGTGCACTGAAGAGATCCAGCAGCATATCTCAGTCCTACCACTTTTTCTTTGGGAATAGAGGCCAATTGTTTGTGCTGTGCAAACTGGCCTGCAGGCGAATGGGAGCACCTCAGAAGTAGAAATACAACGGACGTTTTGAGGAGAAATTAAAGAGAGGCAGCAATGTGGATGGCTCTGTTTCATAGCTTGCTGTGCACTGAAGAGATCCAGCAGCATAGCTCAGTCCTACCACTTTTTGATTGGGAATAGAGGCCAATTGTTTGTGCTGTGCAAACTGGCCTGCAGGCGAATGGGAGCACCTCAGAAGTGGAAATACAACGGACGTTTTGATGAGAAAGGAAAGAGAGACAGCAATGTGGATGGCTCTGTTACATAGCTTGCTGTGCACTGAAGAGATCCAGCAGCATATCTCAGTCCTAAAACTTTTTGTTTGGGAATAGAGGCCAAATGTTTGTGCTGTGCAAAGTGGCCTGCAGGCGAATGGGAGCACCTCAGAAGTGGAAATACAACGGACGATTTGATGAGAAAGGAAAGATAGAAGGCAATGTGGATGGCTCTGTTACATAGCTTGCTGTGCACTGAAGTGATCCAGCAGCATATCTCACTCCTACTACTTTTTGTGCGTGAACAGAGGCCAATTGTTTGTGTTGTGCAAACTGGCCTGCATGCGAATGGGAGCACCTCAGAAGTGGAAATACAACGGACGTTTTGAGGAGAAAGGAAAGAGAGACAGCAATGTGGATGGCTCTGTTACATAGCTTGCTGTGCACTGAAGAGATCCAGCAGCATATCTCAGTCCTAGAATATTTGTTTGGGAATTGAGGCCGATTGTTTGTGCTGTGCAAACTGACCTGCAGGAGAACGGGAGCACCTCAGAAGTGGGAATACAATGGACATTTTGTTGACAAAGTAAAGAGAGACAGCAATGTGGATGGCTCTGTTACATAGCTTGCTGTGCACTGAAGAGATCCTGCAGCATATCTCAGTTCTTAACACTTTTTGTTTGGGAATAGAGGCCAATTGTTTGTGCTGTGCAAACTGGCCTGCAGGCGAAAGTTTGCACCTCAGAAGTGGAAATACAACGGATGTTTTGATGGGAAATTAAAGAGAGACAGCAATGTGGATGGCTCTGTTACATAGCTTGCTGTGCGCTGAAGTGCTCCACCACCATCTTTCAGTCCTTCCTCTTTCTGTGTGGGGACAGAGGCCAATCGTTCGTACACCACAAACTGGACTGCAGGCACATGGAAGCACTTGAGAAGTGGGAATACAAAGGACGTTTTGTTGACAAAGGAAAGAGAGTCGGCAATGTGGATGGCTCTGTTACATAGCTTGCTGTGCGCTGATGAGATCCAGCAGCATAGATCAGTCCTTCCGCTTTTTGATTGGGAATAGAGGCCAATTGTTTGTGCTGTGCAAACTGGTCTGCAGGCGAAAGGGAGCACCTCAGAAGTGGAAATACAACGGACGTTTTGATGAGAAAAGAAAGCGAGACAGCAATGTGCATGTCTCTGTTACATAGCTTGCTGTGCACTGAAGAGATCCAGCAGCATATCTCAGTCCTACCACTTTTTGTTTGGGAATAGAGGCCAATTGTTTGTGCTGTGCAAACTGGCCTGCAGGCGAAAGGGAGCAACTCAGAAGTGGAAATACAACGGACGATTTGATGAGAAAGGAAAGAGAGACAGCAATGTGGATGGCTCTGTTACATAGCTTGCTGTGCACTGAAGAGATCCAGCAGCATATCTCAGTCCTACCACGTTTTGTTTGGGAATAGAGGCCAATTGTTTGTGCTGTGCAAACTGGGCTGCAGGCGAATGGGAGCACCTCAGAAGTGGAAATACAACGGACGTTTTGATGAGAAAGGAAAGAGAGACAGCAATGTGGATGGCTCTGTTACATAGCTTGCTGTGCACTGAAGAGATGCAGCAGCATATCTCAGTCCTACCACTTTTTGTTTGGGAATAGAGGCCAATTGTTTGTGCTGTGCAAACTGGCCTGCAGGCGAATGGGAACACCTCAGAAGTGGAAATACAACGGGCGTTTTGATGAGAAAGGAAAGAGAGACAGCAATGTGGATGGCTCTGTTACATAGCTTGCTGTGCACTGAAGAGATCCAGCAGCATATCTCAGTCCTACCACTTTTTGTTTGGGAATAGAGGCCAATTGTTTGTGCTGTGCAAAGTGGCCTGCAGGCGAATGGGAGCACCTCAGAAGTGGAAATACAGCGGACGTTTTGATGAGAAAGGAAAGAGAGACAGCAATGTGGATGGCTCTGTTACATAGCTTGCTGTGCACTGAAGAGATCCAGCAGCATCTTTCAGTCTTACCACTTTTTGTTTGGGAATAGAGGCCAATTGTTTGTGCTGTGCAAACTGGCCTGCAGGCGAATGGGAGCACCTCAGAAGTGGAAATACAACGGACGTTTTGATGAGAAAGGAAAGAGAGACAGCAATGTGGATGGCTCTGTTACATAGCTTGCTGTGCACTGAAGAGATCCAGCAGGATCTTTCAGTCCTACCACTATTTGTTTGGGAATAGAGGCCAATTGTTTTGCTGTGCAAACTGGCCTGCCGGTGAAAGGGAGCACCTCAGAAGTGGAAATGCAACGGACGTTTTGATGAGAAAGGAGACAGCAATGTGGATGGCTCTGTTACATGGCTTACTGTGCACTGAAGAGATCCAGCAGCATAGCTCAGTCCTACCACTTTTTGTTTGGGAATAGAGGCCAATTGTTTGTGCTGTGCAAACTGGCCTGCAGGCGAATGGGAGCACCTCAGAAGTGGAAATACAGCGGACGTTTTGATGAGAAAGGAAAGAGAGACAGCAATGTGGATGTCTCTGTTACATAGCTTGCTGTGCACTGAAGAGATCCAGCAGCATATCTCAGTCCTACCACTTTTTGTTTGGGAATAGAGGCCAATTGTTTGTGCTGTGCAAACTGGCCTGCAGGCGAAAGGGAGCACCTCAGAAGTGGAAATACAACGGACGTTTTGATGAGAAAAGAAAGCGAGACAGCAATGTGGATGTCTCTGTTACATAGCTTGCTGTGCACTGAAGAGATCCAGCAGCATATCTCAGTCCTACCACTTTTGGTTTCCGAAGAGAGGCCAATTGTTTGTGCTGTGCAAACTGGCCTGCAGGCGAATGGGAGCACCTCAGAAGTGGAAATACAACGGACGTTTTGATGAGAAAGGAAAGAGAGACAGCAATGTGGATGGCTCTGTTACATAGCTTGCTGTGCACTGAAGAGATCCAGCAGCATATCTCAGTCCTACCACTTTTGGTTTCCGAAGAGAGGCCAATTGTTTGTGCTGTGCAAACTGGCCTGCAGGCGAATGGGAGCACCTCAGAAGTGGAAATACAACGGACGATTCGATGAGAAAGGAAAGAGAGACAGCAATGTGGATGGCTCTGTTACATAGCTTGCTGTGCACTGAAGAGATCCAGCAGCATATCTCAGTCCTACCACTTTTTGTTTGGGAATAGAGGCCAATTGTTTTGCTGTGCAAACTGGCCTGCAGGTGAAAGGGAGCACCTTAGAAGTGGAAATACAACGGACGTTTTGATGAGAAAGGAAAGCGAGACAGCAATGTGGATGTCTCTGTTACATAGCTTGCTGTGCACTGAAGAGATTCAGCAGCATATCTCAGTCCTACCACTTTTTGTTTGGGAACAGAGGCCAAATGTTTGTGCTGTGCAAACTGGCCTGCAGGCGAAAGGTTGCACCTCCGAAATGGGAATACAATGGACGTTTTGATGAGAATGGAAAGAGAGACTGCAATGTGGATGGCTCTGTTACATCGCTTGCTGTGCACTGAAGAGATCCAGCAGCATATCTCAGTCCTACCACTTTTTGTTTGGGAATAGATGCCAATTGTTTGTGCTGTGCAAAGTGGCCTGCAGGCGAATGGGAGCACCTCAGAAGTGGAAATACAACGGACGATTTGATGAGAAAGGAAAGAGAGACAGCAATGTGGATGGCTCTGTTACATAGCTTGCTGTGCACTGAAGAGATCCAGCAGCATATCTCAGTCCTACCACTTTTTGTTTGGGAATAGAGGCCAATTGTTTGTGCTGTGCAAACTGGCCTGCAGGCAAATGGGAGCACCTCAGAAGTGGAAATACAGCGGACGTTTTGATGAGAAAGGGAGACAGCAATGTGGATGGCTCTGTTACATAGCTTGCTGTGCACTGAAGAGATCCAGCAGCATAGCTCAGTCCTACCACTTTTTGTTTGGGAATAGAGGCCAATTGTTTGTGCTGTGCAAACTGGCCTGCAGGCGAAAGGGAGCACCTCAGAAGTGGAAATACGACGGGCGTTTTGATGAGAAAGGAAAGAGAGACAGCAATGTGGATGGCTCTGTTGCATAGCTTGCTGTGCACTGAAGAGATCCAGCAGCATATCTCAGTCCTACCACTTTTTGTTTGGGAATAGAGGCCAATTGTTTGTGCTGTGCAAACTGGCCTGCAGGCGAATGGGAGCACCTCAGAAGTGGAAATACAACGGACGTTTTGATGAGAAAGGAAAGAGAGACAACACTGTGGATGGCTCTGTTACATAGCTTGCTGTGCACTGAAGAGATCCAGCAGCATCTTTCAGTCTTCCCACTTTTTCTTTGGGAATAGAGGCCAATTGTTTGTGCTGTGCAAACTGGGCTGCAGGCGAATGGGAGCACCTCAGAAGTGGAAATACAACGGACGATTCGATGAGAAAGGAAAGAGAGACAGCAATGTGGATGGCTCTGTTACATAGCTTGCTGTGCACTGAAGAGATCCAGCAGCATATCTCAGTCCTACCACTTTTTGTTTGGGAATAGAGGCCAATTGTTTGTGCTGTGCAAACTGGCCTGCAGGCGAAAGGGAGCACCTCAGAAGTGGAAATACAACGGACGTTTTGATGAGAAAAGAAAGCGATACAGCAATGTGGATGTCTCTGTTACATAGCTTGCTGTGCACTGAAGAGATTCAGCAGCATAGATCAGTCCTTCCGCTTTTTGTTTGGGAACAGAGGCCAAATGTTTGTGTTGTGCAAACTGGCCTGCAGGCGAAAGGTTGCACCTCCGAAATGGGAATACAATGGACGTTTTGATGAGAATTGAAAGAGAGACTGCAATGTGGATGGCTCTGTTACATAGCTTGCTGTGCACTGAAGAGATCCAGCAGCATATCTCAGTCCTACCATTTTTTGTTTGGGAATAGATGCCAATTGTTTGTGCTGTGCAAACTGGGCTGCAGGCGAATGGGAGCACCTCAGAAGTGGAAATACACCGGACGATTTGATGAGAAAGGAAAGAGAGACAGCAATGTGGATGGCTCTGTTACATAGCTTGCTGTGCACTGAAGAGATCCAGCAGCATATCTCAGTCCTACCACTTTTTGTTTGGGAATAGAGGCCAATTGTTTGTGCTGTGCAAACTGGCCTGCAGGCAAATGGGAGCACCTCAGAAGTGGAAATACAACGGACGATTTGATGAGAAAGGAAAGAGAGACAGCAATGTGGATGGCTCTGTTACATAGCTTGCTGTGCACTGAAGAGATCCAGCAGCATAGCTCAGTCCTACCACTTTTTGTTTGGGAATAGAGGCCAATTGTTTGTACTGTGCAAACTGGCCTGCAGGCGAAAGGGAGCACCTCAGAAGTGGAAATACAGCGGACGTTTTGATGAGAAAGGAAAGAGAGACAGCAATGTGGATGGCTCTGTTACATAGCTTGCTGTGCACTGAAGAGATCCAGTGGCATATCTCAGTCCTACCACTTTTTGTTTGGGAATAGAGGCCAATGGTTTGTGCTGTGCAAAGTGGCCTGCAGGCGAAAGGGAGCACCTCAGAAGTGGAAATACGACGGGCGTTTTGATGCGAAAGGAAAGAGAGACAGCAATGTGGATGGCTCTGTTGCATAGCTTGCTGTGCACTGAAGAGATCCAGCAGCATATCTCAGTCCTACCACTTTTTGTTTGGGAATAGAGGCCAATTGTTTGTGCTGTGCAAACTGGCCTGCAGGCGAATGGGAGCACCTCAGAAGTGGAAATACAACGGACGTTTTGATGAGAAAGGAAAGAGAGACAACACTGTGGATGGCTCTGTTACATAGCTTGCTGTGCACTGAAGAGATCCAGCAGCATCTTTCAGTCTTCCCACTTTTTGTTTGGGAATAGAGGCCAATTGTTTGTGCTGTGCAAACTGGGCTGCAGGCAAATGGGAGCACCTCAGAAGTGGAAATACAACGGACGATTCGATGAGAAAGGAAAGAGAGACAGCAATGTGGACGGCTCTGTTACATAGCTTGCTGTGCACTGAAGAGATCCAGCAGCATATCTCAGTCCTACCACTTTTTGTTTGGGAATAGAGGCCAATTGTTTGTGCTGTGCAAAGTGGCCTGCAGGCGAAAGGGAGCACCTCAGAAGTGGAAATACAATGGACGTTTTGATGAGAAAGGAAATAGAGACAGCAATGTGGATGGCTCTGTTACATAGCTTGCTGTGCACTGAAGAGATCCAGCCACATATCTCAGTCCTACCACTTTTTGTTTGGGAATAGAGGCCAATTGTTTGTGCTGTGCAAACTGGCCTGCAGGCGAATGGGAACACCTCAGAAGTGGAAATACAACGGACGATTTGATGAGAAAGGAGACAGCAATGTGGGTGGCTCTGTTACATCGCTTGCTGTGCACTGAAGAGGTCCAGCAGCATATTTCTGTCCTGTCTCTCTTTGTGCGGGAACAGAGGCCAAATGTTTGTGCTGTGCAAACTGGCCTGCAGGCGAAAGGGAGCACCTCAGAAGTGGAAATACAACGGACGTTTTGATGAGAAAAGAAAGCGAGACAGCAATGTGGATGTCTTTGTTACATAGCTTGCTGTGCACTGAAGAGATCCAGCAGCATATCTCAGTCCTACCACTTTTTGTTTGGGAATAGAGGCCAATTGTTTGTGCTGTGCAAACTGGCCTGCAGGCGAATGGGAGCACCTCAGAAGTGGAAATACAACGGACGTTTTGATGAGAAAGGAAAGAGAGACAGCAATGTGGATGGCTCTGTTACATAGCTTGCTGTGCACTGAAGAGATCCAGCAGCATAGCTCAGTCCTACCACTTTTTGTTTGGGAACAGAGGCCAAATGTTTGTGCTCTGCAAACTGGCCTGCAGGCGGAAGTTTGCACATTCGAAATGGGAATACAACGGACGTTTTGATGAGAAAGGAAAGAGAGACAGCAATGTGGATGACTCTGTTACATAGCTTGCTGTGCACTGAAGAGATCCAGCAGCATATCTCAGTCCTACCACTTTTTGTTTGGGAATAGAGGCCAATTGTTTGTGCTGTGCAAACTGGCCTGCAGGCGAATGGGAGCACCTCAGAAGTGGAAATACTACGGACTTTTTGATGAGAAAGGAAAGAGAGACAGCAATGTGGATGGCTCTGTTACATAGCTTGCTGTGCACTGAAGAGATCCAGCAGCATATCTCAGTCCTACCACTTTTTGTTTGGGAACAGAGGCCAAATGTTTGTGCTGTGCAAAGTGGCCTGCAGGCGAATGGGAGCACCTCAGAAGTGGAAATACAACAGACGTTTTGATGAGAAAGGAAAGAGAGACAGCAATGTGGATGTCTCTGTTACATAGCTTGCTGTGCTGTGAAGAGATCCAGCAGCATAGCTCAGTCCTACCACTTTTTGTTTGGGAATAGAGGCCAATGGTTTGTGCTGTGCAAACTGGCCTGCAGGCGAATGGGCACACCTCAGAAGTCGAAATACAACGGACATTTTGATGAGAAGGGAAAGAGAGACAGCAATGTGGATGGCTCTGTTACATAGATTGCTGTGCACTGAAGAGATCCAGCAGCATCTTTCAGTCCTACCACTTTTTGTTTGGGAAGAGAGGCCAATTGTTTTGCTGTGCAAAGTGGACTGTAGGTGAAAGGGAGCACCTCAGAAGTGGAAATACCGCAGACTATTTGATGAGAAAGGAAAGAGAGACAGCAATGTGGATGGCTCTGTTACATAGCTTGCTGTGCACTGAAGAGATCCAGCAGCATATCTCAGTCCTTCCGCTTTTTGTTTGGGAATAGAGGCCAATTGTTTGTGCTGTGCAAAGTGGCCTGCAGGCGAAAGGGAGCACCTCAGAAGTGGAAATACAACGGACGTTTTGATGAGAAAAGAAAGCGAGACAACAATGTGGATGTCTCTGTTACATAGCTTGCTGTGCACTGAAGAGATCCAGCAGCATATCTCAGTCCTACCACGTTTTGTTTGGGAATAGAGGCCAATTGTTTGTGCTGTGCAAACTGGCCTGCAGGCGAATGGGAGCACCTCAGAAGTGGAAATACAGCGGACGTTTTGATGAGAAAGGAAAGAGAGACAGCAATGTGGATGGCTCTGTTACATAGCTTGCTGTGCACTGAAGAGATCCAGCAGCATAGCTCAGTCCTACCACTTTTTTTTTGGGAATAGAGGCCAATTGTTTGTGCTGTGCAAACTGGCCTGCAGGAGAATGGGAGCACCTCAGAAGTGGAAATACAACGGACGATTCGATGAGAAAGGAAAGAGAGACAGCAATGTGGATGTCTCTGTTACATAGCTTGCTGTGCACTGAAGAGATCCAGCAGCATAGCTCAGTCCTACCACGTTTTGTTTGGGAAGAGAGGCCAATTGTTTGTGCTGTGCAAAGTGGCCTGCAGGCGAATGGGAGCACCTCAGAAGTGGAAATACAACGGACGTTTTGAGGAGAAAGGAAAGAGAGACAGCAATGTGGATGGCTCTGTTACATAGCTTGCTGTGCACTGAAGATATCCAGCAGGATATCTCAGTCCTACCACTTTTTGTTTGGGAATAGAGGCCAATTGTTTGTGCTGTGCAAACTGGCCTGCAGGTGAAAGGGAGCACCTCAGAAGTGGAAATACAACGGACGTTTTGATGAGAAAAGTAAGCGAGTCAGCAATGTGCATGTCTCTGTTACATAGCTTGCTGTGCACTGAAGAGATTCAGCAGCATATCTCAGTCCTACCACTTTTTGTTTGGGAATAGAGGCCAATTGTTTGTGCTGTGCAAACTGGCCTGCAGGCGAAAGGGAGCACCTCAGAAGTGGAAATACAACGGACGTTTTGATGAGAAAGGAAAGAGAGACAGCAATGTGGACGGCTCTGTTACATAGCTTGCTGTGCACTGAAGAGATGCAGCCGCATATCTCAGTCCTACCACTTTTTGTTTGGGAATAGAGGCCAATTGTTTGTGCTGTGCAAACTGGCCTGCAGGCGAAAGGGAGCACCTCAGAAGTGGAAATACAACGGATGTTTTGATGAGAAAAGAAAGCAAGACAGCAATGTGGATGTCCCTGTTACATAGCTTGCTGTGCACTGAAGAGATTCAGCAGCATATCTCAGTCCTACCACTTTTTGTTTGGGAACAGAGGTCAAATGTTTGTGCTGTGCAAACTGGCCTGCAGGCGAAAGGTTGCACCTCCGAAATGGGAATACAATGGACGTGTTGATGAGAATGGAAAGAGAGATAGCAATGTGGATGGCTCTGTTACATAGCTTGCTGTGCACTGAAGAGATCCAGCAGCATATCTCAGTCCTACCATTTTTTGTTTGGGAATAGATGCCAATTGTTTGTGCTGTGCAAACTGGGCTGCAGGCGAATGGGAGCACCTCAGAAGTGGAAATACAACGGACGATTTGATGAGAAAGGAAAGAGAGACAACAATGTGGATGGCTCTGTTACATAGCTTGCTGTGCACTGAAGAGATCCAGCAGCATAGCTCAGTCCTACCACTTTTTGTTTGGGAATAGAGGCCAATTGTTTGTGCTGTGCAAACTGGCCTGCAGGCAAATGGGAGCACCTCAGAAGTGGAAATACAATGGACGATTTGATGAGAAAGGAAAGAGAGACAGCAATGTGGATGGCTCTGTTACATAGCTTGCTGTGCACTGAAGAGATCCAGCAGCATAGCTCAGTCCTACCACTTTTTGTTTGGGAAGAGAGGCCAATTGTTTGTGCTGTGCAAACTGGCCTGCAGACGAATGGGAGCACCTCAGAAGTGGAAATACAACGGACGTTTTGATGAGAAAGGAAAGAGAGACAGCAATGTGGACGGCTCTGTTACATAGCTTGCTGTGCACTGAAGAGATGCAGCCGCATATCTCAGTCCTACCACTTTTTGTTTGGGAATAGAGGCCAATTGTTTGTGCTGTGCAAACTGGCCTGCAGGCGAAAGGGAGCACCTCAGAAGTGGAAATACAACGGATGTTTTGATGAGAAAAGAAAGCAAGACAGCAATGTGGATGTCCCTGTTACATAGCTTGCTGTGCACTGAAGAGATTCAGCAGCATATCTCAGTCCTACCACTTTTTGTTTGGGAACAGAGGCCAAATGTTTGTGCTGTGCAAACTGGCCTGCAGGCGAAAGGTTGCACCTCCGAAATGGGAATACAATGGACGTGTTGATGAGAATGGAAAGAGAGATAGCAATGTGGATGGCTCTGTTACATAGCTTGCTGTGCACTGAAGAGATCCAGCAGCATATCTCAGTCCTACCATTTTTTGTTTGGGAATAGATGCCAATTGTTTGTGCTGTGCAAACTGGGCTGCAGGCGAATGGGAGCACCTCAGAAGTGGAAATACAACGGACGATTTGATGAGAAAGGAAAGAGAGACAGCAATGTGGATGGCTCTGTTACATAGCTTGCTGTGCACTGAAGAGATCCAGCAGCATAGCTCAGTCCTACCACTTTTTGTTTGGGAATAGAGGCCAATTGTTTGTGCTGTGCAAACTGGCCTGCAGGCAAATGGGAGCACCTCAGAAGTGGAAATACAATGGACGATTTGATGAGAAAGGAAAGAGAGACAGCAATGTGGATGGCTCTGTTACATAGCTTGCTGTGCACTGAAGAGATCCAGCAGCATAGCTCAGTCCTACCACTTTTTGTTTGGGAAGAGAGGCCAATTGTTTGTGCTGTGCAAACTGGCCTGCAGACGAATGGGAGCACCTCAGAAGTGGAAATACAACGGACGTTTTGATGAGAAAGGAAAGAGAGACAGCAATGTGGATGGCTCTGTTACATAGCTTGCTGTGCACTGAAGAGATCCAGGGGCATATCTCAGTCCTACCACTTTTTGTTTGGGAATAGAGGCCAATTGTTTGTGCTGTGCAAACTGGCCTGCAGGCGAATGGGAACACCTCAGAAGTGGAAATACAGCGGACGTTTTGATGAGAAAGCGAGACAGCAATGTGGATGGCTCTGTTACATAGCTTGCTGTGCACTGAAGAGATCCAGCAGCATATCTCAGTTCCTACCACTTTTGGTTTGGGAATAGAGGCCAATTGTTTGTGCTGTGCAAACTGGCCTGCAGGCGAAAGGCAGCACCCCAGAAGTTGAAATACAACGGACGTTTTGATGAGAAAAGTAAGCGAGACAGCAATGTGCATGTCTCTGTTACATAGCTTGCTGTGCACTGAAGAGATTCAGCAGCATATCTCAGTCCTACCACTTTTTGTTTGGGAATAGAGGCCAATTGTTTGTGCTGTGCAAACTGGCCTGCAGGCGAAAGGGAGCACCTCAGAAGTGGAAATACAACGGATGTTTTGATGAGAAAAGAAAGCGAGACAGCAATGTGGATGTCTCTGTTACATAGCTTGCTGTGCACTGAAGAGATTCAGCAGCATATCTCAGTCCTACCACGTTTTGTTTGGGAACAGAGGCCAAATGTTTGTGCTGTGCAAACTGGCCTGCAGGCGAAAGGTTGCACCTCCGAAATGGGAATACAATGGACGTTTTGATGAGAATGGAAAGAGAGACTGCAATGTGGACGGCTCTGTTACATAGCTTGCTGTGCACTGAAGAGATCCAGCAGCATAGCTCAGTCCTACCATTTTTTGTTTGGGAATAGATGCCAATTGTTTGTGCTGTGCAAACTGGGCTGCAGGCGAATGGGAGCACCTCAGAAGTGGAAATACAGCGCACGTTTTGATGAGAAAGGAAAGAGAGACAGCAATGTGGATGGCTCTGTTACATAGCTTGCTGTGCACTGAAGAGATCCAGCAGCATAGCTCAGTCCTACCACTTTTTGTTTGGGAATAGAGGCCAATTGTTTGTGCTGTGCAAACTGGCCTGCAGGCGAAAGGGAGCACCTCAGAAGTGGAAATATGACGGGCGTTTTGATGAGAAAGGAAAGAGAGACAGCAATGTGGATGGCTCTGTTGCATAGCTTGCTGTGCACTGAAGAGATCCAGCAGCATCTTTCAGTCCTACCTCTTTTTGTTTGGGAACAGAGGCCAATTGTTCGTGCTCCACAAACTGGCCTGCAGGCGAAAGGGAGCACCTCAGAAGTGGAAATACAACGGACGTTTTGATGAGAAAGGAAAGAGAGACAACAATGTGGATGGCTCTGTTACATAGCTTGCTGTGCACTGAAGAGATCCAGCAGCATCTTTCAGTCTTCCCACTTTTTGTTTGGGAATAGAGGCCAATTGTTTGTGCTGTGCAAACTGGCCTGCAGGCGAATGGGAGCACCTCAGAAGTGGCAATACAACGGACGATTCGATGAGAAAGGAAAGAGAGACAGCAATGTGGATGGCTCTGTTACATAGCTTGCTGTGCACTGAAGAGATCCAGCAGCATATCTCAGTCCTACCACTTTTTGTTTGGGAATAGAGGCCAATTGTTTGTGCTGTGCAAAGTGGCCTGCAGGCGAAAGGGAGCACCTCGGAAGGGAAAATACAATGGACGTTTTGATGAGAAAGGAAATAGAGACAGCAATGTGGATGGCTCTGTTACATAGCTTGCTGTGCACTGAAGAGATCCAGCCACATATCTCAGTCCTACCACTTTTTGTTTGGGAATAGAGGCCAATTGTTTGTGCTGTGCAAACTGGCCTGCAGGCGAATGGGAACACCTCAGAAGTGGAAATACAACGGACGATTTGATGAGAAAGGAGACAGCAATGTGGGTGGCTCTGTTACATAGCTTGCTGTGCACTGAAGAGATCCAGCAGCATATTTCTGTCCTGTCTCTCTTTGTGCGGGAACAGAGGCCAAATGTTTGTGCTGTGCAAACTGGCCTGCAGGCGAAAGGTTGCACCTCCGAAATGGGAATACAATGGACGTTTTGATGAGAATGGAAAGAGAGACAGGAATGTGGATGTCTCTGTTACATAGCTTGCTGTGCACTGAAGAGATCCAGCAGCATCTTTCAGTCCTACCACTTTTTGTTTGGGAATAGAGGCCAATTGTTTTGCTGTGCAAACTGGCCTGCAGGTGAAAGGGAGCACCTCAGAAGTGGAAATACCGCAGACGATTTGATAAGAAAGGAAAGAGAGACAGCAATGTGGATGGCTCTGTTACATAGCTTGCTGTGCACTGAAGAGATCCAGCAGCATATCTCAGTCCTTCCGCTTTTTGTTTGGGAATAGAGGCCAATTGTTTGTGCTGTGCAAACTGGCCTGCAGGCGAAAGGGAGCACCTCAGAAGTGGAAATACAACGGACGTTTTGATGAGAAAAGAAAGCGAGACAGCAATGTGGATGTCTTTGTTACATAGCTTGCTGTGCACTGAAGAGATCCAGCAGCATATCTCAGTCCTACCACTTTTTGTTTGGGAATAGAGGCCAATTGTTTGTGCTGTGCAAACTGGCCTGCAGGCGAATGGGAGCACCTCAGAAGTGGAAATACAACGGACGTTTTGATGAGAAAGGAAAGAGAGACAGCAATGTGGATGGCTCTGTTACATAGCTTGCTGTGCACTGAAGAGATCCAGCAGCATATCTCAGTCCTACCACTTTTTGTTTGGGAACAGAGGCCAAATGTTTGTGCTGTGCAAACTGGCCTGCAGGCGGAAGTTTGCACATTCGAAATGGGAATACAACGGACGATTCGATGAGAAAGGAAAGAGAGACAGCAATGTGGATGTCTCTGTTACATAGCTTGCTGTGCACTGAAGAGATCCAGCAGCATCTTTCAGTCTTACCACTTTTTGTTTGGGAATAGAGGCCAATTGTTTGTGCTGTGCAAACTGGCCTGCAGGCGAATGGGAGCACCTCAGAAGTGGAAATACTACGGACTTTTTGATGAGAAAATAAAGAGAGACAGCAATGTGGATGGCTCTGTTACATACCTTGCTGTGCACTGAAGAGATCCAGCAGCATAGATCAGTCCTTCCGCTTTTTGTTTGGGAACAGAGGCCAAATGTTTGTGCTGTGCAAACTGGCCTGCAGGCGAATGGGAGCACCTCAGAAGTGGAAATACAACAGACGTTTTGATGAGAAAGGAAAGAGAGACAGCAATGTGGATGGCTCTGTTACATAGCTTGCTGTGCACTGAAGAGATCCAGCAGCATATCTCAGTCCTACCACGTTTTGTTTGGGAATAGAGGCCAATTGTTTGTGCTGTGCAAACTGGCCTGCAGGCGAATGGGAGCACCTCAGAAGTGGAAATACAGCGGACGTTTTGATGAGAAAGGAAAGAGAGACAGCAATGTGGATGGCTCTCTTACATAGCTTGCTGTGCACTGAAGAGATCCAGCAGCATCTTTCAGTCTTACCACTTTTTGTTTGGGAATAGAGGCCAATTGTTTGTGCTGTGCAAAGTGGCCTGCAGGCGAATGGGAGCACCTCAGAAGTGGAAATACAACGGACGATTCGATGAGAAAGGAAAGAGAGACAGCAATGTGGATGGCTCTGTTACATAGCTTGCTGTGCACTGAAGAGATCCAGCAGCATATCTCAGTCCTACCACGTTTTGTTTGGGAATAGAGGCCAATTGTTTGTGCTGTGCAAACTGGCCTGCAGGCGAAAGGGAGCACCTCAGAAGTGGAAATACAATGGACGTTTTGATGAGAAAGGAAAGAGAGACAGCAATGTGGATGGCTCTGTTACATAGCTTGCTGTGCACTGAAGAGATCCAGCCACATATCTCAGTCCTACCACTTTTTGTTTGGGAATAGAGGCCAATTGTTTGTGCTGTGCAAACTGGCCTGCAGGCGAATGGGAACACCTCAGAAGTGGAAATACAACGGACGATTTGATGAGAAAGGAGACAGCAATGTGGGTGGCTCTGTTACATAGCTTGCTGTGCACTGAAGAGATACAGCAGCATATTTCTGTCCTGTCTCTCTTTGTGCGGGAACAGAGGCCAAATGTTTGTGCTGTGCAAACTGGCCTGCAGGCGAAAGGTTGCACCTCCGAAATGGGAATACAATGGACGTTTTGATGAGAATGGAAAGAGAGACAGCAATGTGGATGGCTCTGTTACATAGCTTGCTGTGCACTGAAGAGATCCAGCAGCATCTTTCAGTCCTACCACTTTTTGTTTGGGAATAGAGGCCAATTGTTTTGCTGTGCAAACTGGCCTGCAGGTGAAAGGGAGCACCTCAGAAGTGGAAATACCGCAGACGATTTGATAAGAAAGGAAAGAGAGACAGCAATGTGGATGGCTCTGTTACATAGCTTGCTGTGCACTGAAGAGATCCAGCAGCATATCTCAGTCCTTCCGCTTTTTGTTTGGGAATAGAGGCCAATTGTTTGTGCTGTGCAAACTGGCCTGCAGGCGAAAGGGAGCACCTCAGAAGTGGAAATACAACGGACGTTTTGATGAGAAAAGAAAGCGAGACAGCAATGTGGATGTCTCTGTTACATAGCTTGCTGTGCACTGAAGAGATCCAGCAGCATATCTCAGTCCTACCACGTTTTGTTTGGGAATAGAGGCCAATTGTTTGTGCTGTGCAAACTGGCCTGCAGGCGAATGGGAGCACCTCAGAAGTGGAAATACAACGGACGTTTTGATGAGAAAGGAAAGAGAGACAGCAATGTGGATGGCTCTGTTACATAGCTTGCTGTGCACTGAAGAGATCCAGCAGCATAGCTCAGTCCTACCACTTTTTGTTTGGGAATAGAGGCCAATTGTTTGTGCTGTGCAAACTGGCCTGCAGGCGAATGGGAGCACCTCAGAAGTGGAAATACAACGGACGATTCGATGAGAAAGGAAAGAGAGACAGCAATGTGGATGGCTCTGTTACATAGCTTGCTGTGCACTGAAGAGATCCAGCAGCATATCTCAGTCCTACCACTTTTTGTTTGGGAATAGAGGCCAATTGTTTGTGCTGTGCAAACTGGCCTGCAGGTGAAAGGGAGCACCTCAGAAGTGGAAATACAACGGACGTTTTGATGAGAAAGGAAAGAGAGACAGCAATGTGGATGGCTCTGTTACATAGCTTGCTGTGCACTGAAGAGATCCAGTGGCATATCTCAGTCCTACCACTTTTTGTTTGGGAATAGAGGCCAATTGTTTGTGCTGTGCAAACTGGCCTGCAGGCGAATGGGAGCACCTCAGAAGTGGAAATACAACGGACGTTTTGATGAGAAAGGAAAGAGAGACAGCAATGTGGATGGCTCTGTTACATAGCTTGCTGTGCACTGAAGAGATCCAGCAGCATATCTCAGTCCTACCACTTTTTGTTTGGGAACAGAGGCCAAATGTTTGTGCTGTGCAAACTGGCCTGCAGGCGAAAGGTTGCACCTCCGAAATGGGAATACAATGGACGTTTTGATGAGAATGGAAAGAGAGACAGCAATGTGGATGACTCTGTTACATAGCTTGCTGTGCACTGAAGAGATCCAGCAGCATATCTCAGTCCTACCACTTTTTGTTTGGGAATAGAGGCCAATTGTTTGTGCTGTGCAAACTGGCCTGCAGGCGAATGGGAGCACCTCAGAAGTGGAAATACTACGGACTTTTTGATGAGAAAGGAAAGAGAGACAGCAATGTGGATGGCTCTGTTACATAGCTTGCTGTGCACTGAAGAGATCCAGCAGCATATCTCAGTCCTACCACTTTTTGTTTGGGAATAGAGGCCAATTGTTTGTGCTGTGCAAACTGGCCTGCAGGCGAATGGGAGCACCTCAGAAGTGGAAATACAACGGACTTTTTGATGAGAAAGGAAAGAGAGACAGCAATGTGGATGGCTCTGTTACATAGCTTGCTGTGCACTGAAGAGATCCAGCAGCATATCTCAGTCCTACCACTTTTTGTTTGGGAATAGAGGCCAAATGTTTGTGCTGTGCAAACTGGCCTGCAGGCGAAAGGGAGCACCTCAGAAGTGGAAATACAACGGACGTTTTGATGAGAAAAGAAAGAGAGACAGCAATGTGGATGTCTCTGTTTCATAGCTTGCTGTGCACTGAAGAGATCCAGCAGCATATCTCAGTCCTACCACTTTTTGTTTGGGAATAGAGGCCAATTGTTTGTGCTGTGCAAACTGGCCTGCAGGCGAATGGGAGCACCTCAGAAGTGGAAATACAAAGGGCGTTTTGATGAGAAAGGAAAGAGAGACAGTAGTGTGGATGTCTCTGTTACATAGCTTGCTGTGCACTGAAGAGATCCAGCAGCATATCTCAGTCCTACCACTTTTTGTTTGGGAATAGAGGCCAATTGTTTGTGCTGTGCAAACTGGTCTGCAGGCGAATGGGAGCACCTCAGAAGTGGAAATACAGCGGATGTTTTGATGAGAAAGGAAAGAGAGACAGCAATGTGGATGGCTCTGTTACATAGCTTGCTGTGCACTGAAGAGATCCAGCAGGATCTCTCAGTCCTACCAATATTTGTTTGGGAATAGAGGCCAATTGTTTTGCTGTGCAAACTGGGCTGCAGGTGAAAGGGAGCACCTCAGAAGTGGAAATACAACAGACGTTTTGATGAGAAAGGAGACAGCAATGTGGATGGCTCTGTTACATAGCTTACTGTGCACTGAAGAGATCCAGCAGCATAGCTCAATCCTACCACTTTTTGTTTGGGAATAGAGGCCAATTGTTTGTGCTGTGCAAACTGGCCTGCAGGCGAATGGGAGCACCTCAGAAGTGGAAATACAACGGACGTTTTGATGAGAAAGGAAAGAGAGACAGCAATGTGGATGGCTCTGTTACATAGCTTGCTGTGCACTGAAGAGATCCAGCAGCATATCTCAGTCCTACCACTTTTTGTTTGGGAATAGAGGCCAAATGTTTGTGCTGTGCAAACTGGCCTGCAGGCGAAAGGTTGCACTTCCGAAATGGGAATACAATGGACGTTTTGATGAAAATGGAAAGAGAGACTGCAATGTGGATGGCTCTGTTACATAGCTTGCTGTGCACTGAAGAGATCCAGCAGCATATCTCAGTCCTACCACTTTTTGTTTGGGAATAGATGCCAATTGTTTGTGCTGTGCAAACTGGGCTGCAGGCGAATGGGAGCACCTCAGAAGTGGAAATACAACGGACGTTTTGATGAGAAAAGAAAGCGAGACAGCAATGTGGATGTCTCTGTTACATAGCTTGCTGTGCACTGAAGAGATTCTGCAGCATCTTTCAGTCCTACCACTTTTTGTTTGGGAATAGAGGCCAATTGTTTGTGCTGTGCAAACTGGCCTGCAGGCGAATGGGAGCACCTCAGAAGTGGAAATACAACGGACGTTTTGATGAGAAAGGAAAGAGAGACAGCAATGTGGATGGCTCTGTTACATAGCTTGCTGTGCACTGAAGAGATCCAGCAGCATATCTCAGTCCTACCACTTTTGGTTTCGATGAGAGGCCAATTGTTTGTGCTGTGCAAACTGGCCTGCAGGCGAATGGGAGCACCTCAGAAGTGGAAATGCAGCGGACGTTTTGATAAGAAAGGAAAGAGAGACAGCAATGTGGATGGCTCTGTTACATAGCTTGCTGTGCACTGAAGATATCCAGCAGGATATCTCAGTCCTACCACTTTTTGTTTGGGAATAGAGGCCAATTGTTTTGCTGTGCAAACTGGCCTGCAGGTGAAAGGGAGCACCTCAGAAGTGGAAATACAACAGACGTTTTGATGAGAAAGGAAAGCAAGACAGCAATGTGGATGGCTCTGTTACATAGCTTGCTGTGCACTGAAGAGATCAAGCAGCATATCTCAGTCCTACCACTTTTTGTTTGGGAATAGAGGCCAATTGTTTGTGCTGTGCAAACTGGCCTGCAGGCGAAAGGCAGCACCTCAGAAGTGGAAATACAACGGACGTTTTGATGAGAAAAGTAAGCGAGACAGCAATGTGCATGTCTCTGTTACATAGCTTGCTGTGCACTGAAGAGATTCAGCAGCATATCTCATTCCTACCACTTTTTGTTTGGGAATAGAGGCCAATTGTTTGTGCTGTGCAAACTGGCCTGCAGGCGAATGGGAGCACCTCAGAAGTGGAAATACAACGGACGTTTTGATGAGAAAGGAAAGAGAGACAGCAATGTGGATGGCTCTGTTACATAGCTTGCTGTGCACTGAAGAGATGCAGCCGCATATCTCAGTCCTACCACTTTTTGTTTGGGAATAGAGGCCAATTGTTTGTGCTGTGCAAACTGGCCTGCAGGCGAAAGAGAGCACCTCAGAAGTGGAAATACAACGGACGTTTTGATGAGAAAAGAAAGCGAGACAGCAATGTGGATGGCTCTGTTACATAGCTTGCTGTGCACTGAAGAGATTCAGCAGCATATCTCAGTCCTACCACTTTTTGTTTGGGAATAGAGGCCAAATGTTTGTGCTGTGCAAACTGGCCTGCAGGCGAAAGGTTGCACTTCCGAAATGGGAATACAATGGACGTTTTGATGAAAATGGAAAGAGAGACTGCAATGTGGATGGCTCTGTTACATAGCTTGCTGTGCACTGAAGAGATCCAGCAGCATATCTCAGTCCTACCACTTTTTGTTTGGGAATAGATGCCAATTGCTTGTGCTGTGCAAACTGGCCTGCAGGCGAATGGGAGCACCTCAGAAGTGGAAATACAACGGACGATTTCATGAGAAAGGAAAGAGAGACAGCAATGTGGATGGCTCTGTTACATAGCTTGCTGTGCACTGAAGAGATCCAGCAGCATATCTCAGTCCTACCACTTTTTGTTTGGGAATAGAGGCCAATTGTTTGTGCTGTGCAAACTGGCCTGCAGGCGAATGGGAGCACCTCAGAAGTGGAAATACAACGGACGATTCGATGAGAAAGGAAAGAGAGACAGCAATGTGGATGGCTCTGTTACATAGCTTGCTGTGCACTGAAGAGATCCAGCAGCATATCTCAGTCCTACCACGTTTTGTTTGGGAATAGAGGCCAATTGTTTGTGCTGTGCAAACTGGCCTGCAGGCGAAAGGGAGCACCTCAGAAGTGGAAATACAATGGACGTTTTGATGAGAAAGGAAAGAGAGAGAGCAATGTGGATGGCTCTGTTACATAGCTTGCTGTGCACTGAAGAGATCCAGCCACATATCTCAGTCCTACCACTTTTTGTTTGGGAATAGAGGCCAATTGTTTGTGCTGTGCAAACTGGCCTGCAGGCGAATGGGAACACCTCAGAAGTGGAAATACAACGGACGATTTGATGAGAAAGGAGACAGCAATGTGGGTTTCTCTGTTACATAGCTTGCTGTGCACTGAAGAGATCCAGCAGCATATTTCTGTCCTGTCTCTCTTTGTGCGGGAACAGAGGCCAAATGTTTGTGCTGTGCAAACTGGCCTGCACGCGAAAGGTTGCACCTCCGAAATGGGAATACAATGGACGTTTTGATGAGAATGGAAAGAGAGACAGCAATGTGGATGGCTCTGTTACATAGCTTGCTGTGCACTGAAGAGATCCTGCAGCATCTTTCAGTCCTACCACTTTTTGTTTGGGAATAGAGGCCAATTGTTTTGCTGTGCAAACTGGCCTGCAGGTGAAAGGGAGCACCTCAGAAGTGGAAATACCGCAGACGATTTGATAAGAAAGGAAAGAGAGACAGCAATGTGGATGGCTCTGTTACATAGCTTGCTGTGCACTGAAGAGATCCAGCAGCATATCTCAGTCCTACCACTTTTTGTTTGGGAATAGAGGCCAATTGTTTGTGCTGTGCAAACTGGCCTGCAGGCGAAAGGCAGCACCTCAGAAGTGGAAATACAACGGACGTTTTGATGAGAAAAGAAAGCGAGACAGCAATGTGGATGTCTCTGTTACATAGCTTGCTGTGCACTGAAGAGATCCAGCAGCATATTTCTGTCCTTTCTCTCTTTGTGCGGGAACAGAGGCCAATGGTTTGTGCTGTGCAAACTGGCCTGCAGGCGAATGGGAGCACCTCAGAAGTGGAAATACAACGGACGTTTTGATGAGAAAAGAAAGCGAGACAGCAATGTGGATGGCTCTGTTACATAGCTTGCTGTGCACTGAAGAGATCCAGCAGGATCTTTCAGTCCTACCACTATTTGTTTGGGAATAGAGGCCAATTGTTTTGCTGTGCAAACTGGGCTGCAGGTGAAAGGGAGCACCTCAGAAGTGGAAATACAACAGACGTTTTGATGAGAAAGGAGACAGCAATGTGGATGGCTCTGTTACATAGCTTACCGTGCACTGAAGAGTTCCAGCAGCATAGCTCAGTCCTACCACTTTTTGTTTGGGAATAGAGGCCAATTGTTTGTGCTGTGCAAACTGGCCTGCAGGCGAATGGGAGCACCTCAGAAGTGGAAATACAACGGACGTTTTGATGAGAAAGGAAAGAGAGACAGCAATGTGGATGGCTCTGTTACATAGCTTGCTGTGCACTGAAGAGATCCAGCAGCATATCTCAGTCCTACCACTTTTTGTTTGGGAATAGAGGCCAATTGTTTGTGCTGTGCAAACTGGCCTGCAGGCGAAAGGGAGCACCTCAGAAGTGGAAATACAACGGACGTTTTGATGAGAAAAGAAAGCGAGACAGCAATGTGGATGTCTCTGTTACATAGCTTGCTGTGCACTGAAGAGATCCAGCAGCATATCTCAGTCCTACCACTTTTGGTTTCCGAAGAGAGGCCAATTGTTTGTGCTGTGCAAACTGGCCTGCAGGCGAATGGGAGCACCTCAGAAGTGGAAATACAACGGACGTTTTGATGAGAAAGGAAAGAGAGACAGCAATGTGGATGGCTCTGTTACATAGCTTGCTGTGCACTGAAGAGATCCAGCAGCATATCTCAGTCCTACCACTTTTGGTTTCCGAAGAGAGGCCAATTGTTTGTGCTGTGCAAACTGGCCTGCAGGCGAATGGGAGCACCTCAGAAGTGGAAATACAACGGACGTTTTGATGAGAAAGGAAAGAGAGACAGCAATGTGGATGGCTCTGTTACATAGCTTGCTGTGCACTGAAGATATCCAGCAGGATATCTCAGTTCCTACCACTTTTTGTTTGGAATAGAGGCCAATTGTTTGTGCTGTGCAAACTGGCCTGCAGGCGAATGGGAGCACCTCAGAAGTGGAAATACAACGGACGTTTTGATGAGAAAAGTAAGCAAGACAGCAATGTGCATGTCTCTGTTACATAGCTTGCTGTGCACTGAAGAGATTCAGCAGCATATCTCAGTCCTACCACTTTTTGTTTGGGAATAGAGGCCAATTGTTTGTGCTGTGCAAAGTGGCCTGCAGGCGAAAGGGAGCACCTCAGAAGTGGAAATACAACGGACGTTTTGATGAGAAAGGAAAGAGAGACAGCAATGTGGACGGCTCTGTTACATAGCTTGCTGTGCACTGAAGAGATGCAGCCGCATATCTCAGTCCTACCACTTTTTGTTTGGGAATAGAGGCCAATTGTTTGTGCTGTGCAAACTGGCCTGCAGGCGAAAGGGAGCACCTCAGAAGTGGAAATACAACGGATGTTTTGATGAGAAAAGAAAGCAAGACAGCAATGTGGATGTCTCTGTTACATAGCTTGCTGTGCACTGAAGAGATTCAGCAGCATATCTCAGTCCTACCACTTTTTGTTTGGGAACAGAGGCCAAATGTTTGTGCTGTGCAAACTGGCCTGCAGGCGAAAGGTTGCACCTCCGAAATGGGAATACAATGGACGTTTTGATGAGAATGGAAAGAGAGACTGCAATGTGGATGGCTCTGTTACATAGCTTGCTGTGCACTGAAGAGATCCAGCAGCATATCTCAGTCCTACCATTTTTTGTTTGGGAATAGATGCCAATTGTTTGTGCTGTGCAAACTGGGCTGCAGGCGAATGGGAGCACCTCAGAAGTGGAAATACAACGGACGATTTGATGAGAAAGGAAAGAGAGACAGCAATGTGGATGGCTCGGTTACATAGCTTGCTGTGCACTGAAGAGATCCAGCAGCATAGCTCAGTCCTACCACTTTTTGTTTGGGAAGAGAGGCCAATTGTTTGTGCTGTGCAAACTGGCCTGCAGACGAAAGGGAGCACCTCAGAAGTGGAAATACAGCGGACGTTTTGATGAGAAAGGAAAGAGAGACAGCAATGTGGATGGCTCTGTTACATAGCTTGCTGTGCACTGAAGAGATCCAGCAGCATAGCTCAGTCCTACCACTTTTTGTTTGGGAATAGAGGCCAATTGTTTGTGCTGTGCAAACTGGCCTGCAGGCGAATGGGAACACCTCAGAAGTGGAAATACAGCGGACGTTTTGATGAGAAAGCGAGACAGCAATGTGGATGTCTCTGTTACATAGCTTGCTGTGCACTGAAGAGATCCAGCAGCATATCTCAGTTCCTACCACTTTTGGTTTCCGAAGAGAGGCCAATTGTTAGTGCTGTGCAAACTGGCCTGCAGGCGAAAGGCAGGACCTCAGAAGTGGAAATACAACGGACGTTTTGATGAGAAAAGTAAGCGAGACAGCAATGTTCATGTCTCTGTTACATAGCTTGCTGTGCACTGAAGAGATTCAGCAGCATATCTCAGTCCTACCACTTTTTGTTTGGGAATAGAGGCCAATTGTTTGTGCTGTGCAAACTGGCCTGCAGGCGAATGGGAGCACCTCAGAAGTGGAAATACAACGGACGTTTTGATGAGAAAAGAAAGCGAGACAGCAATGTGGATGTCTCTGTTACATAGCTTGCTGTGCACTGAAGAGATTCAGCAGCATATCTCAGTCCTACCACTTTTTGTTTGGGAACAGAGGCCAATTGTTTGTGCTGTGCAAACTGGCCTGCAGGCGAAAGGTTGCACCTCCGAAATGGGAATACAATGGACGTTTTGATGAGAAAGGAAAGAGAGACAGCAATGTGGATGGCTCTGTTACATAGCTTGCTGTGCACTGAAGAGATCCAGCAGCATATCTCAGTCCTACCATTTTTTGTTTGGGAATAGATGCCAATTGTTTGTGCTGTGCAAACTGGCCTGCAGGCGAATGGGAGCACCTCAGAAGTGGAAATACAACGGACGATTTGATGAGAAAGGAAGGAGAGACAGCAATGTGGATGGCTCTGTTACATAGCTTGCTGTGCACTGAAGAGATCCAGCAGCATAGCTCAGTCCTACCACTTTTTGTTTGGGAATAGAGGCCAATTGTTTGTGCTGTGCAAACTGGCCTGCAGGCGAAAGGGAGCACCTCAGAAGTGGAAATACAGCGGACGTTTTGATGAGAAAGGAAAGAGAGACAGCAATGTGGATGGCTCTGTTACATAGCTTGCTGTGCACTGAAGAGATCCAGTGGCATATCTCAGTCCTACCACTTTTTGTTTGGGAATAGAGGCCAATTGTTTGTGCTGTGCAAAGTGGCCTGCAGGCGAATGGGAACACCTCAGAAGTGGAAATACAGCGGACGTTTTGATGAGAAAGAGAGACAGCAATGTGGATGGCTCTGTTACATAGCTTGCTGTGCACTGAAGAGATCCAGCAGCATAGCTCAGTCCTACCACTTTTTGTTTGGGAATAGAGGCCAATTGTTTGTGCTGTGCAAACTGGCCTGCAGGCGAAAGGGAGCACCTCAGAAGTGGAAATATGACGGGCGTTTTGATGAGAAAGGAAAGAGAGACAGCAATGTGGATGGCTCTGTTGCATAGCTTGCTGTGCACTGAAGAGATCCAGCAGCATATCTCAGTCCTACCACTTTTTGTTTGGGAACAGAGGCCAATTGTTCGTGCTCCACAAACTGGCCTGCAGGCGAAAGGGAGCACCTCAGAAGTGGAAATACAACGGACGTTTTGATGAGAAAGGAAAGAGAGACAACACTGTGGATGGCTCTGTTACATAGCTTGCTGTGCACTGAAGAGATCCAGCAGCATCTTTCAGTCTTCCCACTTTTTGTTTGGGAATAGAGGCCAATTGTTTGTGCTGTGCAAACTGGCCTGCAGGCGAATGGGAGCACCTCAGAAGTGGAAATACAACGGACGATTCGATGAGAAAGGAAAGAGAGACAGCAATGTGGATGGCTTTGTTACATAGCTTGCTGTGCACTGAAGAGATCCAGCAGCATATCTCAGTCCTACCACTTTTTGTTTGGGAATAGAGGCCAATTGTTTGTGCTGTGCAAAGTGGCCTGCAGGCGAAAGGGAGCACCTCAGAAGGGAAAATACAATGGACGTTTTGATGAGAAAGGAGACAGCAATGTGGATGGCTCTGTTACATAGCTTGCTGTGCACTGAAGAGATCCAGCAGCATATCTCAGTCCTACCACTTTTTGTTTGGGAACAGAGGCCAAATGTTTGTGCTCTGCAAACTGGCCTGCAGGCGGAAGTTTGCACATTCGAAATGGGAATACAACGGACGTTTTGATGAGACAGGAAAGAGAGACAGCAATGTGGATGACTCTGTTACATAGCTTGCTGTGCACTGAAGAGATCCAGCAGCATATCTCAGTCCTACCACTTTTTGTTTGGGAATAGAGGCCAATTGTTTGTGCTGTGCAAACTGGCCTGCAGGCGAATGGGAGCACCTCAGAAGTGGAAATACAACGGACTTTTTGATGAGAAAGGGAAGAGAGACAGCAATGTGGATGGCTCTGTCACATAGCTTGCTGTGCACTGAAGAGATCCAGCAGCATATCTCAGTCCTACCACTTTTTGTTTGATAACAGAGGCCAATTGTTTGTGCTGTGCAAACTGGCCTGCAGGCGAATGGGAGCACCTCAGAAGTGGAAATACAACAGACGTTTTGATGAGAAAGGAAAGAGAGACAGCAATGTGGATGGCTCTGTTACATAGCTTGCTGTGCACTGAAGAGATCCAGCAGCATAGCTCAGTCCTACCACTTTTTGTTTGGGAATAGAGGCCAATTGTTTGTGCTGTGCAAACTGGCCTGCAGGCGAATGGGCACACCTCAGAAGTCGAAATACAACGGACATTTTGATGAGAAAGGAAAGAGAGACAGCAATGTGGATGGCTCTGTTACATAGCTTGCTGTGCACTGAAGAGATCCAGCAGCATCTTTCAGTCCTACCACTTTTTGTTTGGGAATAGAGGCCAATTGTTTTGCTGTGCAAACTGGCCTTCAGGTGAAAGGGAGCACCTCAGAAGTGGAAATACCGCAGACTATTTGATGAGAAAGGAAAGAGAGACAGCAATGTGGATGGCTCTGTTACGTAGCTTGCTGTGCACTGAAGAGATCCAGCAGCATATCTCAGTCCTTCCGCTTTTTGTTTGGGAATAGAGGCCAATTGTTTGTGCTGTGCAAACTGGCCTGCAGGCGAAAGGGAGCACCTCAGAAGTGGAAATACAACGGACGTTTTGATGAGAAAGGAAAGAGAGACAGCAATGTGGATGGCTCTGTTACATAGCTTGCTGTGCACTGAAGAGATCCAGCAGCATATCTCAGTCCTACCACGTTTTGTTTGGGAATAGAGGCCAATTGTTTGTGCTGTGCAAACTGGCCTGCAGGCGAATGGGAGCACCTCAGAAGTGGAAATACAGCGGACGTTTTGATGAGAAAGGAAAGAGAGACAGCAATGTGGATGGCTCTGTTACATAGCTTGCTGTGCACTGAAGAGATCCAGCAGCATCTTTCAGTCTTACCACTTTTTGTTTGGGAATAGAGGCCAATTGTTTGTGCTGTGCAAACTGGCCTGCAGGCGAATGGGAGCACCTCAGAAGTGGAAATACAACGGACGATTCGATGAGAAAGGAAAGAGAGACAGCAATGTGGATGGCTCTGTTACATAGCTTGCTGTGCACTGAAGAGATCCAGCAGCATATCTCAGTCCTACCACGTTTTGTTTGGGAATAGAGGCCAATTGTTTGTGCTGTGCAAACTGGCCTGCAGGCGAAAGGGAGCACCTCAGAAGTGGAAATACAATGGACGTTTTGATGAGAAAGGAAGGAGAGACAGCAATGTCGATGGCCCTGTTACATAGCTTGCTGTGCACTGAAGAGATCCAGCCGCATATCTCAGTCCTACCACTTTTTGTTTGGGAATAGAGGCCAATTGTTTGTGCTGTGCAAACTGGGCTGCAGGCGAATGGGAACACCTCAGAAGTGGAAATACAACGGACGATTTGATGAGAAAGGAGACAGCAATGTGGGTGGCTCTGTTACATAGCTTGCTGTGCACTGAAGAGATCCAGCAGCATATTTCTGTCCTGTCTCTCTTTGTGCGGGAACAGAGGCCAAATGTTTGTGCTGTGCAAACTGGCCTGCAGGCGAAAGGTTGCACCTCCGAAATGGGAATACAATGGACGTTTTGATGAGAATGGAAAGAGAGACAGCAATGTGGATGGCTCTGTTACATAGCTTGCTGTGCACTGAAGAGATCCAGCAGCATCTTTCAGTCCTACCACTTTTTGTTTGGGAATAGAGGCCAATTGTTTTGCTGTGCAAACTGGCCTGCAGGTGAAAGGGAGCACCTCAGAAGTGGAAATACCGCAGACGATTTGATAAGAAAGGAAAGAGAGACAGCAATGTGGATGGCTCTGTTACATAGCTTGCTGTGCACTGAAGAGATCCAGCAGCATATCTCAGTCCTTCCGCTTTTTGTTTGGGAATAGAGGCCAATTGTTTGTGCTGTGCAAACTGGCCTGCAGGCGAAAGGGGGCACCTCAGAAGTGGAAATACAACGGACGTTTTTATGAGAAAAGAAAGCGAGACAGCAATGTGGATGTCTCTGTTACATAGCTTGCTGTGCACTGAAGAGATCCAGCAGCATATCTCAGTCCTACCACTTTTTGTTTGGGAATAGAGGCCAATTGTTTGTGCTGTGCAAACTGGCCTGCAGGCGAAAGGGAGCACCTCAGAAGTGGAAATGCAACGGACGTTTTGATGAGAAAAGAAAGCGAGACAGCAATGTGGATGTCTCTGTTACATAGCTTGCTGTGCACTGAAGAGATCCAGCAGCATATCTCAGTCCTACCACGTTTTGTTTGGGAATAGAGGCCAATTGTTTGTGCTGTGCAAACTGGCCTGCAGGCGAATGGGAGCACCTCAGAAGTGGAAATACAGCGGACGTTTTGATGAGAAAGGAAAGAGAGACAGCAATGTGGATGGCTCTGTTACATAGCTTGCTGTGCACTGAAGAGATCCAGCAGCATCTTTCAGTCTTACCACTTTTTGTTTGGGAATAGAGGCCAATTGTTTGTGCTGTGCAAACTGGGCTGCAGGCGAATGGGAGCACCTCAGAAGTGGAAATACAACGGACGATTCGATGAGAAAGGAAAGAGAGACAGCAATGTGGATGGCTCTGTTACATAGCTTGCTGTGCACTGAAGAGATCCAGCAGCATATCTCAGTCCTACCACTTTTTGTTTGGGAATAGAGGCCAATTGTTTGTGCTGTGCAAACTGGCCTGCAGGCGAAAGGGAGCACCTCAGAAGTGGAAATACAATGGACGTTTTGATGAGAAAGGAAAGAGAGACAGCAATGTGGATGGCTCTGTTACATAGCTTGCTGTGCACTGAAGAGATCCAGCCACATATCTCAGTCCTACCACTTTTTGTTTGGGAACAGAGGCCAAATGTTTGTGCTGTGCAAACTGGCCTGCAGGCGAAAGGTTGCACCTCCGAAATGGGAATACAATGGACGTTTTGATGAGAATGGAAAGAGAGACAGCAATGTGGATGGCTCTGTTACATAGCTTGCTGTGCACTGAAGAGATCCAGCAGCATATCTCAGTCCTACCACTTTTTGTTTGGGAATAGAGGCCAATTGTTTGTGCTGTGCAAACTGGCCTGCAGGCGAAAGGTTGCACCTCAGAAATGGGAATTCAATGGACGTTTTGATGAGAATGGAAAGAGAGACAGCAATGTGGATGGCTCTGTTACATAGCTTGCTGTGCACTGAAGAGATCCAGCAGCATATCTCAGTCCTTCCGCTTTTTGTTTGGGAATAGAGGCCAATTGTTTGTGCTGTGCAAACTGGCCTGCAGGCGAAAGGGGGCACCTCAGAAGTGGAAATACAACGGACGTTTTGATGAGAAAAGAAAGCGAGACAGCAATGTGGATGTCTCTGTTACATAGCTTGCTGTGCACTGAAGAGATCCAGCAGCATATCTCAGTCCTACCACTTTTTGTTTGGGAATAGAGGCCAATTGTTTGTGCTGTGCAAACTGGCCTGCAGGCGAAAGGGAGCACCTCAGAAGTGGAAATGCAACGGACGTTTTGATGAGAAAAGAAAGCGAGACAGCAATGTGGATGTCTCTGTTACATAGCTTGCTGTGCACTGAAGAGATCCAGCAGCATATCTCAGTCCTACCACGTTTTGTTTGGGAATAGAGGCCAATTGTTTGTGCTGTGCAAACTGGCCTGCAGGCGAATGGGAGCACCTCAGAAGTGGAAATACAGCGGACGTTTTGATGAGAAAGGAAAGAGAGACAGCAATGTGGATGGCTCTGTTACATAGCTTGCTGTGCACTGAAGAGATCCAGCAGCATCTTTCAGTCCTACCACTTTTTGTTTGGGAATAGAGGCCAATTGTTTGTGCTGTGCAAACTGGGCTGCAGGCGAATGGGAGCACCTCAGAAGTGGAAATACAACGGACGATTCGATGAGAAAGGAAAGAGAGACAGCAATGTGGATGGCTCTGTTACATAGCTTGCTGTGCACTGAAGAGATCCAGCAGCATATCTCAGTCCTACCACTTTTTGTTTGGGAATAGAGGCCAATTGTTTGTGCTGTGCAAACTGGCCTGCAGGCGAAAGGGAGCACCTCAGAAGTGGAAATACAATGGACGTTTTGATGAGAAAGGAAAGAGAGACAGCAATGTGGATGGCTCTGTTACATAGCTTGCTGTGCACTGAAGAGATCCAGCCACATATCTCAGTCCTACCACTTTTTGTTTGGGAATAGAGGCCAATTGTTTGTGCTGTGCAAACTGGCCTGCAGGCGAATGGGAACACCTCAGAAGTGGAAATACAACGGACGATTTGATGAGAAAGGAGACAGCAATGTGGGTGGCTCTGTTTCATAGCGTGCTGTGCACTGAAGAGATCCAGCAGCATATTTCTGTCCTGTCTCTCTTTGTGCGGGAACAGAGGCCAAATGTTTGTGCTGTGCAAACTGGCCTGCAGGCGAAAGGTTGCACCTCCGAAATGGGAATACAATGGACGTTTTGATGAGAATGGAAAGAGAGACAGCAATGTGGATGGCTCTGTTACATAGCTTGCTGTGCACTGAAGAGATCCAGCAGCATCTTTCAGTCCTACCACTTTTTGTTTGGGAATAGAGGCCAATTGTTTGTGCTGTGCAAACTGGCCTGCAGGCGAAAGGGAGCACCTCAGAAGTGGAAATACCGCAGACGATTTGATAAGAAAGGAAAGAGAGACAGCAATGTGGATGGCTCTGTTACATAGCTTGCTGTGCACTGAAGAGATCCAGCAGCATATCTCAGTCCTTCCGCTTTTTGTTTGGGAATAGAGGCCAATTGTTTGTGCTGTGCAAACTGGCCTGCAGGCGAAAGGGAGCACCTCAGAAGTGGAAATACAACGGACGTTTTGATGAGAAAAGAAAGCGAGACAGCAATGTGGATGTCTCTGTTACATAGCTTGCTGTGCACTGAAGAGATCCAGCAGCATATCTCTGTCCTACCACTTTTTGTTTGGGAATAGAGGCCAATTGTTTGTGCTGTGCAAACTGGCCTGCAGGCGAATGGGAGCACCTCAGAAGTGGAAATACAACGGACGTTTTGATGAGAAAGGAAAGAGAGACAGCAATGTGGATGGCTCTGTTACATAGCTTGCTGTGCACTGAAGAGATCCAGCAGCATATCTCAGTCCTACCACTTTTTGTTTGGGAATAGAGGCCAATTGTTTGTGCTGTGCAAACTGGCCTGCAGGCGAATGGGAGCACCTCAGAAGTGGAAATACAACGGACGATTCGATGAGAAAGGAAAGAGAGACAGCAATGTGGATGGCTCTGTTACATAGCTTGCTGTGCACTGAAGAGATCCAGCAGCATATCTCAGTCCTACCACTTTTTGTTTGGGAATAGAGGCCAATTGTTTGTGCTGTGCAAACTGGCCTGCAGGTGAAAGGGAGCACCTCAGAAGTGGAAATACAACGGACGTTTTGATGAGAAAGGAAAGAGAGACAGCAATGTGGATGGCTCTGTTACATAGCTTGCTGTGCACTGAAGAGATCCAGTGGCATATCTCAGTCCTACCACTTTTTGTTTGGGAATAGAGGCCAATTGTTTGTGCTGTGCAAACTGGCCTGCAGGCGAATGGGAACACCTCAGAAGTGGAAATACAACGGACGTTTTGATGAGAAAGGAAAGAGAGCCAGCAATGTGGATGGCTCTGTTACATAGCTTGCTGTGCACTGAAGAGATCCAGCAGCATAGCTCAGTCCTACCACTTTTTGTTTGGGAACAGAGGCCAAATGTTTGTGCTGTGCAAACTGGTCTGCAGGCGAAAGGTTGCACCTCCGAAATGGGAATACAACGGACGTTTTGATGAGAACGGAAAGAGAGACAGCAATGTGGATGACTCTGTTACATAGCTTGCTGTGCACTGAAGAGATCCAGCAGCATATCTCAGTCCTACCACTTTTTGTTTGGGAATAGAGGCCAATTGTTTGTGCTGTGCAAACTGGCCTGCAGGCGAATGGGAGCACCTCAGAAGTGGAAATACTACGGACTTTTTGATGAGAAAGGAAAGAGAGACAGCAATGTGGATGGCTCTGTTACATAGCTTGCTGTGCACTGAAGAGATCCAGCAGCATATCTCAGTCCTACCACTTTTTGTTTGGGAATAGAGGCCAATTGTTTGTGCTGTGCAAACTGGCCTGCAGGCGAATGGGAGCACCTCAGAAGTGGAAATACAACGGACTTTTTGATGAGAAAGGAAAGAGAGACAGCAATGTGGATGGCTCTGTTACATAGCTTGCTGTGCACTGAAGAGATCCAGCAGCATATCTCAGTCCTACCACTTTTTGTTTGGGAATAGAGGCCAATTGTTTGTGCTGTGCAAACTGGCCTGCAGGCGAATGGGAGCACCTCAGAAGTGGAAATACAACGGACGTTTTGATGAGAAAGGAAAGAGAGACAGCAATGTGGATGGCTCTGTTACATAGCTTGCTGTGCACTGAAGAGATCCAGCAGCATATCTCAGTCCTACCACTTTTTGTTTGGGAATAGAGGCCAATTGTTTGTGCTGTGCAAACTGGCCTGCAGGCGAAAGGGAGCACCTCAGAAGTGGAAATACAACGGACGTTTTGATGAGAAAGGAAAGAGAGACAGCAATGTGGATGTCTCTGTTTCATAGCTTGCTGTGCACTGAAGAGATCCAGCAGCATCTTTCAGTCCTACCTCTTTTTGTTTGGGAATAGAGGCCAATTGTTTGTACTGTGCAAAGTGGCCTGCAGGCGAATGGGAGCACCTCAGAAGTGGAAATACAAAGGGCGTTTTGATTAGAAAGGAAAGAGAGACAGTAGTGTGGATGGCTCTGTTACATAGCTTGCTGTGCACTGAAGAGATCCAGCAGCATATCTCAGTCCTACCACTTTTTGTTTGGGAATAGAGGCCAATTGTTTGTGCTGTGCAAACTGGCCTGCAGGCGAATGGGAGCACCTCAGAAGTGGAAATACAGTGGACGTTTTGATGAGAAAGGAAAGAGAGACAGCAATGTGGATGGCTCTGTTACATAGCTTACTGTGCACTGAAGAGATCCAGCAGCATATCTCAGTCCTACCACTTTTTGTTTGGGAATAGAGGCCAATTGTTTGTGCTGTGCAAACTGGCCTGCAGGCGAATGGGAGCACCTCAGAAGTGGAAATACAGCGGACGTTTTGATGAGAAAGGAAAGAGAGACAGCAATGTGGATGGCTCTGTTACATAGCTTACTGTGCACTGAAGAGATCCAGCAGCATAGCTCAGTCCTACCACTTTTTGTTTGGGAATAGAGGCCAATTGTTTGTGCTGTGCAAACTGGCCTGCAGGCGAATGGGAGCACCTCAGAAGTGGAAATACAACGGACGTTTTGATGAGAAAGGAAAGAGAGACAGCAATGTGGATGGCTCTGTTACATAGCTTGCTGTGCACTGAAGAGATTCAGCAGCATATCTCAGTCCTACCACTTTTTGTTTGGGAATAGAGGCCAAATGTTTGTGCTGTGCAAACTGGCCTGCAGGGGAAAGGTTGCACCTCCGAAATGGGAATACAATGGACGTTTTGATGAGAATGGAAAGAGAGACTGCAATGTGGATGGCTCTGTTACATAGCTTGCTGTGCACTGAAGAGATCCAGCAGCATAGCTCAGTCCTACCACTTTTTGTTTGGGAATAGATGCCAATTGTTTGTGCTGTGCAAACTGGGCTGCAGGCGAATGGGAGCACCTCAGAAGTGGAAATACAACGGACGATTTGATGAGAAAGGAAAGAGAGACAGCAATGTGGATGGCTCTGTTACATAGCTTGCTGTGCACTGAAGAGATCCAGCAGCATATCTCAGTCCTACCACTTTTTGTTTGGGAATAGAGGCCAATTGTTTGTGCTGTGCAAACTGGCCTGCAGGCAAATGGGAGCACCTCAGAAGTGGAAATACAACGGACGATTCGATGAGAAAGGAAAGAGAGACAGCAATGTGGATGGCTCTGTTACATAGCTTGCTGTGCACTGAAGAGATCCAGCAGCATAGCTCAGTCCTACCACTTTTTGTTTGGGAATAGAGGCCAATTGTTTGTGCTGTGCAAACTGGCCTGCAGGCGAAAGGGAGCACCTCAGAAGTGGAAATACAGCGGACGTTTTGATGAGAAAGGAAAGAGAGACAGCAATGTGGATGGCTCTTTTACATAGCTTTTTGTGCACTGAAGAGATCCAGCAGCATATCTCAGTCCTACCACTTTTTGTTTGGGAATAGAGGCCAATTGTTTGTGCTGTGCAAAGTGGCCTGCAGGCGAATGGGAGCACCTCAGAAGTGGAAATACAGCGGACGTTTTGATGAGAAAGGAAAGAGAGACAGCAATGTGGATGGCTCTGTTACATAGCTTGCTGTGCACTGAAGAGATCCAGCAGCATAGCTCAGTCCTACCACTTTTTGTTTGGGAATAGAGGCCAATTGTTTGTGCTGTGCAAACTGGCCTGCAGGCGAAAGGGAGCACCTCAGAAGTGGAAATACGACGGACGTTTTGATGAGAAAGGAAAGAGAGACAGCAATGTGGATGGCTCTGTTACAGAGCTTGCTGTGCACTGAAGAGATCCAGCAGCATCTTTCAGTCCTACCACTTTTTGTTTGGGAAGAGAGGCCAATTGTTTGTGCTGTGCAAACTGGCCTGCAGGCGAAAGGGAGCACCTCAGAAGTGGAAATACAACGGACGTTTTGATGAGAAAGGAAAGAGAGACAGCAATGTGGATGGCTCTGTTACATAGCTTGCTGTGCACTGAAGAGATCCAGCAGCATATCTCAGTCCTACCACTTTTTGTTTGGGAATAGATGCCAATTGTTTGTGCTGTGCAAACTGGGCTGCAGGCGAATGGGAGCACCTCAGAAGTGGAAATACAACGGACGATTTGATGAGAAAGGAAAGAGAGACAGCAATGTGGATGGCTCTGTTACATAGCTTGCTGTGCACTGAAGAGATCCAGCAGCATAGCTCAGTCCTACCACTTTTTGTTTGGGAAGAGAGGCCAATTGTTTGTGCTGTGCAAACTGGCCTGCAGACGAAAGGGAGCACCTCAGAAGTGGAAATACAGCGGACGTTTTGATGAGAAAGGAAAGAGAGACAGCAATGTGGATGGCTCTGTTACATAGCTTGCTGTGCACTGAAGAGATCCAGCAGCATATCTCAGTCCTACCACTTTTTGTTTGGGAATAGAGGCCAATTGTTTGTGCTGTGCAAAGTGGCCTGCAGGCGAATGGGAACACCTCAGAAGTGGAAATACAGCGGACGTTTTGATGAGAAAGAGAGACAGCAATGTGGATGGCTCTGTTACATAGCTTGCTGTGCACTGAAGAGATCCAGCAGCATAGCTCAGTCCTACCACTTTTTGTTTGGGAATAGAGGCCAATTGTTTGTGCTGTGCAAACTGGCCTGCAGGCGAAAGGGAGCACCTCAGAAGTGGAAATATGACGGGCGTTTTGATGAGAAAGGAAAGAGAGACAGCAATGTGGATGGCTCTGTTACATAGCTTGCTGTGCACTGAAGAGATCCAGTGGCATATCTCAGTCCTACCACTTTTTGTTTGGGAATAGAGGCCAATTGTTTGTGCTGTGCAAACTGGCCTGCAGGCGAATGGGAGCACCTCAGAAGTGGAAATACAACGGACGATTCGATGAGAAAGGAAAGAGAGACAGCAATGTGGATGGCTCTGTTACATAGCTTGCTGTGCACTGAAGAGATCCAGCAGCATATCTCAGTCCTACCACTTTTTGTTTGGGAATAGAGGCCAATTGTTTGTGCTGTGCAAACTGGCCTGCAGGTGAAAGGGAGCACCTCAGAAGTGGAAATACAACGGACGTTTTGATGAGAAAGGAAAGAGAGACAGCAATGTGGATGGCTCTGTTACATAGCTTGCTGTGCACTGAAGAGATCCAGTAGCATATCTCAGTCCTACCACTTTTTGTTTGGGAATAGAGGCCAATTGTTTGTGCTGTGCAAACTGGCCTGCAGGCGAATGGGAGCACCTCAGAAGTGGAAATACAACGGACGATTCGATGAGAAAGGAAAGAGAGACAGCAATGTGGATGGCTCTGTTACATAGCTTGCTGTGCACTGAAGAGATCCAGCAGCATATCTCAGTCCTACCACTTTTTGTTTGGGAATAGAGGCCAATTGTTTGTGCTGTGCAAACTGGCCTGCAGGTGAAAGGGAGCACCTCAGAAGTGGAAATACAACGGACGTTTTGATGAGAAAGGAAAGAGAGACAGCAATGTGGATGGCTCTGTTACATAGCTTGCTGTGCACTGAAGAGATCCAGTGGCATATCTCAGTCCTACCACTTTTTGTTTGGGAATAGAGGCCAATTGTTTGTGCTGTGCAAACTGGCCTGCAGGCGAATGGGAACACCTCAGAAGTGGAAATACAACGGACGTTTTGATGAGAAAGGAAAGAGAGCCAGCAATGTGGATGGCTCTGTTACATAGCTTGCTGTGCACTGAAGAGATCCAGCAGCATAGCTCAGTCCTACCACTTTTTGTTTGGGAACAGAGGCCAAATGTTTGTGCTGTGCAAACTGGTCTGCAGGCGAAAGGTTGCACCTCCGAAATGGGAATACAACGGACGTTTTGATGAGAACGGAAAGAGAGACAGCAATGTGGATGACTCTGTTACATAGCTTGCTGTGCACTGAAGAGATCCAGCAGCATATCTCAGTCCTACCACTTTTTGTTTGGGAATAGAGGCCAATTGTTTGTGCTGTGCAAACTGGCCTGCAGGCGAATGGGAGCACCTCAGAAGTGGAAATACTACGGACTTTTTGATGAGAAAGGAAAGAGAGACAGCAATGTGGATGGCTCTGTTACATAGCTTGCTGTGCACTGAAGAGATCCAGCAGCATATCTCAGTCCTACCACTTTTTGTTTGGGAATAGAGGCCAATTGTTTGTGCTGTGCAAACTGGCCTGCAGGCGAATGGGAGCACCTCAGAAGTGGAAATACAACGGACTTTTTGATGAGAAAGGAAAGAGAGACAGCAATGTGGATGGCTCTGTTACATAGCTTGCTGTGCACTGAAGAGATCCAGCAGCATATCTCAGTCCTACCACTTTTTGTTTGGGAATAGAGGCCAATTGTTTGTGCTGTGCAAACTGGCCTGCAGGCGAATGGGAGCACCTCAGAAGTGGAAATACAACGGACGTTTTGATGAGAAAGGAAAGAGAGACAGCAATGTGGATGGCTCTGTTACATAGCTTGCTGTGCACTGAAGAGATCCAGCAGCATATCTCAGTCCTACCACTTTTTGTTTGGGAATAGAGGCCAATTGTTTGTGCTGTGCAAACTGGCCTGCAGGCGAAAGGGAGCACCTCAGAAGTGGAAATACAACGGACGTTTTGATGAGAAAGGAAAGAGAGACAGCAATGTGGATGTCTCTGTTTCATAGCTTGCTGTGCACTGAAGAGATCCAGCAGCATCTTTCAGTCCTACCTCTTTTTGTTTGGGAATAGAGGCCAATTGTTTGTACTGTGCAAAGTGGCCTGCAGGCGAATGGGAGCACCTCAGAAGTGGAAATACAAAGGGCGTTTTGATTAGAAAGGAAAGAGAGACAGTAGTGTGGATGGCTCTGTTACATAGCTTGCTGTGCACTGAAGAGATCCAGCAGCATATCTCAGTCCTACCACTTTTTGTTTGGGAATAGAGGCCAATTGTTTGTGCTGTGCAAACTGGCCTGCAGGCGAATGGGAGCACCTCAGAAGTGGAAATACAGTGGACGTTTTGATGAGAAAGGAAAGAGAGACAGCAATGTGGATGGCTCTGTTACATAGCTTACTGTGCACTGAAGAGATCCAGCAGCATATCTCAGTCCTACCACTTTTTGTTTGGGAATAGAGGCCAATTGTTTGTGCTGTGCAAACTGGCCTGCAGGCGAATGGGAGCACCTCAGAAGTGGAAATACAGCGGACGTTTTGATGAGAAAGGAAAGAGAGACAGCAATGTGGATGGCTCTGTTACATAGCTTACTGTGCACTGAAGAGATCCAGCAGCATAGCTCAGTCCTACCACTTTTTGTTTGGGAATAGAGGCCAATTGTTTGTGCTGTGCAAACTGGCCTGCAGGCGAATGGGAGCACCTCAGAAGTGGAAATACAACGGACGTTTTGATGAGAAAGGAAAGAGAGACAGCAATGTGGATGGCTCTGTTACATAGCTTGCTGTGCACTGAAGAGATTCAGCAGCATATCTCAGTCCTACCACTTTTTGTTTGGGAATAGAGGCCAAATGTTTGTGCTGTGCAAACTGGCCTGCAGGGGAAAGGTTGCACCTCCGAAATGGGAATACAATGGACGTTTTGATGAGAATGGAAAGAGAGACTGCAATGTGGATGGCTCTGTTACATAGCTTGCTGTGCACTGAAGAGATCCAGCAGCATAGCTCAGTCCTACCACTTTTTGTTTGGGAATAGATGCCAATTGTTTGTGCTGTGCAAACTGGGCTGCAGGCGAATGGGAGCACCTCAGAAGTGGAAATACAACGGACGATTTGATGAGAAAGGAAAGAGAGACAGCAATGTGGATGGCTCTGTTACATAGCTTGCTGTGCACTGAAGAGATCCAGCAGCATATCTCAGTCCTACCACTTTTTGTTTGGGAATAGAGGCCAATTGTTTGTGCTGTGCAAACTGGCCTGCAGGCAAATGGGAGCACCTCAGAAGTGGAAATACAACGGACGATTCGATGAGAAAGGAAAGAGAGACAGCAATGTGGATGGCTCTGTTACATAGCTTGCTGTGCACTGAAGAGATCCAGCAGCATAGCTCAGTCCTACCACTTTTTGTTTGGGAATAGAGGCCAATTGTTTGTGCTGTGCAAACTGGCCTGCAGGCGAAAGGGAGCACCTCAGAAGTGGAAATACAGCGGACGTTTTGATGAGAAAGGAAAGAGAGACAGCAATGTGGATGGCTCTTTTACATAGCTTTTTGTGCACTGAAGAGATCCAGCAGCATATCTCAGTCCTACCACTTTTTGTTTGGGAATAGAGGCCAATTGTTTGTGCTGTGCAAAGTGGCCTGCAGGCGAATGGGAGCACCTCAGAAGTGGAAATACAGCGGACGTTTTGATGAGAAAGGAAAGAGAGACAGCAATGTGGATGGCTCTGTTACATAGCTTGCTGTGCACTGAAGAGATCCAGCAGCATAGCTCAGTCCTACCACTTTTTGTTTGGGAATAGAGGCCAATTGTTTGTGCTGTGCAAACTGGCCTGCAGGCGAAAGGGAGCACCTCAGAAGTGGAAATACGACGGACGTTTTGATGAGAAAGGAAAGAGAGACAGCAATGTGGATGGCTCTGTTACAGAGCTTGCTGTGCACTGAAGAGATCCAGCAGCATCTTTCAGTCCTACCACTTTTTGTTTGGGAATAGAGGCCAATTGTTTGTGCTGTGCAAACTGGCCTGCAGGCGAAAGGGAGCACCTCAGAAGTGGAAATACAACGGACGTTTTGATGAGAAAGGAAAGAGAGACAGCAATGTGGATGGCTCTGTTACATAGCTTGCTGTGCACTGAAGAGATCCAGCAGCATATCTCAGTCCTACCACTTTTTGTTTGGGAATAGATGCCAATTGTTTGTGCTGTGCAAACTGGGCTGCAGGCGAATGGGAGCACCTCAGAAGTGGAAATACAACGGACGATTTGATGAGAAAGGAAAGAGAGACAGCAATGTGGATGGCTCTGTTACATAGCTTGCTGTGCACTGAAGAGATCCAGCAGCATAGCTCAGTCCTACCACTTTTTGTTTGGGAAGAGAGGCCAATTGTTTGTGCTGTGCAAACTGGCCTGCAGACGAAAGGGAGCACCTCAGAAGTGGAAATACAGCGGACGTTTTGATGAGAAAGGAAAGAGAGACAGCAATGTGGATGGCTCTGTTACATAGCTTGCTGTGCACTGAAGAGATCCAGCAGCATATCTCAGTCCTACCACTTTTTGTTTGGGAATAGAGGCCAATTGTTTGTGCTGTGCAAAGTGGCCTGCAGGCGAATGGGAACACCTCAGAAGTGGAAATACAGCGGACGTTTTGATGAGAAAGAGAGACAGCAATGTGGATGGCTCTGTTACATAGCTTGCTGTGCACTGAAGAGATCCAGCAGCATAGCTCAGTCCTACCACTTTTTGTTTGGGAATAGAGGCCAATTGTTTGTGCTGTGCAAACTGGCCTGCAGGCGAAAGGGAGCACCTCAGAAGTGGAAATATGACGGGCGTTTTGATGAGAAAGGAAAGAGAGACAGCAATGTGGATGGCTCTGTTGCATAGCTTGCTGTGCACTGAAGAGATCCAGCAGCATATCTCACTCCTACCACTTTTTGTTTGGGAACAGAGGCCAATTGTTCGTGCTCCACAAACTGGCCTGCAGGCGAAAGGGAGCACCTCAGAAGTGGAAATACAACGGACGTTTTGATGAGAAAGGAAAGAGAGACAACAATGTGGATGGCTCTGTTACATAGCTTGCTGTGCACTGAAGATATCCAGCAGCATAGCTCAGTCCTACCACTTTTTGTTTGGGAATAGAGGCCAATTGTTTGTGCTGTGCAAACTGGCCTGCAGGCGAAAGGGAGCACCTCAGAAGTGGAAATACAACGGACGATTTGATGAGAAAGGAAAGAGAGACAGCAATGTGGATGGCTCTGTTACATAGCTTGCTGTGCACTGAAGAGATCCAGCCACATATCTCAGTCCTACCACTTTTTGTTTGGGAATAGAGGCCAATTGTTTGTGCTGTGCAAACTGGCCTGCAGGCGAATGGGAACACCTCAGAAGTGGAAATACAACGGACGATTTGATGAGAAAAGAGACAGCAATGTGGGTGGCTCTGTTACATAGCTTGCTGTGCACTGAAGAGATCCAGCAGCATATTTCTGTCCTGTCTCTCTTTGTGCGGGAACAGAGGCCAAATGTTTGTGCTGTGCAAACTGGCCTGCAGGCGAAAGGTTGCACCTCCGAAATGGGAATACAATGGACGTTTTGATGAGAATGGAAAGAGAGACAGCAATGTGGATGTCTCTGTTACATAGCTTGCTGTGCACTGAAGAGATCCAATAGCATCTTACAGTCCTACCACTTTTTGTTTGGGAATAGAGGCCAATTGTTTTGCTGTGCGAACTGGCCTGCAGGGGAAAGGGAGCACCTCAGAAGTGGAAATACCGCAGACGATTTGATAAGAAAGGAAAGAGAGACAGCAATGTGGATGGCTCTGTTACATAGCTTGCTGTGCACTGAAGAGATCCAGCAGCATATCTCAGTCCTTCCGCTTTTTGTTTGGGAATAGAGGCCAATTGTTTGTGCTGTGCAAACTGGCCTGCAGGCGAAAGGGAGCACCTCAGAAGTGGAAATACAACGGACGTTTTGATGAGAAAAGAAAGCGAGACAGCAATGTGGATGTCTTTGTTACATAGCTTGCTGTGCACTGAAGAGATCCAGCAGCATATCTCAGTCCTACCACTTTTTGTTTGGGAATAGAGGCCAATTGTTTGTGCTGTGCAAACTGGCCTGCAGGCGAATGGGAGCACCTCAGAAGTGGAAATACAACGGACGTTTTGATGAGAAAGGAAAGAGAGACAGCAATGTGGATGGCTCTGTTACATAGCTTGCTGTGCACTGAAGAGATCCAGCAGCATATCTCAGTCCTACCACTTTTTGTTTGGGAACAGAGGCCAAATGTTTGTGCTCTGCAAACTGGCCTGCAGGCGGAAGTTTGCACATTCGAAATGGGAATACAACGGACGTTTTGATGAGAAAGGAAAGAGAGACAGCAATGTGGATGACTCTGTTACATAGCTTGCTGTGCACTGAAGAGATCCAGCAGCATATCTCAGTCCTACCACTTTTTGTTTGGGAATAGAGGCCAATTGTTTGTGCTGTGCAAACTGGCCTGCAGGCGAATGGGAGCACCTCAGAAGTGGAAATACTACGGACTTTTTGATGAGAAAGGAAAGAGAGACAACAATGTGGATGGCTCTGTTACATAGCTTGCTGTGCACTGAAGAGATCCAGCAGCATATCTCAGTCCTACCACTTTTTGTTTGGGAACAGAGGCCAAATGTTTGTGCTGTGCAAACTGGCCTGCAGGCGAAAGGGAGCACCTCAGAAGTGGAAATACAACAGACGTTTTGATGAGAAAGGAAAGAGAGACAGCAATGTGGATGGCTCTGTTACATAGCTTGCTGTGCACTGAAGAGATCCAGCAGCATCTTTCAGTCCTACCACTTTTTGTTTGGGAATAGAGGCCAATTGTTTTGCTGTGCAAACTGGCCTGCAGGTGAAAGGGAGCACCTCAGAAGTGGAAATACCGCAGAATATTTGATGAGAAAGGAAAGAGAGACAGCAATGTGGATGGCTCTGTTACATAGCTTGCTGTGCACTGAAGAGATCCAGCAGCATATCTCAGTCCTTCCGCTTTTTGTATGGGAATAGAGGCCAATTGTTTGTGCTGTGCAAACTGGCCTGCAGGCGAAAGGGAGCACCTCAGAAGTGGAAATACAACGGACGTTTTGATGAGAAAAGAAAGCGAGACAGCAATGTGGATGTCTCTGTTACATAGCTTGCTGTGCACTGAAGAGATCCAGCAGCATATCTCAGTCCTACCACGTTTTGTTTGGGAATAGAGGCCAATTGTTTGTGCTGTGCAAACTGGCCTGCAGGCGAATGGGAGCACCTCAGAAGTGGAAATACAGCGGACGTTTTGATGAGAAAGGAAAGAGAGACAGCAATGTGGATGGCTCTGTTACATAGCTTGCTGTGCACTGAAGAGATCCAGCAGCATCTTTCAGTCTTCCCACTTTTTGTTTGGGAATAGAGGCCAATTGTTTGTGCTGTGCAAACTGGCCTGCAGGCGAATGGGAGCACCTCAGAAGTGGAAATACAACGGACGATTCGATGAGAAAGGAAAGAGAGACAGCAATGTGGATGGCTCTGTTACATAGCTTGCTGTGCACTGAAGAGATCCAGCAGCATATCTCAGTCCTACCACTTTTTGTTTGGGAATAGAGGCCAATTGTTTGTGCTGTGCAAACTGGCCTGCAGGCGAATGGGAACACCTCAGAAGTGGAAATGCAACGGACGATTTGATGAGAAAGGAGACAGCAATGTGGGTGGCTCTGTTACATAGCTTGCTGTGCACTGAAGAGATCCAGCAGCATATTTCTGTCCTGTCTCTCTTTGTGCGGGAACAGAGGCCAAATGTTTGTGCTGTGCAAACTGGCCTGCAGGCGAAAGGTTGCACCTCAGAAATGGGAATACAATGGACGTTTTGATGAGAATGGAAAGAGAGACAGCAATGTGGATGTCTCTGTTACATAGCTTGCTGTGCACTGAAGAGATCCAATAGCATCTTTCAGTCCTACCACTTTTTGTTTGGGAATAGAGGCCAATTGTTTTGCTGTGCAAACTGGCCTGCAGGTGAAAGGGAGCACCTCAGAAGTGGAAATACCGCAGACGATTTGATAAGAAAGGAAAGAGAGACAGCAATGTGGATGGCTCTGTTACATAGCTTGCTGTGCACTGAAGAGATCCAGCAGCATATCTCAGTCCTTCCGCTTTTTGTTTGGGAATAGAGGCCAATTGTTTGTGCTGTGCAAACTGGCCTGCAGGCGAAAGGGAGCACCTCAGAAGTGGAAATACAACGGACGTTTTGATGAGAAAAGAAAGCGAGACAGCAATGTGGATGTCTTTGTTACATAGCTTGCTGTGCACTGAAGAGATCCAGCAGCATATCTCAGTCCTACCACTTTTTGTTTGGGAATAGAGGCCAATTGTTTGTGCTGTGCAAACTGGCCTGCAGGCAAATGGGAGCACCTCAGAAGTGGAAATACAACGGACGTTTTGATGAGAAAGGAAAGAGAGACAGCAATGTGGATGGCTCTGTTACATAGCTTGCTGTGCACTGAAGAGATCCAGCAGCATATCTCAGTCCTACCACTTTTTGTTTGGGAACAGAGGCCAAATGTTTGTGCTCTGCAAACTGGCCTGCAGGCGGAAGTTTGCACATTCGAAATGGGAATACAACGGACGTTTTGATGAGAAAGGAAAGAGAGACAGCAATGTGGATGACTCTGTTACATAGCTTGCTGTGCACTGAAGAGATCCAGCAGCATATCTCAGTCCTACCACTTTTTGTTTGGGAATAGAGGCCTATTGTTTGTGCTGTGCAAACTGGCCTGCAGGCGAATGGGAGCACCTCAGAAGTGGAAATACTACGGACTTTTTGATGAGAAAGGAAAGAGAGACAACAATGTGGATGGCTCTGTTACATACCTTGCTGTGCACTGAAGAGATCCAGCAGCATATCTCAGTCCTACCACTTTTTGTTTGGGAACAGAGGCCAAATGTTTGTGCTGTGCAAACTGGCCTGCAGGCGAATGGGAGCACCTCAGAAGTGGAAATACAACAGACGTTTTGATGAGAAAGGAAAGAGAGACAGCAATGTGGATGGCTCTGTTACATACCTTGCTGTGCACTGAAGAGATCCAGCAGCATAGCTCAGTCCTACCACTTTTTGTTTGGGAATGGAGGCCAATTGTTTGTGCTGTGCAAACTGGCCTGCAGGCGAATGGGCACACCTCAGAAGTCGAAATACAACGGACATTTTGATGAGAAAGGAAAGAGAGACAGCAATGTGGATGGCTCTGTTACATAGCTTGCTGTGCACTGAAGAGATCCAGCAGCATCTTTCAGTCCTACCACTTTTTGTTTGGGAATAGAGGCCAATTGTTTTGCTGTGCAAACTGGCCTGCAGGTGAAAGGGAGCACCTCAGAAGTGGAAATACCGCAGACTATTTGATGAGAAAGGAAAGAGAGACAGCAATGTGGATGGCTCTGTTACATAGCTTGCTGTGCACTGAAGAGATCCAGCAGCATATCTCAGTCCTACCACGTTTTGTTTGGGAATAGAGGCCAATTGTTTGTGCTGTGCAAACTGGCCTGCAGGCGAATGGGAGCACCTCATAAGTGGAAATACAGCGGACGTTTTGATGAGAAAGGAAAGAGAGACAGCAATGTGGATGGCTCTGTTACATAGCTTGCTGTGCACTGAAGAGATCCAGCAGCATCTTTCAGTCCTAACACTTTTTGTTTGGGAATAGAGGCCAATTGTTTGTGCTGTGCAAACTGGCCTGCAGGCGAATGGGAGCACCTCAGAAGTGGAAATACAACGGACGATTCGATGAGAAAGGAAAGAGAGACAGCAATGTGGATGGCTCTGTTACATAGCTTGCTGTGCACTGAAGAGATCCAGCAGCATATCTCAGTCCTACCACGTTTTGTTTGGGAATGGAGGCCAATTGTTTGTGCTGTGCAAACTGGCCTGCAGGCGAAAGGGAGCACCTCAGAAGTGGAAATACAATGGACGTTTTGATGAGAAAGGAAAGAGAGACAGCAATGTGGATGGCCCTGTTACATAGCTTGCTGTGCACTGAAGAGATCCAGCCGCATATCTCAGTCCTACCACTTTTTGTTTGGGAATAGAGGCCAATTGTTTGTGCTGTGCAAACTGGCCTGCAGGCGAATGGGAGCATCTCCGAAGTGGAAATGCAACGGACGATTTGATGAGAAAGGAGACAGCAATGTGGATGTCTCTGTTACATAGCTTGCTGTGCACTGAAGAGATCCAGCAGCATATTTCTGTCCTGTCTCTCTTTGTGCGGGAACAGAGGCCAAATGTTTGTGCTGTGCAAACTGGCCTGCAGGTGAAAGGTTGCACCTCCGAAATGGGAATACAATGGACGTTTTGATGAGAATGGAAAGAGAGACAGCAATGTGGATGGCTCTGTTACATAGCTTGCTGTGCACTGAAGAGATCCAGCAGCATCTTTCAGTCCTACCACTTTTTGTTTGGGAATAGAGGCCAATTGTTTGTGCTGTGCAAACTGGCCTGCAGGCGAATGGGAGCACCTCAGAAGTGGAAATACAACGGACGTTTTGATGAGAAAGGAAAGAGAGACAGCAATGTGGATGGCTCTGTTACATAGCTTGCTGTGCACTGAAGAGATCCAGCAGCATATCTCAGTCCTACCACTTTTTGTTTGGGAATAGAGGCCAATTGTTTTGCTGTGCAAACTGGCCTGCAGGTGAAAGGGAGCACCTCAGAAGTGGAAATACCGCAGACTATTTGATGAGAAAGGAAAGAGAGACAGCAATGTGGATGGCTCTGTTACATAGCTTGCTGTGCACTGAAGAGATCCAGCAGCATATCTCAGTCCTTCCGCTTTTTGTTTGGGAATAGAGGCCAATTGTTTGTGCTGTGCAAACTGGCCTGCAGGCGAAAGGGAGCACCTCAGAAGTGGAAATACAACGGACGTTTTGATGAGAAAAGAAAGCGAGACAGCAATGTGGATGTCTCTGTTACATAGCTTGCTGTGCACTGAAGAGATCCAGCAGCATATCTCAGTCCTACCACGTTTTGTTTGGGAATAGAGGCCAATTGTTTGTGCTGTGCAAACTGGCCTGCAGGCGAATGGGAGCACCTCAGAAGTGGAAATACAGCGGACGTTTTGATGAGAAAGGAAAGAGAGACAGCAATGTGGATGGCTCTGTTACATAGCTTGCTGTGCACTGAAGAGATCCAGCAGCATCTTTCAGTCTTCCCACTTTTTGTTTGGGAATAGAGGCCAATTGTTTGTGCTGTGCAAACTGGCCTGCAGGCGAATGGGAGCACCTCAGAAGTGGAAATACAACGGACGATTCGATGAGAAAGGAAAGAGAGACAGCAATGTGGATGGCTCTGTTACATAGCTTGCTGTGCACTGAAGAGATCCAGCAGCATATCTCAGTCCTACCACTTTTTGTTTGGGAATAGAGGCCAATTGTTTGTGCTGAGCAAACTGGCCTGCAGGCGAATGGGAACACCTCAGAAGTGGAAATGCAACGGACGATTTGATGAGAAAGGAGACAGCAATGTGGGTGGCTCTGTTACATAGCTTGCTGTGCACTGAAGAGATCCAGCAGCATATTTCTGTCCTGTCTCTCTTTGTGCGGGAACAGAGGCCAAATGTTTGTGCTGTGCAAACTGGCCTGCAGGCGAAAGGTTGCACCTCCGAAATGGGAATACAATGGACGTTTTGATGAGAATGGAAAGAGAGACAGCAATGTGGATGTCTCTGTTACATAGCTTGCTGTGCACTGAAGAGATCCAATAGCATCTTTCAGTCCTACCACTTTTTGTTTGGGAATAGAGGCCAATTGTTTTGCTGTGCAAACTGGCCTGCAGGTGAAAGGGAGCACCTCAGAAGTGGAAATACCGCAGACGATTTGATAAGAAAGGAAAGAGAGACAGCAATGTGGATGGCTCTGTTACATAGCTTGCTGTGCACTGAAGAGATCCAGCAGCATATCTCAGTCCTTCCGCTTTTTGTTTGGGAATAGAGGCCAATTGTTTGTGCTGTGCAAACTGGCCTGCAGGCGAAAGGGAGCACCTCAGAAGTGGAAATACAACGGACGTTTTGATGAGAAAAGAAAGCGAGACAGCAATGTGGATGTCTTTGTTACATAGCTTGCTGTGCACTGAAGAGATCCAGCAGCATATCTCAGTCCTACCACTTTTTGTTTGGGAATAGAGGCCAATTGTTTGTGCTGTGCAAACTGGCCTGCAGGCGAAAGGGAGCACCTCAGAAGTGGAAATACAACGGACGTTTTGATGAGAAAGGAAAGAGAGACAGCAATGTGGATGGCTCTGTTACATAGCTTGCTGTGCACTGAAGAGATCCAGCAGCATATCTCAGTCCTACCACTTTTTGTTTGGGAACAGAGGCCAAATGTTTGTGCTCTGCAAACTGGCCTGCAGGCGGAAGTTTGCACATTCGAAATGGGAATACAACGGACGTTTTGATGAGAAAGGAAAGAGAGACAGCAATGTGGATGACTCTGTTACATAGCTTGCTGTGCACTGAAGAGATCCAGCAGCATATCTCAGTCCTACCACTTTTTGTTTGGGAATAGAGGCCAATTGTTTGTGCTGTGCAAACTGGCCTGCAGGCGAATGGGAGCACCTCAGAAGTGGAAATACTACGGACTTTTTGATGAGAAAGGAAAGAGAGACAACAATGTGGATGGCTCTGTTACATACCTTGCTGTGCACTGAAGAGATCCAGCAGCATATCTCAGTCCTTCCGCTTTTTGTTTGGGAACAGAGGCCAAATGTTTGTGCTGTGCAAACTGGCCTGCAGGCGAATGGGAGCACCTCAGAAGTGGAAATACAACAGACGTTTTGATGAGAAAGGAAAGAGAGACAGCAATGTGGATGGCTCTGTTACATAGCTTGCTGTGCACTGAAGAGATCCAGCAGCATAGCTCAGTCCTACCACTTTTTGTTTGGGAATAGAGGCCAATTGTTTGTGCTGTGCAAACTGGCCTGCAGGCGAATGGGCACACCTCAGAAGTCGAAATACAACGGACATTTTGATGAGAAAGGAAAGAGAGACAGCAATGTGGATGGCTCTGTTACATAGCTTGCTGTGCACTGAAGAGATCCAGCAGCATATCTCAGTCCTACCACGTTTTGTTTGGGAATAGAGGCCAATTGTTTGTGCTGTGCAAACTGGCCTGCAGGCGAATGGGAGCACCTCAGAAGTGGAAATACAGCGGACGTTTTGATGAGAAAGGAAAGAGAGACAGCAATGTGGATGGCTCTGTTACATAGCTTGCTGTGCACTGAAGAGATCCAGCAGCATCTTTCAGTCTTCCCACTTTTTGTTTGGGAATAGAGGCCAATTGTTTGTGCTGTGCAAACTGGCCTGCAGGCGAATGGGAGCACCTCAGAAGTGGAAATACAACGGACGATTCGATGAGAAAGGAAAGAGAGACAGCAATGTGGATGGCTCTGTTACATAGCTTGCTGTGCACTGAAGAGATCCAGCAGCATATCTCAGTCCTACCACGTTTTGTTTGGGAATGGAGGCCAATTGTTTGTGCTGTGCAAACTGGCCTGCAGGCGAAAGGGAGCACCTCAGAAGTGGAAATACAATGGACGTTTTGATGAGAAAGGAAAGAGAGACAGCAATGTGGATGGCCCTGTTACATAGCTTGCTGTGCACTGAAGAGATCCAGCCGCATATCTCAGTCCTACCACTTTTTGTTTGGGAATAGAGGCCAATTGTTTGTGCTGTGCAAACTGGCCTGCAGGCGAATGGGAGCACCTCAGAAGTGGAAATGCAACGGACGATTTGATGAGAAAGGAGACAGCAATGTGGGTGGCTCTGTTACATAGCTTGCTGTGCACTGAAGAGATCCAGCAGCATATTTCTGTCCTGTCTCTCTTTGTGCGGGAACAGAGGCCAAATGTTTGTGCTGTGCAAACTGGCCTGCAGGCGAAAGGTTGCACCTCCGAAATGGGAATACAATGGACGTTTTGATGAGAATGGAAAGAGAGACAGCAATGTGGATGTCTCTGTTACATAGCTTGCTGTGCACTGAAGAGATCCAATAGCATCTTTCAGTCCTACCACTTTTTGTTTGGGAATAGAGGCCAATTGTTTTGCTGTGCAAACTGGCCTGCAGGTGAAAGGGAGCACCTCAGAAGTGGAAATACCGCAGACGATTTGATAAGAAAGGAAAGAGAGACAGCAATGTGGATGGCTCTGTTACATAGCTTGCTGTGCACTGAAGAGATCCAGCAGCATATCTCAGTCCTTCCGCTTTTTGTTTGGGAATAGAGGCCAATTGTTTGTGCTGTGCAAACTGGCCTGCAGGCGAAAGGGAGCACCTCAGAAGTGGAAATACAACGGACGTTTTGATGAGAAAAGAAAGCGAGACAGCAATGTGGATGTCTTTGTTACATAGCTTGCTGTGCACTGAAGAGATCCAGCAGCATATCTCAGTCCTACCACTTTTTGTTTGGGAATAGAGGCCAATTGTTTGTGCTGTGCAAACTGGCCTGCAGGCGAATGGGAGCACCTCAGAAGTGGAAATACAACGGACGTTTTGATGAGAAAGGAAAGAGAGACAGCAATGTGGATGGCTCTGTTACATAGCTTGCTGTGCACTGAAGAGATCCAGCAGCATATCTCAGTCCTACCACTTTTTGTTTGGGAACAGAGGCCAAATGTTTGTGCTCTGCAAACTGGCCTGCAGGCGGAAGTTTGCACATTCGAAATGGGAATACAACGGACGTTTTGATGAGAAAGGAAAGAGAGACAGCAATGTGGATGACTCTGTTACATAGCTTGCTGTGCACTGAAGAGATCCAGCAGCATATCTCAGTCCTACCACTTTTTGTTTGGGAATAGAGGCCAATTGTTTGTGCTGTGCAAACTGGCCTGCAGGCGAATGGGAGCACCTCAGAAGTGGAAATACTACGGACTTTTTGATGAGAAAGGAAAGAGAGACAACAATGTGGATGGCTCTGTTACATACCTTGCTGTGCACTGAAGAGATCCAGCAGCATATCTCAGTCCTTCTGCTTTTTGTTTGGGAACAGAGGCCAAATGTTTGTGCTGTGCAAACTGGCCTGCAGGCGAATGGGAGCACCTCAGAAGTGGAAATACAACAGACGTTTTGATGAGAAAGGAAAGAGAGACAGCAATGTGGATGGCTCTGTTACATAGCTTGCTGTGCACTGAAGAGATCCAGCAGCATAGCTCAGTCCTACCACTTTTTGTTTGGGAATAGAGGCCAATTGTTTGTGCTGTGCAAACTGGCCTGCAGGCGAATGGGCACACCTCAGAAGTCGAAATACAACGGACATTTTGATGAGAAAGGAAAGAGAGACAGCAATGTGGATGGCTCTGTTACATAGCTTGCTGTGCACTGAAGAGATCCAGCAGCATCTTTCAGTCCTACCACTTTTTGTTTGGGAATAGAGGCCAATTGTTTTGCTGTGCAAACTGGCCTGCAGGTGAAAGGGAGCACCTCAGAAGTGGAAATACCGCAGACGATTTGATAAGAAAGGAAAGAGAGACAGCAATGTGGATGGCTCTGTTACATAGCTTGCTGTGCACTGAAGAGATCCAGCAGCATATCTCAGTCCTTCCACTTTTTGTTTGGGAATAGAGGCCAATTGTTTGTGCTGTGCAAACTGGCCTGCAGGCGAAAGGGAGCACCTCAGAAGTGGAAATACAACGGGCGTTTTGATGAGAAAAGAAAGCGAGACAGCAATGTGGATGTCTCTGTTACATAGCTTGCTGTGCACTGAAGTGATCCAGCAGCATATCTCAGTCCTACCACTTTTTGTTTGGGAATAGAGGCCAATTGTTTGTGCTGTGCAAACTGGCCTGCAGGTGAAAGGGAGCACCTCAGAAGTGGAAATACAACGGACGTTTTGATGAGAAAGGAAAGAGAGACAGCAATGTGGATGGCTCTGTTACATAGCTTGCTGTGCACTGAAGAGATCCAGTGGCATATCTCAGTCCAACCACTTTTTGTTTGGGAATAGAGGCCAATTGTTTGTGCTGTGCAAACTGGCCTGCAGGCGAATGGGAACACCTCAGAAGTGGAAATACAACGGACGTTTTGATGAGAAAGGAAAGAGAGACAGCAATGTGGATGGCTCTGTTACATAGCTTGCTGTGCACTGAAGAGATCCAGCAGCATATCTCAGTCCTACCACTTTTTGTTTGGGAACAGAGGCCAAATGTTTGTGCTGTGCAAACTGGCCTGCAGGCGAAAGGTTGCACCTCCGAAATGGGAATACAATGGACGTTTTGATGAGAATGGAAAGAGAGACAGCAATGTGGATGACTCTGTTACATAGCTTGCTGTGCACTGAAGAGATCCAGCAGCATATCTCAGTCCTACCACTTTTTGTTTGGGAATAGAGGCCAATTGTTTGTGCTGTGCAAAGTGGCCTGCAGGCGAATGGGAGCACCTCAGAAGTGGAAATACTACGGACTTTTTGATGAGAAAGGAAAGAGAGACAGCAATGTGGATGGCTCTGTTACATAGCTTGCTGTGCACTGAAGAGATCCAGCAGCATATCTCAGTCCTACCACTTTTTGTTTGGGAATAGAGGCCAATTGTTTGTGCTGTGCAAAATGGCCTGCAGGCGAATGGGAGCACCTCAGAAGTGGAAATACAACGGACTTTTTGATGAGAAAGGAAAGAGAGACAGCAATGTGGATGGCTCTGTTACATAGCTTGCTGTGCACTGAAGAGATCCAGCAGCATAGCTCAGTCCTACCACTTTTTGTTTGGGAATAGAGGCCAATTGTTTGTGCTGTGCAAACTGGCCTGCAGGCGAAAGGGAGCACCTCAGAAGTGGAAATACAACGGACGTTTTGATGAGAAAGGAAAGAGAGACAGCAATGTGGATGTCTCTGTTTCATAGCTTGCTGTGCACTGAAGAGATCCAGCAGCATCTTTCAGTCCTACCTCTTTTTGTTTGGGAATAGAGGCCAATTGTTTGTGCTGTGCAAACTGGCCTGCAGGCGAATGGGAGCACCTCAGAAGTGAAAATACAAAGGGCGTTTTGATGAGAAAGGAAAGAGAGACAGTAGTGTGGATGTCTCTGTTACATAGCTTGCTGTGCACTGAAGAGATCCACCAGCATATCTCAGTCCTACCACTTTTTGTTTGGGAATAGAGGCCAATTGTTTGTGCTGTGCAAACTGGCCTGCAGGCGAATGGGAGCACCTCAGAAGTGGAAATACAGCGGACGTTTTGATGAGAAAGGAAAGAGAGACAGCAATGTGGATGGCTCTGTTACATAGCTTGCTGTGCACTGAAGAGATCCAGCAGGATCTTTCAGTCCTACCACTATTTGTTTGGGAATAGAGGCCAATTGTTTTGCTGTGCAAACTGGGCTGCAGGTGAAAGGGAGCACCTCAGAAGTGGAAATACAACAGACGTTTTGATGAGAAAGGAGGCAGCAATGTGGATGGCTCTGTTACATAGCATACTGTGCACTGAAGAGATCCAGCAGCATAGCTCAGTCCTACCACTTTTTGTTTGGGAATAGAGGCCAATTGTTTGTGCTGTGCAAACTGGCCTGCAGGCGAATGGGAGCACCTCAGAAGTGGAAATACAACGGACGTTTTGATGAGAAAGGAAAGAGAGACAGCAATGTGGATGGCTCTGTTACATAGCTTGCTGTGCACTGAAGAGATCCAGCAGCATATCTCAGTCCTAACACTTTTTGTTTGGGAATAGAGGCCAATTGTTTGTGCTGTGCAAACTGGCCTGCAGGCGAATGGGAGCACCTCAGAAGTGGAAATACAACGGACGTTTTGATGAGAAAAGAAAGCGAGACAGCAATGTGGATGTCTCTGTTACATAGCTTGCTGTGCACTGAAGAGATTCAGCAGCATATCTCAGTCCTACCACTTTTTGTTTGGGAATAGAGGCCAATTGTTTGTGCTGTGCAAACTGGCCTGCGGGCGAATGGGAGCACCTCAGAAGTGGAAATACAACGGACGTTTTGATGAGAAAGGAAAGAGAGACAGCAATGTGGATGGCTCTGTTACATAGCTTGCTGTGCACTGAAGAGATCCAGCAGCATATCTCAGTCCTACCACTTTTGGTTTCGATGAGAGGCCAATTGTTTGTGCTGTGCAAACTGGCCTGCAGGCGAATGGGAGCACCTCAGAAGTGGAAATACAGCGGACGTTTTGATGAGAAAGGAAAGAGAGACAGCAATGTGGATGGCTCTGTTACATAGCTTGCTGTGCACTGAAGATATCCAGCAGGATATCTCAGTCCTACCACTTTTTGTTTGGGAATAGAGGCCAATTGTTTTGCTGTGCAAACTGGCCTGCAGGTGAAAGGGAGCACCTCAGAAGTGGAAATACAACAGACGTTTTGATGAGAAAGGAAAGCGAGACAGCAATGTGGATGGCTCTGTTACATAGCTTGCTGTGCACTGAAGAGATCAAGCAGCATATCTCAGTCCTACCACTTTTGGTTTCCGAAGAGAGGCCAATTGTTTGTGCTGTGCAAACTGGCCTGCAGGCGAAAGGCAGCACCTCAGAAGTGGAAATACAAAGGACGTTTTGATGAGAAAGGAAAGAGAGACAGCAATGTGGATGGCTCTGTTACATAGCTTGCTGTGCACTGAAGAGATGCAGCCGCATCTCTCAGTCCTACCACTTTTTGTTTGGGAATAGAGGCCAATTGTTTGTGCTGTGCAAACTGGCCTGCAGGCGAAAGAGAGCACCTCAGAAGTGGAAATACAACAGACGTTTTGATGAGAAAAGAAAGCGAGACAGCAATGTGGATGTCTCTGTTACATAGCTTGCTGTGCACTGAAGAGATCCAGCAGCATATCTCAGTCCTACCACTTTTTGTTTGGGAATAGAGGCCAATTGTTTGTGCTGTGCAAAGTGGCCTGCAGGCGAATGGGAGCACCTCAGAAGTGGAAATACAGCGGACGTTTTGATGAGAAAGGAAAGAGAGACAGCAATGTGGATGGCTCTGTTACATAGCTTGCTGTGCACTGAAGAGATCCAGCAGCATAGCTCAGTCCTACCACTTTTTGTTTGGGAATAGAGGCCAATTGTTTGTGCTGTGCAAAGTGGCCTGCAGGCGAAAGGGAGCACCTCAGAAGTGGAAATACGACGGACGTTTTGATGAGAAAGGAAAGAGAGACAGCAATGTGGATGGCTCTGTTACATAGCTTGCTGTGCACTGAAGAGATCCAGCAGCATATCTCAGTCCTACCACTTTTTGTTTGGGAATAGAGGCCAATTGTTTGTGCTGTGCAAACTGGCCTGCAGGCGAATGGGAGCACCTCAGAAGTGGAAATACAACGGACGTTTTGATGAGAAAGGAGACAGCAATGTGGATGGCTCTGTTACATAGCTTGCTGTGCACTGAAGAGATCCAGCAGCATATCTCAGTCCTACCACTTTTTGTTTGGGAATAGAGGCCAATTGTTTGTGCTGTGCAAACTGGCCTGCAGGCGAAAGGGAGCACCTCAGAAGTGGAAATACAACGGGCGTTTTGATGAGAAAGGAAAGAGAGACAGCAATGTGGATGTCTCTGTTACATAGCTTGCTGTGCACTGAGGATTTACAGCAGCATCTCTCAGTCCTACCACTTTTTGTTTGGGAATAGAGGCCAATTGTTTGTGCTGTGCAAACTGGCCTGCAGGCGAATGGGGGCACCTCAGAAGTGGAAATACAATGGACGTTTTGATGAGAAAGGAAAGAGAGACAGCAATGTGGATGGCTCTGTTACATAGCTTGCTGTGCACTGAGGAGATCCAGCAGCATATCTCAGTCCTACCACTTTTTGTTTGGGAATAGAGGCCAATTGTTTGTGCTGTGCAAACTGGCCTGCAGGCGAATGGGAGCACCTCAGAAGTGGAAATACAACGGACTTTTTGATGAGAAAGGAAAGAGAGACAGCAATGTGGATGGCTCTGTTACATAGCTTGCTGTGCACTGAAGAGATCCAGCAGCATAGCTCAGTCCTACCACTTTTTGTTTGGGAATAGAGGCCAATTGTTTGTGCTGTGCAAACTGGCCTGCAGGCGAAAGGGAGCACCTCAGAAGTGGAAATACGACGGACGTTTTGATGAGAAAGGAAAGAGAGACAGCAATGTGGATGGCTCTGTTACAGAGCTTGCTGTGCACTGAAGAGATCCAGCAGCATATCTCAGTCCTACCACTTTTTGTTTGGGAATAGAGGCCAATTGTTTGTGCTGTGCAAACTGGCCTGCAGGCGAATGGGAGCACCTCAGAAGTGGAAATACAACGGACTTTCTGATGAGAAAGGAAAGAGAGACAGCAATGTGGATGTCTCTGTTACATAGCTTGCTGTGCACTGAAGAGATCCAGCAGCATATCTCAGTCCTACCACTTTTTGTTTGGGAATAGAGGCCAAATGTTTGTGCTGTGCAAACTGGCCTGCAGGCGAAAGGTTGCACCTCCGAAATGGGAATACAATGGACGTTTTGATGAAAATGGAAAGAGAGACTGCAATGTGGATGGCTCTGTTACATAGCTTGCTGTGCACTGAAGAGATCCAGCAGCATATCTCAGTCCTACCACTTTTTGTTTGGGAATAGATGCCAATTGTTTGTGCTGTGCAAACTGGGCTGCAGGCGAATGGGAGCACCTCAGAAGTGGAAATACAACGGACGATTTGATGAGAAAGGAAAGAGAGACAGCAATGTGGATGGCTCTGTTACATAGCTTGCTGTGCACTGAAGAGATCCAGCAGCATATCTCAGTCCTACCACTTTTTGTTTGGGAATAGAGGCCAATTGTTTGTGCTGTGCAAACTGTCCTGCAGGCAAATGGGAGCACCTCAGAAGTGGAAATACAACGGACGATTTGATGAGAAAGGAAAGAGAGACAGCAATGTGGATGGCTCTGTTACATAGCTTGCTGTGCACTGAAGAGATCCAGCAGCATAGCTCAGTCCTACCACTTTTTGTTTGGGAATAGAGGCCAATTGTTTGTGCTGTGCAAACTGGCCTGCAGGCGAAAGGGAGCACCTCAGAAGTGGAAATACAGCGGACGTTTTGATGAGAAAGGAAAGAGAGACAGCAATGTGGATGGCTCTTTTACATAGCTTTTTGTGCACTGAAGAGATCCAGCAGCATATCTCAGTCCTACCACTTTTTGTTTGGGAATAGAGGCCAATTGTTTGTGCTGTGCAAAGTGGCCTGCAGGCGAATGGGAGCACCTCAGAAGTGGAAATACAGCGGACGTTTTGATGAGAAAGGAAAGAGAGACAGCAATGTGGATGGCTCTGTTACATAGCTTGCTGTGCACTGAAGAGATCCAGCAGCATAGCTCAGTCCTACCACTTTTTGTTTGGGAATAGAGGCCAATTGTTTGTGCTGTGCAAAGTGGCCTGCAGGCGAAAGGGAGCACCTCAGAAGTGGAAATACGACGGACGTTTTGATGAGAAAGGAAAGAGAGACAGCAATGTGGATGGCTCTGTTACATAGCTTGCTGTGCACTGAAGAGATCCAGCAGCATATCTCAGTCCTACCACTTTTTGTTTGGGAATAGAGGCCAATTGTTTGTGCTGTGCAAACTGGCCTGCAGGCGAATGGGAGCACCTCAGAAGTGGAAATACAACGGACGATTTGATGAGAAAGGAGACAGCAATGTGGATGGCTCTGTTACATAGCTTGCTGTGCACTGAAGAGATCCAGCAGCATATCTCAGTCCTACCACTTTTTGTTTGGGAATAGAGGCCAATTGTTTGTGCTGTGCAAACTGGCCTGCAGGCGAAAGGGAGCACCTCAGAAGTGGAAATACAACGGGCGTTTTGATGAGAAAGGAAAGAGAGACAGCAATGTGGATGTCTCTGTTACATAGCTTGCTGTGCACTGAGGATTTACAGCAGCATCTCTCAGTCCTACCACTTTTTGTTTGGGAATAGAGGCCAATTGTTTGTGCTGTGCAAACTGGCCTGCAGGCGAATGGGAGCACCTCAGAAGTGGAAATACAATGGACGTTTTGATGAGAAAGGAAAGAGAGACAGCAATGTGGATGGCTCTGTTACATAGCTTGCTGTGCACTGAGGAGATCCAGCAGCATATCTCAGTCCTACCACTTTTTGTTTGGGAATAGAGGCCAATTGTTTGTGCTGTGCAAACTGGCCTGCAGGCGAATGGGAGCACCTCAGAAGTGGAAATACAACGGACTTTTTGATGAGAAAGGAAAGAGAGACAGCAATGTGGATGGCTCTGTTACATAGCTTGCTGTGCACTGAAGAGATCCAGCAGCATAGCTCAGTCCTACCACTTTTTGTTTGGGAATAGAGGCCAATTGTTTGTGCTGTGCAAACTGGCCTGCAGGCGAAAGGGAGCACCTCAGAAGTGGAAATACGACGGACGTTTTGATGAGAAAGGAAAGAGAGACAGCAATGTGGATGGCTCTGTTACAGAGCTTGCTGTGCACTGAAGAGATCCAGCAGCATATCTCAGTCCTACCACTTTTTGTTTGGGAATAGAGGCCAATTGTTTGTGCTGTGCAAACTGGCCTGCAGGCGAATGGGAGCACCTCAGAAGTGGAAATACAACGGACTTTTTGATGAGAAAGGAAAGAGAGACAGCAATGTGGATGTCTCTGTTACATAGCTTGCTGTGCACTGAAGAGATCCAGCAGCATATCTCAGTCCTACCACTTTTTGTTTGGGAATAGAGGCCAATTGTTTGTGCTGTGCAAACTGGCCTGCAGGCGAATGGGAGCACCTCAGAAGTGGAAATACAACGGGCGTTTTGATGAGAAAGGAAAGAGAGACAGCAATGTGGATGTCTCTTTTACATAGCTTTTTGTGCACTGAAGAGATCCAGCAGCATATCTCAGTCCTACCACTTTTTGTTTGGGAATAGAGGCCAATTGTTTGTGCTGTGCAAAGTGGGCTGCAGGCGAATGGGAGCACCTCAGAAGTGGAAATACAACGGACGTTTTGATGAGAAAGGAAAGAGAGACAGCAATGTGGATGGCTCTGTTACATAGCTTGCTGTGCACTGAAGAGATCCAGCAGCATAGCTCAGTCCTACCACTTTTTGTTTGGGAATAGAGGCCAATTGTTTGTGCTGTGCAAACTGGCCTGCAGGCGAAAGGGAGCACCTCAGAAGTGGAAATACAATGGACGTTTTGATGAGAAAGGAAAGAGAGACAGCAATGTGGATGGCTCTGTTACATAGCTTGCTGTGCACTGAAGAGATCCAGCAGCATATCTCAGTCCTACCACTTTTTGTTTGGGAATAGAGGCCAATTGTTTGTGCTGTGCAAACTGGCCTGCAGGCGAATGGGAGCACCTCAGAAGTGGAAATACAACGGACGATTTGATGAGAAAGGAGACAGCAATGTGGATGGCTCTGTTACATAGCTTGCTGTGCACTGAAGAGATCCAGCAGCATATCTCAGTCCTACCACTTTTTGTTTGGGAATAGAGGCCAATTGTTTGTGCTGTGCAAACTGGCCTGCAGGCGAAAGGGAGCACCTCAGAAGTGGAAATACAACAGACATTTTGATGAGAAAGGAAAGAGAGACAGCAATGTGGATGTCTCTGTTACATAGCTTGCTGTGCACTGAAGATTTACAGCAGCATCTCTCAGTCCTACCACTTTTTGTTTGGGAATAGAGGCCAATTGTTTGTGCTGTGCAAACTGGCCTGCAGGCGAATGGGAGCACCTCAGAAGTGGAAATACAATGGACGTTTTGATGAGAAAGGAAAGAGAGACAGCAATGTGGATGGCTCTGTTACATAGCTTGCTGTGCACTGAGGAGATCCAGCAGCATATCTCAGTCCTACCACTTTTTGTTTGGGAATAGAGGCCAATTGTTTGTGCTGTGCAAAGTGGGCTGCAGGCGAATGGGAGCACCTCAGAAGTGGAAATACAACGGACTTTTTGATGAGAAAGGAAAGAGAGACAGCAATGTGGATGGCTCTGTTACATAGCTTGCTGTGCACTGAAGAGATCCAGCAGCATAGCTCAATCCTACCACGTTTTGTTTGGGAATAGAGGCCAATTGTTTGTGCTGTGCAAACTGGCCTGCAGGCGAATGGGAGCACCTCAGAAGTGGAAATACAACGGGCGTTTTGATGAGAAAGGAAAGAGAGACAGCAATGTGGATGGCTCTTTTACATAGCTTGCTGTGCACTGAAGAGATCCAGCAGCATATCTCAGTCCTACCACTTTTTGTTTGGGAATAGAGGCCAATTGTTTGTGCTGTGCAAACTGGCCTGCAGGCGAATGGGAGCACCTCAGAAGTGGAAATACAACAGACGTTTTGATGAGAAAGGAAAGAGAGACAGCAATGTGGATGGCTCTGTTACATAGCTTGCTGTGCACTGAAGAGATCCAGCAGCATAGCTCAGTCCTACCACTTTTTGTTTGGGAATAGGGGCCAATTGTTTGTGCTGTGCAAACTGGCCTGCAGGCAAATGGGAGCACCTCAGAAGTGGAAATACAATGAACGATTTGATGAGAAAGGAGACAGCGATGTGGATGTCTCTGTTACATAGCTTGCTGTGCACTGAAGAGATCCAGCAGCATATCTCAGTCCTACCACTTTTTGTTTGGGAATAGAGGCCAATTGTTTGTGCCGTGCAAACTGGCCTGCAGGCGAAGGGGAGCACCTCAGAAGTGGAAATACAACGGGCGATTTGATGAGAAAGGAGGCAGCAATGTGGATGGCTCTGTTACATAGCTTGCTGTGCACTGAAGAGATCCAGCAGCATATCTCAGTCCTACCACTTTTTGTTTGGGAATAGAGGCCAATTGTTTGTGCTGTGCAAACTGGCCTGCAGGCGAAAGGGAGCACCTCAGAAGTGGAAATACAACGGGCGTTTTGATGAGAAAGGAAAGAGAGACAGCAATGTGGATGTCTCTTTTACTTAGCTTTTTGTGCACTGAAGAGATCCAGCAGCATATCTCAGTCCTACCACTTTTTGTTTGGGAATAGAGGCCAATTGTTTGTGCTGTGCAAACTGGCCTGCAGGCGAATGGGAGCACCTCAGAAGTGGAAATACAGCGGACGTTTTGATGAGAAAGGAAAGAGAGACAGCAATGTGGATGGCTCTGTTACATAGCTTGCTGTGCACTGAAGAGATCCAGCAGCATATCTCAGTCCTACCACTTTTTGTTTGGGAACAGAGGCCAAATGTTTGTGCTGTGCAAACTGGCCTGCAGGCGAAAGGTTGCACCTCCGAAATGGGAATACAATGGACGTTTTGATGAGAATGGAAAGAGAGACAGCAATGTGGATGACTCTGTTACATAGCTTGCTGTGCACTGAAGAGATCCAGCAGCATATCTCAGTCCTACCACTTTTTGTTTGGGAATAGAGGCCAATTGTTTGTGCTGTGCAAAGTGGCCTGCAGGCGAATGGGAGCACCTCAGAAGTGGAAATACTACGGACTTTTTGATGAGAAAGGAAAGAGAGACAGCAATGTGGATGGCTCTGTTACATAGCTTGCTGTGCACTGAAGAGATCCAGCAGCATATCTCAGTCCTACCACTTTTTGTTTGGGAATAGAGGCCAATTGTTTGTGCTGTGCAAAATGGCCTGCAGGCGAATGGGAGCACCTCAGAAGTGGAAATACAACGGACTTTTTGATGAGAAAGGAAAGAGAGACAGCAATGTGGATGGCTCTGTTACATAGCTTGCTGTGCACTGAAGAGATCCAGCAGCATAGCTCAGTCCTACCACTTTTTGTTTGGGAATAGAGGCCAATTGTTTGTGCTGTGCAAACTGGCCTGCAGGCGAAAGGGAGCACCTCAGAAGTGGAAATACAACGGACGTTTTGATGAGAAAGGAAAGAGAGACAGCAATGTGGATGTCTCTGTTTCATAGCTTGCTGTGCACTGAAGAGATCCAGCAGCATCTTTCAGTCCTACCTCTTTTTGTTTGGGAATAGAGGCCAATTGTTTGTGCTGTGCAAACTGGCCTGCAGGCGAATGGGAGCACCTCAGAAGTGAAAATACAAAGGGCGTTTTGATGAGAAAGGAAAGAGAGACAGTAGTGTGGATGTCTCTGTTACATAGCTTGCTGTGCACTGAAGAGATCCACCAGCATATCTCAGTCCTACCACTTTTTGTTTGGGAATAGAGGCCAATTGTTTGTGCTGTGCAAACTGGCCTGCAGGCGAATGGGAGCACCTCAGAAGTGGAAATACAGCGGACGTTTTGATGAGAAAGGAAAGAGAGACAGCAATGTGGATGGCTCTGTTACATAGCTTGCTGTGCACTGAAGAGATCCAGCAGGATCTTTCAGTCCTACCACTATTTGTTTGGGAATAGAGGCCAATTGTTTTGCTGTGCAAACTGGGCTGCAGGTGAAAGGGAGCACCTCAGAAGTGGAAATACAACAGACGTTTTGATGAGAAAGGAGGCAGCAATGTGGATGGCTCTGTTACATAGCATACTGTGCACTGAAGAGATCCAGCAGCATAGCTCAGTCCTACCACTTTTTGTTTGGGAATAGAGGCCAATTGTTTGTGCTGTGCAAACTGGCCTGCAGGCGAATGGGAGCACCTCAGAAGTGGAAATACAACGGACGTTTTGATGAGAAAGGAAAGAGAGACAGCAATGTGGATGGCTCTGTTACATAGCTTGCTGTGCACTGAAGAGATCCAGCAGCATATCTCAGTCCTACCACTTTTTGTTTGGGAATAGAGGCCAATTGTTTGTGCTGTGCAAACTGGCCTGCAGGCGAATGGGAGCACCTCAGAAGTGGAAATACAACGGACGTTTTGATGAGAAAAGAAAGCGAGACAGCAATGTGGATGTCTCTGTTACATAGCTTGCTGTGCACTGAAGAGATTCAGCAGCATATCTCAGTCCTACCACTTTTTGTTTGGGAATAGAGGCCAATTGTTTGTGCTGTGCAAACTGGCCTGCGGGCGAATGGGAGCACCTCAGAAGTGGAAATACAACGGACGTTTTGATGAGAAAGGAAAGAGAGACAGCAATGTGGATGGCTCTGTTACATAGCTTGCTGTGCACTGAAGAGATCCAGCAGCATATCTCAGTCCTACCACTTTTGGTTTCGATGAGAGGCCAATTGTTTGTGCTGTGCAAACTGGCCTGCAGGCGAATGGGAGCACCTCAGAAGTGGAAATACAGCGGACGTTTTGATGAGAAAGGAAAGAGAGACAGCAATGTGGATGGCTCTGTTACATAGCTTGCTGTGCACTGAAGATATCCAGCAGGATATCTCAGTCCTACCACTTTTTGTTTGGGAATAGAGGCCAATTGTTTTGCTGTGCAAACTGGCCTGCAGGTGAAAGGGAGCACCTCAGAAGTGGAAATACAACAGACGTTTTGATGAGAAAGGAAAGCGAGACAGCAATGTGGATGGCTCTGTTACATAGCTTGCTGTGCACTGAAGAGATCAAGCAGCATATCTCAGTCCTACCACTTTTGGTTTCCGAAGAGAGGCCAATTGTTTGTGCTGTGCAAACTGGCCTGCAGGCGAAAGGCAGCACCTCAGAAGTGGAAATACAAAGGACGTTTTGATGAGAAAGGAAAGAGAGACAGCAATGTGGATGGCTCTGTTACATAGCTTGCTGTGCACTGAAGAGATGCAGCCGCATCTCTCAGTCCTACCACTTTTTGTTTGGGAATAGAGGCCAATTGTTTGTGCTGTGCAAACTGGCCTGCAGGCGAAAGAGAGCACCTCAGAAGTGGAAATACAACAGACGTTTTGATGAGAAAAGAAAGCGAGACAGCAATGTGGATGTCTCTGTTACATAGCTTGCTGTGCACTGAAGAGATCCAGCAGCATATCTCAGTCCTACCACTTTTTGTTTGGGAATAGAGGCCAAATGTTTGTGCTGTGCAAACTGGCCTGCAGGCGAAAGGTTGCACCTCCGAAATGGGAATACAATGGACGTTTTGATGAAAATGGAAAGAGAGACTGCAATGTGGATGGCTCTGTTACATAGCTTGCTGTGCACTGAAGAGATCCAGCAGCATATCTCAGTCCTACCACTTTTTGTTTGGGAATAGATGCCAATTGTTTGTGCTGTGCAAACTGGCGTGCAGGCGAATGGGAGCACCTCAGAAGTGGAAATACAACGGACGATTTGATGAGAAAGGAAAGAGAGACAGCAATGTGGATGGCTCTGTTACATAGCTTGCTGTGCACTGAAGAGATCCAGCAGCATATCTCAGTCCTACCACTTTTTGTTTGGGAATAGAGGCCAATTGTTTGTGCTGTGCAAACTGTCCTGCAGGCAAATGGGAGCACCTCAGAAGTGGAAATACAACGGACGATTTGATGAGAAAGGAAAGAGAGACAGCAATGTGGATGGCTCTGTTACATAGCTTGCTGTGCACTGAAGAGATCCAGCAGCATAGCTCAGTCCTACCACTTTTTGTTTGGGAATAGAGGCCAATTGTTTGTGCTGTGCAAACTGGCCTGCAGGCGAAAGGGAGCACCTCAGAAGTGGAAATACAGCGGACGTTTTGATGAGAAAGGAAAGAGAGACAGCAATGTGGATGGCTCTTTTACATAGCTTTTTGTGCACTGAAGAGATCCAGCAGCATATCTCAGTCCTACCACTTTTTGTTTGGGAATAGAGGCCAATTGTTTGTGCTGTGCAAAGTGGCCTGCAGGCGAATGGGAGCACCTCAGAAGTGGAAATACAGCGGACGTTTTGATGAGAAAGGAAAGAGAGACAGCAATGTGGATGGCTCTGTTACATAGCTTGCTGTGCACTGAAGAGATCCAGCAGCATAGCTCAGTCCTACCACTTTTTGTTTGGGAATAGAGGCCAATTGTTTGTGCTGTGCAAAGTGGCCTGCAGGCGAAAGGGAGCACCTCAGAAGTGGAAATACGACGGACGTTTTGATGAGAAAGGAAAGAGAGACAGCAATGTGGATGGCTCTGTTACATAGCTTGCTGTGCACTGAAGAGATCCAGCAGCATATCTCAGTCCTACCACTTTTTGTTTGGGAATAGAGGCCAATTGTTTGTGCTGTGCAAACTGGCCTGCAGGCGAATGGGAGCACCTCAGAAGTGGAAATACAACGGACGATTTGATGAGAAAGGAGACAGCAATGTGGATGGCTCTGTTACATAGCTTGCTGTGCACTGAAGAGATCCAGCAGCATATCTCAGTCCTACCACTTTTTGTTTGGGAATAGAGGCCAATTGTTTGTGCTGTGCAAACTGGCCTGCAGGCGAAAGGGAGCACCTCAGAAGTGGAAATACAACGGGCGTTTTGATGAGAAAGGAAAGAGAGACAGCAATGTGGATGTCTCTGTTACATAGCTTGCTGTGCACTGAGGATTTACAGCAGCATCTCTCAGTCCTACCACTTTTTGTTTGGGAATAGAGGCCAATTGTTTGTGCTGTGCAAACTGGCCTGCAGGCGAATGGGGGCACCTCAGAAGTGGAAATACAATGGACGTTTTGATGAGAAAGGAAAGAGAGACAGCAATGTGGATGGCTCTGTTACATAGCTTGCTGTGCACTGAGGAGATCCAGCAGCATATCTCAGTCCTACCACTTTTTGTTTGGGAATAGAGGCCAATTGTTTGTGCTGTGCAAACTGGCCTGCAGGCGAATGGGAGCACCTCAGAAGTGGAAATACAACGGACTTTTTGATGAGAAAGGAAAGAGAGACAGCAATGTGGATGGCTCTGTTACATAGCTTGCTGTGCACTGAAGAGATCCAGCAGCATAGCTCAGTCCTACCACTTTTTGTTTGGGAATAGAGGCCAATTGTTTGTGCTGTGCAAACTGGCCTGCAGGCGAAAGGGAGCACCTCAGAAGTGGAAATACGACGGACGTTTTGATGAGAAAGGAAAGAGAGACAGCAATGTGGATGGCTCTGTTACAGAGCTTGCTGTGCACTGAAGAGATCCAGCAGCATATCTCAGTCCTACCACTTTTTGTTTGGGAATAGAGGCCAATTGTTTGTGCTGTGCAAACTGGCCTGCAGGCGAATGGGAGCACCTCAGAAGTGGAAATACAACGGACTTTTTGATGAGAAAGGAAAGAGAGACAGCAATGTGGATGTCTCTGTTACATAGCTTGCTGTGCACTGAAGAGATCCAGCAGCATATCTCAGTCCTACCACTTTTTGTTTGGGAATAGAGGCCAAATGTTTGTGCTGTGCAAACTGGCCTGCAGGCGAAAGGTTGCACCTCCGAAATGGGAATACAATGGACGTTTTGATGAAAATGGAAAGAGAGACTGCAATGTGGATGGCTCTGTTACATAGCTTGCTGTGCACTGAAGAGATCCAGCAGCATATCTCAGTCCTACCACTTTTTGTTTGGGAATAGATGCCAATTGTTTGTGCTGTGCAAACTGGGCTGCAGGCGAATGGGAGCACCTCAGAAGTGGAAATACAACGGACGATTTGATGAGAAAGGAAAGAGAGACAGCAATGTGGATGGCTCTGTTACATAGCTTGCTGTGCACTGAAGAGATCCAGCAGCATATCTCAGTCCTACCACTTTTTGTTTGGGAATAGAGGCCAATTGTTTGTGCTGTGCAAACTGTCCTGCAGGCAAATGGGAGCACCTCAGAAGTGGAAATACAACGGACGATTTGATGAGAAAGGAAAGAGAGACAGCAATGTGGATGGCTCTGTTACATAGCTTGCTGTGCACTGAAGAGATCCAGCAGCATAGCTCAGTCCTACCACTTTTTGTTTGGGAATAGAGGCCAATTGTTTGTGCTGTGCAAACTGGCCTGCAGGCGAAAGGGAGCACCTCAGAAGTGGAAATACAGCGGACGTTTTGATGAGAAAGGAAAGAGAGACAGCAATGTGGATGGCTCTTTTACATAGCTTTTTGTGCACTGAAGAGATCCAGCAGCATATCTCAGTCCTACCACTTTTTGTTTGGGAATAGAGGCCAATTGTTTGTGCTGTGCAAAGTGGCCTGCAGGCGAATGGGAGCACCTCAGAAGTGGAAATACAGCGGACGTTTTGATGAGAAAGGAAAGAGAGACAGCAATGTGGATGGCTCTGTTACATAGCTTGCTGTGCACTGAAGAGATCCAGCAGCATAGCTCAGTCCTACCACTTTTTGTTTGGGAATAGAGGCCAATTGTTTGTGCTGTGCAAAGTGGCCTGCAGGCGAAAGGGAGCACCTCAGAAGTGGAAATACGACGGACGTTTTGATGAGAAAGGAAAGAGAGACAGCAATGTGGATGGCTCTGTTACATAGCTTGCTGTGCACTGAAGAGATCCAGCAGCATATCTCAGTCCTACCACTTTTTGTTTGGGAATAGAGGCCAATTGTTTGTGCTGTGCAAACTGGCCTGCAGGCGAATGGGAGCACCTCAGAAGTGGAAATACAACGGACGATTTGATGAGAAAGGAGACAGCAATGTGGATGGCTCTGTTACATAGCTTGCTGTGCACTGAAGAGATCCAGCAGCATATCTCAGTCCTACCACTTTTTGTTTGGGAATAGAGACCAATTGTTTGTGCTGTGCAAACTGGCCTGCAGGCGAAAGGGAGCACCTCAGAAGTGGAAATACAACGGGCGTTTTGATGAGAAAGGAAAGAGAGACAGCAATGTGGATGTCTCTGTTACATAGCTTGCTGTGCACTGAGGATTTACAGCAGCATCTCTCAGTCCTACCACTTTTTGTTTGGGAATAGAGGCCAATTGTTTGTGCTGTGCAAACTGGCCTGCAGGCGAATGGGAGCACCTCAGAAGTGGAAATACAATGGACGTTTTGATGAGAAAGGAAAGAGAGACAGCAATGTGGATGGCTCTGTTACATAGCTTGCTGTGCACTGAGGAGATCCAGCAGCATATCTCAGTCCTACCACTTTTTGTTTGGGAATAGAGGCCAATTGTTTGTGCTGTGCAAACTGGCCTGCAGGCGAATGGGAGCACCTCAGAAGTGGAAATACAACGGACTTTTTGATGAGAAAGGAAAGAGAGACAGCAATGTGGATGGCTCTGTTACATAGCTTGCTGTGCACTGAAGAGATCCAGCAGCATAGCTCAGTCCTACCACTTTTTGTTTGGGAATAGAGGCCAATTGTTTGTGCTGTGCAAACTGGCCTGCAGGCGAAAGGGAGCACCTCAGAAGTGGAAATACGACGGACGTTTTGATGAGAAAGGAAAGAGAGACAGCAATGTGGATGGCTCTGTTACAGAGCTTGCTGTGCACTGAAGAGATCCAGCAGCATATCTCAGTCCTACCACTTTTTGTTTGGGAATAGAGGCCAATTGTTTGTGCTGTGCAAACTGGCCTGCAGGCGAATGGGAGCACCTCAGAAGTGGAAATACAACGGACTTTTTGATGAGAAAGGAAAGAGAGACAGCAATGTGGATGTCTCTGTTACATAGCTTGCTGTGCACTGAAGAGATCCAGCAGCATATCTCAGTCCTACCACTTTTTGTTTGGGAATAGAGGCCAATTGTTTGTGCTGTGCAAACTGGCCTGCAGGCGAATGGGAGCACCTCAGAAGTGGAAATACAACGGGCGTTTTGATGAGAAAGGAAAGAGAGACAGCAATGTGGATGTCTCTTTTACATAGCTTTTTGTGCACTGAAGAGATCCAGCAGCATATCTCAGTCCTACCACTTTTTGTTTGGGAATAGAGGCCAATTGTTTGTGCTGTGCAAAGTGGGCTGCAGGCGAATGGGAGCACCTCAGAAGTGGAAATACAACGGACGTTTTGATGAGAAAGGAAAGAGAGACAGCAATGTGGATGGCTCTGTTACATAGCTTGCTGTGCACTGAAGAGATCCAGCAGCATAGCTCAGTCCTACCACTTTTTGTTTGGGAATAGAGGCCAATTGTTTGTGCTGTGCAAACTGGCCTGCAGGCGAAAGGGAGCACCTCAGAAGTGGAAATACAATGGACGTTTTGATGAGAAAGGAAAGAGAGACAGCAATGTGGATGGCTCTGTTACATAGCTTGCTGTGCACTGAAGAGATCCAGCAGCATATCTCAGTCCTACCACTTTTTGTTTGGGAATAGAGGCCAATTGTTTGTGCTGTGCAAACTGGCCTGCAGGCGAATGGGAGCACCTCAGAAGTGGAAATACAACGGACGATTTGATGAGAAAGGAGACAGCAATGTGGATGGCTCTGTTACATAGCTTGCTGTGCACTGAAGAGATCCAGCAGCATATCTCAGTCCTACCACTTTTTGTTTGGGAATAGAGGCCAATTGTTTGTGCTGTGCAAACTGGCCTGCAGGCGAAAGGGAGCACCTCAGAAGTGGAAATACAACAGACATTTTGATGAGAAAGGAAAGAGAGACAGCAATGTGGATGTCTCTGTTACATAGCTTGCTGTGCACTGAAGATTTACAGCAGCATCTCTCAGTCCTACCACTTTTTGTTTGGGAATAGAGGCCAATTGTTTGTGCTGTGCAAACTGGCCTGCAGGCGAATGGGAGCACCTCAGAAGTGGAAATACAATGGACGTTTTGATGAGAAAGGAAAGAGAGACAGCAATGTGGATGGCTCTGTTACATAGCTTGCTGTGCACTGAGGAGATCCAGCAGCATATCTCAGTCCTACCACTTTTTGTTTGGGAATAGAGGCCAATTGTTTGTGCTGTGCAAAGTGGGCTGCAGGCGAATGGGAGCACCTCAGAAGTGGAAATACAACGGACTTTTTGATGAGAAAGGAAAGAGAGACAGCAATGTGGATGGCTCTGTTACATAGCTTGCTGTGCACTGAAGAGATCCAGCAGCATAGCTCAATCCTACCACGTTTTGTTTGGGAATAGAGGCCAATTGTTTGTGCTGTGCAAACTGGCCTGCAGGCGAATGGGAGCACCTCAGAAGTGGAAATACAACGGGCGTTTTGATGAGAAAGGAAAGAGAGACAGCAATGTGGATGGCTCTTTTACATAGCTTGCTGTGCACTGAAGAGATCCAGCAGCATATCTCAGTCCTACCACTTTTTGTTTGGGAATAGAGGCCAATTGTTTGTGCTGTGCAAACTGGCCTGCAGGCGAATGGGAGCACCTCAGAAGTGGAAATACAACAGACGTTTTGATGAGAAAGGAAAGAGAGACAGCAATGTGGATGGCTCTGTTACATAGCTTGCTGTGCACTGAAGAGATCCAGCAGCATAGCTCAGTCCTACCACTTTTTGTTTGGGAATAGGGGCCAATTGTTTGTGCTGTGCAAACTGGCCTGCAGGCAAATGGGAGCACCTCAGAAGTGGAAATACAATGAACGATTTGATGAGAAAGGAGACAGCGATGTGGATGTCTCTGTTACATAGCTTGCTGTGCACTGAAGAGATCCAGCAGCATATCTCAGTCCTACCACTTTTTGTTTGGGAATAGAGGCCAATTGTTTGTGCCGTGCAAACTGGCCTGCAGGCGAAGGGGAGCACCTCAGAAGTGGAAATACAACGGGCGATTTGATGAGAAAGGAGGCAGCAATGTGGATGGCTCTGTTACATAGCTTGCTGTGCACTGAAGAGATCCAGCAGCATATCTCAGTCCTACCACTTTTTGTTTGGGAATAGAGGCCAATTGTTTGTGCTGTGCAAACTGGCCTGCAGGCGAAAGGGAGCACCTCAGAAGTGGAAATACAACGGGCGTTTTGATGAGAAAGGAAAGAGAGACAGCAATGTGGATGTCTCTTTTACTTAGCTTTTTGTGCACTGAAGAGATCCAGCAGCATATCTCAGTCCTACCACTTTTTGTTTGGGAATAGAGGCCAATTGTTTGTGCTGTGCAAACTGGCCTGCAGGCGAATGGGAGCACCTCAGAAGTGGAAATACAGCGGACGTTTTGATGAGAAAGGAAAGAGAGACAGCAATGTGGATGGCTCTGTTACATAGCTTGCTGTGCACTGAAGAGATTCAGCAGCATATCTCAGTCCTACCACTTTTTGTTTGGGAATAGAGGCCAATTGTTTGTGCTGTGCAAAGTGGCCTGCAGGCGAATGGGAGCACCTCAGAAGTGGAAATACAACGGACGTTTTGATGAGAAAGGAAAGAGAGACAGCAATGTGGATGTCTCTGTTACATAGCTTGCTGTGCGCTGAAGAGATCCAGCAGCATATCTCAGTCCTACCACTTTTTGTTTGGGAATAGAGGCCAATTGTTTGTGCTGTGCAAACTGGCCTGCAGGCGAATGGGAGCACCTCAGAAGTGGAAATACAACGGACGATTTGATGAGAAAGGAGACAGCAATGTGGATGGCTCTGTTACATAGCTTGCTGTGCACTGAAGAGATCCAGCAGCATAGCTCAGTCCTACCACTTTTTGTTTGGGAATAGAGGCCAATTGTTTGTGCTGTGCAAACTGGCCTGCAGGCGAAAGGGAGCACCTCAGAAGTGGAAATACAACAGACATTTTGATGAGAAAGGAAAGAGAGACAGCAATGTGGATGTCTCTGTTACATAGCTTGCTGTGCACTGAATATTTACAGCAGCATCTCTCAGTCCTACCACTTTTTGTTTGGGAATAGAGGCCAATTGTTTGTGCTGTGCAAACTGGCCTGCAGGCGAATGGGAGCACCTCAGAAGTGGAAATACAATGGACGATTTGATGAGAAAGGAAGGAGAGACAGCAACGTGGATGGCTCTGTTACATAGCTTGCTGTGCACTGAAGAGATTCAGCAGCATATCTCAGTCCTACCACTTTTTGTTTGGGAATAGAGGCCAATTGTTTGTGCTGTGCAAACTGGCCTGCAGGCGAATGGGAGCACCTCAGAAGTGGAAATACAACGGGCGTTTTGATGAGAAAGGAAAGAGAGACAGTAGTGTGGATGTCTCTGTTACATAGCTTGCTGTGCACTGAAGAGATCCAGCAGCATCTCTCAGTCCTACCACTTTTTGTTTGGGAATAGAGGCCAATTGTTTGTGCTGTGCAAAGTGGCCTGCAGGCGAATGGGAGCACCTCAGAAGTGGAAATACAATGGACGTTTTGATGAGAAAGGAAAGAGAGACAGCAATGTGGATGGCTCTGTTACATAGCTTGCTGTGCACTGAGGAGATCCAGCAGCATATCTCAGTCCTACCACTTTTTGTTTGGGAATAGAGGTCAATTGTTTGTGCTGTGCAAAGTGGCCTGCAGGCGAATGGGAGCACCTCAGAAGTGGAAATACAACGGACTTTTTGATGAGAAAGGAAAGAGAGACAGCAATGTGGATGGCTCTGTTACATAGCTTGCTGTGCACTGAAGAGATCCAGCAGCATATCTCAGTCCTACCACGTTTTGTTTGGGAATAGAGGCCAATTGTTTGTGCTGTGCAAACTGGCCTGCAGGCGAATGGGAGCACCTCAGAAGTGGAAATACAACGGACGTTTACATGAGAAAGGAAAGAGAGACAGCAATGTGGATGGCTCTGTTACATAGCTTGCTGTACACTGAAGAGATCCAGCAGCATATCTCAGTCCTACCACTTTTTGTTTGGGAATAGAGGCCAATTGTTTGTGCTGTGCAAAGTGGGCTGCAGGCGAATGGGAGCACCTCAGAAGTGGAAATACGACGGACGTTTTGATGAGAAAGGAAAGAGAGACAGCAATGTGGATGGCTCTGTTACATAGCTTGCTGTGCACTGAAGAGATCCAGCAGCATAGCTCAGTCCTACCACTTTTTGTTTGGGAATAGAGGCCAATTGTTTGTGCTGTGCAAACTGGCCTGCAGGCAAATGGGAGCACCTCAGAAGTGGAAATACAATGGACGTTTTGATGAGAAAGGAGACAGCAATGTGGATGTCTCTGTTACATAGCTTGCTGTGCACTGAAGAGATCCAGCAGCATATCTCAGTCCTACCACTTTTTGTTTGGGAATAGAGCCCAATTGTTTGTGCTGTGCAAACTGGCCTGCAGGCGAAAGGGAGCACCTCAGAAGTGGAAATACAACGGGCTTTTTGATGAGAAAGGAAAGAGAGGCAGCAATGTGGATGTCTCTGTTACATAGCTTGCTGTGCACTGAAGAGATCCAGCAGCATATCTCAGTCCTACCACTTTTTGTTTGGGAATAGAGGCCAATTGTTTGTGCTGTGCAAACTGGCCTGCAGGCGAAAGGGAGCACCTCAGAAGTGGAAATACAACGGGCGTTTTGATGAGAAAGGAAAGAGAGACAGCAATGTGGATGTCTCTTTTACTTAGCTTTTTGTGCACTGAAGAGATCCAGCAGCATATCTCAGTCCTACCACTTTTTGTTTGGGAATAGAGGCCAATTGTTTGTGCTGTGCAAACTGGCCTGCAGGCGAATGGGAGCACCTCAGAAGTGGAAATACAGCGGACGTTTTGATGAGAAAGGAAAGAGAGACAGCAATGTGGATGGCTCTGTTACATAGCTTGCTGTGCACTGAAGAGATTCAGCAGCATATCTCAGTCCTACCACTTTTTGTTTGGGAATAGAGGCCAATTGTTTGTGCTGTGCAAAGTGGCCTGCAGGCGAAAGGGAGCACCTCAGAAGTGGAAATACAACGGACGTTTTGATGAGAAAGGAAAGAGAGACAGCAATGTGGATGGCTCTGTTACATAGCTTGCTGTGCGCTGAAGAGATCCAGCAGCATATCTCAGTCCTACCACTTTTTGTTTGGGAATAGAGGCCAATTGTTTGTGCTGTGCAAACTGGCCTGCAGGCGAATGGGAGCACCTCAGAAGTGGAAATACAACGGACGATTTGATGAGAAAGGAAAGAGAGACAGCAATGTGGATGGCTCTGTTACATAGCTTGCTGTGCACTGAAGAGATCCAGCAGCATATCTCAGTCCTACCACTTTTTGTTTGGGAATAGAGGCCAATTGTTTGTGCTGTGCAAACTGGCGTGCAGGCGAATGGGAGCACCTCAGAAGTGGAAATACAACAGACATTTTGATGAGAAAGGAAAGAGAGACAGCAATGTGGATGTCTCTGTTACATAGCTTGCTGTGCACTGAATATTTACAGCAGCATCTCTCAGTCCTACCACTTTTTGTTTGGGAATAGAGGCAAATTGTTTGTGCTGTGCAAACTGGCCTGCAGGCGAATGGGAGCACCTCAGAAGTGGAAATACAATGGACGATTTGATGAGAAAGGAAGGAGAGACAGCAATGTGGATGGCTCTGTTACATAGCTTGCTGTGCACTGAAGAGATTCAGCAGCATATCTCAGTCCTACCACTTTTTGTTTGGGAATAGAGGCCAATTGTTTGTGCTGTGCAAACTGGCCTGCAGGCGAATGGGAGCACCTCAGAAGTGGAAATACAACGGACGTTTTGATGAGAAAGGAAAGAGAGACAGCAATGTGGATGGCTCTGTTACATAGCTTGCTGTGCACTGAAGAGATCCAGCAGCATATTTCTGTCCTGTCTATCGTTGTGTGGGAACAGAGGCCAAATGTTTGTGCTGTGCAAACTGGCCTGCAGGCGAAAGGTTGCACCTCAGAAATGGGAATTCAATGGACGTTTTGATGAGAATGGAAAGAGAGACAGCAATGTGGATGGCTCTGTTACATAGCTTGCTGTGCACTGAAGAGATCCAGCAGCATATCTCAGTCCTACCACTTTTTGTTTGGGAATAGAGGCCAATTGTTTGTGCTGTGCAAACTGGCCTGCAGGCGAAAGGGAGCACCTCAGAAGTGGAAATACAACGGACGTTTTGATGAGAAAGGAAAGAGAGACAGCAATGTGGATGGCTCTGTTACATATCTTGCTGTGTACTGAAGAGATCCAGCAGCATAGCTCAGTCCTACCACTATTTGTTTGGGAATAGAGGCCAATTGTTTGTGCTGTGCAAACTGGCCTGCAGGCAAATGGGAGCACCTCAGAAGTGGAAATACAGTGGACGTTTTGATGAGAAAGGAAAGAGAGACAGCAATGTGGATGGCTCTGTTACATAGCTTGCTGTGCACTGAGGAGATCCAGCAGCATATCTCAGTCCTACCACTTTTTGTTTGGGAATAGAGGCCAATTGTTTGTGCTGTGCAAACTGGCCTGCAGGCGAATGGGAGCACCTCAGAAGTGGAAATACAACGGACTTTTTGATGAGAAAGGAAAGAGAGACAGCAATGTGGATGGCTCTGTTACATAGCTTGCTGTGCACTGAAGAGATCCAGCAGCATAGCTCAGTCCTACCACTTTTTGTTTGGGAATAGAGGCCAATTGTTTGTGCTGTGCAAACTGGCCTGCAGGCGAAAGGGAGCACCTCAGAAGTGGAAATACGACGGACGTTTTGATGAGAAAGGAAAGAGAGACAGCAATGTGGATGGCTCTGTTACATAGCTTGCTGTGCACTGAAGAGATCCAGCAGCATAGCTCAGTCCTACCACTTTTTGTTTGGGAATAGAGGCCAATTGTTTGTGCTGTGCAAACTGGCCTGCAGGCAAATGGGAGCACCTCAGAAGTGGAAATACAATGGACGTTTTGATGAGAAAGGAGACAGCAATGTGGATGTCTCTGTTACATAGCTTGCTGTGCACTGAAGAGATCCAGCAGCATATCTCAGTCCTACCACTTTTTGTTTGGGAATAGAGGCCAATTGTTTGTGCTGTGCAAACTGGCCTGCAGGCGAAAGGGAGCACCTCAGAAGTGGAAATACAACGGGCTTTTTGATGAGAAAGGAAAGAGAGGCAGCAATGTGGATGTCTCTGTTACATAGCTTGCTGTGCACTGAAGAGATCCAGCAGCATATCTCAGTCCTACCACTTTTTGTTTGGGAATAGAGGCCAATTGTTTGTGCTGTGCAAACTGGCCTGCAGGCGAAAGGGAGCACCTCAGAAGTGGAAATACAACGGGCGTTTTGATGAGAAAGGAAAGAGAGACAGCAATGTGGATGTCTCTTTTACTTAGCTTTTTGTACACTGAAGAGATCCAGCAGCATATCTCAGTCCTACCACTTTTTGTTTGGGAATAGAGGCCAATTGTTTGTGCTGTGCAAACTGGCCTGCAGGCGAAAGGGAGCACCTCAGAAGTGGAAATACAGCGGACGTTTTGATGAGAAAGGAAAGAGAGACAGCAATGTGGATGGCTCTGTTACATAGCTTGCTGTGCACTGAAGAGATTCAGCAGCATATCTCAGTCCTACCACTTTTTGTTTGGGAATAGAGGCCAATTGTTTGTGCTGTGCAAAGTGGCCTGCAGGCGAAAGGGAGCACCTCAGAAGTGGAAATACAACGGACGTTTTGATGAGAAAGGAAAGAGAGACAGCAATGTGGATGTCTCTGTTACATAGCTTGCTGTGCGCTGAAGAGATCCAGCAGCATATCTCAGTCCTACCACTTTTTGTTTGGGAATAGAGGCCAATTGTTTGTGCTGTGCAAACTGGCCTGCAGGCGAATGGGAGCACCTCAGAAGTGGAAATACAACGGACGATTTGATGAGAAAGGAAAGAGAGACAGCAATGTGGATGGCTCTGTTACATAGCTTGCTGTGCACTGAAGAGATCCAGCAGCATATCTCAGTCCTACCACTTTTTGTTTGGGAATAGAGGCCAATTGTTTGTGCTGTGCAAACTGGCGTGCAGGCGAATGGGAGCACCTCAGAAGTGGAAATACAACAGACATTTTGATGAGAAAGGAAAGAGAGACAGCAATGTGGATGTCTCTGTTACATAGCTTGCTGTGCACTGAATATTTACAGCAGCATCTCTCAGTCCTACCACTTTTTGTTTGGGAATAGAGGCAAATTGTTTGTGCTGTGCAAACTGGCCTGCAGGCGAATGGGAGCACCTCAGAAGTGGAAATACAATGGACGATTTGATGAGAAAGGAAGGAGAGACAGCAATGTGGATGGCTCTGTTACATAGCTTGCTGTGCACTGAAGAGATTCAGCAGCATATCTCAGTCCTACCACTTTTTGTTTGGGAATAGAGGCCAATTGTTTGTGCTGTGCAAACTGGCCTGCAGGCGAATGGGAGCACCTGAGAAGTGGAAATACAACGGACGTTTTGATGAGAAAGGAAAGAGAGACAGCAATGTGGATGGCTCTGTTACATAGCTTGCTGTGCACTGAAGAGATCCAGCAGCATATTTCTGTCCTGTCTATCGTTGTGTGGGAACAGAGGCCAAATGTTTGTGCTGTGCAAACTGGCCTGCAGGCGAAAGGTTGCACCTCAGAAATGGGAATTCAATGGACGTTTTGATGAGAATGGAAAGAGAGACAGCAATGTGGATGGCTCTGTTACATAGCTTGCTGTGCACTGAAGAGATCCAGCAGCATATCTCAGTCCTACCACTTTTTGTTTGGGAATAGAGGCCAATTGTTTGTGCTGTGCAAACTGGCCTGCAGGCGAAAGGGAGCACCTCAGAAGTGGAAATACAACGGACGTTTTGATGAGAAAGGAAAGAGAGACAGCAATGTGGATGGCTCTGTTACATAGCTTGCTGTGTACTGAAGAGATCCAGCAGCATAGCTCAGTCCTACCACTATTTGTTTGGGAATAGAGGCCAATTGTTTGTGCTGTGCAAACTGGCCTGCAGGCAAATGGGAGCACCTCAGAAGTGGAAATACAGTGGACGTTTTGATGAGAAAGGAAAGAGAGACAGCAATGTGGATGGCTCTGTTACATAGCTTGCTGTGCACTGAGGAGATCCAGCAGCATATCTCAGTCCTACCACTTTTTGTTTGGGAATAGAGGCCAATTGTTTGTGCTGTGCAAACTGGCCTGCAGGCGAATGGGAGCACCTCAGAAGTGGAAATACAACGGACTTTTTGATGAGAAAGGAAAGAGAGACAGCAATGTGGATGGCTCTGTTACATAGCTTGCTGTGCACTGAAGAGATCCAGCAGCATAGCTCAGTCCTACCACTTTTTGTTTGGGAATAGAGGCCAATTGTTTGTGCTGTGCAAACTGGCCTGCAGGCGAAAGGGAGCACCTCAGAAGTGGAAATACGACGGACGTTTTGATGAGAAAGGAAAGAGAGACAGCAATGTGGATGGCTCTGTTACAGAGCTTGCTGTGCACTGAAGAGATCCAGCAGCATATCTCAGTCCTACCACTTTTTGTTTGGGAATAGAGGCCAATTGTTTGTGCTGTGCAAACTGGCCTGCAGGCGAATGGGAGCACCTCAGAAGTGGAAATACTACGGACTTTTTGATGAGAAAGGAAAGAGAGACAGCAATGTGGATGTCTCTGTTACATAGCTTGCTGTGCACTGAAGAGATCCAGCAGCATATCTCAGTCCTACCACTTTTTGTTTGGGAATAGAGGCCAATTGTTTGTGCTGTGCAAACTGGCCTGCAGGCGAATGGGAGCACCTCAGAAGTGGAAATACAACGGGCGTTTTGATGAGAAAGGAAAGAGAGACAGCAATGTGGATGTCTCTTTTACATAGCTTTTTGTGCACTGAAGAGATCCAGCAGCATATCTCAGTCCTACCACTTTTTGTTTGGGAATAGAGGCCAATTGTTTGTGCTGTGCAAAGTGGGCTGCAGGCGAATGGGAGCACCTCAGAAGTGGAAATACAACGGACGTTTTGATGAGAAAGGAAAGAGAGACAGCAATGTGGATGGCTCTGTTACATAGCTTGCTGTGCACTGAAGAGATCCAGCAGCATAGCTCAGTCCTACCACTTTTTGTTTGGGAATAGAGGCCAATTGTTTGTGCTGTGCAAACTGGCCTGCAGGCGAAAGGGAGCACCTCAGAAGTGGAAATACAATGGACGTTTTGATGAGAAAGGAAAGAGAGACAGCAATGTGGATGGCTCTGTTACATAGCTTGCTGTGCACTGAAGAGATCCAGCAGCATATCTCAGTCCTACCACTTTTTGTTTGGGAATAGAGGCCAATTGTTTGTGCTGTGCAAACTGGCCTGCAGGCGAATGGGAGCACCTCAGAAGTGGAAATACGACGGACGATTTGATGAGAAAGGAGACAGCAATGTGGATGTCTCTGTTACATAGCTTGCTGTGCACTGAAGAGATCCAGCAGCATATCTCAGTCCTACCACTTTTTGTTTGGGAATAGAGGCCAATTGTTTGTGCTGTGCAAACTGGCCTGCAGGCGAAAGGGAGCACCTCAGAAGTGGAAATACAACAGACATTTTGATGAGAAAGGAAAGAGAGACAGCAATGTGGATGTCTCTGTTACATAGCTTGCTGTGCACTGAAGATTTACAGCAGCATCTCTCAGTCCTACCACTTTTTGTTTGGGAATAGAGGCCAATTGTTTGTGCTGTGCAAACTGGCCTGCAGGCGAATGGGAGCACCTCAGAAGTGGAAATACAATGGACGTTTTGATGAGAAAGGAAAGAGAGACAGCAATGTGGATGGCTCTGTTACATAGCTTGCTGTGCACTGAGGAGATCCAGCAGCATATCTCAGTCCTACCACTTTTTGTTTGGGAATAGAGGCCAATTGTTTGTGCTGTGCAAAGTGGGCTGCAGGCGAATGGGAGCACCTCAGAAGTGGAAATACAACGGACTTTTTGATGAGAAAGGAAAGAGAGACAGCAATGTGGATGGCTCTGTTACATAGCTTGCTGTGCACTGAAGAGATCCAGCAGCATAGCTCAATCCTACCACGTTTTGTTTGGGAATAGAGGCCAATTGTTTGTGCTGTGCAAACTGGCCTGCAGGCGAAAGGGAGCACCTCAGAAGTGGAAATACAACGGGCGTTTTGATGAGAAAGGAAAGAGAGACAGCAATGTGGATGTCTCTTTTACATAGCTTGCTGTGCACTGAAGAGATCCAGCAGCATATCTCAGTCCTACCACTTTTTGTTTGGGAATAGAGGCCAATTGTTTGTGCTGTGCAAACTGGCCTGCAGGCGAATGGGAGCACCTCAGAAGTGGAAATACAACAGACGTTTTGATGAGAAAGGAAAGAGAGACAGCAATGTGGATGGCTCTGTTACATAGCTTGCTGTGCACTGAAGAGATCCAGCAGCATAGCTCAGTCCTACCACTTTTTGTTTGGGAATAGGGGCCAATTGTTTGTGCTGTGCAAACTGGCCTGCAGGCAAATGGGAGCACCTCAGAAGTGGAAATACAATGAACGATTTGATGAGAAAGGAGACAGCGATGTGGATGTCTCTGTTACATAGCTTGCTGTGCACTGAAGAGATCCAGCAGCATATCTCAGTCCTACCACTTTTTGTTTGGGAATAGAGGCCAATTGTTTGTGCCGTGCAAACTGGCCTGCAGGCGAAGGGGAGCACCTCAGAAGTGGAAATACAACGGGCGATTTGATGAGAAAGGAGGCAGCAATGTGGATGGCTCTGTTACATAGCTTGCTGTGCACTGAAGAGATCCAGCAGCATATCTCAGTCCTACCACTTTTTGTTTGGGAATAGAGGCCAATTGTTTGTGCTGTGCAAACTGGCCTGCAGGCGAAAGGGAGCACCTCAGAAGTGGAAATACAACGGGCGTTTTGATGAGAAAGGAAAGAGAGACAGCAATGTGGATGTCTCTTTTACTTAGCTTTTTGTGCACTGAAGAGATCCAGCAGCATATCTCAGTCCTACCACTTTTTGTTTGGGAATAGAGGCCAATTGTTTGTGCTGTGCAAAGTGGCCTGCAGGCGAATGGGAGCACCTCAGAAGTGGAAATACAGCGGACGTTTTGATGAGAAAGGAAAGAGAGACAGCAATGTGGATGGCTCTGTTACATAGCTTGCTGTGCACTGAAGAGATTCAGCAGCATATCTCAGTCCTACCACTTTTTGTTTGGGAATAGAGGCCAATTGTTTGTGCTGTGCAAACTGGCCTGCAGGCGAATGGGAGCACCTCAGAAGTGGAAATACAACGGACGATTTGATGAGAAAGGAGACAGCAATGTGGATGGCTCTGTTACATAGCTTGCTGTGCACTGAAGAGATCCAGCAGCATAGCTCAGTCCTACCACTTTTTGTTTGGGAATAGAGGCCAATTGTTTGTGCTGTGCAAACTGGCCTGCAGGCGAAAGGGAGCACCTCAGAAGTGGAAATACAACAGACATTTTGATGAGAAAGGAAAGAGAGACAGCAATGTGGATGTCTCTGTTACATAGCTTGCTGTGCACTGAATATTTACAGCAGCATCTCTCAGTCCTACCACTTTTTGTTTGGGAATAGAGGCCAATTGTTTGTGCTGTGCAAACTGGCCTGCAGGCGAATGGGAGCACCTCAGAAGTGGAAATACAATGGACGATTTGATGAGAAAGGAAGGAGAGACAGCAACGTGGATGGCTCTGTTACATAGCTTGCTGTGCACTGAAGAGATTCAGCAGCATATCTCAGTCCTACCACTTTTTGTTTGGGAATAGAGGCCAATTGTTTGTGCTGTGCAAACTGGCCTGCAGGCGAATGGGAGCACCTCAGAAGTGGAAATACAACGGGCGTTTTGATGAGAAAGGAAAGAGAGACAGCAATGTGGATGTCTCTTTTACATAGCTTGCTGTGCACTGAAGAGATCCAGCAGCATATCTCAGTCCTACCACTTTTTGTTTGGGAATAGAGGCCAATTGTTTGTGCTGTGCAAACTGGCCTGCAGGCGAATGGGAGCACCTCAGAAGTGGAAATACAACAGACGTTTTGATGAGAAAGGAAAGAGAGACAGCAATGTGGATGGCTCTGTTACATAGCTTGCTGTGCACTGAAGAGATCCAGCAGCATAGCTCAGTCCTACCACTTTTTGTTTGGGAATAGGGGCCAATTGTTTGTGCTGTGCAAACTGGCCTGCAGGCGAATGGGAGCACCTCAGAAGTGGAAATACAATGAACGATTTGATGAGAAAGGAGACAGCGATGTGGATGTCTCTGTTACATAGCTTGCTGTGCACTGAAGAGATCCAGCAGCATATCTCAGTCCTACCACTTTTTGTTTGGGAATAGAGGCCAATTGTTTGTGCCGTGCAAACTGGCCTGCAGGCGAAGGGGAGCACCTCAGAAGTGGAAATACAACGGGCGATTTGATGAGAAAGTAGGCAGCAATGTGGATGGCTCTGTTACATAGCTTGCTGTGCACTGAAGAGATCCAGCAGCATATCTCAGTCCTACCACTTTTTGTTTGGGAATAGAGGCCAATTGTTTGTGCTGTGCAAACTGGCCTGCAGGCGAATGGGAGCACCTCAGAAGTGGAAATACAACAGACATTTTGATGAGAAAGGAAAGAGAGACAGCAATGTGGATGTCTCTGTTACATAGCTTGCTGTGCACTGAATATTTACAGCAGCATCTCTCAGTCCTACCACTTTTTGTTTGGGAATAGAGGCCAATTGTTTGTGCTGTGCAAACTGGCCTGCAGGCGAATGGGAGCACCTCAGAAGTGGAAATACAATGGACGATTTGATGAGAAAGGAAGGAGAGACAGCAACGTGGATGGCTCTGTTACATAGCTTGCTGTGCACTGAAGAGATTCAGCAGCATATCTCAGTCCTACCACTTTTTGTTTGGGAATAGAGGCCAATTGTTTGTGCTGTGCAAACTGGCCTGCAGGCGAATGGGAGCACCTCAGAAGTGGAAATACAACGGGCGTTTTGATGAGAAAGGAAAGAGAGACAGCAATGTGGATGTCTCTTTTACATAGCTTGCTGTGCACTGAAGAGATCCAGCAGCATATCTCAGTCCTACCACTTTTTGTTTGGGAATAGAGGCCAATTGTTTGTGCTGTGCAAACTGGCCTGCAGGCGAATGGGAGCACCTCAGAAGTGGAAATACAACAGACGTTTTGATGAGAAAGGAAAGAGAGACAGCAATGTGGATGGCTCTGTTACATAGCTTGCTGTGCACTGAAGAGATCCAGCAGCATAGCTCAGTCCTACCACTTTTTGTTTGGGAATAGGGGCCAATTGTTTGTGCTGTGCAAACTGGCCTGCAGGCGAATGGGAGCACCTCAGAAGTGGAAATACAATGAACGATTTGATGAGAAAGGAGACAGCGATGTGGATGTCTCTGTTACATAGCTTGCTGTGCACTGAAGAGATCCAGCAGCATATCTCAGTCCTACCACTTTTTGTTTGGGAATAGAGGCCAATTGTTTGTGCCGTGCAAACTGGCCTGCAGGCGAAGGGGAGCACCTCAGAAGTGGAAATACAACGGGCGATTTGATGAGAAAGTAGGCAGCAATGTGGATGGCTCTGTTACATAGCTTGCTGTGCACTGAAGAGATCCAGCAGCATATCTCAGTCCTACCACTTTTTGTTTGGGAATAGAGGCCAATTGTTTGTGCTGTGCAAACTGGCCTGCAGGCGAATGGGAGCACCTCAGAAGTGGAAATACAACGGGCGTTTTGATGAGAAAGGAAAGAGAGACAGCAATGTGGATGTCTCTTTTACTTAGCTTTTTGTGCACTGAAGAGATCCAGCAGCATATCTCAGTCCTACCACTTTTTGTTTGGGAATAGAGGCCAATTGTTTGTGCTGTGCAAAGTGGCCTGCAGGCGAATGGGAGCACCTCAGAAGTGGAAATACAGCGGACGTTTTGATGAGAAAGGAAAGAGAGACAGCAATGTGGATGGCTCTGTTACATAGCTTGCTGTGCACTGAAGAGATTCAGCAGCATATCTCAGTCCTACCACTTTTTGTTTGGGAATAGAGGCCAATTGTTTGTGCTGTGCAAAGTGGCCTGCAGGCGAAAGGGAGCACCTCAGAAGTGGAAATACAACGGACGTTTTGATGAGAAAGGAAAGAGAGACAGCAATGTGGATGTCTCTGTTACATAGCTTGCTGTGCGCTGAAGAGATCCAGCAGCATATCTCAGTCCTACCACTTTTTGTTTGGGAATAGAGGCCAATTGTTTGTGCTGTGCAAACTGGCCTGCAGGCGAATGGGAGCACCTCAGAAGTGGAAATACAACGGACGATTTGATGAGAAAGGAGACAGCAATGTGGATGGCTCTGTTACATAGCTTGCTGTGCACTGAAGAGATCCAGCAGCATAGCTCAGTCCTACCACTTTTTGTTTGGGAATAGAGGCCAATTGTTTGTGCTGTGCAAACTGGCCTGCAGGCGAAAGGGAGCACCTCAGAAGTGGAAATACAACAGACATTTTGATGAGAAAGGAAAGAGAGACAGCAATGTGGATGTCTCTGTTACATAGCTTGCTGTGCACTGAATATTTACAGCAGCATCTCTCAGTCCTACCACTTTTTGTTTGGGAATAGAGGCCAATTGTTTGTGCTGTGCAAACTGGCCTGCAGGCGAATGGGAGCACCTCAGAAGTGGAAATACAATGGACGATTTGATGAGAAAGGAAGGAGAGACAGCAACGTGGATGGCTCTGTTACATAGCTTGCTGTGCACTGAAGAGATTCAGCAGCATATCTCAGTCCTACCACTTTTTGTTTGGGAATAGAGGCCAATTGTTTGTGCTGTGCAAACTGGCCTGCAGGCGAATGGGAGCACCTCAGAAGTGGAAATACAACGGGCGTTTTGATGAGAAAGGAAAGAGAGACAGTAGTGTGGATGTCTCTGTTACATAGCTTGCTGTGCACTGAAGAGATCCAGCAGCATCTCTCAGTCCTACCACTTTTTGTTTGGGAATAGAGGCCAATTGTTTGTGCTGTGCAAAGTGGCCTGCAGGCGAATGGGAGCACCTCAGAAGTGGAAATACAATGGACGTTTTGATGAGAAAGGAAAGAGAGACAGCAATGTGGATGGCTCTGTTACATAGCTTGCTGTGCACTGAGGAGATCCAGCAGCATCTCTCAGTCCTACCACTTTTTGTTTGGGAATAGAGGTCAATTGTTTGTGCTGTGCAAAGTGGCCTGCAGGCGAATGGGAGCACCTCAGAAGTGGAAATACAACGGACTTTTTGATGAGAAAGGAAAGAGAGACAGCAATGTGGATGGCTCTGTTACATAGCTTGCTGTGCACTGAAGAGATCCAGCAGCATATCTCAGTCCTACCACGTTTTGTTTGGGAATAGAGGCCAATTGTTTGTGCTGTGCAAACTGGCCTGCAGGCGAATGGGAGCACCTCAGAAGTGGAAATACAACGGACGTTTACATGAGAAAGGAAAGAGAGACAGCAATGTGGATGGCTCTGTTACATAGCTTGCTGTACACTGAAGAGATCCAGCAGCATATCTCAGTCCTACCACTTTTTGTTTGGGAATAGAGGCCAATTGTTTGTGCTGTGCAAAGTGGGCTGCAGGCGAATGGGAGCACCTCAGAAGTGGAAATACGACGGACGTTTTGATGAGAAAGGAAAGGGAGACAGCAATGTGGATGGCTCTGTTACATAGCTTGCTGTGCACTGAAGAGATCCAGCAGCATAGCTCAGTCCTACCACTTTTTGTTTGGGAATAGAGGCCAATTGTTTGTGCTGTGCAAACTGGCCTGCAGGCAAATGGGAGCACCTCAGAAGTGGAAATACAATGGACGTTTTGATGAGAAAGGAGACAGCAATGTGGATGTCTCTGTTACATAGCTTGCTGTGCACTGAAGAGATCCAGCAGCATATCTCAGTCCTACCACTTTTTGTTTGGGAATAGAGGCCAATTGTTTGTGCTGTGCAAACTGGCCTGCAGGCGAAAGGGAGCACCTCAGAAGTGGAAATACAACGGGCTTTTTGATGAGAAAGGAAAGAGAGGCAGCAATGTGGATGTCTCTGTTACATAGCTTGCTGTGCACTGAAGAGATCCAGCAGCATATCTCAGTCCTACCACTTTTTGTTTGGGAATAGGGGCCAATTGTTTGTGCTGTGCAAACTGGCCTGCAGGCGAAAGGGAGCACCTCAGAAGTGGAAATACAACGGACATTTTGATGAGAAAGGAAAGAGAGACAGCAATGTGGATGTCTCTTTTACTTAGCTTTTTGTGCACTGAAGAGATCCAGCAGCATATCTCAGTCCTACCACTTTTTGTTTGGGAATAGAGGCCAATTGTTTGTGCTGTGCAAAGTGGCCTGCAGGCGAATGGGAGCACCTCAGAAGTGGAAATACAGCGGACGTTTTGATGAGAAAGGAAAGAGAGACAGCAATGTGGATGTCTCTGTTACATAGCTTGCTGTGCACTGAAGAGATTCAGCAGCATATCTCAGTCCTACCACTTTTTGTTTGGGAATAGAGGCCAATTGTTTGTGCTGTGCAAAGTGGCCTGCAGGCGAAAGGGAGCACCTCAGAAGTGGAAATACAACGGACGTTTTGATGAGAAAGGAAAGAGAGACAGCAATGTGGATGTCTCTGTTACATAGCTTGCTGTGGGCTGAAGAGATCCAGCAGCATATCTCAGTCCTACCACTTTTTGTTTGGGAATAGAGGCCAATTGTTTGTGCTGTGCAAACTGGCCTGCAGGCGAATGGGAGCACCTCAGAAGTGGAAATACAACGGACGATTTGATGAGAAAGGAAAGAGAGACAGCAATGTGGGTGGCTCTGTTACATAGCTTGCTGTGCACTGAAGAGATCCAGCAGCATATCTCAGTCCTACCACTTTTTGTTTGGGAATAGAGGCCAATTGTTTGTGCTGTGCAAACTGGCGTGCAGGCGAATGGGAGCACCTCAGAAGTGGAAATACAACGGACTTTTTGATGAGAAAGGAAAGAGAGACAGCAATGTGGATGTCTCTGTTACATAGCTTGCTGTGCACTGAAGAGATCCAGCAGCATAGCTCAGTCCTACCACTTTTTGTTTGGGAATAGAGGCCAATTGTTTGTGCTGTGCAAACTGGCCTGCAGGCGAAAGGGAGCACCTCAGAAGTGGAAAAACTACGGACGTTTTGATGAGAAAGGAAAGAGAGACAGCAATGTGGATGGCTCTGTTACAGAGCTTGCTGTGCACTGAAGAGATCCAGCAGCATATCTCAGTCCTACCACTTTTTGTTTGGGAATAGGGGCCAATTGTTTGTGCTGTGCAAACTGGCCTGCAGGCGAAAGGGAGCACCTCAGAAGTGGAAATACAACGGACGTTTTGATGAGAAAGGAAAGAGAGACAGCAATGTGGATGGCTCTGTTACATAGCTTGCTGTGTACTGAAGAGATCCAGCAGCATAGCTCAGTCCTACCACTATTTGTTTGGGAATAGAGGCCAATTGTTTGTGCTGTGCAAACTGGCCTGCAGGCGAATGGGAGCACCTCAGAAGTGGAAATACAGTGGACGATTTGATGAGAAAGGAGACAGCAATGTGGATGGCTCTGTTACATAGCTTGCTGTGCACTGAAGAGATCCAGCAGCATATCTCAGTCCTACCACTTTTTGTTTGGGAATAGAGGCCAATTGTTTGTGCTGTGCAAACTGGCCTGCAGGCGAATGGGAGCACCTCAGAAGTGGAAATACAACGGACTTTTTGATGAGAAAGGAAAGAGAGACAGCAATGTGGATGGCTCTGTTACATAGCTTGCTGTGCACTGAAGAGATCCAGCAGCATCTTTCAGTCCTACCACTTTTTGTTTGGGAATAGAGGCCAATTGTTTGTGCTGTGCAAACTGGCCTGCAGGCGAAAGGGAGCACCTCAGAAGTGGAAATACGACGGACGTTTTGATGAGAAAGGAAAGAGAGACAGCAATGTGGATGGCTCTGTTACAGAGCTTGCTGTGCACTGAAGAGATCCAGCAGCATATCTCAGTCCTACCACTTTTTGTTTGGGAATAGAGGCCAATTGTTTGTGCTGTGCAAACTGGCCTGCAGGCGAATGGGAGCACCTCAGAAGTGGAAATACAACGGACTTTTTGATGAGAAAGGAAAGAGAGACAGCAATGTGGATGTCTCTGTTACATAGCTTGCTGTGCACTGAAGAGATCCAGCAGCATATCTCAGTCCTACCACTTTTTGTTTGGGAATAGAGGCCAATTGTTTGTGCTGTGCAAAGTGGCCTGCAGGCGAATGGGAGCACCTCAGAAGTGGAAATACAACGGGCGTTTTGATGAGAAAGGAAAGAGAGACAGCAATGTGGATGTCTCTTTTACATAGCTTTTTGTGCACTGAAGAGATCCAGCAGCATATCTCAGTCCTACCACTTTTTGTTTGGGAATAGAGGCCAATTGTTTGTGCTGTGCAAAGTGGGCTGCAGGCGAATGGGAGCACCTCAGAAGTGGAAATACAACGGACTTTTTGATGAGAAAGGAAAGAGAGACAGCAATGTGGATGGCTCTGTTACATAGCTTGCTGTGCACTGAAGAGATCCAGCAGCATAGCTCAGTCCTACCACTTTTTGTTTGGGAATAGAGGCCAATTGTTTGTGCTGTGCAAACTGGCCTGCAGGCGAAAGGGAGCACCTCAGAAGTGGAAATACAATGGACGTTTTGATGAGAAAGGAAAGAGAGACAGCAATGTGGATGGCTCTGTTACATAGCTTGCTGTGCACTGAAGAGATCCAGCAGCATATCTCAGTCCTACCACTTTTTGTTTGGGAATAGAGGCCAATTGTTTGTGCTGTGCAAACTGGCCTGCAGGCGAAAGGGAGCACCTCAGAAGTGGAAATACAACAGACATTTTGATGAGAAAGGAAAGAGAGACAGCAATGTGGATGTCTCTGTTACATAGCTTGCTGTGCACTGAAGATTTACAGCAGCATCTCTCAGTCCTACCACTTTTTGTTTGGGAATAGAGGCCAATTGTTTGTGCTGTGCAAACTGGCCTGCAGGCGAATGGGAGCACCTCAGAAGTGGAAATACAATGGACGTTTTGATGAGAAAGGAAAGAGAGACAGCAATGTGGATGGCTCTGTTACATAGCTTGCTGTGCACTGAGGAGATCCAGCAGCATATCTCAGTCCTACCACTTTTTGTTTGGGAATAGAGGCCAATTGTTTGTGCTGTGCAAAGTGGGCTGCAGGCGAATGGGAGCACCTCAGAAGTGGAAATACAACGGACTTTTTGATGAGAAAGGAAAGAGAGACAGCAATGTGGATGGCTCTGTTACATAGCTTGCTGTGCACTGAAGAGATCCAGCAGCATAGCTCAATCCTACCACGTTTTGTTTGGGAATAGAGGCCAATTGTTTGTGCTGTGCAAACTGGCCTGCAGGCGAAAGGGAGCACCTCAGAAGTGGAAATACAACGGGCGTTTTGATGAGAAAGGAAAGAGAGACAGCAATGTGGATGTCTCTTTTACATAGCTTGCTGTGCACTGAAGAGATCCAGCAGCATATCTCAGTCCTACCACTTTTTGTTTGGGAATAGAGGCCAATTGTTTGTGCTGTGCAAACTGGCCTGCAGGCGAATGGGAGCACCTCAGAAGTGGAAATACAACAGACGTTTTGATGAGAAAGGAAAGAGAGACAGCAATGTGGATGGCTCTGTTACATAGCTTGCTGTGCACTGAAGAGATCCAGCAGCATAGCTCAGTCCTACCACTTTTTGTTTGGGAATAGGGGCCAATTGTTTGTGCTGTGCAAACTGGCCTGCAGGCAAATGGGAGCACCTCAGAAGTGGAAATACAATGAACGATTTGATGAGAAAGGAGACAGCGATGTGGATGTCTCTGTTACATAGCTTGCTGTGCACTGAAGAGATCCAGCAGCATATCTCAGTCCTACCACTTTTTGTTTGGGAATAGAGGCCAATTGTTTGTGCTGTGCAAACTGGCCTGCAGGCGAAGGGGAGCACCTCAGAAGTGGAAATACAACGGGCGATTTGATGAGAAAGGAGACAGCAATGTGGATGGCTCTGTTACATAGCTTGCTGTGCACTGAAGAGATCCAGCAGCATATCTCAGTCCTACCACTTTTTGTTTGGGAATAGAGGCCAATTGTTTGTGCTGTGCAAACTGGCCTGCAGGCGAAAGGGAGCACCTCAGAAGTGGAAATACAACGGGCGTTTTGATGAGAAAGGAAAGAGAGACAGCAATGTGGATGTCTCTTTTACTTAGCTTTTTGTGCACTGAAGAGATCCAGCAGCATATCTCAGTCCTACCACTTTTTGTTTGGGAATAGAGGCCAATTGTTTGTGCTGTGCAAAGTGGCCTGCAGGCGAATGGGAGCACCTCAGAAGTGGAAATACAGCGGACGTTTTGATGAGAAAGGAAAGAGAGACAGCAATGTGGATGGCTCTGTTACATAGCTTGCTGTGCACTGAAGAGATTCAGCAGCATATCTCAGTCCTACCACTTTTTGTTTGGGAATAGAGGCCAATTGTTTGTGCTGTGCAAAGTGGCCTGCAGGCGAAAGGGAGCACCTCAGAAGTGGAAATACAACGGACGTTTTGATGAGAAAGGAAAGAGAGACAGCAATGTGGATGTCTCTGTTACATAGCTTGCTGTGCGCTGAAGAGATCCAGCAGCATATCTCAGTCCTACCACTTTTTGTTTGGGAATAGAGGCCAATTGTTTGTGCTGTGCAAACTGGCCTGCAGGCGAATGGGAGCACCTCAGAAGTGGAAATACAACGGACGATTTGATGAGAAAGGAGACAGCAATGTGGATGGCTCTGTTACATAGCTTGCTGTGCACTGAAGAGATCCAGCAGCATAGCTCAGTCCTACCACTTTTTGTTTGGGAATAGAGGCCAATTGTTTGTGCTGTGCAAACTGGCCTGCAGGCGAAAGGGAGCACCTCAGAAGTGGAAATACAACAGACATTTTGATGAGAAAGGAAAGAGAGACAGCAATGTGGATGTCTCTGTTACATAGCTTGCTGTGCACTGAATATTTACAGCAGCATCTCTCAGTCCTACCACTTTTTGTTTGGGAATAGAGGCCAATTGTTTGTGCTGTGCAAACTGGCCTGCAGGCGAATGGGAGCACCTCAGAAGTGGAAATACAATGGACGATTTGATGAGAAAGGAAGGAGAGACAGCAACGTGGATGGCTCTGTTACATAGCTTGCTGTGCACTGAAGAGATTCAGCAGCATATCTCAGTCCTACCACTTTTTGTTTGGGAATAGAGGCCAATTGTTTGTGCTGTGCAAACTGGCCTGCAGGCGAATGGGAGCACCTCAGAAGTGGAAATACAACGGGCGTTTTGATGAGAAAGGAAAGAGAGACAGTAGTGTGGATGTCTCTGTTACATAGCTTGCTGTGCACTGAAGAGATCCAGCAGCATCTCTCAGTCCTACCACTTTTTGTTTGGGAATAGAGGCCAATTGTTTGTGCTGTGCAAACTGGCCTGCAGGCGAATGGGAGCACCTCAGAAGTGGAAATACAATGGACGTTTTGATGAGAAAGGAAAGAGAGACAGCAATGTGGATGGCTCTGTTACATAGCTTGCTGTGCACTGAAGAGATCCAGCAGCATATCTCAGTCCTACCACGTTTTGTTTGGGAATAGAGGCCAATTGTTTGTGCTGTGCAAACTGGCCTGCAGGCGAATGGGAGCACCTCAGAAGTGGAAATACAACGGACGTTTACATGAGAAAGGAAAGAGAGACAGCAATGTGGATGGCTCTGTTACATAGCTTGCTGTACACTGAAGAGATCCAGCAGCATATCTCAGTCCTACCACTTTTTGTTTGGGAATAGAGGCCAATTGTTTGTGCTGTGCAAAGTGGGCTGCAGGCGAATGGGAGCACCTCAGAAGTGGAAATACGAAGGACGTTTTGATGAGAAAGGAAAGAGAGACAGCAATGTGGATGGCTCTGTTACATAGCTTGCTGTGCACTGAAGAGATCCAGCAGCATAGCTCAGTCCTACCACTTTTTGTTTGGGAATAGAGGCCAATTGTTTGTGCTGTGCAAACTGGCCTGCAGGCAAATGGGAGCACCTCAGAAGTGGAAATACAATGGACGTTTTGATGAGAAAGGAGACAGCAATGTGGATGTCTCTGTTACATAGCTTGCTGTGCACTGAAGAGATCCAGCAGCATATCTCAGTCCTACCACTTTTTGTTTGGGAATAGAGGCCAATTGTTTGTGCTGTGCAAACTGGCCTGCAGGCGAAAGGGAGCACCTCAGAAGTGGAAATACAACGGGCTTTTTGATGAGAAAGGAAAGAGAGGCAGCAATGTGGATGTCTCTGTTACATAGCTTGCTGTGCACTGAAGAGATCCAGCAGCATATCTCAGTCCTACCACTTTTTGTTTGGGAATAGAGGCCAATTGTTTGTGCTGTGCAAACTGGCCTGCAGGCGAAAGGGAGCACCTCAGAAGTGGAAATACAACGGGCGTTTTGATGAGAAAGGAAAGAGAGACAGCAATGTGGATGTCTCTTTTACTTAGCTTTTTGTGCACTGAAGAGATCCAGCAGCATATCTCAGTCCTACCACTTTTTGTTTGGGAATAGAGGCCAATTGTTTGTGCTGTGCGAACTGGCCTGCAGGCGAATGGGAGCACCTCAGAAGTGGAAATACAGCGGACGTTTTGATGAGAAAGGAAAGAGAGACAGCAATGTGGATGGCTCTGTTACATAGCTTGCTGTGCACTGAAGAGATTCAGCAGCATATCTCAGTCCTACCACTTTTTGTTTGGGAATAGAGGCCAATTGTTTGTGCTGTGCAAAGTGGCCTGCAGGCGAAAGGGAGCACCTCAGAAGTGGAAATACAGCGGACGTTTTGATGAGAAAGGAAAGAGAGACAGCAATGTGGATGTCTCTGTTACATAGCTTGCTGTGCGCTGAAGAGATCCAGCAGCATATCTCAGTCCTACCACTTTTTGTTTGGGAATAGAGGCCAATTGTTTGTGCTGTGCAAACTGGCCTGCAGGCGAATGGGAGCACCTCAGAAGTGGAAATACAACGGACGATTTGATGAGAAAGGAAAGAGAGACAGCAATGTGGATGGCTCTGTTACATAGCTTGCTGTGCACTGAAGAGATCCAGCAGCATATCTCAGTCCTACCACTTTTTGTTTGGGAATAGAGGCCAATTGTTTGTGCTGTGCAAACTGGCGTGCAGGCGAATGGGAGCACCTCAGAAGTGGAAATACAACAGACATTTTGATGAGAAAGGAAAGAGAGACAGCAATGTGGATGTCTCTGTTACATAGCTTGCTGTGCACTGAATATTTACAGCAGCATCTCTCAGTCCTACCACTTTTTGTTTGGGAATAGAGGCAAATTGTTTGTGCTGTGCAAACTGGCCTGCAGGCGAATGGGAGCACCTCAGAAGTGGAAATACAATGGACGATTTGATGAGAAAGGAAGGAGAGACAGCAATGTGGATGGCTCTGTTACATAGCTTGCTGTGCACTGAAGAGATTCAGCAGCATATCTCAGTCCTACCACTTTTTGTTTGGGAATAGAGGCCAATTGTTTGTGCTGTGCAAACTGGCCTGCAGGCGAATGGGAGCACCTCAGAAGTGGAAATACAACGGACGTTTTGATGAGAAAGGAAAGAGAGACAGCAATGTGGATGGCTCTGTTACATAGCTTGCTGTGCACTGAAGAGATCCAGCAGCATATTTCTGTCCTGTCTATCGTTGTGTGGGAACAGAGGCCAAATGTTTGTGCTGTGCAAACTGGCCTGCAGGCGAAAGGTTGCACCTCAGAAATGGGAATTCAATGGACGTTTTGATGAGAATGGAAAGAGAGACAGCAATGTGGATGGCTCTGTTACATAGCTTGCTGTGCACTGAAGAGATCCAGCAGCATATCTCAGTCCTACCACTTTTTGTTTGGGAATAGAGGCCAATTGTTTGTGCTGTGCAAACTGGCCTGCAGGCGAAAGGGAGCACCTCAGAAGTGGAAATACAACGGACGTTTTGATGAGAAAGGAAAGAGAGACAGCAATGTGGATGGCTCTGTTACATAGCTTGCTGTGTACTGAAGAGATCCAGCAGCATAGCTCAGTCCTACCACTATTTGTTTGGGAATAGAGGCCAATTGTTTGTGCTGTGCAAACTGGCCTGCAGGCAAATGGGTGCACCTCAGAAGTGGAAATACAGTGGACGATTTGATGAGAAAGGAGACAGCAATGTGGATGTCTCTGTTACATAGCTTGCTGTGCACTGAAGAGATCCAACAGCATAGCTCAGTCCTACCACTTTTTGTTTGGGAATAGAGGCCAATTGTTTGTGCTGTGCAAACTGGCCTGCAGGCGAATGGGAGCACCTCAGAAGTGGAAATACAACGGACGTTTTGATGAGAAAGGAAAGAGAGACAGCAATGTGGATGGCTCTGTTACAGAGCTTGCTGTGCACTGAAGAGATATAACAGCATAGCTCAGTCCTACCACTTTTTGTTTGGGAATAGAGGCCAATTGTTTGTGCTGTGCAAAGTGGCCTGCAGGCGAAAGGGAGCACCTCAGAAGTGGAAATACAACGGACGATTTGATGAGAAAGGAAAGAGAGACAGCAATGTGGATGGCTCTGTTACATAGCTTGCTGTGCACTGAAGAGATCCAGCAGCATATCTCAGTCCTACCACTTTTTGTTTCCGAAGAGAGGCCAATTGTTTGTGCTGTGCAAACTGGCCTGCAGGCGAAAGGGAGCACCTCAGAAGTGGAAATACGACGGGCGTTTTGATGAGAAAGGAAAGAGAGACAGCAATGTGGATGGCTCTGTTACATAGCTTGCTGTGCACTGAAGAGATCCAGCAGCATATCGCAGTCCTGTCTATCACTGTTTGGGAACAGAGGCCAATTGTTTGTGCTGTGCAAAGTGGCCTGCAGGCGAAAGCTTGCACTTCCGAAATGGGAATACGATGGACGTGTTGATGAGAATGGAAAGAGAGATAGCAATGTGGATGGCTCTGTTACATAGCTTGCTGTGCACTGAAGAGATCCAGCAGCATATCTCAGTCCTACCACTTTTTGTTTGGGAATAGAGGCCAATTGTTTGTGCTGTGCAAACTGGCCTGCAGGCGAATGGGAGCACCTCAGAAGTGGAAATACAACGGGCTTTTTGATGAGAAAGGAAAGAGAGACAGCAATGTGGATGGCTCTGTTACATAGCTTGCTGTGCACTGAAGAGATCCAGCAGCATATCTCAGTCCTACCACTTTTTGTTTGGGAATAGAGGCCAATTGCTTGTGCTGTGCAAACTGGCCTGCAGGCGAATGGGAGCACCTCAGAAGTGGAAATACAACGGACGTTTTGATGAGAAAGGAAAGAGAGACAGCAATGTGGATGTCTCTGTTTCATAGTTTGTTGTGCACTGAAGAGATCCAGCAGCATCTTTCAGTCCTCCCACTTTTTGTTTGGGAACAGAGGCCAATTGTTTGTGCTGTGCAAAGTGGCCTGCAGGCAAATGGGAGCACCTCAGAAGTGGAAATACAACGGGCGTTTTGATGAGAAAGGAAAGAGAGACAGTAGTGTCGATGTCTCTGTTACATAGCTTGCTGTGCACTGAAGAGATCCAGCAGCATCTCTCAGTCCTACCACTTTTTGTTTGGGAATAGAGGCCAATTGTTTGTGCTGTGCAAACTGGGCTGCAGGCGAATGGGAGCACCTCAGAAGTGGAAATACAACGGGCGTTTTGATGAGAAAGGAAAGAGAGACAGCAATGTGGATGGCTCTGTTACATAGCTTGCTGTGCACTGAAGAGATCCAGCAGCATATCTCAGTCCTACCACTTTTGGTTTCCGAAGAGAGGCCAATTGTTTGTGCTGTGCAAACTGGCCTGCAGGCGAAAGGGAGCACCTCAGAAGTGGAAATACAACGGGCGTTTTGATGAGAAAGGAAAGAGAGACAGCAATGTGGATGGCTCTGTTACATAGCTTGCTGTGCACTGAAGAGATCCAGCAGCATATCTCAGTCCTACCACTTTTTGTTTGGGAATAGAGGCCAATTGTTTGTGCTGTGCAAAGTGGCCTGCAGGCGAAAGGGAGCACCTCAGAAGTGGAAATACAACGGGCGTTTTGATGAGAAAGGAAAGAGAGACAGCAATGTGGATGTCTCTGTTACATAGCTTGCTGTGTACTGAAGAGATCCAGCAGCATATCTCAGTCCTAACACTTTTTGTTTGGGAATAGAGGCCAATTGTTTGTGCTGTGCAAACTGGCCTGCAGGCGAATGGGAGCACCTCAGAAGTGGAAATACAACGGACGATTTGATGAGAAAGGAGGCAGCAATGTGGATGGCTCTGTTACATAGCTTGCTGTGCACTGAAGAGATCCAGCAGCATATCTCAGTCCTACCACTTTTTGTTTGGGAATAGAGGCCAATTGTTTGTGCTGTGCAAACTGGCCTGCAGGCGAATGGGAGCACCTCAGAAGTGGAAATACAGCGGACGTTTTGATGAGAAAGGAAAGAGAGACAGCAATGTGGATGGCTCTGTTACATAGCTTGCTGTGCACTGAACAGATTCAGCAGCATATCTCAGTCCTACCACTTTTTGTTTGGGAATAGAGGCCAATTGTTTGTGCTGTGCAAAGTGGCCTGCAGGCGAAAGGGAGCACCTCAGAAGTGGAAATACAACGGACGTTTTGATGAGAAAGGAAAGAGAGACAGCAATGTGGATGTCTCTGTTACATAGCTTGCTGTGCGCTGAAGAGATCCAGCAGCATATCTCAGTCCTACCACTTTTTGTTTGGGAATAGAGGCCAATTGTTTGTGCTGTGCAAACTGGCCTGCAGGCGAATGGGAGCACCTCAGAAGTGGAAATACAACGGACGATTTGATGAGAAAGGAGACAGCAATGTGGATGGCTCTGTTACATAGCTTGCTGTGCACTGAAGAGATCCAGCAGCATAGCTCAGTCCTACCACTTTTTGTTTGGGAATAGAGGCCAATTGTTTGTGCTGTGCAAACTGGCCTGCAGGCGAAAGGGAGCACCTCAGAAGTGGAAATACAACAGACATTTTGATGAGAAAGGAAAGAGAGACAGCAATGTGGATGTCTCTGTTACATAGCTTGCTGTGCACTGAATATTTACAGCAGCATCTCTCAGTCCTACCACTTTTTGTTTGGGAATAGAGGCCAATTGTTTGTGCTGTGCAAACTGGCCTGCAGGCGAATGGGAGCACCTCAGAAGTGGAAATACAATGGACGATTTGATGAGAAAGGAAGGAGAGACAGCAACGTGGATGGCTCTGTTACATAGCTTGCTGTGCACTGAAGAGATTCAGCAGCATATCTCAGTCCTACCACTTTTTGTTTGGGAATAGAGGCCAATTGTTTGTGCTGTGCAAACTGGCCTGCAGGCGAATGGGAGCACCTCAGAAGTGGAAATACAACGGGCGTTTTGATGAGAAAGGAAAGAGAGACAGCAATGTGGATGTCTCTTTTACATAGCTTGCTGTGCACTGAAGAGATCCAGCAGCATATCTCAGTCCTACCACTTTTTGTTTGGGAATAGAGGCCAATTGTTTGTGCTGTGCAAACTGGCCTGCAGGCGAATGGGAGCACCTCAGAAGTGGAAATACAACAGACGTTTTGATGAGAAAGGAAAGAGAGACAGCAATGTGGATGGCTCTGTTACATAGCTTGCTGTGCACTGAAGAGATCCAGCAGCATAGCTCAGTCCTACCACTTTTTGTTTGGGAATAGAGGCCAATTGTTTGTGCTGTGCAAACTGGCCTGCAGGCAAATGGGAGCACCTCAGAAGTGGAAATACAATGAACGATTTGATGAGAAAGGAGACAGCGATGTGGATGTCTCTGTTACATAGCTTGCTGTGCACTGAAGAGATCCAGCAGCATATCTCAGTCCTACCACTTTTTGTTTGGGAATAGAGGCCAATTGTTTGTGCCGTGCAAACTGGCCTGCAGGCGAAGGGGAGCACCTCAGAAGTGGAAATACAACGGGCGATTTGATGAGAAAGGAGACAGCAATGTGGATGGCTCTGTTACATAGCTTGCTGTGCACTGAAGAGATCCAGCAGCATATCTCAGTCCTACCACTTTTTGTTTGGGAATAGAGGCCAATTGTTTGTGCTGTGCAAACTGGCCTGCAGGCGAAAGGGAGCACCTCAGAAGTGGAAATACAACGGGCGTTTTGATGAGAAAGGAAAGAGAGACAGCAATGTGGATGTCTCTTTTACTTAGCTTTTTGTGCACTGAAGAGATCCAGCAGCATATCTCAGTCCTACCACTTTTTGTTTGGGAATAGAGGCCAATTGTTTGTGCTGTGCAAAGTGGCCTGCAGGCGAATGGGAGCACCTCAGAAGTGGAAATACAGCGGACGTTTTGATGAGAAAGGAAAGAGAGACAGCAATGTGGATGGCTCTGTTACATAGCTTGCTGTGCACTGAAGAGATTCAGCAGCATATCTCAGTCCTACCACTTTTTGTTTGGGAATAGAGGCCAATTGTTTGTGCTGTGCAAAGTGGCCTGCAGGCGAAAGGGAGCACCTCAGAAGTGGAAATACAACGGACGTTTTGATGAGAAAGGAAAGAGAGACAGCAATGTGGATGTCTCTGTTACATAGCTTGCTGTGCGCTGAAGAGATCCAGCAGCATATCTCAGTCCTACCACTTTTTGTTTGGGAATAGAGGCCAATTGTTTGTGCTGTGCAAACTGGCCTGCAGGCGAATGGGAGCACCTCAGAAGTGGAAATACAACGGACGATTTGATGAGAAAGGAGACAGCAATGTGGATGGCTCTGTTACATAGCTTGCTGTGCACTGAAGAGATCCAGCAGCATAGCTCAGTCCTACCACTTTTTGTTTGGGAATAGAGGCCAATTGTTTGTGCTGTGCAAACTGGCCTGCAGGCGAAAGGGAGCACCTCAGAAGTGGAAATACAACAGACATTTTGATGAGAAAGGAAAGAGAGACAGCAATGTGGATGTCTCTGTTACATAGCTTGCTGTGCACTGAATATTTACAGCAGCATCTCTCAGTCCTACCACTTTTTGTTTGGGAATAGAGGCCAATTGTTTGTGCTGTGCAAACTGGCCTGCAGGCGAATGGGAGCACCTCAGAAGTGGAAATACAACAGACATTTTGATGAGAAAGGAAAGAGAGACAGCAATGTGGATGGCTCTGTTACATAGCTTGCTGTACACTGAAGAGATCCAGCAGCATATCTCAGTCCTACCACTTTTTGTTTGGGAATAGAGGCCAATTGTTTGTGCTGTGCAAAGTGGGCTGCAGGCGAATGGGAGCACCTCAGAAGTGGAAATACGACGGACGTTTTGATGAGAAAGGAAAGAGAGACAGCAATGTGGATGGCTCTGTTACATAGCTTGCTGTGCACTGAAGAGATCCAGCAGCATAGCTCAGTCCTACCACTTTTTGTTTGGGAATAGAGGCCAATTGTTTGTGCTGTGCAAACTGGCCTGCAGGCAAATGGGAGCACCTCAGAAGTGGAAATACAATGGACGTTTTGATGAGAAAGGAGACAGCAATGTGGATGTCTCTGTTACATAGCTTGCTGTGCACTGAAGAGATCCAGCAGCATATCTCAGTCCTACCACTTTTTGTTTGGGAATAGAGGCCAATTGTTTGTGCTGTGCAAACTGGCCTGCAGGCGAAAGGGAGCACCTCAGAAGTGGAAATACAACGGGCTTTTTGATGAGAAAGGAAAGAGAGGCAGCAATGTGGATGTCTCTGTTACATAGCTTGCTGTGCACTGAAGAGATCCAGCAGCATAGCTCAGTCCTACCACTTTTTGTTTGGGAATAGAGGCCAATTGTTTGTGCTGTGCAAACTGGCCTGCAGGCGAAAGGGAGCACCTCAGAAGTGGAAATACAACGGGCGTTTTGATGAGAAAGGAAAGAGAGACAGCAATGTGGATGTCTCTTTTACTTAGCTTTTTGTGCACTGAAGAGATCCAGCAGCATATCTCAGTCCTACCACTTTTTGTTTGGGAATAGAGGCCAATTGTTTGTGCTGTGCAAAGTGGCCTGCAGGCGAATGGGAGCACCTCAGAAGTGGAAATACAGCGGACGTTTTGATGAGAAAGGAAAGAGAGACAGCAATGTGGATGGCTCTGTTACATAGCTTGCTGTGCACTGAAGAGATTCAGCAGCATATCTCAGTCCTACCACTTTTTGTTTGGGAATAGAGGCCAATTGTTTGTGCTGTGCAAACTGGCGTGCAGGCGAATGGGAGCACCTCAGAAGTGGAAATACAACGGACTTTTTGATGAGAAAGGAAAGAGAGACAGCAATGTGGATGGCTCTGTTACATAGCTTGCTGTGCACTGAAGAGATCCAGCAGCATAGCTCAGTCCTACCACTTTTTGTTTGGGAATAGAGGCCAATTGTTTGTGCTGTGCAAACTGGCCTGCAGGCGAAAGGGAGCACCTCAGAAGTGGAAATACGACGGACGTTTTGATGAGAAAGGAAAGAGAGACAGCAATGTGGATGGCTCTGTTACAGAGCTTGCTGTGCACTGAAGAGATCCAGCAGCATATCTCAGTCCTACCACTTTTTGTTTGGGAATAGAGGCCAATTGTTTGTGCTGTGCAAACTGGCCTGCAGGCGAATGGGAGCACCTCAGAAGTGGAAATACAACGGACTTTTTGATGAGAAAGGAAAGAGAGACAGCAATGTGGATGGCTCTGTTACATAGCTTGCTGTGCACTGAAGAGATCCAGCAGCATATTTCTGTCCTGTCTATCGTTGTGTGGGAACAGAGGCCAAATGTTTGTGCTGTGCAAACTGGCCTGCAGGCGAAAGGTTGCACCTCAGAAATGGGAATTCAATGGACGTTTTGATGAGAATGGAAAGAGAGACAGCAATGTGGATGGCTCTGTTACATAGCTTGCTGTGCACTGAAGAGATCCAGCAGCATATCTCAGTCCTACCACTTTTTGTTTGGGAATAGGGGCCAATTGTTTGTGCTGTGCAAACTGGCCTGCAGGCGAAAGGGAGCACCTCAGAAGTGGAAATACAACGGACGTTTTGATGAGAAAGGAAAGAGAGACAGCAATGTGGATGGCTCTGTTACATAGCTTGCTGTGTACTGAAGAGATCCAGCAGCATAGCTCAGTCCTACCACTATTTGTTTGGGAATAGAGGCCAATTGTTTGTGCTGTGCAAACTGGCCTGCAGGCGAATGGGAGCACCTCAGAAGTGGAAATACAGTGGACGATTTGATGAGAAAGGAGACAGCAATGTGGATGGCTCTGTTACATAGCTTGCTGTGCACTGAAGAGATCCAGCAGCATATCTCAGTCCTACCACTTTTTGTTTGGGAATAGAGGCCAATTGTTTGTGCTGTGCAAACTGGCCTGCAGGCGAATGGGAGCACCTCAGAAGTGGAAATACAACGGACTTTTTGATGAGAAAGGAAAGAGAGACAGCAATGTGGATGGCTCAGTTACATAGCTTGCTGTGCACTGAAGAGATCCAGCAGCATAGCTCAGTCCTACCACTTTTTGTTTGGGAATAGAGGCCAATTGTTTGTGCTGTGCAAACTGGCCTGCAGGCGAAAGGGAGCACCTCAGAAGTGGAAATACGACGGACGTTTTGATGAGAAAGGAAAGAGAGACAGCAATGTGGATGGCTCTGTTACAGAGCTTGCTGTGCACTGAAGAGATCCAGCAGCATATCTCAGTCCTACCACTTTTTGTTTGGGAATAGAGGCCAATTGTTTGTGCTGTGCAAACTGGCCTGCAGGCGAATGGGAGCACCTCAGAAGTGGAAATACAACGGACTTTTTGATGAGAAAGGAAAGAGAGACAGCAATGTGGATGTCTCTGTTACATAGCTTGCTGTGCACTGAAGAGATCCAGCAGCATATCTCAGTCCTACCACTTTTTGTTTGGGAATAGAGGCCAATTGTTTGTGCTGTGCAAACTGGCCTGCAGGCGAATGGGAGCACCTCAGAAGTGGAAATACAACGGGCGTTTTGATGAGAAAGGAAAGAGAGACAGCAATGTGGATGTCTCTTTTACATAGCTTTTTGTGCACTGAAGAGATCCAGCAGCATATCTCAGTCCTACCACTTTTTGTTTGGGAATAGAGGCCAATTGTTTGTGCTGTGCAAAGTGGGCTGCAGGCGAATGGGAGCACCTCAGAAGTGGAAATACAACGGGCGTTTTGATGAGAAAGGAAAGAGAGACAGCAATGTGGATGGCTCTGTTACATAGCTTGCTGTGCACTGAAGAGATCCAGCAGCATAGCTCAGTCCTACCACTTTTTGTTTGGGAATAGAGGCCAATTGTTTGTGCTGTGCAAACTGGCCTGCAGGCGAAAGGGAGCACCTCAGAAGTGGAAATACAATGGACGTTTTGATGAGAAAGGAAAGAGAGACAGCAATGTGGATGGCTCTGTTACATAGCTTGCTGTGCACTGAAGAGATCCAGCAGCATATCTCAGTCCTACCACTTTTTGTTTGGGAATAGAGGCCAATTGTTTGTGCTGTGCAAACTGGCCTGCAGGCGAATGGGAGCACCTCAGAAGTGGAAATACAACGGACGATTTGATGAGAAAGGAGACAGCAATGTGGATGTCTCTGTTACATAGCTTGCTGTGCACTGAAGAGATCCAGCAGCATATCTCAGTCCTACCACTTTTTGTTTGGGAATAGAGGCCAATTGTTTGTGCTGTGCAAACTGGCCTGCAGGCGAAAGGGAGCACCTCAGAAGTGGAAATACAACAGACATTTTGATGAGAAAGGAAAGAGAGACAGCAATGTGGATGTCTCTGTTACATAGCTTGCTGTGCACTGAAGATTTACAGCAGCATCTCTCAGTCCTACCACTTTTTGTTTGGGAATAGAGGCCAATTGTTTGTGCTGTGCAAACTGGCCTGCAGGCGAATGGGAGCACCTCAGAAGTGGAAATACAATGGACGTTTTGATGAGAAAGGAAAGAGAGACAGCAATGTGGATGGCTCTGTTACATAGCTTGCTGTGCACTGAGGAGATCCAGCAGCATATCTCAGTCCTACCACTTTTTGTTTGGGAATAGAGGCCAATTGTTTGTGCTGTGCAAAGTGGGCTGCAGGCGAATGGGAGCACCTCAGAAGTGGAAATACAACGGACTTTTTGATGAGAAAGGAAAGAGAGACAGCAATGTGGATGGCTCTGTTACATAGCTTGCTGTGCACTGAAGAGATCCAGCAGCATAGCTCAATCCTACCACGTTTTGTTTGGGAATAGAGGCCAATTGTTTGTGCTGTGCAAACTGGCCTGCAGGCGAAAGGGAGCACCTCAGAAGTGGAAATACAACAGACGTTTTGATGAGAAAGGAAAGAGAGACAGCAATGTGGATGGCTCTGTTACATAGCTTGCTGTGCACTGAAGAGATCCAGCAGCATAGCTCAGTCCTACCACTTTTTGTTTGGGAATAGGGGCCAATTGTTTGTGCTGTGCAAACTGGCCTGCAGGCAAATGGGAGCACCTCAGAAGTGGAAATACAATGAACGATTTGATGAGAAAGGAGACAGCAATGTGGATGGCTCTGTTACATAGCTTGCTGTGCACTGAAGAGATCCAGCAGCATATCTCAGTCCTACCACTTTTTGTTTGGGAATAGAGGCCAATTGTTTGTGCCGTGCAAACTGGCCTGCAGGCGAAGGGGAGCACCTCAGAAGTGGAAATACAACGGGCGATTTGATGAGAAAGGAGGCAGCAATGTGGATGGCTCTGTTACATAGCTTGCTGTGCACTGAAGAGATCCAGCAGCATATCTCAGTCCTACCACTTTTTGTTTGGGAATAGAGGCCAATTGTTTGTGCTGTGCAAACTGGCCTGCAGGCGAAAGGGAGCACCTCAGAAGTGGAAATACAACGGGCGTTTTGATGAGAAAGGAAAGAGAGACAGCAATGTGGATGTCTCTTTTACTTAGCTTTTTGTGCACTGAAGAGATCCAGCAGCATATCTCAGTCCTACCACTTTTTGTTTGGGAATAGAGGCCAATTGTTTGTGCTGTGCAAAGTGGCCTGCAGGCGAATGGGAGCACCTCAGAAGTGGAAATACAGCGGACGTTTTGATGAGAAAGGAAAGAGAGACAGCAATGTGGATGGCTCTGTTACATAGCTTGCTGTGCACTGAAGAGATTCAGCAGCATATCTCAGTCCTACCACTTTTTGTTTGGGAATAGAGGCCAATTGTTTGTGCTGTGCAAAGTGGCCTGCAGGCGAAAGGGAGCACCTCAGAAGTGGAAATACGACGGACGTTTTGATGAGAAAGGAAAGAGAGACAGCAATGTGGATGTCTCTGTTACAGAGCTTGCTGTGCACTGAAGAGATCCAGCAGCATATCTCAGTCCTACCACTTTTTGTTTGGGAATAGAGGCCAATTGTTTGTGCTGTGCAAACTGGCCTGCAGGCGAATGGGAGCACCTCAGAAGTGGAAATACAACGGACTTTTTGATGAGAAAGGAAAGAGAGACAGCAATGTGGATGTCTCTGTTACATAGCTTGCTGTGCACTGAAGAGATCCAGCAGCATATCTCAGTCCTACCACTTTTTGTTTGGGAATAGAGGCCAATTGTTTGTGCTGTGCAAACTGGCCTGCAGGCGAATGGGAGCACCTCAGAAGTGGAAATACAACGGGCGTTTTGATGAGAAAGGAAAGAGAGACAGCAATGTGGATGTCTCTTTTACATAGCTTTTTGTGCACTGAAGAGATCCAGCAGCATATCTCAGTCCTACCACTTTTTGTTTGGGAATAGAGGCCAATTGTTTGTGCTGTGCAAAGTGGGCTGCAGGCGAATGGGAGCACCTCAGAAGTGGAAATACAACGGGCGTTTTGATGAGAAAGGAAAGAGAGACAGCAATGTGGATGGCTCTGTTACATAGCTTGCTGTGCACTGAAGAGATCCAGCAGCATAGCTCAGTCCTACCACTTTTTGTTTGGGAATAGAGGCCAATTGTTTGTGCTGTGCAAACTGGCCTGCAGGCGAAAGGGAGCACCTCAGAAGTGGAAATACAATGGACGTTTTGATGAGAAAGGAAAGAGAGACAGCAATGTGGATGGCTCTGTTACATAGCTTGCTGTGCACTGAAGAGATCCAGCAGCATATCTCAGTCCTACCTCTTTTGGTTTGGGAATAGAGGCCAATTGTTTGTGCTGTGCAAACTGGCCTGCAGGCGAATGGGAGCACCTCAGAAGTGGAAATACAACGGACGATTTGATGAGAAAGGAGACAGCAATGTGGATGTCTCTGTTACATAGCTTGCTGTGCACTGAAGAGATCCAGCAGCATATCTCAGTCCTACCACTTTTTGTTTGGGAATAGAGGCCAATTGTTTGTGCTGTGCAAACTGGCCTGCAGGCGAAAGGGAGCACCTCAGAAGTGGAAATACAACAGACATTTTGATGAGAAAGGAAAGAGAGACAGCAATGTGGATGTCTCTGTTACATAGCTTGCTGTGCACTGAAGATTTACAGCAGCATCTCTCAGTCCTACCACTTTTTGTTTGGGAATAGAGGCCAATTGTTTGTGCTGTGCAAACTGGCCTGCAGGCGAATGGGAGCACCTCAGAAGTGGAAATACAATGGACGTTTTGATGAGAAAGGAAAGAGAGACAGCAATGTGGATGGCTCTGTTACATAGCTTGCTGTGCACTGAGGAGATCCAGCAGCATATCTCAGTCCTACCACTTTTTGTTTGGGAATAGAGGCCAATTGTTTGTGCTGTGCAAAGTGGGCTGCAGGCGAATGGGAGCACCTCAGAAGTGGAAATACAACGGACTTTTTGATGAGAAAGGAAAGAGAGACAGCAATGTGGATGGCTCTGTTACATAGCTTGCTGTGCACTGAAGAGATCCAGCAGCATAGCTCAATCCTACCACGTTTTGTTTGGGAATAGAGGCCAATTGTTTGTGCTGTGCAAACTGGCCTGCAGGCGAAAGGGAGCACCTCAGAAGTGGAAATACAACGGGCGTTTTGATGAGAAAGGAAAGAGAGACAGCAATGTGGATGTCTCTTTTACATAGCTTGCTGTGCACTGAAGAGATCCAGCAGCATATCTCAGTCCTACCACTTTTTGTTTGGGAATAGAGGCCAATTGTTTGTGCTGTGCAAACTGGCCTGCAGGCGAATGGGAGCACCTCAGAAGTGGAAATACAACAGACGTTTTGATGAGAAAGGAAAGAGAGACAGCAATGTGGATGGCTCTGTTACATAGCTTGCTGTGCACTGAAGAGATCCAGCAGCATAGCTCAGTCCTACCACTTTTTGTTTGGGAATAGGGGCCAATTGTTTGTGCTGTGCAAACTGGCCTGCAGGCAAATGGGAGCACCTCAGAAGTGGAAATACAATGAACGATTTGATGAGAAAGGAGACAGCAATGTGGATGGCTCTGTTACATAGCTTGCTGTGCACTGAAGAGATCCAGCAGCATATCTCAGTCCTACCACTTTTTGTTTGGGAATAGAGGCCAATTGTTTGTGCCGTGCAAACTGGCCTGCAGGCGAAGGGGAGCACCTCAGAAGTGGAAATACAACGGGCGATTTGATGAGAAAGGAGGCAGCAATGTGGATGGCTCTGTTACATAGCTTGCTGTGCACTGAAGAGATCCAGCAGCATATCTCAGTCCTACCACTTTTTGTTTGGGAATAGAGGCCAATTGTTTGTGCTGTGCAAACTGGCCTGCAGGCGAAAGGGAGCACCTCAGAAGTGGAAATACAACGGGCGTTTTGATGAGAAAGGAAAGAGAGACAGCAATGTGGATGTCTCTTTTACTTAGCTTTTTGTGCACTGAAGAGATCCAGCAGCATATCTCAGTCCTACCACTTTTTGTTTGGGAATAGAGGCCAATTGTTTGTGCTGTGCAAAGTGGCCTGCAGGCGAATGGGAGCACCTCAGAAGTGGAAATACAGCGGACGTTTTGATGAGAAAGGAAAGAGAGACAGCAATGTGGATGGCTCTGTTACATAGCTTGCTGTGCACTGAAGAGATTCAGCAGCATATCTCAGTCCTACCACTTTTTGTTTGGGAATAGAGGCCAATTGTTTGTGCTGTGCAAAGTGGCCTGCAGGCGAAAGGGAGCACCTCAGAAGTGGAAATACAACGGACGTTTTGATGAGAAAGGAAAGAGAGACAGCAATGTGGATGTCTCTGTTACATAGCTTGCTGTGCGCTGAAGAGATCCAGCAGCATATCTCAGTCCTACCACTTTTTGTTTGGGAATAGAGGCCAATTGTTTGTGCTGTGCAAACTGGCCTGCAGGCGAATGGGAGCACCTCAGAAGTGGAAATACAACGGACGATTTGATGAGAAAGGAGACAGCAATGTGGATGGCTCTGTTACATAGCTTGCTGTGCACTGAAGAGATCCAGCAGCATAGCTCAGTCCTACCACTTTTTGTTTGGGAATAGAGGCCAATTGTTTGTGCTGTGCAAACTGGCCTGCAGGCGAAAGGGAGCACCTCAGAAGTGGAAATACAACAGACATTTTGATGAGAAAGGAAAGAGAGACAGCAATGTGGATGTCTCTGTTACATAGCTTGCTGTGCACTGAATATTTACAGCAGCATCTCTCAGTCCTACCACTTTTTGTTTGGGAATAGAGGCCAATTGTTTGTGCTGTGCAAACTGGCCTGCAGGCGAATGGGAGCACCTCAGAAGTGGAAATACAATGGACGATTTGATGAGAAAGGAAGGAGAGACAGCAACGTGGATGGCTCTGTTACATAGCTTGCTGTGCACTGAAGAGATTCAGCAGCATATCTCAGTCCTACCACTTTTTGTTTGGGAATAGAGGCCAATTGTTTGTGCTGTGCAAACTGGCCTGCAGGCGAATGGGAGCACCTCAGAAGTGGAAATACAACGGGCGTTTTGATGAGAAAGGAAAGAGAGACAGTAGTGTGGATGTCTCTGTTACATAGCTTGCTGTGCACTGAAGAGATCCAGCAGCATCTCTCAGTCCTACCACTTTTGGTTTGGGAATAGAGGCCAATTGTTTGTGCTGTGCAAAGTGGCCTGCAGGCGAATGGGAGCACCTCAGAAGTGGAAATACAATGGACGTTTTGATGAGAAAGGAAAGAGAGACAGCAATGTGGATGGCTCTGTTACATAGCTTGCTGTGCACTGAGGAGATCCAGCAGCATATCTCAGTCCTACCACTTTTTGTTTGGGAATAGAGGTCAATTGTTTGTGCTGTGCAAAGTGGCCTGCAGGCGAATGGGAGCACCTCAGAAGTGGAAATACAACGGACTTTTTGATGAGAAAGGAAAGAGAGACAGCAATGTGGATGGCTCTGTTACATAGCTTGCTGTGCACTGAAGAGATCCAGCAGCATATCTCAGTCCTACCACGTTTTGTTTGGGAATAGAGGCCAATTGTTTGTGCTGTGCAAAGTGGGCTGCAGGCGAATGGGAGCACCTCAGAAGTGGAAATACAACGGACGTTTACATGAGAAAGGAAAGAGAGACAGCAATGTGGATGGCTCTGTTACATAGCTTGCTGTACACTGAAGAGATCCAGCAGCATATCTCAGTCCTACCACTTTTTGTTTGGGAATAGAGGCCAATTGTTTGTGCTGTGCAAAGTGGGCTGCAGGCGAATGGGAGCACCTCAGAAGTGGAAATACGACGGACGTTTTGATGAGAAAGGAAAGAGAGACAGCAATGTGGATGGCTCTGTTACATAGCTTGCTGTGCACTGAAGAGATCCAGCAGCATAGCTCAGTCCTACCACTTTTTGTTTGGGAATAGAGGCCAATTGTTTGTGCTGTGCAAACTGGCCTGCAGGCAAATGGGAGCACCTCAGAAGTGGAAATACAATGGACGTTTTGATGAGAAAGGAGACAGCAATGTGGATGTCTCTGTTACATAGCTTGCTGTGCACTGAAGAGATCCAGCAGCATATCTCAGTCCTACCACTTTTTGTTTGGGAATAGAGGCCAATTGTTTGTGCTGTGCAAACTGGCCTGCAGGCGAAAGGGAGCACCTCAGAAGTGGAAATACAACGGGCTTTTTGATGAGAAAGGAAAGAGAGGCAGCAATGTGGATGTCTCTGTTACATAGCTTGCTGTGCACTGAAGAGATCCAGCAGCATATCTCAGTCCTACCACTTTTTGTTTGGGAATAGAGGCCAATTGTTTGTGCTGTGCAAACTGGCCTGCAGGCGAAAGGGAGCACCTCAGAAGTGGAAATACAACGGGCGTTTTGATGAGAAAGGAAAGAGAGACAGCAATGTGGATGGCTCTGTTACATAGCTTTTTGTGCACTGAAGAGATCCAGCAGCATATCTCAGTCCTACCACTTTTTGTTTGGGAATAGAGGCCAATTGTTTGTGCTGTGCAAACTGGCCTGCAGGCGAATGGGAGCACCTCAGAAGTGGAAATACAACGGACGATTTGATGAGAAAGGAAAGAGAGACAGCAATGTGGATGGCTCTGTTACATAGCTTGCTGTGCACTGAAGAGATCCAGCAGCATATCTCAGTCCTACCACTTTTTGTTTGGGAATAGAGGCCAATTGTTTGTGCTGTGCAAACTGGCGTGCAGGCGAATGGGAGCACCTCAGAAGTGGAAATACAACAGACATTTTGATGAGAAAGGAAAGAGAGACAGCAATGTGGATGTCTCTGTTACATAGCTTGCTGTGCACTGAATATTTACAGCAGCATCTCTCAGTCCTACCACTTTTTGTTTGGGAATAGAGGCAAATTGTTTGTGCTGTGCAAACTGGCCTGCAGGCGAATGGGAGCACCTCAGAAGTGGAAATACAATGGACGATTTGATGAGAAAGGAAGGAGAGACAGCAATGTGGATGGCTCTGTTACATAGCTTGCTGTGCACTGAAGAGATTCAGCAGCATATCTCAGTCCTACCACTATTTGTTTGGGAATAGAGGCCAATTGTTTGTGCTGTGCAAACTGGCCTGCAGGCGAATGGGAGCACCTCAGAAGTGGAAATACAACGGACGTTTTGATGAGAAAGGAAAGAGAGACAGCAATGTGGATGGCTCTGTTACATAGCTTGCTGTGCACTGAAGAGATCCAGCAGCATATTTCTGTCCTGTCTATCGTTGTGTGGGAACAGAGGCCAAATGTTTGTGCTGTGCAAACTGGCCTGCAGGCGAAAGGTTGCACCTCAGAAATGGGAATTCAATGGACGTTTTGATGAGAATGGAAAGAGAGACAGCAATGTGGATGGCTCTGTTACATAGCTTGCTGTGCACTGAAGAGATCCAGCAGCATATCTCAGTCCTACCACTTTTTGTTTGGGAATAGAGGCCAATTGTTTGTGCTGTGCAAACTGGCCTGCAGGCGAAAGGGAGCACCTCAGAAGTGGAAATACAACGGACGTTTTGATGAGAAAGGAAAGAGAGACAGCAATGTGGATGGCTCTGTTACATAGCTTGCTGTGTACTGAAGAGATCCAGCAGCATCTCTCAGTCCTACCACTATTTGTTTGGGAATAGAGGCCAATTGTTTGTGCTGTGCAAACTGGCCTGCAGGCAAATGGGAGCACCTCAGAAGTGGAAATACAGTGGAAGATTTGATGAGATAGGAGACAGCAATGTGGATGTCTCTGTTACATAGCTTGCTGTGCACTGAAGAGATCCAACAGCATAGCTCAGTCCTACCACTTTTTGTTTGGGAATAGAGGCCAATTGTTTGTGCTGTGCAAACTGGCCTGCAGGCGAATGGGAGCACCTCAGAAGTGGAAATACAACGGACGTTTTGATGAGAAAGGAAAGAGAGACAGCAATGTGGATGGCTCTGTTACAGAGCTTGCTGTGCACTGAAGAGATCCAACAGCATAGCTCAGTCCTACCACTTTTTGTTTGGGAATAGAGGCCAATTGTTTGTGCTGTGCAAAGTGGCCTGCAGGCGAAAGGGAGCACCTCAGAAGTGGAAATACAACGGACGTTTTGATGAGAAAGGAAAGAGAGACAGCAATGTGGATGGCTCTGTTACATAGCTTGCTGTGCACTGAAGAGATCCAGCAGCATATTTCTGTCCTGTCTATCGTTGTGTGGGAACAGAGGCCAAATGTTTGTGCTGTGCAAACTGGCCTGCAGGCGAAAGGTTGCACCTCCGAAATGGGAATACAATGGACGTTTTGATGAGAATGGAAAGAGAGACAGCAATGTGGATGTCTCTGTTACATAGCTTGCTGTGCACTGAAGAGATCCAGCAGCATATCTCAGTCCTACCACTTTTTGTTTGGGAATAGAGGCCAATTGTTTGTGCTGTGCAAAGTGGCCTGCAGGCGAAAGGGAGCACCTCAGAAGTGGAAATACAACGGACTTTTTGATGAGAAAGGAAAGAGAGACAGCAATGTGGATGGCTCTGTTACATAGCTTGCTGTGCACTGAAGAGATCCAGCAGCATATCTCAGTCCTACCACTTTTTGTTTCCGAAGAGAGGCCAATTGTTTGTGCTGTGCAAACTGGCCTGCAGGCGAAAGGGAGCACCTCAGAAGTGGAAATACAACGGGCGTTTTGATGAGAAAGGAAAGAGAGACAGCAATGTGGATGGCTCTGTTACATAGCTTGCTGTGCACTGAAGAGATCCAGCAGCATATCGCAGTCCTGTCTATCACTGTTTGGGAACAGAGGCCAATTGTTTGTGCTGTGCAAAGTGGCCTGCAGGCGAAAGGTTGCACTTCCGAAATGGGAATACGATGGACGTGTTGATGAGAATGGAAAGAGAGATAGCAATGTGGATGGCTCTGTTACATAGCTTGCTGTGCACTGAAGAGATCCAGCAGCATATCTCAGTCCTACCACTTTTTGTTTGGGAATAGAGGCCAATTGTTTGTGCTGTGCAAACTGGCCTGCAGGCGAATGGGAGCACCTCAGAAGTGGAAATACAACGGGCTTTTTGATGAGAAACGAAAGAGAGACAGCAATGTGGATGGCTCTGTTACATAGCTTGCTGTGCACTGAAGAGATCCAGCAGCATATCTCAGTCCTACCACTTTTTGTTTGGGAATAGAGGCCAATTGCTTGTGCTGTGCAAACTGGCCTGCAGGCGAATGGGAGCACCTCAGAAGTGGAAATACAACGGACGTTTTGATGAGAAAGGAAAGAGAGACAGCAATGTGGATGTCTCTGTTTCATAGTTTGTTGTGCACTGAAGAGATCCAGCAGCATCTTTCAGTCCTCCCACTTTTTGTTTGGGAACAGAGGCCAATTGTTTGTGCTGTGCAAAGTGGCCTGCAGGCAAATGGGAGCACCTCAGAAGTGGAAATACAACGGGCGTTTTGATGAGAAAGGAAAGAGAGACAGTAGTGTCGATGTCTCTGTTACATAGCTTGCTGTGCACTGAAGAGATCCAGCAGCATCTCTCAGTCCTACCACTTTTTGTTTGGGAATAGAGGCCAATTGTTTGTGCTGTGCAAACTGGGCTGCAGGCGAATGGGAGCACCTCAGAAGTGGAAATACAACGGGCGTTTTGATGAGAAAGGAAAGAGAGACAGCAATGTGGATGGCTCTGTTGCATAGCTTGCTGTGCACTGAAGAGATCCAGCAGCATATCTCAGTCCTACCACTTTTGGTTTCCGAAGAGAGGCCAATTGTTTGTGCTGTGCAAACTGGCCTGCAGGCGAAAGGGAGCACCTCAGAAGTGGAAATACAACGGGCGTTTTGATGAGAAAGGAAAGAGAGACAGCAATGTGGATGGCTCTGTTACATAGCTTGCTGTGCACTGAAGAGATCCAGCAGCATATCTCAGTCCTACCACTTTTTGTTTCCGAAGAGAGGCCAATTGTTTGTGCTGTGCAAAGTGGCCTGCAGGCGAAAGGGAGCACCTCAGAAGTGGAAATACAACGGACGTTTTGATGAGAAAGGATAGAGAGACAGCAATGTGGATGTCTCTGTTACATAGCTTGCTGTGTACTGAAGAGATCCAGCAGCATATCTCAGTCCTACCACTTTTTGTTTGGGAATAGAGGCCAATTGTTTGTGCTGTGCAAACTGGCCTGCAGGCGAATGGGAGCACCTCAGAAGTGGAAATACAACGGACGATTTGATGAGAAAGGAGGCAGCAATGTGGATGGCTCTGTTACATAGCTTGCTGTGCACTGAAGAGATCCAGCAGCATATCTCAGTCCTACCACTTTTTGTTTGGGAATAGAGGCCAATTGTTTGTGCTGTGCAAAGTGGCGTGCAGGCGAATGGGAGCACCTCAGAAGTGGAAATACAACAGACATTTTGATGAGAAAGGAAAGAGAGACAGCAATGTGGATGTCTCTGTTACATAGCTTGCTGTGCACTGAAGATTTACAGCAGCATCTCTCAGTCCTACCACTTTTTGTTTGGGAATAGAGGCCAATTGTTTGTGCTGTGCAAACTGGCCTGCAGGCGAATGGGAGCACCTCAGAAGTGGAAATAGAATGGACGTTTTGATGAGAAAGGAAAGAGAGACAGCAATGTGGATGGCTCTGTTACATAGCTTGCTGTGCACTGAAGAGATTCAGCAGCATATCTCAGTCCTACCACTTTTTGTTTGGGAATAGAGGCCAATTGTTCGTGCTGTGCAAACTGGCCTGCAGGCGAATGGGAGCACCTCAGAAGTGGAAATACAACGGACGTTTTGATGAGAAAGGAAAGAGAGACAGCAATGTGGATGGCTCTGTTACATAGCTTGCTGTGCACTGAAGAGATCCAGCAGCATATTTCTGTCCTGTCTATCGTTGTGTGAGAACAGAGGCCAATTGTTTGTGCTGTGCAAACTGGCCTGCAGGCAAAAGGTTGCACCTCCGAAATGGGAATTCAATGGATGTTTTGATGGGAATGGAAAGAGAGACAGCAATGTGGATGGCTCTGTTACATAGCTTGCTGTGCACTGAAGAGATCCAGCAGCATATCTCAGTCCTACCACTTTTTGTTTGGGAATAGAGGCCAATTGTTTGTGCTGTGCAAACTGGCCTGCAGGTGAATGGGAGCACCTCAGAAGTGGAAATACAACGGGCGTTTTGATGAGAAAGGAAAGAGAGACAGCAATGTGGATGGCTCTGTTACATAGCTTGCTGTGCACTGAAGAGATCCAGCAGCATATCTCAGTCCTACCACTTTTTGTTTGGGAATAGAGGCCAATTGCTTGTGCTGTGCAAACTGGCCTGCAGGCGAATGGGAGCACCTCAGAAGTGGAAATACAACGGACGTTTTGATGAGAAAGGAAAGAGAGACAGCAATGTGGATGTCTCTGTTTCGTAGTTTGTTGTGCACTGAAGAGATCCAGCAGCATCTTTCAGTCCTCCCACTTTTTGTTTGGGAACAGAGGCCAATTGTTTGTGCTGTGCAAAGTGGCCTGCAGGCGAATGGGAGCACCTCAGAAGTGGAAATACAACGGGCGTTTTAATGAGAAAGGAAAGAGAGACAGTAGTGTGGATGTCTCTGTTACATAGCTTGCTGTGCACTGAAGAGATCCAGCAGCATCTCTCAGTCCTACCACTTTTTGTTTGGGAATAGAGGCCAATTGTTTGTGCTGTGCAAAGTGGCCTGCAGGCGAATGGGAGCACCTCAGAAGTGGAAATACAACGGGCGTTTTGTTGAGAAAGGAAAGAGAGACAGCAATGTGGATGGCTCTGTTACATAGCTTGCTGTGCACTGAAGAGATCCAGCAGCATATCTCAGTCCTACCACTTTTTGTTTGGGAATAGAGGCCAATTGTTTGTGCTGTGCAAGCTGGCCTGCAGGCGAAAGGGAGCACCTCAGAAGTGGAAATACAACGGGCGTTTTGATGAGAAAGGAAAGAGAGACAGCAATGTGGATGGCTCTGTTACATAGCTTGCTGTGCACTGAAGAGATCCAGCAGCATATCTCAGTCCTACCACTTTTTGTTTCCGAAGAGAGGCCAATTGTTTGTGCTGTGCAAAGTGGCCTGCAGGCGAAAGGGAGCACCTCAGAAGTGGAAATACAACGGACGTTTTGATGAGAAAGGAAAGAGAGACAGCAATGTGGATGTCTCTGTTACATAGCTTGCTGTGCACTGAAGAGATCCAGCAGCATATCTCAGTCCTACCACTTTTTGTTTGGGAATAGAGGCCAGTTGTTTGTGCTGTGCAAACTGGCCTGCAGGCGAATGGGAGCACCTCAGAAGTGGAAATACAACGGACGATTTGATGAGAAAGGAGGCAGCAATGTGGATGGCTCTGTTACATAGCTTGCTGTGCACTGAAGAGATCCAGCAGCATATCTCAGTCCTACCACTTTTTGTTTGGGAATAGAGGCCAATTGTTTGTGCTGTGCAAACTGGCGTGCAGGCGAATGGGAGCACCTCAGAAGTGGAAATACAACAGACATTTTGATGAGAAAGGAAAGAGAGACAGCAATGTGGATGTCTCTGTTACATAGCTTGCTGTGCGCTGAAGATTTACAGCAGCATCTCTCAGTCCTACCACTTTTTGTTTGGGAATAGAGGCCAATTGTTTGTGCTGTGCAAACTGGCCTGCAGGCGAATGGGAGCACCTCCGAAGTGGAAATACAACGGACGTTTTGATGAGAAAGGAAAGAGAGACAGCAATGTGGATGGCTCTGTTACATAGCTTGCTGTGCACTGAAGAGATTCAGCAGCATATCTCAGTCCTACCACTTTTTGTTTGGGAATAGAGGCCAATTGTTTGTGCTGTGCAAACTGGCGTGCAGGCGAATGGGAGCACCTCAGAAGTGGAAATACAACGGACGTTTTGATGAGAAAGGAAAGAGAGACAGCAATGTGGATGGCTCTGTTACAGAGCTTGCTGTGCACTGAAGAGATCCAACAGCATAGCTCAGTCCTACCACTTTTTGTTTGGGAATAGAGGCCAATTGTTTGTGCTGTGCAAAGTGGCCTGCAGGCGAATGGGAGCACCTCAGAAGTGGAAATACAATGGACGATTTGATGAGAAAGGAGACAGCAATGTGGATGGCTCTGTTACGTAGCTTGCTGTGCACTGAAGAGATCCAGCAGCATATCTCAGTCCTACCACTTTGTGTTTGGGAATAGAGGCCAATTGTTTGTGCTGTGCAAAGTGGCCTGCAGGCGAATGGGAGCACCTCAGAAGTGGAAATACAACGGACGTTTTGATGAGAATGGAAAGAGAGACAGCAATGTGGATGGTTCTGTTACATAGCTTGCTGTGCACTGAAGAGATCCAGCAGCATATCTCAGTCCTGTCTATCACTGTTTGGGAACAGAGGCCAATTGTTGGTGCTGTGCAAACTGGCCTGCAGGCGAAAGGTTGCACATCCGAAATGGGAATACAATGGACGTGTTGATGAGAATGGAAAGAGAGACAGCAATGTGGATGGATCTGTTACATAGCTTGCTCTGCACTGAAGAGATCCAGCGGCATATTTCTCTACTGTCTCTCTTTGTGGGAGAATAGAATCCAAATGCTTGTGCTGTGCAAACTGGCCTGCAGGCGAAGGGGAGCACCTCAGAAGTGGAAATACAACAGACGTTTTGATGAGGAAAGAGAGACAGCAATGTGGATGCCTCTGTTACATAGCTTGCTGCGCACTGAAGAAATCCAGCAGCATATTTCTCTACTGTCTCTCTTTGTGGGAGAATAGAATAAAAATGCTTGTGCTGTGGAAACTGGCATGCAGGCGAATGAGAGCACCTCAGAAGTGGGAATACAATGGACGTTTTGATGAGAATGGACAGAGAGACAGCAATGTGGACGGCTCTGTTACATAGCTTGCTGTGCACTGAAGAGATCCAGCAGCATATCTCAGTCCTACCACTTTTTGTTTGGGAATAGAGGCCAATTGTTTGTGCTGTGCAAACTGGCCTGCAGGCGAATGGGAGCACCTCAGAAGTGGCAATACAGCGGACAATTTGATGAGAAAGGAAAGAGAGACAGCAATGTGGATGGCTCTGTTACATAGCTTGCTGTGCACTGAAGAGAACCAGCAGCATCTTTCAGTCCTACCACTTTTTGTTTGGGAATAGAGGCCAATTGTTTGTGCTGTGCAAACTGGCCTGCAGGCGAATGGGAGCACCTCAGAAGTGGAAATACAACGGACGTTTTCTTGACAAAGGAAAGAGAGACAGCAATGTGGATGGCTCTGTTACATAGCTTGCTGTGCACTGAAGAGATCCAGCAGCATATCTCAGTCCTACCACTTTTTGTTTGGGAACAGAGGCCAAATGTTTGTGCTGTGCAAAGTGGCCTGCAGGCGAATGGGAGCACCTCAGAAGTGGCAATACAACGGCCGTTTTCTTGACAAAGGAAAGAGAGACAGCAATGTGGACGGCTCTGTTGCATAGCTTGCTGTGCACTGAAGAGATCCAGCAGCATCTTTCAGTCCTACCTCTTTTGGTTTGGGAGCAGAGGCCAATTGTTTGTGCTGTGCAAAGTGGGCTGCAGGCGAATGGGAGCACCTCAGAAGTGGCAATACAACGGACGTTTTCTTGACAAAGGAAAGAGAGACAGCAATGTGGACGGCTCTGTTGCATAGCTTGCTGTGCACTGAAGAGATCCAGCAGCATCTCTCAGTCCTACCTCTTTTGGTTTGGGAACAGAAGCCAATTGTTTGTGCTGTGCAAAGTGGCCTGCAGGCGAATGGGAGCACCTCAGAAGTGGCAATACAGCGGCCGTTTTCTTGACAAAGGAAAGAGAGACAGCAATGTGGACGGCTCTGTTGCATAGCTTGCTGTGCACTGAAGAGATCCAGCAGCATCTTTCAGTCCTACCTCTTTTGGTTTGGGAACAGAGGCCAATTGTTTGTGCTGTGCAAAGTGGCCTGCAGGCGAATGGGAGCACCTCAGAAGTGGCAATACAGCGGACGTTTTCTTGACAAAGGAAAGAGAGACAGCAATGTGGACGGCTCTGTTGCATAGCTTGCTGTGCACTGAAGAGATCCAGCAGCATCTTTAAGTCCTACCTCTTTTGGTTTGGGAACAGAGGCCAATTGTTTGTGCTGTGCAAAGTGGCCTGCAGGCGAATGGGAGCACCTCAGAAGTGGCAATACAGCGGACGTTTTCTTGACAAAGGAAAGAGAGACAGCAATGTGGACGGCTCTGTTGCATAGCTTGCTGTGCACTGAAGAGATCCAGCAGCATCTTTCAGTCCTACCTCTTTTGGTTTGGGAACAGAGGCCAATTGTTTGTGCTGTGCAAAGTGGCGTGCAGGCAAATGGGAGCACCTCAGAAGTGGCAATACAGCGGCCGTTTTCTTGACAAAGGAAAGAGAGACAGCAATGTGGACGGCTCTGTTGCATAGCTTGCTGTGCACTGAAGAGATCCAGCAGCATCTTTCAGTCCTACCTCTTTTGGTTTGGGAACAGAGGCCAATTGTTTGTGCTGTGCAAAGTGGCCTGCAGGCGAATGGGAGCACCTCAGAAGTGGCAATACAACGGACGTTTTCTTGACAAAGGAAAGAGAGACAGCAATGTGGACGGCTCTGTTGCATAGCTTGCTGTGCACTGAAGAGATCCAGCAGCATCTTTCAGTCCTACCTCTTTTGGTTTGGGAACAGAGGCCAATTGTTTGTGCTGTGCAAAGTGGCCTGCAGGCGAATGGGAGCACCTCCGAAGTGGCAATACAGCGGACGTTTTCTTGACAAAGGAAAGAGAGACAGCAATGTGGACGGCTCTGTTGCATAGCTTGCTGTGCACTGAAGAGATCCAGCAGCATCTTTCAGTCCTACCTCTTTTGGTTTGGGAACAGAAACCAATTGTTTGTGCTGTGCAAAGTGGCCTGCAGGCGAATGGGAGCACCTCAGAAGTGGCAATACAACGGACGTTTTCTTGACAAAGGAAAGAGAGACAGCAATGTGGACGGCTCTGTTGCATAGCTTGCTGTGCACTGAAGAGATCCAGCAGCATCTTTCAGTCCTACCTCTTTTGGTTTGGGAACAGAGGCCAATTGTTTGTGCTGTGCAAAGTGGCGTGCAGGCGAATGGGAGCACCTCAGAAGTGGCAATACAACGGACGTTTTCTTGACAAAGGAAAGAGAGACAGCAATGTGGACGGCTCTGTTGCATAGCTTGCTGTGCACTGAAGAGATCCAGCAGCATCTTTCAGTCCTACCTCTTTTGGTTTGGGAACAGAGGCCAATTGTTTGTGCTGTGCAAAGTGGCCTGCAGGCGAATGGGAGCACCTCCGAAGTGGCAATACAACGGACGTTTTCCTGACAAAGGAAAGAGAGACAGCAATGTGGACGGCTCTGTTGCATAGCTTGCTGTGCACTGAAGAGATCCAGCAGCATCTTTCAGTCCTACCTCTTTTGGTTTGGGAACAGAGGCCAATTGTTTGTGCTGTGCAAAGTGGCCTGCAGGCGAATGGGAGCACCTCCGAAGTGGCAATACAACGGACGTTTTCTTGACAAAGGAAAGAGAGACAGCAATGTGGACGGCTCTGTTGCATAGCTTGCTGTGCACTGAAGAGATCCAGCAGCATCTTTCAGTCCTACCTCTTTTGGTTTGGGAACAGAGGCCAATTGTTTGTGCTGTGCAAAGTGGCCTGCAGGCGAATGGGAGCACCTCAGAAGTGGCAATACAACGGCCGTTTTCTTGACAAAGGAAAGAGAGACAGCAATGTGGACGGCTCTGTTGCATAGCTTGCTGTGCACTGAAGAGATCCAGCAGCATCTTTCAGTCCTACCTCTTTTGGTTTGGGAACAGAGGCCAATTGTTTGTGCTGTGCAAAGTGGGCTGCAGGCGAATGGGAGCACCTCAGAAGTGGCAATACAGCGGCCGTTTTCTTGACAAAGGAAAGAGAGACAGCAATGTGGACGGCTCTGTTGCATAGCTTGCTGTGCACTGAAGAGATCCAGCAGCATCTTTCAGTCCTACCTCTTTTGGTTTGGGAACAGAGGCCAATTGTTTGTGCTGTGCAAAGTGGCCTGCAGGCGAATGGGAGCACCTCAGAAGTGGCAATACAACGGCCGTTTTCTTGACAAAGGAAAGAGAGACAGCAATGTGGACGGCTCTGTTGCATAGCTTGCTGTGCACTGAAGAGATCCAGCAGCATCTTTCAGTCCTACCTCTTTTGGTTTGGGAACAGAGGCCAATTGTTTGTGCTGTGCAAAGTGGCCTGCAGGCGAATGGGAGCACCTCAGAAGTGGCAGTACAGCGGCCGTTTTCTTGACAAAGGAAAGAGAGACAGCAATGTGGACGGCTCTGTTGCATAGCTTGCTGTGCACTGAAGAGATCCAGCAGCATCTTTCAGTCCTACCTCTTTTGGTTTGGGAACAGAAACCAATTGTTTGTGCTGTGCAAAGTGGCCTGCAGGCGAATGGGAGCACCTCAGAAGTGGCAATACAACGGACGTTTTCTTGACAAAGGAAAGAGAGACAGCAATGTGGACGGCTCTGTTGCATAGCTTGCTGTGCACTGAAGAGATCCAGCAGCATCTTTCAGTCCTACCTCTTTTGGTTTGGGAACAGAGGCCAATTGTTTGTGCTGTGCAAAGTGGCCTGCAGGCGAATGGGAGCACCTCCGAAGTGGCAATACAACGGACGTTTTCTTGACAAAGGAAAGAGAGACAGCAATGTGGACGGCTCTGTTGCATAGCTTGCTGTGCACTGAAGAGATCCAGCAGCATCTTTCAGTCCTACCTCTTTTGGTTTGGGAACAGAGGCCAATTGTTTGTGCTGTGCAAAGTGGCCTGCAGGCGAATGGGAGCACCTCAGAAGTGGCAATACAGCGGCCGTTTTCTTGACAAAGGAAAGAGAGACAGCAATGTGGACGGCTCTGTTGCATAGCTTGCTGTGCACTGAAGAGATCCAGCAGCATCTTTCAGTCCTACCTCTTTTGGTTTGGGAACAGAGGCCAATTGTTTGTGCTGTGCAAAGTGGCCTGCAGGCGAATGGGAGCACCTCCGAAGTGGCAATGCAACGGACGTTTTCTTGACAAAGGAAAGAGAGACAGCAATGTGGACGGCTCTGTTGCATAGCTTGCTGTGCACTGAAGAGATCCAGCAGCATCTTTCAGTCCTACCTCTTTTGGTTTGGGAACAGAGGCCAATTGTTTGTGCTGTGCAAAGTGGCCTGCAGGCGAATGGGAGCACCTCAGAAGTGGCAATACAACGGACGTTTTCTTGACAAAGGAAAGAGAGACAGCAATGTGGACGGCTCTGTTGCATAGCTTGCTGTGCACTGAAGAGATCCAGCAGCATCTTTCAGTCCTACCTCTTTTGGTTTGGGAACAGAGGCCAATTGTTTGTGCTGTGCAAAGTGGGCTGCAGGCGAATGGGAGCACCTCAGAAGTGGCAATACAACGGACGTTTTCTTGACAAAGGAAAGAGAGACAGCAATGTGGACGGCTCTGTTGCATAGCTTGCTGTGCACTGAAGAGATCCAGCAGCATCTTTCAGTCCTACCTCTTTTGGTTTGGGAACAGAGGCCAATTGTTTGTGCTGTGCAAAGTGGCCTGCAGGCGAATGGGAGCACCTCCGAAGTGGCAATACAGCGGACGTTCTCTTGACAAAGGAAAGAGAGACAGCAATGTGGACGGCTCTGTTGCATAGCTTGCTGTGCACTGAAGAGATCCAGCAGCATCTTTCAGTCCTACCTCTTTTGGTTTGGGAACAGAGGCCAATTGTTTGTGCTGTGCAAAGTGGCCTGCAGGCGAATGGGAGCACCTCCGAAGTGGCAATACAGCGGACGTTTTCTTGACAAAGGAAAGAGAGACAGCAATGTGGACGGCTCTGTTGCATAGCTTGCTGCGCACTGAAGAGATCCAGCAGCATCTTTCAGTCCTACCTCTTTTGGTTTGGGAACAGAGGCCAATTGTTTGCGCTGTGCAAAGTGGCCTGCAGGCGAATGGGAGCACCTCAGAAGTGGCAGTACAGCGGCCGTTTTCTTGACAAAGGAAAGAGAGACAGCAATGTGGACGGCTCTGTTGCATAGCTTGCTGTGCACTGAAGAGATCCAGCAGCATCTTTCAGTCCTACCTCTTTTGGTTTGGGAACAGAGGCCAATTGTTTGTGCTGTGCAAAGTGGCCTGCAGGAGAATGGGAGCACCTCAGAAGTGGCAATACAACGGACATTTTCTTGACAAAGGAAAGAGAGACAGCAATGTGGACGGCTCTGTTGCATAGCTTGCTGTGCACTGAAGAGATCCAGCAGCATCTTTCAGTCCTACCTCTTTTGGTTTGGGAACAGAGGCCAATTGTTTGTGCTGTGCAAAGTGGCCTGCAGGCGAATGGGAGCACCTCCGAAGTGGCAATACAACGGCCGTTTTCTTGACAAAGGAAAGAGAGACAGCAATGTGGACGGCTCTGTTGCATAGCTTGCTGTGCACTGAAGAGATCCAGCAGCATCTTTCAGTCCTACCTCTTTTGGTTTGGGAACAGAGGCCAATTGTTTGTGCTGTGCAAAGTGGCCTGCAGGCGAATGGGAGCACCTCAGAAGTGGCAATACAGCGGACGTTTTCTTGACAAAGGAAAGAGAGACAGCAATGTGGACGGCTCTGTTGCATAGCTTGCTGTGCACTGAAGAGATCCAGCAGCATCTTTCAGTCCTACCTCTTTTGGTTTGGGAACAGAAACCAATTGTTTGTGCTGTGCAAAGTGGCCTGCAGGCGAATGGGAGCACCTCAGAAGTGGCAATACAACGGACGTTTTCTTGACAAAGGAAAGAGAGACAGCAATGTGGACGGCTCTGTTGCATAGCTTGCTGTGCACTGAAGAGATCCAGCAGCATCTTTCAGTCCTACCTCTTTTGGTTTGGGAACAGAGGCCAATTGTTTGTGCTGTGCAAAGTGGCCTGCAGGCGAATGGGAGCACCTCAGAAGTGGCAATACAACGGACGTTTTCTTGACAAAGGAAAGAGAGACAGCAATGTGGACGGCTCTGTTGCATAGCTTGCTGTGCACTGAAGAGATCCAGCAGCATCTTTCAGTCCTACCTCTTTTGGTTTGGGAACAGAGGCCAATTGTTTGTGCTGTGCAAAGTGGCCTGCAGGCGAATGGGAGCACCTCCGAAGTGGCAATACAACGGACGTTTTCCTGACAAAGGAAAGAGAGACAGCAATGTGGACGGCTCTGTTGCATAGCTTGCTGTGCACTGAAGAGATCCAGCAGCATCTTTCAGTCCTACCTCTTTTGGTTTGGGAACAGAGGCCAATTGTTTGTGCTGTGCAAAGTGGCCTGCAGGCGAATGGGAGCACCTCCGAAGTGGCAATACAACGGACGTTTTCTTGACAAAGGAAAGAGAGACAGCAATGTGGACGGCTCTGTTGCATAGCTTGCTGTGCACTGAAGAGATCCAGCAGCATCTTTCAGTCCTACCTCTTTTGGTTTGGGAACAGAGGCCAATTGTTTGTGCTGTGCAAAGTGGCCTGCAGGCGAATGGGAGCACCTCAGAAGTGGCAATACAACGGCCGTTTTCTTGACAAAGGAAAGAGAGACAGCAATGTGGACGGCTCTGTTGCATAGCTTGCTGTGCACTGAAGAGATCCAGCAGCATCTTTCAGTCCTACCTCTTTTGGTTTGGGAACAGAGGCCAATTGTTTGTGCTGTGCAAAGTGGCCTGCAGGCGAATGGGAGCACCTCAGAAGTGGCAATACAGCGGACGTTTTCTTGACAAAGGAAAGAGAGACAGCAATGTGGACGGCTCTGTTGCATAGCTTGCTGTGCACTGAAGAGATCCAGCAGCATCTTTCAGTCCTACCTCTTTTGGTTTGGGAACAGAGGCCAATTGTTTGTGCTGTGCAAAGTGGCCTGCAGGCGAATGGGAGCACCTCAGAAGTGGCAATACAGCGGACGTTTTCTTGACAAAGGAAAGAGAGACAGCAATGTGGACGGCTCTGTTGCATAGCTTGCTGTGCACTGAAGAGATCCAGCAGCATCTTTCAGTCCTACCTCTTTTGGTTTGGGAACAGAGGCCAATTGTTTGTGCTGTGCAAAGTGGCCTGCAGGCGAATGGGAGCACCTCAGAAGTGGCAGTACAGCGGACGTTTTCTTGACAAAGGAAAGAGAGACAGCAATGTGGACGGCTCTGTTGCATAGCTTGCTGTGCACTGAAGAGATCCAGCAGCATCTTTCAGTCCTACCTCTTTTGGTTTGGGAACAGAGGCCAATTGTTTGTGCTGTGCAAAGTGGCCTGCAGGCGAATGGGAGCACCTCCGAAGTGGCAATACAACGGACGTTTTCCTGACAAAGGAAAGAGAGACAGCAATGTGGACGGCTCTGTTGCATAGCTTGCTGTGCACTGAAGAGATCCAGCAGCATCTTTCAGTCCTACCTCTTTTGGTTTGGGAACAGAGGCCAATTGTTTGTGCTGTGCAAAGTGGCCTGCAGGCGAATGGGAGCACCTCCGAAGTGGCAATACAACGGACGTTTTCTTGACAAAGGAAAGAGAGACAGCAATGTGGACGGCTCTGTTGCATAGCTTGCTGTGCACTGAAGAGATCCAGCAGCATCTTTCAGTCCTACCTCTTTTGGTTTGGGAACAGAGGCCAATTGTTTGTGCTGTGCAAAGTGGCCTGCAGGCGAATGGGAGCACCTCAGAAGTGGCAATACAACGGCCGTTTTCTTGACAAAGGAAAGAGAGACAGCAATGTGGACGGCTCTGTTGCATAGCTTGCTGTGCACTGAAGAGATCCAGCAGCATCTTTCAGTCCTACCTCTTTTGGTTTGGGAACAGAGGCCAATTGTTTGTGCTGTGCAAAGTGGCCTGCAGGCGAATGGGAGCACCTCAGAAGTGGCAATACAGCGGACGTTTTCTTGACAAAGGAAAGAGAGACAGCAATGTGGACGGCTCTGTTGCATAGCTTGCTGTGCACTGAAGAGATCCAGCAGCATCTTTCAGTCCTACCTCTTTTGGTTTGGGAACAGAGGCCAATTGTTTGTGCTGTGCAAAGTGGCCTGCAGGCGAATGGGAGCACCTCAGAAGTGGCAATACAGCGGACGTTTTCTTGACAAAGGAAAGAGAGACAGCAATGTGGACGGCTCTGTTGCATAGCTTGCTGTGCACTGAAGAGATCCAGCAGCATCTTTCAGTCCTACCTCTTTTGGTTTGGGAACAGAGGCCAATTGTTTGTGCTGTGCAAAGTGGCCTGCAGGCGAATGGGAGCACCTCAGAAGTGGCAGTACAGCGGACGTTTTCTTGACAAAGGAAAGAGAGACAGCAATGTGGACGGCTCTGTTGCATAGCTTGCTGTGCACTGAAGAGATCCAGCAGCATCTTTCAGTCCTACCTCTTTTGGTTTGGGAACAGAGGCCAATTGTTTGTGCTGTGCAAAGTGGCCTGCAGGCGAATGGGAGCACCTCAGAAGTGGCAATACAGCGGCCGTTTTCTTGACAAAGGAAAGAGAGACAGCAATGTGGACGGCTCTGTTGCATAGCTTGCTGTGCACTGAAGAGATCCAGCAGCATCTTTCAGTCCTACCTCTTTTGGTTTGGGAACAGAGGCCAATTGTTTGTGCTGTGCAAAGTGGCCTGCAGGCGAATGGGAGCACCTCAGAAGTGGCAATACAACGGACGTTTTCTTGACAAAGGAAAGAGAGACAGCAATGTGGACGGCTCTGTTGCATAGCTTGCTGTGCACTGAAGAGATCCAGCAGCATCTTTCAGTCCTACCTCTTTTGGTTTGGGAACAGAGGCCAATTGTTTGTGCTGTGCAAAGTGGCCTGCAGGCGAATGGGAGCACCTCCGAAGTGGCAATACAACGGACGTTTTCCTGACAAAGGAAAGAGAGACAGCAATGTGGACGGCTCTGTTGCATAGCTTGCTGTGCACTGAAGAGATCCAGCAGCATCTTTCAGTCCTACCTCTTTTGGTTTGGGAACAGAGGCCAATTGTTTGTGCTGTGCAAAGTGGCCTGCAGGCGAATGGGAGCACCTCCGAAGTGGCAATACAACGGACGTTTTCTTGACAAAGGAAAGAGAGACAGCAATGTGGACGGCTCTGTTGCATAGCTTGCTGTGCACTGAAGAGATCCAGCAGCATCTTTCAGTCCTACCTCTTTTGGTTTGGGAACAGAGGCCAATTGTTTGTGCTGTGCAAAGTGGCCTGCAGGCGAATGGGAGCACCTCAGAAGTGGCAATACAACGGCCGTTTTCTTGACAAAGGAAAGAGAGACAGCAATGTGGACGGCTCTGTTGCATAGCTTGCTGTGCACTGAAGAGATCCAGCAGCATCTTTCAGTCCTACCTCTTTTGGTTTGGGAACAGAGGCCAATTGTTTGTGCTGTGCAAAGTGGCCTGCAGGCGAATGGGAGCACCTCAGAAGTGGCAATACAGCGGACGTTTTCTTGACAAAGGAAAGAGAGACAGCAATGTGGACGGCTCTGTTGCATAGCTTGCTGTGCACTGAAGAGATCCAGCAGCATCTTTCAGTCCTACCTCTTTTGGTTTGGGAACAGAGGCCAATTGTTTGTGCTGTGCAAAGTGGCCTGCAGGCGAATGGGAGCACCTCAGAAGTGGCAATACAGCGGACGTTTTCTTGACAAAGGAAAGAGAGACAGCAATGTGGACGGCTCTGTTGCATAGCTTGCTGTGCACTGAAGAGATCCAGCAGCATCTTTCAGTCCTACCTCTTTTGGTTTGGGAACAGAGGCCAATTGTTTGTGCTGTGCAAAGTGGCCTGCAGGCGAATGGGAGCACCTCAGAAGTGGCAGTACAGCGGACGTTTTCTTGACAAAGGAAAGAGAGACAGCAATGTGGACGGCTCTGTTGCATAGCTTGCTGTGCACTGAAGAGATCCAGCAGCATCTTTCAGTCCTACCTCTTTTGGTTTGGGAACAGAGGCCAATTGTTTGTGCTGTGCAAAGTGGCCTGCAGGCGAATGGGAGCACCTCAGAAGTGGCAATACAACGGACGTTTTCTTGACAAAGGAAAGAGAGACAGCAATGTGGACGGCTCTGTTGCATAGCTTGCTGTGCACTGAAGAGATCCAGCAGCATCTTTCAGTCCTACCTCTTTTGGTTTGGGAACAGAGGCCAATTGTTTGTGCTGTGCAAAGTGGCCTGCAGGCGAATGGGAGCACCTCAGAAGTGGCAATACAACGGACGTTTTCTTGACAAAGGAAAGAGAGACAGCAATGTGGACGGCTCTGTTGCATAGCTTGCTGTGCACTGAAGAGATCCAGCAGCATCTTTCAGTCCTACCTCTTTTGGTTTGGGAACAGAGGCCAATTGTTTGCGCTGTGCAAAGTGGCCTGCAGGCGAATGGGAGCACCTCAGAAGTGGCAATACAACGGACGTTTTCTTGACGAAGGAAAGAGAGACAGCAATGTGGACGGCTCTGTTGCATAGCTTGCTGTGCACTGAAGAGATCCAGCAGCATCTTTCAGTCTTACCTCTTTTGGTTTGGGAACAGAGGCCAATTGTTTGTGCTGTGCAAAGTGGCCTGCAGGCGAATGGGAGCACCTCAGAAGTGGCAATACAGCGGACGTTTTCTTGACAAAGGAAAGAGAGACAGCAATGTGGACGGCTCTGTTGCATAGCTTGCTGTGCACTGAAGAGATCCAGCAGCATCTTTCAGTCCTACCTCTTTTGGTTTGGGAACAGAGGCCAATTGTTTGTGCTGTGCAAAGTGGCCTGCAGGCGAATGGGAGCACCTCCGAAGTGGCAATACAACGGACGTTTTCTTGACAAAGGAAAGAGAGACAGCAATGTGGACGGCTCTGTTGCATAGCTTGCTGTGCACTGAAGAGATCCAGCAGCATCTTTCAGTCCTACCTCTTTTGGTTTGGGAACAGAGGCCAATTGTTTGTGCTGTGCAAAGTGGCCTGCAGGCGAATGGGAGCACCTCAGAAGTGGCAATACAGCGGCCGTTTTCTTGACAAAGGAAAGAGAGACAGCAATGTGGACGGCTCTGTTGCATAGCTTGCTGTGCACTGAAGAGATCCAGCAGCATCTTTCAGTCCTACCTCTTTTGGTTTGGGAACAGAGGCCAATTGTTTGTGCTGTGCAAAGTGGCCTGCAGGCGAATGGGAGCACCTCAGAAGTGGCAATACAACGGACGTTTTCTTGACAAAGGAAAGAGAGACAACAATGTGGACGGCTCTGTTGCATAGCTTGCTGTGCACTGAAGAGATCCAGCAGCATCTTTCAGTCCTACCTCTTTTGGTTTGGGAACAGAGGCCAATTGTTTGTGCTGTGCAAAGTGGCCTGCAGGCGAATGGGAGCACCTCAGAAGTGGCAATACAACGGACGTTTCCTTGACAAAGGAAAGAGAGACAGCAATGTGGACGGCTCTGTTGCATAGCTTGCTGTGCACTGAAGAGATCCAGCAGCATCTTTCAGTCCTACCTCTTTTGGTTTGGGAACAGAGGCCAATTGTTTGTGCTGTGCAAAGTGGCCTGCAGGCGAATGGGAGCACCTCAGAAGTGGCAATACAGCGGACGTTTTCTTGACAAAGGAAAGAGAGACAGCAATGTGGACGGCTCTGTTGCATAGCTTGCTGTGCACTGAAGAGATCCAGCAGCATCTTTCAGTCCTACCTCTTTTGGTTTGGGAACAGAGGCCAATTGTTTGTGCTGTGCAAAGTGGCCTGCAGGCGAATGGGAGCACCTCAGAAGTGGCAATACAACGGCCGTTTTCTTGACAAAGGAAAGAGAGACAGCAATGTGGACGGCTCTGTTGCATAGCTTGCTGTGCACTGAAGAGATCCAGCAGCATCTTTCAGTCCTACCTCTTTTGGTTTGGGAACAGAGGCCAATTGTTTGTGCTGTGCAAAGTGGCCTGCAGGCGAATGGGAGCACCTCAGAAGTGGCAATACAGCGGACGTTTTCTTGACAAAGGAAAGAGAGACAGCAATGTGGACGGCTCTGTTGCATAGCTTGCTGTGCACTGAAGAGATCCAGCAGCATCTTTCAGTCCTACCTCTTTTGGTTTGGGAACAGAGGCCAATTGTTTGTGCTGTGCAAAGTGGCCTGCAGGCGAATGGGAGCACCTCAGAAGTGGCAATACAGCGAACGTTTTCTTGACAAAGGAAAGAGAGACAGCAATGTGGACGGCTCTGTTGCATAGCTTGCTGTGCACTGAAGAGATCCAGCAGCATCTTTCAGTCCTACCTCTTTTGGTTTGGGAACAGAGGCCAATTGTTTGTGCTGTGCAAAGTGGCCTGCAGGCGAATGGGAGCACCTCAGAAGTGGCAATACAGCGGCCGTTTTCTTGACAAAGGAAAGAGAGACAGCAATGTGGACGGCTCTGTTGCATAGCTTGCTGTGCACTGAAGAGATCCAGCAGCATCTTTCAGTCCTACCTCTTTTGGTTTGGGAACAGAGGCCAATTGTTTGTGCTGTGCAAAGTGGCCTGCAGGCGAATGGGAGCACCTCAGAAGTGGCAATACAACGGCCGTTTTCTTGACAAAGGAAAGAGAGACAGCAATGTGGACGGCTCTGTTGCATAGCTTGCTGTGCACTGAAGAGATCCAGCAGCATCTTTCAGTCCTACCTCTTTTGGTTTGGGAACAGAGGCCAATTGTTTGTGCTGTGCAAAGTGGCCTGCAGGCGAATGGGAGCACCTCAGAAGTGGCAATACAACGGACGTTTTCTTGACAAAGGAAAGAGAGACAGCAATGTGGACGGCTCTGTTGCATAGCTTGCTGTGCACTGAAGAGATCCAGCAGCATCTTTCAGTCCTACCTCTTTTGGTTTGGGAGCAGAGGCCAATTGTTTGTGCTGTGCAAACTGGGCTGCAGGGGAATGGGAGCACCTCAGAAGTGGCAATACAACGGACGTTTTCTTGACAAAGGAAAGAGAGACAGCAATGTGGACGGCTCTGTTGCATAGCTTGCTGTGCACTGAAGAGATCCAGCAGCATCTTTCAGTCCTACCTCTTTTGGTTTGGGAACAGAGGCCAATTGTTTGTGCTGTGCAAAGTGGGCTGCAGGCGAATGGGAGCACCTCAGAAGTGGCAATACAGCGGCCGTGTTCTTGACAAAGGAAAGAGAGACAGCAATGTGGACGGCTCTGTTGCATAGCTTGCTGTGCACTGAAGAGATCCAGCAGCATCTTTCAGTCCTACCTCTTTTGGTTTGGGAACAGAGGCCAATTGTTTGTGCTGTGCAAAGTGGCCTGCAGGCGAATGGGAGCACCTCAGAAGTGGCAATACAACGGACGTTTTCTTGACAAAGGAAAGAGAGACAGCAATGTGGATGGCTCTGTTGCATAGCTTGCTGTGCACTGAAGAGATCCAGCAGCATCTTTCAGTCCTACCTCTTTTGGTTTGGGAACAGAGGCCAATTGTTTGTGCTGTGCAAAGTGGCCTGCAGGCGAATGGGAGCACCTCAGAAGTGGCAATACAGCGGCCGTTTTCTTGACAAAGGAAAGAGAGACAGCAATGTGGACGGCTCTGTTGCATAGCTTGCTGTGCACTGAAGAGATCCAGCAGCATCTTTCAGTCCTACCTCTTTTGGTTTGGGAACAGAGGCCAATTGTTTGTGCTGTGCAAAGTGGCCTGCAGGCGAATGGGAGCACCTCAGAAGTGGCAATACAACGGCCGTTTTCTTGACAAAGGAAAGAGAGACAGCAATGTGGACGGCTCTGTTGCATAGCTTGCTGTGCACTGAAGAGATCCAGCAGCATCTTTCAGTCCTACCTCTTTTGGTTTGGGAACAGAGGCCAATTGTTTGTGCTGTATAAAGTGGCCTGCAGGCGAATGGGAGCACCTCAGAAGTGGCAATACAACGGACGTTTTCTTGACAAAGGAAAGAGAGACAGCAATGTGGACGGCTCTGTTGCATAGCTTGCTGTGCACTGAAGAGATCCAGCAGCATCTTTCAGTCCTGCCTCTTTTGGTTTGGGAACAGAGGCCAATTGTTTGTGCTGTGCAAAGTGGCCTGCAGGCGAATGGGAGCACCTCAGAAGTGGCAATACAACGGACGTTTTCTTGACAAAGGAAAGAGAGACAGCAATGTGGACGGCTCTGTTGCATAGCTTGCTGTGCACTGAAGAGATCCAGCAGCATCTTTCAGTCCTACCTCTTTTGGTTTGGGAACAGAGGCCAATTGTTTGTGCTGTGCAATGTGGGCTGCAGGCGAATGGGAGCACCTCAGAAGTGGCAATACAGCGGCCGTGTTCTTGACAAAGGAAAGAGAGACAGCAATGTGGACGGCTCTGTTGCATAGCTTGCTGTGCACTGAAGAGATCCAGCAGCATCTTTCAGTCCTACCTCTTTTGGTTTGGGAACAGAGGCCAATTGTTTGTGCTGTGCAAAGTGGCCTGCAGGCGAATGGGAGCACCTCAGAAGTGGCAATACAGCGGCCGTTTTCTTGACAAAGGAAAGAGAGACAGCAATGTGGACGGCTCTGTTGCATAGCTTGCTGTGCACTGAAGAGATCCAGCAGCATCTTTCAGTCCTACCTCTTTTGGTTTGGGAACAGAGGCCAATTGTTTGTGCTGTGCAAAGTGGCCTGCAGGCGAATGGGAGCACCTCAGAAGTGGCAATACAACGGCCGTTTTCTTGACAAAGGAAAGAGAGACAGCAATGTGGACGGCTCTGTTGCATAGCTTGCTGTGCACTGAAGAGATCCAGCAGCATCTTTCAGTCCTACCTCTTTTGGTTTGGGAACAGAGGCCAATTGTTTGTGCTGTGCAAAGTGGCCTGCAGGCGAATGGGAGCACCTCAGAAGTGGCAATACAACGGACGTTTTCTTGACAAAGGAAAGAGAGACAGCAATGTGGACGGCTCTGTTGCATAGCTTGCTGTGCACTGAAGAGATCCAGCAGCATCTTTCAGTCCTACCTCTTTTGGTTTGGGAACAGAGGCCAATTGTTTGTGCTGTGCAAAGTGGCCTGCAGGCGAATGGGAGCACCTCAGAAGTGGCAATACAACGGCCGTTTTCTTGACAAAGGAAAGAGAGACAGCAATGTGGACGGCTCTGTTGCATAGCTTGCTGTGCACTGAAGAGATCCAGCAGCATCTTTCAGTCCTACCTCTTTTGGTTTGGGAACAGAGGCCAATTGTTTGTGCTGTGCAAAGTGGCCTGCAGGCGAATGGGAGCACCTCCGAAGTGGCAATACAGCGGACGTTTTCTTGACAAAGGAAAGAGAGACAGCAATGTGGACGGCTCTGTTGCATAGCTTGCTGTGCACTGAAGAGATCCAGCAGCATCTTTCAGTCCTACCTCTTTTGGTTTGGGAACAGAGGCCAATTGTTTGTGCTGTGCAAAGTGGCCTGCAGGCGAATGGGAGCACCTCCGAAGTGGCAATACAACGGACGTTTTCTTGACAAAGGAAAGAGAGACAGCAATGTGGACGGCTCTGTTGCATAGCTTGCTGTGCACTGAAGAGATCCAGCAGCATCTTTCAGTCCTGCCTCTTTTGGTTTGGGAACAGAGGCCAATTGTTTGTGCTGTGCAAAGTGGCCTGCAGGCGAATGGGAGCACCTCCGAAGTGGCAATACAACGGACGTTTTCTTGACAAAGGAAAGAGAGACAGCAATGTGGACGGCTCTGTTGCATAGCTTGCTGTGCACTGAAGAGATCCAGCAGCATCTTTCAGTCCTACCTCTTTTGGTTTGGGAACAGAGGCCAATTGTTTGTGCTGTGCAAAGTGGCCTGCAGGCGAATGGGAGCACCTCAGAAGTGGCAATACAACGGACGTTTTCTTGACAAAGGAAAGAGAGACAGCAATGTGGACGGCTCTGTTGCATAGCTTGCTGTGCACTGAAGAGATCCAGCAGCATCTTTCAGTCCTGCCTCTTTTGGTTTGGGAACAGAGGCCAATTGTTTGTGCTGTGCAAAGTGGCCTGCAGGCGAATGGGAGCACCTCAGAAGTGGCAATACAACGGACGTTTTCTTGACAAAGGAAAGAGAGACAGCAATGTGGACGGCTCTGTTGCATAGCTTGCTGTGCACTGAAGAGATCCAGCAGCATCTTTCAGTCCTACCTCTTTTGGTTTGGGAACAGAGGCCAATTGTTTGTGCTGTGCAAAGTGGCCTGCAGGCGAATGGGAGCACCTCAGAAGTGGCAATACAACGGACGTTTTCTTGACAAAGGAAAGAGAGACAGCAATGTGGACGGCTCTGTTGCATAGCTTGCTGTGCACTGAAGAGATCCAGCAGCATCTTTCAGTCCTACCTCTTTTGGTTTGGGAGCAGAGGCCAATTGTTTGTGCTGTGCAAGCTGGGCTGCAGGCGAATGGGAGCACCTCAGAAGTGGCAATACAACGGCCGTTTTCTTGACAAAGGAAAGAGAGACAGCAATGTGGACGGCTCTGTTGCATAGCTTGCTGTGCACTGAAGAGATCCAGCAGCATCTTTCAGTCCTACCTCTTTTGGTTTGGGAACAGAGGCCAATTGTTTGTGCTGTGCAAAGTGGCCTGCAGGCGAATGGGAGCACCTCAGAAGTGGCAATACAACGGACGTTTTCTTGACAAAGGAAAGCGAGACAGCAATGTGGACGGCTCTGTTGCATAGCTTGCTGTGCACTGAAGAGATCCAGCAGCATCTTTCAGTCCTACCTCTTTTGGTTTGGGAACAGAGGCCAATTGTTTGTGCTGTGCAAAGTGGCCTGCAGGCGAATGGGAGCACCTCAGAAGTGGCAATACAACGGACGTTTTCTTGACAAAGGAAAGAGAGACAGCAATGTGGACGGCTCTGTTGCATAGCTTGCTGTGCACTGAAGAGATCCAGCAGCATCTTTCAGTCCTACCTCTTTTGGTTTGGGAACAGAGGCCAATTGTTTGCGCTGTGCAAAGTGGCCTGCAGGCGAATGGGAGCACCTCCGAAGTGGCAATACAGCGGACGTTTTCTTGACAAAGGAAAGAGAGACAGCAATGTGGACGGCTCTGTTGCATAGCTTGCTGTGCACTGAAGAGATCCAGCAGCATCTTTCAGTCCTACCTCTTTTGGTTTGGGAACAGAGGCCAATTGTTTGTGCTGTGCAAAGTGGCCTGCAGGCGAATGGGAGCACCTCCGAAGTGGCAATACAACGGACGTTTTCTTGACAAAGGAAAGAGAGACAGCAATGTGGACGGCTCTGTTGCATAGCTTGCTGTGCACTGAAGAGATCCAGCAGCATCTTTCAGTCCTGCCTCTTTTGGTTTGGGAACAGAGGCCAATTGTTTGTGCTGTGCAAAGTGGCCTGCAGGCGAATGGGAGCACCTCCGAAGTGGCAATACAACGGACGTTTTCTTGACAAAGGAAAGAGAGACAGCAATGTGGACGGCTCTGTTGCATAGCTTGCTGTGCACTGAAGAGATCCAGCAGCATCTTTCAGTCCTACCTCTTTTGGTTTGGGAACAGAGGCCAATTGTTTGTGCTGTGCAAAGTGGCCTGCAGGCGAATGGGAGCACCTCAGAAGTGGCAATACAACGGACGTTTTCTTGACAAAGGAAAGAGAGACAGCAATGTGGACGGCTCTGTTGCATAGCTTGCTGTGCACTGAAGAGATCCAGCAGCATCTTTCAGTCCTGCCTCTTTTGGTTTGGGAACAGAGGCCAATTGTTTGTGCTGTGCAAAGTGGCCTGCAGGCGAATGGGAGCACCTCAGAAGTGGCAATACAACGGACGTTTTCTTGACAAAGGAAAGAGAGACAGCAATGTGGACGGCTCTGTTGCATAGCTTGCTGTGCACTGAAGAGATCCAGCAGCATCTTTCAGTCCTACCTCTTTTGGTTTGGGAACAGAGGCCAATTGTTTGTGCTGTGCAAAGTGGCCTGCAGGCGAATGGGAGCACCTCAGAAGTGGCAATACAACGGCCGTTTTCTTGACAAAGGAAAGAGAGACAGCAATGTGGACGGCTCTGTTGCATAGCTTGCTGTGCACTGAAGAGATCCAGCAGCATCTTTCAGTCCTACCTCTTTTGGTTTGGGAACAGAGGCCAATTGTTTGTGCTGTGCAAAGTGGCCTGCAGGCGAATGGGAGCACCTCCGAAGTGGCAATACAGCGGACGTTTTCTTGACAAAGGAAAGAGAGACAGCAATGTGGACGGCTCTGTTGCATAGCTTGCTGTGCACTGAAGAGATCCAGCAGCATCTTTCAGTCCTACCTCTTTTGGTTTGGGAACAGAGGCCAATTGTTTGTGCTGTGCAAAGTGGCCTGCAGGCGAATGGGAGCACCTCCGAAGTGGCAATACAACGGACGTTTTCTTGACAAAGGAAAGAGAGACAGCAATGTGGACGGCTCTGTTGCATAGCTTGCTGTGCACTGAAGAGATCCAGCAGCATCTTTCAGTCCTGCCTCTTTTGGTTTGGGAACAGAGGCCAATTGTTTGTGCTGTGCAAAGTGGCCTGCAGGCGAATGGGAGCACCTCCGAAGTGGCAATACAACGGACGTTTTCTTGACAAAGGAAAGAGAGACAGCAATGTGGACGGCTCTGTTGCATAGCTTGCTGTGCACTGAAGAGATCCAGCAGCATCTTTCAGTCCTACCTCTTTTGGTTTGGGAACAGAGGCCAATTGTTTGTGCTGTGCAAAGTGGCCTGCAGGCGAATGGGAGCACCTCCGAAGTGGCAATACAGCGGACGTTTTCTTGACAAAGGAAAGAGAGACAGCAATGTGGACGGCTCTGTTGCATAGCTTGCTGTGCACTGAAGAGATCCAGCAGCATCTTTCAGTCCTACCTCTTTTGGTTTGGGAACAGAGGCCAATTGTTTGTGCTGTGCAAAGTGGCCTGCAGGCGAATGGGAGCACCTCCGAAGTGGCAATACAGCGGCCGTTTTCTTGACAAAGGAAAGAGAGACAGCAATGTGGACGGCTCTGTTGCATAGCTTGCTGTGCACTGAAGAGATCCAGCAGCATCTTTCAGTCCTACCTCTTTTGGTTTGGGAACAGAGGCCAATTGTTTGTGCTGTGCAAGCTGGGCTGCAGGCGAATGGGAGCACCTCAGAAGTGGCAATACAACGGCCGTTTTCTTGACAAAGGAAAGAGAGACAGCAATGTGGACGGCTCTGTTGCATAGCTTGCTGTGCACTGAAGAGATCCAGCAGCATCTTTCAGTCCAACCTCTTTTGGTTTGGGAACAGAGGCCAATTGTTTGTGCTGTGCAAAGTGGCCTGCAGGCGAATGGGAGCACCTCAGAAGTGGCAATACAGCGGCCGTTTTCTTGACAAAGGAAAGAGAGACAGCAATGTGGACGGCTCTGTTGCATAGCTTGCTGTGCACTGAAGAGATCCAGCAGCATCTTTCAGTCCTACCTCTTTTGGTTTGGGAACAGAGGCCAATTGTTTGTGCTGTGCAAAGTGGCCTGCAGGCGAATGGGAGCACCTCAGAAGTGGCAATACAACGGACGTTTTCTTGACAAAGGAAAGAGAGACAGCAATGTGGACGGCTCTGTTGCATAGCTTGCTGTGCACTGAAGAGATCCAGCAGCATCTTTCAGTCCTACCTCTTTTGGTTTGGGAACAGAGGCCAATTGTTTGTGCTGTGCAAAGTGGGCTGCAGGCGAATGGGAGCACCTCCGAAGTGGCAATACAACGGCCGTTTTCTTGACAAAGGAAAGAGAGACAGCAATGTGGACGGCTCTGTTGCATAGCTTGCTGTGCACTGAAGAGATCCAGCAGCATCTTTCAGTCCTACCTCTTTTGGTTTGGGAACAGAGGCCAATTGTTTGCGCTGTGCAAAGTGGCCTGCAGGCGAATGGGAGCACCTCAGAAGTGGCAATACAGCGGACGTTTTCTTGACAAAGGAAAGAGAGACAGCAATGTGGACGGCTCTGTTGCATAGCTTGCTGTGCACTGAAGAGATCCAGCAGCATCTTTCAGTCCTACCTCTTTTGGTTTGGGAACAGAGGCCAATTGTTTGTGCTGTGCAAAGTGGCCTGCAGGCGAATGGGAGCACCTCAGAAGTGGCAATACAACGGACGTTTTCTTGACAAAGGAAAGAGAGACAGCAATGTGGACGGCTCTGTTGCATAGCTTGCTGTGCACTGAAGAGATCCAGCAGCATCTTTCAGTCCTACCTCTTTTGGTTTGGGAACAGAGGCCAATTGTTTGTGCTGTGCAAAGTGGCCTGCAGGCGAATGGGAGCACCTCCGAAGTGGCAATACAACGGACGTTTTCCTGACAAAGGAAAGAGAGACAGCAATGTGGACGGCTCTGTTGCATAGCTTGCTGTGCACTGAAGAGATCCAGCAGCATCTTTCAGTCCTACCTCTTTTGGTTTGGGAACAGAGGCCAATTGTTTGTGCTGTGCAAAGTGGCCTGCAGGAGAATGGGAGCACCTCAGAAGTGGCAATACAACGGCCGTTTTCTTGACAAAGGAAAGAGAGACAGCAATGTGGACGGCTCTGTTGCATAGCTTGCTGTGCACTGAAGAGATCCAGCAGCATCTTTCAGTCCTACCTCTTTTGGTTTGGGAACAGAGGCCAATTGTTTGTGCTGTGCAAAGTGGCCTGCAGGCGAATGGGAGCACCTCAGAAGTGGCAATACAGCGGACGTTTTCTTGACAAAGGAAAGAGAGACAGCAATGTGGACGGCTCTGTTGCATAGCTTGCTGTGCACTGAAGAGATCCAGCAGCATCTTTCAGTCCTACCTCTTTTGGTTTGGGAACAGAGGCCAATTGTTTGTGCTGTGCAAAGTGGCCTGCAGGCGAATGGGAGCACCTCAGAAGTGGCAATACAACGGACGTTTTCTTGACAAAGGAAAGAGAGACGGCAATGTGGACGGCTCTGTTGCATAGCTTGCTGTGCACTGAAGAGATCCAGCAGCATCTTTCAGTCCTACCTCTTTTGGTTTGGGAACAGAGGCCAATTGTTTGTGCTGTGCAAAGTGGCCTGCAGGCGAATGGGAGCACCTCAGAAGTGGCAATACAACGGCCGTTTTCTTGACAAAGGAAAGAGAGACAGCAATGTGGACGGCTCTGTTGCATAGCTTGCTGTGCACTGAAGAGATCCAGCAGCATCTTTCAGTCCTACCTCTTTTGGTTTGGGAACAGAGGCCAATTGTTTGCGCTGTGCAAAGTGGCCTGCAGGCGAATGGGAGCACCTCAGAAGTGGCAATACAGCGGACGTTTTCTTGACAAAGGAAAGAGAGACAGCAATGTGGACGGCTCTGTTGCATAGCTTGCTGTGCACTGAAGAGATCCAGCAGCATCTTTCAGTCCTACCTCTTTTGGTTTGGGAACAGAGGCCAATTGTTTGTGCTGTGCAAAGTGGCCTGCAGGCGAATGGGAGCACCTCCGAAGTGGCAATACAACGGACGTTTTCCTGACAAAGGAAAGAGAGACAGCAATGTGGACGGCTCTGTTGCATAGCTTGCTGTGCACTGAAGAGATCCAGCAGCATCTTTCAGTCCTACCTCTTTTGGTTTGGGAACAGAGGCCAATTGTTTGTGCTGTGCAAAGTGGCCTGCAGGAGAATGGGAGCACCTCAGAAGTGGCAATACAACGGCCGTTTTCTTGACAAAGGAAAGAGAGACAGCAATGTGGACGGCTCTGTTGCATAGCTTGCTGTGCACTGAAGAGATCCAGCAGCATCTTTCAGTCCTACCTCTTTTGGTTTGGGAACAGAGGCCAATTGTTTGTGCTGTGCAAAGTGGCCTGCAGGCGAATGGGAGCACCTCAGAAGTGGCAATACAGCGGACGTTTTCTTGACAAAGGAAAGAGAGACAGCAATGTGGACGGCTCTGTTGCATAGCTTGCTGTGCACTGAAGAGATCCAGCAGCATCTTTCAGTCCTACCTCTTTTGGTTTGGGAACAGAGGCCAATTGTTTGTGCTGTGCAAAGTGGCCTGCAGGCGAATGGGAGCACCTCAGAAGTGGCAATACAACGGACGTTTTCTTGACAAAGGAAAGAGAGACGGCAATGTGGACGGCTCTGTTGCATAGCTTGCTGTGCACTGAAGAGATCCAGCAGCATCTTTCAGTCCTACCTCTTTTGGTTTGGGAACAGAGGCCAATTGTTTGTGCTGTGCAAAGTGGCCTGCAGGCGAATGGGAGCACCTCAGAAGTGGCAATACAACGGCCGTTTTCTTGACAAAGGAAAGAGAGACAGCAATGTGGACGGCTCTGTTGCATAGCTTGCTGTGCACTGAAGAGATCCAGCAGCATCTTTCAGTCCTACCTCTTTTGGTTTGGGAACAGAGGCCAATTGTTTGTGCTGTGCAAAGTGGCCTGCAGGCGAATGGGAGCACCTCAGAAGTGGCAATACAACGGACGTTTTCTTGACAAAGGAAAGAGAGACAGCAATGTGGACGGCTCTGTTGCATAGCTTGCTGTGCACTGAAGAGATCCAGCAGCATCTTTCAGTCCTACCTCTTTTGGTTTGGGAACAGAGGCCAATTGTTTGTGCTGTGCAAAGTGGCCTGCAGGCGAATGGGAGCACCTCCGAAGTGGCAATACAACGGACGTTTTCTTGACAAAGGAAAGAGAGACAGCAATGTGGATGGCTCTGTTGCATAGCTTGCTGTGCACTGAAGAGATCCAGCAGCATCTTTCAGTCCTACCTCTTTTGGTTTGGGAACAGAGGCCAATTGTTTGTGCTGTGCAAAGTGGCCTGCAGGCGAATGGGAGCACCTCCGAAGTGGCAATACAACGGACGTTTTCCTGACAAAGGAAAGAGAGACAGCAATGTGGACGGCTCTGTTGCATAGCTTGCTGTGCACTGAAGAGATCCAGCAGCATCTTTCAGTCCTACCTCTTTTGGTTTGGGAACAGAGGCCAATTGTTTGTGCTGTGCAAAGTGGCCTGCAGGAGAATGGGAGCACCTCCGAAGTGGCAATACAACGGACGTTTTCTTGACAAAGGAAAGAGAGACAGCAATGTGGACGGCTCTGTTGCATAGCTTGCTGTGCACTGAAGAGATCCAGCAGCATCTTTCAGTTCTACCTCTTTTGGTTTGGGAACAGAGGCCAATTGTTTGTGCTGTGCAAAGTGGCCTGCAGGAGAATGGGAGCACCTCAGAAGTGGCAATACAGCGGACGTTTTCTTGACAAAGGAAAGAGAGACAGCAATGTGGACGGCTCTGTTGCATAGCTTGCTGTGCACTGAAGAGATCCAGCAGCATCTTTCAGTCCTACCTCTTTTGGTTTGGGAACAGAGGCCAATTGTTTGTGCTGTGCAAAGTGGCCTGCAGGCGAATGGGAGCACCTCAGAAGTGGCAATACAACGGACGTTTTCTTGACAAAGGAAAGAGAGACAGCAATGTGGACGGCTCTGTTGCATAGCTTGCTGTGCACTGAAGAGATCCAGCAGCATCTTTCAGTCCTACCTCTTTTGGTTTGGGAACAGAGGCCAATTGTTTGCGCTGTGCAAAGTGGCCGGCAGGCGAATGGGAGCACCTCAGAAGTGGCAGTACAACGGACGTTTTCTTGACAAAGGAAAGAGAGACAGCAATGTGGACGGCTCTGTTGCATAGCTTGCTGTGCACTGAAGAGATCCAGCAGCATCTTTCAGTCCTACCTCTTTTGGTTTGGGAACAGAAACCAATTGTTTGTGCTGTGCAAAGTGGCCTGCAGGCGAATGGGAGCACCTCAGAAGTGGCAATACAACGGACGTTTTCTTGACAAAGGAAAGAGAGACAGCAATGTGGACGGCTCTGTTGCATAGCTTGCTGTGCACTGAAGAGATCCAGCAGCATCTTTCAGTCCTACCTCTTTTGGTTTGGGAACAGAGGCCAATTGTTTGTGCTGTGCAAAGTGGCCTGCAGGCGAATGGGAGCACCTCCGAAGTGGCAATACAACGGACGTTTTCTTGACAAAGGAAAGAGAGACAGCAATGTGGACGGCTCTGTTGCATAGCTTGCTGTGCACTGAAGAGATCCAGCAGCATCTTTCAGTCCTACCTCTTTTGGTTTGGGAACAGAGGCCAATTGTTTGTGCTGTGCAAAGTGGCCTGCAGGCGAATGGGAGCACCTCAGAAGTGGCAATACAACGGACGTTTTCTTGACAAAGGAAAGAGAGACAGCAATGTGGACGGCTCTGTTGCATAGCTTGCTGTGCACTGAAGAGATCCAGCAGCATCTTTCAGTCCTACCTCTTTTGGTTTGGGAACAGAGGCCAATTGTTTGTGCTGTGCAAAGTGGCCTGCAGGCGAATGGGAGCACCTCAGAAGTGGCAATACAACGGACGTTTTCTTGACAAAGGAAAGAGAGACAGCAATGTGGACGGCTCTGTTGCATAGCTTGCTGTGCACTGAAGAGATCCAGCAGCATCTTTCAGTCCTACCTCTTTTGGTTTGGGAACAGAGGCCAATTGTTTGTGCTGTGCAAAGTGGCCTGCAGGCGAATGGGAGCACCTCAGAAGTGGCAATACAACGGACGTTTTCTTGACAAAGGAAAGAGAGACAGCAATGTGGACGGCTCTGTTGCATAGCTTGCTGTGCACTGAAGAGATCCAGCAGCATCTTTCAGTCCTACCTCTTTTGGTTTGGGAACAGAGGCCAATTGTTTGTGCTGTGCAAAGTGGCCTGCAGGCGAATGGGAGCACCTCAGAAGTGGCAATACAACGGACGTTTTCTTGACAAAGGAAAGAGAGACAGCAATGTGGACGGCTCTGTTGCATAGCTTGCTGTGCACTGAAGAGATCCAGCAGCATCTTTCAGTCCTACCTCTTTTGGTTTGGGAACAGAGGCCAATTGTTTGTGCTGTGCAAAGTGGCCTGCAGGCGAATGGGAGCACCTCAGAAGTGGAAATACAACGGCCGTTTTCTTGACAAAGGAAAGAGAGACAGCAATGTGGACGGCTCTGTTGCATAGCTTGCTGTGCACTGAAGAGATCCAGCAGCATCTTTCAGTCCTACCTCTTTTGGTTTGGGAACAGAGGCCAATTGTTTGTGCTGTGCAAAGTGGCCTGCAGGCGAATGGGAGCACCTCAGAAGTGGCAATACAACGGCCGTTTTCTTGACAAAGGAAAGAGAGACAGCAATGTGGACGGCTCTGTTGCATAGCTTGCTGTGCACTGAAGAGATCCAGCAGCATCTTTCAGTCCTACCTCTTTTGGTTTGGGAACAGAGGCCAATTGTTTGTGCTGTGCAAAGTGGCCTGCAGGCGAATGGGAGCACCTCCGAAGTGGCAATACAACGGACGTTTTCTTGACAAAGGAAAGAGAGACAGCAATGTGGACGGCTCTGTTGCATAGCTTGCTGTGCACTGAAGAGATCCAGCAGCATCTTTCAGTCCTACCTCTTTTGGTTTGGGAACAGAGGCCAATTGTTTGTGCTGTGCAATGTGGCCTGCAGGCGAATGGGAGCACCTCAGAAGTGGCAATACAACGGACGTTTTCTTGACAAAGGAAAGAGAGACAGCAATGTGGACGGCTCTGTTGCATAGCTTGCTGTGCACTGAAGAGATCCAGCAGCATCTTTCAGTCCTACCTCTTTTGGTTTGGGAACAGAGGCCAATTGTTTGTGCTGTGCAAAGTGGCCTGCAGGCGAATGGGAGCACCTCCGAAGTGGCAATACAGCGGACGTTCTCTTGACAAAGGAAAGAGAGACAGCAATGTGGACGGCTCTGTTGCATAGCTTGCTGTGCACTGAAGAGATCCAGCAGCATCTTTCAGTCCTACCTCTTTTGGTTTGGGAACAGAGGCCAATTGTTTGTGCTGTGCAAAGTGGCCTGCAGGCGAATGGGAGCACCTCAGAAGTGGCAATACAGCGGACGTTTTCTTGACAAAGGAAAGAGAGACAGCAATGTGGACGGCTCTGTTGCATAGCTTGCTGTGCACTGAAGAGATCCAGCAGCATCTTTCAGTCCTACCTCTTTTGGTTTGGGAACAGAGGCCAATTGTTTGTGCTGTGCAAAGTGGCCTGCAGGCGAATGGGAGCACCTCAGAAGTGGCAATACAACGGACGTTTTCTTGACAAAGGAAAGAGAGACAGCAATGTGGACGGCTCTGTTGCATAGCTTGCTGTGCACTGAAGAGATCCAGCAGCATCTTTCAGTCCTACCTCTTTTGGTTTGGGAACAGAGGCCAATTGTTTGTGCTGTGCAAAGTGGCCTGCAGGCGAATGGGAGCACCTCAGAAGTGGCAATACAGCGAACGTTTTCTTGACAAAGGAAAGAGAGACAGCAATGTGGACGGCTCTGTTGCATAGCTTGCTGTGCACTGAAGAGATCCAGCAGCATCTTTCAGTCCTACCTCTTTTGGTTTGGGAACAGGGGCCAATTGTTTGTGCTGTGCAAAGTGGCCTGCAGGCGAATGGGAGCACCTCAGAAGTGGCAATACAGCGGCCGTTTTCTTGACAAAGGAAAGAGAGACAGCAATGTGGACGGCTCTGTTGCATAGCTTGCTGTGCACTGAAGAGATCCAGCAGCATCTTTCAGTCCTACCTCTTTTGGTTTGGGAACAGAGGCCAATTGTTTGCGCTGTGCAAAGTGGCCTGCAGGCGAATGGGAGCACCTCAGAAGTGGCAATACAGCGGACGTTTTCTTGACAAAGGAAAGAGAGACAGCAATGTGGACGGCTCTGTTGCATAGCTTGCTGTGCACTGAAGAGATCCAGCAGCATCTTTCAGTCCTACCTCTTTTGGTTTGGGAACAGAGGCCAATTGTTTGTGCTGTGCAAAGTGGCCTGCAGGCGAATGGGAGCACCTCAGAAGTGGCAATACAGCGGACGTTTTCTTGACAAAGGAAAGAGAGACAGCAATGTGGACGGCTCTGTTGCATAGCTTGCTGTGCACTGAAGAGATCCAGCAGCATCTTTCAGTCCTACCTCTTTTGGTTTGGGAACAGAGGCCAATTGTTTGTGCTGTGCAAAGTGGGCTGCAGGCGAATGGGAGCACCTCAGAAGTGGCAATACAACGGACGTTTTCTTGACAAAGGAAAGAGAGACAGCAATGTGGACGGCTCTGTTGCATAGCTTGCTGTGCACTGAAGAGATCCAGCAGCATCTTTCAGTCCTACCTCTTTTGGTTTGGGAACAGAGGCCAATTGTTTGTGCTGTGCAAAGTGGCCTGCAGGCGAATGGGAGCACCTCAGAAGTGGCAATACAACGGACGTTTTCTTGACAAAGGAAAGAGAGACAGCAATGTGGACGGCTCTGTTGCATAGCTTGCTGTGCACTGAAGAGATCCAGCAGCATCTTTCAGTCCTACCTCTTTTGGTTTGGGAACAGGGGCCAATTGTTTGCGCTGTGCAAAGTGGCCTGCAGGCGAATGGGAGCACCTCAGAAGTGGCAGTACAACGGACGTTTTCTTGACAAAGGAAAGAGAGACAGCAATGTGGACGGCTCTGTTGCATAGCTTGCTGTGCACTGAAGAGATCCAGCAGCATCTTTCAGTCCTACCTCTTTTGGTTTGGGAACAGAGGTCAATTGTTTGTGCTGTGCAAAGTGGCCTGCAGGCGAATGGGAGCACCTCCGAAGTGGCAATACAACGGACGTTTTCTTGACAAAGGAAAGAGAGACAGCAATGTGGACGGCTCTGTTGCATAGCTTGCTGTGCACTGAAGAGATCCAGCAGCATCTTTCAGTCCTACCTCTTTTGGTTTGGGAACAGAGGCCAATTGTTTGCGCTGTGCAAAGTGGCCTGCAGGCGAATGGGAGCACCTCAGAAGTGGCAGTACAGCGGCCGTTTTCTTGACAAAGGAAAGAGAGACAGCAATGTGGACGGCTCTGTTGCATAGCTTGCTGTGCACTGAAGAGATCCAGCAGCATCTTTCAGTCCTACCTCTTTTGGTTTGGGAACAGAGGCCAATTGTTTGTGCTGTGCAAAGTGGCCTGCAGGCGAATGGGAGCACCTCAGAAGTGGCAATACAGCGGTCGTTTTCTTGACAAAGGAAAGAGAGACAGCAATGTGGACGGCTCTGTTGCATAGCTTGCTGTGCACTGAAGAGATCCAGCAGCATCTTTCAGTCCTACCTCTTTTGGTTTGGGAGCAGAGGCCAATTGTTTGTGCTGTGCAAAGTGGCCTGCAGGCGAATGGGAGCACCTCAGAAGTGGCAATACAACGGACGTTTTCTTGACAAAGGAAAGAGAGACAGCAATGTGGACGGCTCTGTTGCATAGCTTGCTGTGCACTGAAGAGATCCAGCAGCATCTTTCAGTCCTACCTCTTTTGGTTTGGGAACAGAGGCCAATTGTTTGTGCTGTGCAAAGTGGGCTGCAGGCGAATGGGAGCACCTCAGAAGTGGCAATACAACGGCCGTTTTCTTGACAAAGGAAAGAGAGACAGCAATGTGGACGGCTCTGTTGCATAGCTTGCTGTGCACTGAAGAGATCCAGCAGCATCTTTCAGTCCTACCTCTTTTGGTTTGGGAACAGAGGCCAATTGTTTGTGCTGTGCAAAGTGGCCTGCAGGCGAATGGGAGCACCTCCGAAGTGGCAATACAGCGGACGTTTTCTTGACAAAGGAAAGAGAGACAGCAATGTGGACGGCTCTGTTGCATAGCTTGCTGTGCACTGAAGAGATCCAGCAGCATCTTTCAGTCCTACCTCTTTTGGTTTGGGAACAGAGGCCAATTGTTTGTGCTGTGCAAAGTGGCCTGCAGGCGAATGGGAGCACCTCAGAAGTGGCAATACAACGGACGTTTTCTTGACAAAGGAAAGAGAGACAGCAATGTGGACGGCTCTGTTGCATAGCTTGCTGTGCACTGAAGAGATCCAGCAGCATCTTTCAGTCCTACCTCTTTTGATTTGGGAACAGAGGCCAATTGTTTGTGCTGTGCAAAGTGGCCTGCAGGCGAATGGGAGCACCTCCGAAGTGGCAATACAACGGCCATTTTCTTGACAAAGGAAAGAGAGACAGCAATGTGGACGGCTCTGTTGCATAGCTTGCTGTGCACTGAAGAGATCCAGCAGCATCTTTCAGTCCTACCTCTTTTGGTTTGGGAACAGAGGCCAATTGTTTGTGCTGTGCAAAGTGGCCTGCAGGAGAATGGGAGCACCTCAGAAGTGGCAATACAGCGGCCGTTTTCTTGACAAAGGAAAGAGAGACAGCAATGTGGACGGCTCTGTTGCATAGCTTGCTGTGCACTGAAGAGATCCAGCAGCATCTTTCAGTCCTACCTCTTTTGGTTTGGGAACAGAGGCCAATTGTTTGTGCTGTGCAAAGTGGCCTGCAGGCGAATGGGCACACCTCAGAAGTGGCAATACAGCGAACGTTTTCTTGACAAAGGAAAGAGAGACAGCAATGTGGACGGCTCTGTTGCATAGCTTGCTGTGCACTGAAGAGATCCAGCAGCATCTTTCAGTCCTACCTCTTTTGGTTTGGGAACAGAGGCCAATTGTTTGTGCTGTGCAAAGTGGCCTGCAGGCGAATGGGAGCACCTCAGAAGTGGCAACACAACGGATGTTTTCTTGACAAAGGAAAGAGAGACAGCAATGTGGACGGCTCTGTTGCATAGCTTGCTGTGCACTGAAGAGATCCAGCAGCATCTTTCAGTCCTACCTCTTTTGGTTTGGGAACAGAGGCCAATTGTTTGTGCTGTGCAAAGTGGCCTGCAGGCGAATGGGAGAACCTCAGAAGTGGCAATACAACGGCCGTTTTCTTGACAAAGGAAAGAGAGACAGCAATGTGGACGGCTCTGTTGCATAGCTTGCTGTGCACTGAAGAGATCCAGCAGCATCTTTCAGTCCTACCTCTTTTGGTTTGGGAACAGAGGCCAATTGTTTGTGCTGTGCAAAGTGGCCTGCAGGCGAATGGGAGCACCTCAGAAGTGGCAATACAGCGGACGTTTTCTTGACAAAGGAAAGAGAGACAGCAATGTGGACGGCTCTGTTGCATAGCTTGCTGTGCACTGAAGAGATCCAGCAGCATCTTTCAGTCCTACCTCTTTTGGTTTGGGAACAGAGGCCAATTGTTTGTGCTGTGCAAAGTGGCCTGCAGGCGAATGGGAGCACCTCAGAAGTGGCAATACAGCGGACGTTTTCTTGACAAAGGAAAGAGAGACAGCAATGTGGACGGCTCTGTTGCATAGCTTGCTGTGCACTGAAGAGATCCAGCAGCATCTTTCAGTCCTACCTCTTTTGGTTTGGGAACAGAGGCCAATTGTTTGTGCTGTGCAAAGTGGCCTGCAGGCGAATGGGAGCACCTCAGAAGTGGCAATACAGCGGCCGTTTTCTTGACAAAGGAAAGAGAGACAGCAATGTGGACAGCTCTGTTGCATAGCTTGCTGTGCACTGAAGAGATCCAGCAGCATCTTTCAGTCCTACCTCTTTTGGTTTGGGAACAGAGGCCAATTGTTTGTGCTGTGCAAAGTGGGCTGCAGGCGAATGGGAGCACCTCAGAAGTGGCAATACAACGGACGTTTTCTTGACAAAGGAAAGAGAGACAGCAATGTGGACGGCTCTGTTGCATAGCTTGCTGTGCACTGAAGAGATCCAGCAGCATCTTTCAGTCCTACCTCTTTTGGTTTGGGAACAGAGGCCAATTGTTTGTGCTGTGCAAAGTGGCCTGCAGGCGAATGGGAGCACCTCAGAAGTGGCAATACAGCGGACGTTTTCTTGGCAAAGGAAAGAGAGACAGCAATGTGGACGGCTCTGTTGCATAGCTTGCTGTGCACTGAAGAGATCCAGCAGCATCTTTCAGTCCTACCTCTTTTGGTTTGGGAACAGAGGCCAATTGTTTGTGCTGTGCAAAGTGGCCTGCAGGCGAATGGGAGCACCTCAGAAGTGGCAATACAACGGACGTTTTCTTGACAAAGGAAAGAGAGACAGCAATGTGGACGGCTCTGTTGCATAGCTTGCTGTGCACTGAAGAGATCCAGCAGCATCTTTCAGTCCTACCTCTTTTGGTTTGGGAACAGAGGCCAATTGTTTGTGCTGTGCAAAGTGGCCTGCAGGCGAATGGGAGCACCTCAGAAGTGGTAATACAACGGACGTTTTCTTGACAAAGGAAAGAGAGACAGCAATGTGGACGGCTCTGTTGCATAGCTTGCTGTGCACTGAAGAGATCCAGCAGCATCTTTCAGTCCTACCTCTTTTGGTTTGGGAACAGAGGCCAATTGTTTGTGCTGTGCAAAGTGGCCTGCAGGCGAATGGGAGCACCTCAGAAGTGGCAATACAGCAGACGTTTTCTTGACAAAGGAAAGAGAGACAGCAATGTGGACGGCTCTGTTGCATAGCTTGCTGTGCACTGAAGAGATCCAGCAGCATCTTTCAGTCCTACCTCTTTTGGTTTGGGAACAGAGGCCAATTGTTTGTGCTGTGCAAAGTGGCCTGCAGGCGAATGGGAGCACCTCAGAAGTGGCAATACAGCGGACGTTTTCTTGACAAAGGAAAGAGAGACAGCAATGTGGACGGCTCTGTTGCATAGCTTGCTGTGCACTGAAGAGATCCAGCAGCATCTTTCAGTCCTACCTCTTTTGGTTTGGGAACAGAGGCCAATTGTTTGTGCTGTGCAAAGTGGCCTGCAGGCGAATGGGAGCACCTCCGAAGTGGCAATACAACGGCCGTTTTCTTGACAAAGGAAAGAGAGACAGCAATGTGGACGGCTCTGTTGCATAGCTTGCTGTGCACTGAAGAGATCCAGCAGCATCTTTCAGTCCTACCTCTTTTGGTTTGGGAACAGAGGCCAATTGTTTGTGCTGTGCAAAGTGGCCTGCAGGCGAATGGGAGCACCTCAGAAGTGGCAATACAGCGGACGTTTTCTTGACAAAGGAAAGAGAGACAGCAATGTGGACGGCTCTGTTGCATAGCTTGCTGTGCACTGAAGAGATCCAGCAGCACCTTTCAGTCCTACCTCTTTTGGTTTGGGAACAGAGGCCAATTGTTTGTGCTGTGCAAAGTGGCCTGCAGGCGAATGGGAGCACCTCAGAAGTGGCAATACAGCGGCCGTTTTCTTGACAAAGGAAAGAGAGACAGCAATGTGGACGGCTCTGTTGCATAGCTTGCTGTGCACTGAAGAGATCCAGCAGCATCTTTCAGTCCTACCTCTTTTGGTTTGGGAACAGAGGCCAATTGTTTGTGCTGTGCAAAGTGGCCTGCAGGAGAATGGGAGCACCTCCGAAGTGGCAATACAGCGGCCGTTTTCTTGACAAAGGAAAGAGAGACAGCAATGTGGACGGCTCTGTTGCATAGCTTGCTGTGCACTGAAGAGATCCAGCAGCATCTTTCAGTCCTACCTCTTTTGGTTTGGGAACAGAGGCCAATTGTTTGTGCTGTGCAAAGTGGCCTGCAGGCGAATGGGAGCACCTCAGAAGTGGCAATACAGCGGCCGTTTTCTTGACAAAGGAAAGAGAGACAGCAATGTGGACGGCTCTGTTGCATAGCTTGCTGTGCACTGAAGAGATCCAGCAGCATCTTTCAGTCCTACCTCTTTTGGTTTGGGAACAGAGGCCAATTGTTTGTGCTGTGCAAAGTGGCCTGCAGGCGAATGGGAGCACCTCCGAAGTGGCAATACAGCGGACGTTTTCTTGACAAAGGAAAGAGAGACAGCAATGTGGACGGCTCTGTTGCATAGCTTGCTGTGCACTGAAGAGATCCAGCAGCATCTTTCAGTCCTACCTCTTTTGGTTTGGGAACAGAGGCCAATTGTTTGTGCTGTGCAAAGTGGCCTGCAGGCGAATGGGAGCACCTCAGAAGTGGTAATACAACGGACGTTTTCTTGACAAAGGAAAGAGAGACAGCAATGTGGACAGCTCTGTTGCATAGCTTGCTGTGCACTGAAGAGATCCAGCAGCATCTTTCAGTCCTACCTCTTTTGGTTTGGGAACAGAGGCCAATTGTTTGTGCTGTGCAAAGTGGCCTGCAGGCGAATGGGAGCACCTCCGAAGTGGCAATACAGCGGCCGTTTTCTTGACAAAGGAAAGAGAGACAGCAATGATGTGGACGGCTCTGTTGCATAGCTTGCTGTGCACTGAAGAGATCCAGCAGCATCTTTCAGTCCTACCTCTTTTGGTTTGGGAACAGAGGCCAATTGTTTGTGCTGTGCAAAGTGGCCTGCAGGCGAATGGGAGCACCTCAGAAGTGGCAATACAACGGATGTTTTCTTGACAAAGGAAAGAGAGACAGCAATGTGGACGGCTCTGTTGCATAGCTTGCTGTGCACTGAAGAGATCCAGCAGCATCTTTCAGTCCTACCTCTTTTGGTTTGGGAACAGAGGCCAATTGTTTGTGCTGTGCAAAGTGGCCTGCAGGCGAATGGGAGCACCTCAGAAGTGGTAATACAACGGACGTTTTCTTGACAAAGGAAAGAGAGACAGCAATGTGGACAGCTCTGTTGCATAGCTTGCTGTGCACTGAAGAGATCCAGCAGCATCTTTCAGTCCTACCTCTTTTGGTTTGGGAACAGAGGCCAATTGTTTGTGCTGTGCAAAGTGGCCTGCAGGCGAATGGGAGCACCTCCGAAGTGGCAATACAACGGACGTTTTCTTGACAAAGGAAAGAGAGACAGCAATGTGGACGGCTCTGTTGCATAGCTTGCTGTGCACTGAAGAGATCCAGCAGCATCTTTCAGTCCTACCTCTTTTGGTTTGGGAACAGAGGCCAATTGTTTGTGCTGTGCAAAGTGGCCTGCAGGCGAATGGGAGCACCTCAGAAGTGGCAATACAACGGACGTTTTCTTGGCAAAGGAAAGAGAGACAGCAATGTGGACGGCTCTGTTGCATAGCTTGCTGTGCACTGAAGAGATCCAGCAGCATCTTTCAGTCCTACCTCTTTTGGTTTGGGAACAGAGGCCAATTGTTTGTGCTGTGCAAAGTGGCCTGCAGGCGAATGGGAGCACCTCCGAAGTGGCAATACAGCGGCCGTGTTCTTGACAAAGGAAAGAGAGACAGCAATGTGGACGGCTCTGTTGCATAGCTTGCTGTGCACTGAAGAGATCCAGCAGCATCTTTCAGTCCTACCTCTTTTGGTTTGGGAACAGAGGCCAATTGTTTGTGCTGTGCAAAGTGGCCTGCAGGCGAATGGGAGCACCTCAGAAGTGGTAATACAACGGACGTTTTCTTGACAAAGGAAAGAGAGACAGCAATGTGGACGGCTCTGTTGCATAGCTTGCTGTGCACTGAAGAGATCCAGCAGCATCTTTCAGTCCTACCTCTTTTGGTTTGGGAACAGAGGCCAATTGTTTGTGCTGTGCAAAGTGGCCTGCAGGCGAATGGGAGCACCTCAGAAGTGGCAATACAGCGGACGTTTTCTTGACAAAGGAAAGAGAGACAGCAATGTGGACGGCTCTGTTGCATAGCTTGCTGTGCACTGAAGAGATCCAGCAGCATCTTTCAGTCCTACCTCTTTTGGTTTGGGAACAGAGGCCAATTGTTTGTGCTGTGCAAAGTGGCCTGCAGGCGAATGGGAGCACCTCCGAAGTGGCAATACAGCGGACGTTTTCTTGACAAAGGAAAGAGAGACAGCAATGTGGACGGCTCTGTTGCATAGCTTGCTGTGCATTGAAGAGATCCAGCAGCATCTTTCAGTCCTACCTCTTTTGGTTTGGGAACAGAGGCCAATTGTTTGTGCTGTGCAAAGTGGCCTGCAGGCGAATGGGAGCACCTCCGAAGTGGCAATACAACGGACGTTTTCTTGACAAAGGAAAGAGAGACAGCAATGTGGACGGCTCTGTTGCATAGCTTGCTGTGCACTGAAGAGATCCAGCAGCATCTTTCAGTCCTACCTCTTTTGGTTTGGGAACAGAGGCCAATTGTTTGTGCTGTGCAAAGTGGCCTGCAGGCGAATGGGAGCACCTCAGAAGTGGCAATACAGCGGACGTTTTCTTGACAAAGGAAAGAGAGACAGCAATGTGGACGGCTCTGTTGCATAGCTTGCTGTGCACTGAAGAGATCCAGCAGCATCTTTCAGTCCTACCTCTTTTGGTTTGGGAACAGAGGCCAATTGTTTGTGCTGTGCAAAGTGGCCTGCAGGCGAATGGGAGCACCTCAGAAGTGGCAATACAGCGGCCGTTTTCTTGACAAAGGAAAGAGAGACAGCAATGTGGACGGCTCTGTTGCATAGCTTGCTGTGCACTGAAGAGATCCAGCAGCATCTTTCAGTCCTGCCTCTTTTGGTTTGGGAACAGAGGCCAATTGTTTGTGCTGTGCAAAGTGGCCTGCAGGCGAATGGGAGCACCTCAGAAGTGGCAATACAACGGCCGTTTTCTTGACAAAGGAAAGAGAGACAGCAATGTGGACGGCTCTGTTGCATAGCTTGCTGTGCACTGAAGAGATCCAGCAGCATCTTTCAGTCCTACCTCTTTTGGTTTGGGAGCAGAGGCCAATTGTTTGTGCTGTGCAAGCTGGGCTGCAGGCGAATGGGAGCACCTCCGAAGTGGCAATACAACGGACGTTTTCTTGACAAAGGAAAGAGAGACAGCAATGTGGACGGCTCTGTTGCATAGCTTGCTGTGCACTGAAGAGATCCAGCAGCATCTTTCAGTCCTACCTCTTTTGGTTTGGGAACAGAGGCCAATTGTTTGTGCTGTGCAAAGTGGCCTGCAGGCGAATGGGAGCACCTCAGAAGTGGCAATACAACGGACGTTTTCTTGACAAAGGAAAGCGAGACAGCAATGTGGACGGCTCTGTTGCATAGCTTGCTGTGCACTGAAGAGATCCAGCAGCATCTTTCAGTCCTACCTCTTTTGGTTTGGGAACAGAGGCCAATTGTTTGTGCTGTGCAAAGTGGCCTGCAGGCGAATGGGAGCACCTCAGAAGTGGCAATACAACGGACGTTTTCTTGACAAAGGAAAGAGAGACAGCAATGTGGACGGCTCTGTTGCATAGCTTGCTGTGCACTGAAGAGATCCAGCAGCATCTTTCAGTCCTACCTCTTTTGGTTTGGGAACAGAGGCCAATTGTTTGTGCTGTGCAAAGTGGCCTGCAGGCGAATGGGAGCACCTCCGAAGTGGCAATACAGCGGACGTTTTCTTGACAAAGGAAAGAGAGACAGCAATGTGGACGGCTCTGTTGCATAGCTTGCTGTGCACTGAAGAGATCCAGCAGCATCTTTCAGTCCTACCTCTTTTGGTTTGGGAACAGAGGCCAATTGTTTGTGCTGTGCAAAGTGGCCTGCAGGCGAATGGGAGCACCTCCGAAGTGGCAATACAACGGACGTTTTCTTGACAAAGGAAAGAGAGACAGCAATGTGGACGGCTCTGTTGCATAGCTTGCTGTGCACTGAAGAGATCCAGCAGCATCTTTCAGTCCTGCCTCTTTTGGTTTGGGAACAGAGGCCAATTGTTTGTGCTGTGCAAAGTGGCCTGCAGGCGAATGGGAGCACCTCCGAAGTGGCAATACAACGGACGTTTTCTTGACAAAGGAAAGAGAGACAGCAATGTGGACGGCTCTGTTGCATAGCTTGCTGTGCACTGAAGAGATCCAGCAGCATCTTTCAGTCCTACCTCTTTTGGTTTGGGAACAGAGGCCAATTGTTTGTGCTGTGCAAAGTGGCCTGCAGGCGAATGGGAGCACCTCAGAAGTGGCAATACAACGGACGTTTTCTTGACAAAGGAAAGAGAGACAGCAATGTGGACGGCTCTGTTGCATAGCTTGCTGTGCACTGAAGAGATCCAGCAGCATCTTTCAGTCCTGCCTCTTTTGGTTTGGGAACAGAGGCCAATTGTTTGTGCTGTGCAAAGTGGCCTGCAGGCGAATGGGAGCACCTCAGAAGTGGCAATACAACGGACGTTTTCTTGACAAAGGAAAGAGAGACAGCAATGTGGACGGCTCTGTTGCATAGCTTGCTGTGCACTGAAGAGATCCAGCAGCATCTTTCAGTCCTACCTCTTTTGGTTTGGGAACAGAGGCCAATTGTTTGTGCTGTGCAAAGTGGCCTGCAGGCGAATGGGAGCACCTCAGAAGTGGCAATACAACGGACGTTTTCTTGACAAAGGAAAGAGAGACAGCAATGTGGACGGCTCTGTTGCATAGCTTGCTGTGCACTGAAGAGATCCAGCAGCATCTTTCAGTCCTACCTCTTTTGGTTTGGGAACAGAGGCCAATTGTTTGTGCTGTGCAAAGTGGCCTGCAGGCGAATGGGAGCACCTCAGAAGTGGCAATACAACGGCCGTTTTCTTGACAAAGGAAAGAGAGACAGCAATGTGGACGGCTCTGTTGCATAGCTTGCTGTGCACTGAAGAGATCCAGCAGCATCTTTCAGTCCTACCTCTTTTGGTTTGGGAACAGAGGCCAATTGTTTGTGCTGTGCAAAGTGGCCTGCAGGCGAATGGGAGCACCTCCGAAGTGGCAATACAGCGGACGTTTTCTTGACAAAGGAAAGAGAGACAGCAATGTGGACGGCTCTGTTGCATAGCTTGCTGTGCACTGAAGAGATCCAGCAGCATCTTTCAGTCCTACCTCTTTTGGTTTGGGAACAGAGGCCAATTGTTTGTGCTGTGCAAAGTGGCCTGCAGGCGAATGGGAGCACCTCCGAAGTGGCAATACAACGGACGTTTTCTTGACAAAGGAAAGAGAGACAGCAATGTGGACGGCTCTGTTGCATAGCTTGCTGTGCACTGAAGAGATCCAGCAGCATCTTTCAGTCCTGCCTCTTTTGGTTTGGGAACAGAGGCCAATTGTTTGTGCTGTGCAAAGTGGCCTGCAGGCGAATGGGAGCACCTCCGAAGTGGCAATACAACGGACGTTTTCTTGACAAAGGAAAGAGAGACAGCAATGTGGACGGCTCTGTTGCATAGCTTGCTGTGCACTGAAGAGATCCAGCAGCATCTTTCAGTCCTACCTCTTTTGGTTTGGGAACAGAGGCCAATTGTTTGTGCTGTGCAAAGTGGCCTGCAGGCGAATGGGAGCACCTCCGAAGTGGCAATACAGCGGACGTTTTCTTGACAAAGGAAAGAGAGACAGCAATGTGGACGGCTCTGTTGCATAGCTTGCTGTGCACTGAAGAGATCCAGCAGCATCTTTCAGTCCTACCTCTTTTGGTTTGGGAACAGAGGCCAATTGTTTGTGCTGTGCAAAGTGGCCTGCAGGCGAATGGGAGCACCTCCGAAGTGGCAATACAGCGGCCGTTTTCTTGACAAAGGAAAGAGAGACAGCAATGTGGACGGCTCTGTTGCATAGCTTGCTGTGCACTGAAGAGATCCAGCAGCATCTTTCAGTCCTACCTCTTTTGGTTTGGGAGCAGAGGCCAATTGTTTGTGCTGTGCAAGCTGGGCTGCAGGCGAATGGGAGCACCTCAGAAGTGGCAATACAACGGCCGTTTTCTTGACAAAGGAAAGAGAGACAGCAATGTGGACGGCTCTGTTGCATAGCTTGCTGTGCACTGAAGAGATCCAGCAGCATCTTTCAGTCCTACCTCTTTTGGTTTGGGAACAGAGGCCAATTGTTTGTGCTGTGCAAAGTGGCCTGCAGGCGAATGGGAGCACCTCAGAAGTGGCAATACAGCGGCCGTTTTCTTGACAAAGGAAAGAGAGACAGCAATGTGGACGGCTCTGTTGCATAGCTTGCTGTGCACTGAAGAGATCCAGCAGCATCTTTCAGTCCTACCTCTTTTGGTTTGGGAACAGAGGCCAATTGTTTGTGCTGTGCAAAGTGGCCTGCAGGCGAATGGGAGCACCTCAGAAGTGGCAATACAACGGACGTTTTCTTGACAAAGGAAAGAGAGACAGCAATGTGGACGGCTCTGTTGCATAGCTTGCTGTGCACTGAAGAGATCCAGCAGCATCTTTCAGTCCTACCTCTTTTGGTTTGGGAACAGAGGCCAATTGTTTGTGCTGTGCAAAGTGGCCTGCAGGCGAATGGGAGCACCTCAGAAGTGGCAAAACAACGGCCGTTTTCTTGACAAAGGAAAGAGAGACAGCAATGTGGACGGCTCTGTTGCATAGCTTGCTGTGCACTGAAGAGATCCAGCAGCATCTTTCAGTCCTACCTCTTTTGGTTTGGGAACAGAGGCCAATTGTTTGCGCTGTGCAAAGTGGCCTGCAGGCGAATGGGAGCACCTCAGAAGTGGCAATACAGCGGACGTTTTCTTGACAAAGGAAAGAGAGACAGCAATGTGGACGGCTCTGTTGCATAGCTTGCTGTGCACTGAAGAGATCCAGCAGCATCTTTCAGTCCTACCTCTTTTGGTTTGGGAACAGAGGCCAATTGTTTGTGCTGTGCAAAGTGGGCTGCAGGCGAATGGGAGCACCTCAGAAGTGGCAATACAACGGACGTTTTCTTGACAAAGGAAAGAGAGACAGCAATGTGGACGGCTCTGTTGCATAGCTTGCTGTGCACTGAAGAGATCCAGCAGCATCTTTCAGTCCTACCTCTTTTGGTTTGGGAACAGAGGCCAATTGTTTGTGCTGTGCAAAGTGGCCTGCAGGCGAATGGGAGCACCTCAGAAGTGGCAATACAACGGACGTTTTCTTGACAAAGGAAAGAGAGACGGCAATGTGGACGGCTCTGTTGCATAGCTTGCTGTGCACTGAAGAGATCCAGCAGCATCTTTCAGTCCTACCTCTTTTGGTTTGGGAACAGAGGCCAATTGTTTGTGCTGTGCAAAGTGGCCTGCAGGCGAATGGGAGCACCTCAGAAGTGGCAATACAACGGCCGTTTTCTTGACAAAGGAAAGAGAGACAGCAATGTGGACGGCTCTGTTGCATAGCTTGCTGTGCACTGAAGAGATCCAGCAGCATCTTTCAGTCCTACCTCTTTTGGTTTGGGAACAGAGGCCAATTGTTTGCGCTGTGCAAAGTGGCCTGCAGGCGAATGGGAGCACCTCAGAAGTGGCAATACAGCGGACGTTTTCTTGACAAAGGAAAGAGAGACAGCAATGTGGACGGCTCTGTTGCATAGCTTGCTGTGCACTGAAGAGATCCAGCAGCATCTTTCAGTCCTACCTCTTTTGGTTGGGAACAGAGGCCAATTGTTTGTGCTGTGCAAAGTGGCCTGCAGGCGAATGGGAGCACCTCCGAAGTGGCAATACAACGGACGTTTTCCTGACAAAGGAAAAGAGAGACAGCAATGTGGACGGCTCTGTTGCATAGCTTGCTGTGCACAGAAGAGATCCAGCAGCATCTTTCAGTCCTACCTCTTTTGGTTTGGGAACAGAGGCCAATTGTTTGTGCTGTGCAAGTGGCCTGCAGGCGAATGGGAGCACCTCAGAAGTGGCAATACAACGGCGTTTTCTTGACAAAGGAAAGAGAGACAGCAATGTGGACGGCTCTGTTGCATAGCTTGCTGTGCACTGAAGAGATCCAGCAGCATCTTTCAGTCCTACCTCTTTTGGTTTGGGAACAGAGGCCAATTGTTTGTGCTGTGCAAAGTGGCCTGCAGGCGAATGGGAGCACCTCAGAAGTGGCAATACAGCGGACGTTTTCTTGACAAAGGAAAGAGAGACAGCAATGTGGACGGCTCTGTTGCATAGCTTGCTGTGCACTGAAGAGATCCAGCAGCATCTTTCAGTCCTACCTCTTTTGGTTTGGGGAACAGAGGGCCAATTGTTTGTGCTGTGCAAAGTGGCCTGCAGGCGAATGGGAGCACCTCAGAAGTGCAATACAACGGACGTTTTCTTGACAAAGGAAAGAGAGAAGGCAATGTGGACGCTCTGTTGCATAGCTTGCTGTGCACTGAAGAGATCCAGCAGCATCTTTCAGTCCTACCTCTTTTGGTTTGGGAACAGAGGCCAATTGTTTGTGCGGTGCAAAGTGGCCTGCAGGCGAATGGGAGCACCTCAGAAGTGGCAATACAACGGCCGTTTTCTTGACAAAGGAAAGAGAGACAGCAATGTGGACGGCTCTGTTGCATAGCTTGCTGTGCACTGAAGAGATCCAGCAGCATCTTTCAGTCCTACCTCTTTTGGTTTGGGAACAGAGGCCAATTGTTTGTGCTGTGCAAAGTGGCCTGCAGGCGAATGGGAGCACCCTCAGAAGTGGCAATACAGCGGACGTTTTCTTGGACAAAGGAAAGAGAGACAGCAATGTGGACGGCTCTGTTGCATAGCTTGCTGTGCACTGAAGAGATCCAGCAGCTCTTTCAGTCCTACCTCTTTTGTTTGGGAACAGAACCAATTGTTTGTGCGTGCAAAGTGGCCTGCAGGCGAATGGGAGCACCTCCGAAGTGGCAATACAACGGACGTTTTCTTGACAAAGGAAGAGAGACAGCAATGTGGACGGCTCTGTTGCATAGCTTGCTGTGCACTGAAGAGATCCAGCAGCATCTTTCAGTTCCTACCTCTTTTGGTTTGGGAACAGAGGCCAATTGTTTGTGCTGTGCAAAGTGGCCTGCAGGCGAATGGGAGCACCTCCGAAGTGCAATACAACGGACGTTTTCTTGACAAGGAAAGAGAGACAGCAATGTGGATGGCTCTGTTGCATAGCTTGCTGTGCACTGAAGAGATCCAGCAGCATCTTTCAGTCCTACCTCTTTTGGTTTGGGAACAGAGGCCAATTGTTTGTGCTGTGCAAAGTGGCCTGCAGGCGAATGGGGAGCACCTCCGAAGTGGCAATACAACGGACGTTTCCTGACAAAGGAAAGAGAGACAGCAATGTGGACGGCTCTGTTGCATAGCTTGCTGTGCACTGAAGAGATCCAGCAGCATCTTTCAGTCCTACCTCTTTTGGTTTGGGAACAGAGGCCAATTGTTTGTGCTGTGCAAAGTGGCCTGCAGGAGAATGGGAGCACCTCCGAAGTGGCAATACAACGGACGTTTTCTTGACAAAGGAAAGAGAGACAGCAATGTGGACGGCTCTGTTGCATAGCTTGCTGTGCACTGAAGAGATCCAGCAGCATCTTTCAGTCCTACCTCTTTTGGTTTGGGAACAGAGGCCAATTGTTTGTGCTGTGCAAAGTGGCCTGCAGGCGAATGGGAGCACCTCAGAAGTGGCAATACAGCGGACGTTTCCTTGACAAAGGAAAGAGAGACAGCAATGTGGACGGCTCTGTTGCATAGCTTGCTGTGCACTGAAGAGATCCAGCAGCATCTTTCAGTCCTACCTCTTTTGGTTTGGGAACAGAGGCCAATTGTTTGTGCTGTGCAAAGTGGCCTGCAGGCGAATGGGAGCACCTCAGAAGTGGCAATACAACGGACGTTTTCTTGACAAAGGAAGAGAGACAGCAATGTGGACGGCTCTGTTGCATAGCTTGCTGTGCACTGAAGAGATCCAGCAGCATCTTCAGTCCTACCTCTTTTGGTTTGGGAACAGAGGCCAATTGTTTGCGCTGTGCAAAGTGGCCTGCAGGCGAATGGGAGCACCTCAGAAGTGGCAGTACAACGGACGTTTTTCTTGACAAGGAAAGAGAGACAGCAATGTGGACGGCTCTGTTGCATAGCTTGCTGTGCACTGAAGAGATCCAGCAGCATCTTTCAGTCCTACCTCTTTTGGTTGGGAACAGAGAACCAATTGTTTGTGCTGTGCAAAGTGGCCTGCAGGCGAATGGGAGCACCTCAGAAGTGGCAATACAACGGACGTTTTCTTGACAAAGGAAGAGAGACAGCAATGTGGACGGCTCTGTTGCATAGCTTGCTGTGCACTGAAGAGATCCAGCAGCATCTTTCAGTCCTACCTCTTTGGTTTGGGAACAGAGGCCAATGTTTGTGCTGTGCAAAGTGGCCTGCAGGCGAATGGGAGCACCTCCGAAGTGGCAATACAACGGACGTTTTCTGACAAAGGAAAGAGAGACAGCAATGTGGACGGCTCTGTTGCATAGCTTGCTGTGCACTGAAGAGATCCAGCAGCATCTTTCAGTCCTACCTCTTTTGGTTTGGGAACAGAGGCCAATTGTTTGTGCTGTGCAAAGTGGCCTGCAGGCGACTGGGAGCACCTCAGAAGTGCAATACAACGGACGTTTTCTTGACAAAGGAAAGAGAGACAGCAATGTGGACGGCTCTGTTGCATAGCTTGCTGTGCACTGAAGAGATCCAGCAGCATCTTTCAGTCCTACCTCTTTTGGTTTGGGAACAGAGGCCAATTGTTTGTGCTGTGCAAAGTGGCCTGCAGGCGAATGGGAGCACCTCAGAAGTGGCAATACAACGGACGTTTTCTTGACAAAGGAAAGAGAGACAGCAATGTGGACGGCTCTGTTGCATAGCTTGCTGTGCACTGAAGAGATCCAGCAGCATCTTTCAGTCCTACCTCTTTTGGTTTGGGAACAGAGGCCAATTGTTTGTGCTGTGCAAAGTGGCCTGCAGGCGAATGGAGCACCTCAGAAGTGGCAATACAACGGCCGTTTTCTTGACAAAGGAAAGAGAGACAGCAATGTGGACGGCTCTGTTGCATAGCTTGCTGTGCACTGAAGAGATCCAGCAGCATCTTTCAGTCCTACCTCTTTTGGTTTGGGAACAGAGGCCAATTGTTTGTGCTGTGCAAACTGGGCTGCAGGCGAATGGGAGCACCTCCGAAGTGGCAATACAGCGAACGTTTTCTTGACAAAGGAAAGAGAGACAGCAATGTGGACGGCTCTGTTGCATAGCTTGCTGTGCACTGAAGAGATCCAGCAGCATCTTTCAGTCCTACCTCTTTTGGTTTGGGAACAGAGGCCAATTGTTTGTGCTGTGCAAAGTGGCCTGCAGGCGAATGGGAGCACCTCAGAAGTGGCAATACAACGGACGTTTTCTTGACAAAGGAAAGAGAGACAGCAATGTGGACGGCTCTGTTGCATAGCTTGCTGTGCACTGAAGAGATCCAGCAGCATCTTTCAGTCCTACCTCTTTTGGTTTGGGAAACAGAGGCCAATTGTTTGTGCTGTGCAAAGTGGCCTGCAGGCGAATGGGAGCACCTCAGAAGTGGCAATACAACGGACGTTTCTTGACAAAGGAAAGAGAGACAGCAATGTGGACGGCTCTGTTGCATAGCTTGCTGTGCACTGAAGAGATCCAGCAGCATCTTTCAGTCCTACCTCTTTTGGTTTGGGAACAGAGGCCAATTGTTTGTGCTGTGCAAAGTGGCCTGCAGGCGAATGGGAGCACCTCAGAAGTGGCAATACAACGGACGTTTTCTTGACAAAGGAAAGAGAGACAGCAATGTGGACGGCTCTGTTGCATAGCTTGCTGTGCACTGAAGAGATCCAGCAGCATCTTTCAGTCCTACCTCTTTTGGTTTGGGAACAGAGGCCAATTGTTTGTGCTGTGCAAAGTGGCCTGCAGGCGAATGGGAGCACCTCAGAAGTGGCAATACAACGGCCGTTTTCTTGACAAAGGAAAGAGAGACAGCAATGTGGACGGCTCTGTTGCATAGCTTGCTGTGCACTGAAGAGATCCAGCAGCATCTTCAGTCCTACCTCTTTTGGTTTGGGAACAGAGGCCAATTGTTTGTGCTGTGCAAAGTGGCCTGCAGGCGAATGGGAGCACCTCAGAAGTGGCAATACAACGGCCGTTTTCTTGACAAAGGAAAGAGAGACAGCAATGTGGACGGCTCTGTTGCATAGCTTGCTGTGCACTGAAGAGATCCAGCAGCATCTTTCAGTCCTACCTCTTTTGGTTTGGGAACAGAGGCCAATTGTTTGTGCTGTGCAAAGTGGCCTGCAGGCGAATGGGAGCACCTCCGAAGTGGCAATACAACGGACGTTTCTTGACAAAGGAAAGAGAGACAGCAATGTGGACGGCTCTGTTGCATAGCTTGCTGTGCACTGAAGAGATCCAGCAGCATCTTTCAGTCCTACCTCTTTTGGTTTGGGAACAGAGGCCAATTGTTGTGCTGTGCAATGTGGCCTGCAGGCGAATGGGAGCACCTCAGAAGTGGCAATACAACGGACGTTTTCTTGACAAAGGAAAGAGAGACAGCAATGTGGACGGCTCTGTTGCATAGCTTGCTGTGCACTGAAGAGATCCAGCAGCATCTTTCAGTCCTACCTGTTTTGGTTTGGGACAGAGGCCAATTGTTTGTGCTGTGCAAAGTGGCCTGCAGGCGAATGGGAGCACCTCCGAAGTGGCAATACAGCGGACGTTCTCTTGACAAAGGAAAGAGAGACAGCAATGTGGACGGCTCTGTTGCATAGCTTGCTGTGCACTGAAGAGATCCAGCAGCATCTTTCAGTCCTACCTCTTTTGGTTTGGGAACAGAGGCCAATTGTTTGTGCTGTGCAAAGTGGCCTGCAGGCGAATGGGAGCACCTCAGAAGAGGCAATACAGCGGACGTTTTCTTGACAAAGGAAAGAGAGACAGCAATGTGGACGGCTCTGTTGCATAGCTTGCTGTGCACTGAAGAGATCCAGCAGCATCTTTCAGTCCTACCTCTTTGGTTTGGGAACAGAGGCCAATTGTTTGTGCTGTGCAAAGTGGCTGCAGGCGAATGGGAGCACCTCAGAAGTGGCAATACAACGGACGTTTTCTTGACAAAGGAAAGAGAGACAGCAATGTGGACGGCTCTGTTGCATAGCTTGCTGTGCACTGAAGAGATCCAGCAGCATCTTTCAGTCCTACCTCTTTTGGTTTGGGAACAGAGGCCAATTGTTTGTGCTGTGCAAAGTGGCCTGCAGGCGAATGGGAGCACCTCAGAAGTGGCAATACAGCGAACGTTTTCTTGTCAAAGGAAAGAGAGACAGCAATGTGGACGGCTCTGTTGCATAGCTTGCTGTGCACTGAAGAGATCCAGCAGCATCTTTCAGTCCTACCTCTTTGGTTTGGGAACAGGGGCCAATTGTTTGTGCTGTGCAAAGTGGCCTGCAGGCGAATGGGAGCACCTCAGAAGTGGCAATACAGCGGCCGTTTTCTTGACAAAGGAAAGAGAGACAGCAATGTGGACGGCTCTGTTGCATAGCTTGCTGTGCACTGAAGAGATCCAGCAGCATCTTTCAGTCCTACCTCTTTTGGTTTGGGAACAGAGGCCAATTGGTTTGCGCTGTGCAAAGTGGCCTGCAGGCGAATGGGAGCACCTCAGAAGTGGCAATACAGCGGACGTTTTCTTGACAAAGGAAAGAGAGACAGCAATGTGGACGGCTCTGTTGCATAGCTTGCTGTGCACTGAAGAGATCCAGCAGCATCTTTCAGTCCTACCTCTTTTGGTTTGGGAACAGAAACCAATTGTTGTGCTGTGCAAAGTGGCCTGCAGGCGAATGGGAGCACCTCAGAAGTGGCAATACAGCGGACGTTTTCTTGACAAAGGAAGAGAGACAGCATGTGGACGGCTCTGTTGCATAGCTTGCTGTGCACTGAAGAGATCCAGCAGCATCTTTCAGTCCTACCTCTTTTGGTTTGGGAACAGAGGCCAATTGTTTGTGCTGTGCAAGTGGGCCTGCAGGCGAATGGGAGCACCTCAGAAGTGGCAATACAACGGACGTTTTCTGACAAAGGAAAGAGAGACAGCAATGTGGACGGCTCTGTTGCATAGCTTGCTGTGCACTGAAGAGATCCAGCAGCATCTTTCAGTCCTACCTCTTTTGGTTTGGGAACAGAGGCAATTGTTTGTGCTGTGCAAAGTGGCCTGCAGGCGAATGGGAGCACCTCAGAAGTGGCAATACAACGGACGTTTTCTTGACAAAGGAAAGAGAGACAGCAATGTGGACGGCTCTGTTGCATAGCTTGCTGTGCACTGAAGAGATCCAGCAGCATCTTTCAGTCCTACCTCTTTTGGTTTGGAACAGGGGGCGCGGCGCGCAA